>CM041779.1:62820007-64020007 GCA_023374045.1 Limonium bicolor | reverse complement strand
GTGGTAACTAAGTCTTCGTATGAGACGTCTTACTAATCTTCAGGCATGACAAGGTTGCTTGTGCAGTCCGTGGCTGATTTGTTAATTGTTGCAAAGCCATACCACTTCAAAATTGTTGGAGCGTTGAGACAATCGTGACTCAATCTTTTTGTAAAGTTACTTATGCTCCTCATTATTTTGGGTTCAAGCTACACACTTTTTAAGTGGTGTGCTTGAAGGAGGACAATTATGTTAATTTTGAGCTCAGGTGCGAAATGCCACTCATCACCTCTCTAGTAGATGATTATAACACAACAAATCTCATATAAGTTCCCTAATGGCTCAAAAGAGTTAAGTTGGCAATGTGAAGAGCAAGATTGCCAATGTAAGTCACTCATTTTATATCTAACTTGTTACAAATGGTGACTAGGTAGCACTGATTTAGTAATAATATGTGATGACAACAAATAACCAAGACAACAACTGAAATTAGTATGAAAGAGTTACATCCGCCAAAACAATTGGAAAAACAAGCAATTCCACTAGATAACCGTAGGTATCAAATCCATCAGAACCAACTTAGCCAACACACCAGAACCAACATGATAGTTTGAGCAAAAACAAGTAGCCGAAACAACAAGAGAAAACAGCAAGTCCACAATAACAAAAAAAAGCCCCATAACCAATTTATCCAGCAAGTTCACCAGAACCGACATATCAGAGAGAGCAAAAACAAGTCAATAGACAACTGGAGTGACCAGCAAATCCACAAGAACGTTCATAACCAATTTGTTTCAGGTATAAACATAACCAACATATCCAATATAACCAGCAGACCTAGCCAAACAAAGAGATCCACCTGTTTATACCAAACTCCAGATTTAAGTTTCAGAAGTCCCTAAAAGACTCACCTTAACCAAAGTTAGTAGCCTCTGCTGGGTAGACCAACGATTGAGCATAAATCATAAGGATTCAAGCAGGCTCATAACAAACCAATACAAAATATTAAGTGCAAAGCGACAAATGTTAGTGGTAGAACATCTAAGCACGAGATTTTTTTCTAAAAACAGAGAGAAAACAAGCTAGTTCACAATAAGAAGAATAGTTCAAACATAGAAACAAAAGGTAAGTAATTCATCAGGTATGTGATTGTCTTACCAGATCTGAGGCCCACAAATGTGTCAGCAAAAGCAAATAAGTGAAGCTTAGCACCCATAAATGGTTTGAAAGCCATAATGAGTAAGGACATAGAAACAATGGGGGCAAGGGTTACATGCTTAAACATATGGGTTCATACATGCTGTTCTGGTTACATGTTTATATAAATAACTGTAAATGCAGAATTTAAACACACAATAGGCATATAATCATTCATATAGCAAGATGTACAATTACGACAATTTTGATCGAATAACGATTTCGATTCATCAATAAGGTACGAGTTAACTGAAACCAAGTTAGTTGCACTCACTCAATTCTTTCTCACGAAGCCCTGCTTCCAACAATTTCACATAAACATACGGGTGTCACGTTAAGGACAACTTCCCGTTTAGCCTCACACATTTACAATTGGACAGTAGTCCTATGCCATACTACCAGTGGGTAGATGGACTTACTTATCTACAGTGGTAGATGTCCATTCAGCCGAAGCCTTGGTGCCAACAGCAGCACACTCTGACTAACGATCGTATCCGGCTCGTTAGATTAACAAGAGTAGACCCTAAACGGGTGTTATACTCTAGTTTTCACTATGCGCAACCTGTTGGAACGTATGCAGCCCAAGATTTACTAAACAATGTAACATTAATTACCACACTCTCATTAGTTAGTGTATTTTAATTAATCTCCTAGAGATTCAATCTCGTTATTGAAGAACACATTTATTGGATGCCCAATGGGTTTTACCCACGTATACCTAGAAGTCTGCTAGGTGATGTTTATAGGTCGAGTCATTGCTCTAGAGACGGTTAATACCGGGTCTCTAAACTAAGTTCCTCACTTAGTATTTTAGGAATGATTACTCTCATGAATCAATACTCAGAGTCTCTCCTAAAGGTTCATACTGAGTTAGGTGATAATCGGTATCACATGTCCGAACGACGTACGCGCACAAGTAATAAACACAAGTAATAAACGCATAGAAACTCATGCATAACATTATTAATCTTAACATGCAGGCACACATTACGTCCGGAACCCAAGGAAACCCTTAGGGCTTTCAGAGAACACATTCACATACCGTACACCGACGAGTGACGCTCGCGTGACGAGTGCACGCCTATTCTCTACTTTCCCGGAGCTCAATTCCCGCAACCCGATCTACTGAGATATGTAAATATCATTAGTATCCATGTTTTGGATCTACCTAATTATCCATAGTAATTCATGACTCGTAGCCCGTGGTTAACCCCTTAATCGATTGGTTGTTTAACTCGGGTTTTCGTAAATCTTCGGGATTTATATTTTAGTCGTTCGGTTAGAGTACGTATTATTCAATACTGTATTTTATTTACTACGTAAGGATTGGATTCTCGGTTATCCATGATATTCAACGTGCTTATTTATTCTTGCATGATTATGTACACTTACATTTACGTGTATACGTTAACACTTATATACATGCATAGATTCACACGTACTTATAATATTTGTTATCGTATTAATACTTGTTACATAATAGTAGGTATTTACAATCCCCATTATTTATCTAAGTTCATTCTCGTATGTCCATGCATACATGCACATGCACATGCACGTGCACGAAATGTTTATGCGTATTCGTACCTACGTATATTATATATAGTTCGAGTCACGTTGTAATATACATTTTTTGTTATATTTTCACCTCACATATACTACACATCAACTATGTGTGTGTGAAATACCCCTAAATTAATTTAAATTAATTTAGGGGATTTCTTTTATTAAATTATGAAATTTATTTAGGGGATTTCTCCTATTTAACCCTTAAGAATACAATAAAATATTTAATTATTATATATTATTATATAGTATTATGAATTTAATAATAAGATTTATAAGTCAATAAATCTTGGGAAAATTTATAAACACTCCAACTATATTACAAAGATTTTAGGAAGTGTTGGAACATTGTTTTGAAACATAAAAGTCAATATAAAATTATAGAAACCCTAAAGCCTTTAAAGCCTTGCTAGGGTTGACTTTTTGAGAATGGTCAAACCAGGCCATCAAACCTATACCAATAAATAGGTTATGGAAAACCATGAAGATCGATAAAAAGAACGTCAAAACGGATCATCCTAGCTAAAGTTATGATCAAATGAAGTTTAGAGCCAAAATTTGAAAAAAAAAAGCTGACGTGGCACGCTCTGCTGAGTCATCGCGCGCCTCGGGATTCGCGCCCCAGCACTTAGTCGTTTTTATCTGCTAGATTTCCGGTAACAGAAACCAGTTTTGCCCTATCTTGTGACCTTCATAACTTTCTCATCTTTTGGAATTTTTGAGTGTCGTCTTCTTTGTTGCTTCTCCTACACTTCCTCTAAACAACCATAACTCACACTAACCCTAACTCGTCCTAAATGAACCGGAAATTCGAGCCAAAGTAGCCACCCTGCAAAAACCGAAACTGCAGTTCCAGTTTTTCCTTCGATTCAGGTAACTTCGTCTTGCCATAACTTCTTCGTTTTTCAGCCAAATTCCATGTTCTTTAGCTCGTTTTGAAGAGCTCTAATCCCTCTAAAACTTTCCTGTTGATGACCCAAGCCAATTCCCAACCATTTGGAAGAAAGAGGTGTCTAAAGTTTCGGATTCGTCACAGCATAAAATCATTGTTTTCTTTCCAGAAAACGCAAGGTAAACTCGCAACTTCCAGCTTCGATTTCTTTCTGTGTAGTGCAAGTTAGGGTGAGTTCTTGCTATCTTTGTGTAGAGTTACGTTTCCTCTTTAGATTAAGCCCAAGAACTAGTTCTAACTCGGTCTGTACTGTAAATTATAGCGTTGCAAAGTAGGCTACTCAATCGGGTTGTAAAGGGGGTGTTTTTCCAGAAAAACAAAACTGTTCGATTCGAGCAATTCCGGTAAGTTTCCTTCAAATTCCTTCAACCTTGCTAATCTATATTACATTATCGGCCAAAACCATATTTCAATTGCATCAATTACGCAGTAGATTGAGTGAATTTGACAAATTCGAACTCGGAAACCCTTACGAACCCTAACTTCGAAACTGAATTCGAAAACCATTGAATCCTGCATTATATCTAGCGAAATTAGTATCATTAGAACCGTAATTTGATTTCGAAACCATAGGAACAAGAATCACTCAATTTGGTTCTGTAGATTGTGAGGAAATCATGAATTAGTACTTGGGGTCTGTTCTGGAATCGCTGATGAACTCGGAAGTTTAGGGCCATCCGATCGTAGTTAAAAGAAACGGACGGCCGAGATTAAAACGTTTCAGATTAGGTTTTTATAAATTCCAGTAAATAACCCAAACTTGTTGAATTAATTTAAATACATTACCGAATGTATTTTGATTTGAAATTTTAACCACAGATTCCTTATTAATTCTAGTTTATTTTGATGTAAATTAATATGATTTTGGAGTTTTTAAACGTAAGTTATGATTTTTGCAAGTTACGGGTTTTCTAGAATTATTTGGCTAATTTTAAAAAGACATTGTTATGAAATAAAAATTTTATAATAAGTCTTAAATGTTATAGTTACTGTATATTAAATTTGGGAATTTTTGGGCAATGGTAAATGGTTTTAAAAATTGTGTTTATGAGTTTTTCATAAGAATAACTTATAATATATGGTTTTTAATGTAACCAAAAATTAAAGTATGGTTTGTTAATAAACTTTTTAAGCTGGGAAAAATATGGAACACTAAATTAACATTTTATAACAGTAAATTTATAAATGTTTTGGTATTAGCTTTTAAGAGAAGTGAAATTATTTACATATATGTATACATACTTATTTAAGTAGGAACTTATGTAAATCAAGGAATTTAATTATTTTTACGTTTTATTTATTATATTACATGGGAGTTAATATTTTTAATTAAAACTAAGGGAAATATATATATATATTTTTACTCATATATTAAAAGGGAATAAAGTAGTAACTTAGAGTAGAACAGTGAGCTAATAAATTAACACTTATATTAATTAAGTATTAATAGAGCTAGTATCCTAAGATATAGTTAAGGAAATACTTTATGAAACATACATGGAATACAGTTAAATGTTGTAGGAATAAGATAGTTTAAATATAATAAGTTACATAGGGGATGTCTTAGTTAAATTTTAATACAGGTATACTTATATATATTAAATAAATAAAGGAAAACATTTTATCTATTAAACCATATGTCGGTTGTGGTATGCCTAAAAATTATTGAACATAATTAAATACAATAAATTTTCCTAAAAATGTTATGGATAAATCTTAATACATAAAGATATATATAAATATATATATGTATATAAATACATTAAAATAGATGAGGGAAATAATATTCCTTGTGATAGTTGTAATAAATAGAATATATATATGTTAAACCTTAGGTTTTAATCGGTGAGTAATTAAATAGTCACTATTAACTTAAGGGTTTAATTACACAACATAAACGCAACACGGTCTTGGGCTAACCTACTAAGCCCAAGTCTATGAACTCCAAAAGCCCACTTTAACAATTCAAAGATAGTTTGGGCCACTCTCAGGAACAAATTCTAAATCATTCCAAACTAAACGAAATGGGCCTAACAAAGGATTTAGTTAACAAGTCAAGCCCAAATCTTTGTGAGAGGATAATGGTAAACCTGGAACTATTAATCAGTAAGAAAAGAAGGTTGTTTAGTTTATAAGTCCGTTAACTAATCGACACTTGGAACACCTTAATTATAGGTTACTATTGGGGGAATCACTTATTCGAGTTATTTATTGTTCTTCACATACCAGGTACGATTTCTCGTACTCCGATATTTTTGCTGATTGACTTGTGGAATGTTTTGGGAAACATTAACTGAGCTTAAGAGGAATTTTTAAAAGGAAATGGTTGTGTGACTAACTCAGCTTGTGTGACTAACTGAGCCTTGAATGTGAAACTCACTTGGGTATTGGTTTCTTCTATTTGGTTGTTCCATTAGACATTGACTGCTTAGGGTTTACGCTTCTGCACTCTGTAGGACTGAGTGTTTTGGTATTGCTCTGGGTAGTTAGTGATCTGATGGGAATTTGGGAAAAGACAATCTTGGTAATTCTTCTTTTGACTCTGGATATCGTTTCATCCATGAGCTGGTTCTTAAGGTTTCGACGTGCGCGCGTCTTCAATGGTAACAGTGAGGGGCTGTATATCCCCTGTCCCAAAAAGGGACGTGATAGACAGTGAGGGGATGTATATCCCCTGTCCCAAAAGGGACGTTGTAGACAGTGAGGGGCTGTATATCCCCTGTCCTAAAAGGACGTACTTGGCGGTGGGGGCCATCTCTCCCAGTTGAATTATTCCACTCTTGAGTTATTGGTTCTTGGATCTATCTTTTCATTCCTAGTCCTTTGTGACTGTCTGAGTCTTTCTACTCCTAACGGGAACTGGGTTTAACTAAGGCAATGGATGTTCACTAACTTTACTTTTCTGTTATTAACCTTTATTCTTATCTTGTTATCTTGATTTGGTGGTTTGTGAAATGCCTTGTTTCCTCTGTGTGGTTTTAGTGATTGTTTTCTTGCTATTATTTATTTAAGAGTTGTATTATAAGTTGTTTTTGGAGGATCGTACCTGTTCCATTCCAGGGAACTGACCCACCCCTCTTGGGGTGGGCTGCTTGGTTTTATCTTGCAGGTACGAGTTATTTTACAGGTGGCCACGAAGAGAACGAGTGATTGGGATGGGATTAGGTTTTGAGAGTTTATGTGTTTTATTGATGTTTACTTTTGTTAAGTTTTCTCGAGGTTCAGGCCGTTACAATTGTAATCTTTAAGTTGTAATTGGTGAGGTTTGGTGCCGGGTGTTTGGAACCCGATGGTCTGTACGCTTTTAGTATTTTATTTCCGCTATAAATATGCTAAATAGGGGTGTTATAGTGTGTGTATATATATATCTACAAGCATCATATAATATTTTTCCATCCCATATTAAAATTCCATATTATATGAATTATATAGTTTTTCATGCTAAATTACCTCATTATTCCATGTGAAGTGTATATTGTTCATTTGTGTCGTTTATTCACACGTTTCTTTTTTAAACTTTACTTCAAGATTATACAATATATTTTATACATTGTTAGGCCCCTTATAATATAATTGTTTACAAAGTATATTTATACCATGTTAATTCCTTAATGATATATTTTCTCATACTTTAACAAAATGTCACATTATAACATTTTAACTTTATAATATAATCTGTCTACTAATTCCAAACTGACCATTATAGTTATGGAATTTATATATCTTTCCCACTTAGTTTTGATTAATTACAATTTCAACCCAAATATTATATTTGCTTCATTTAATACCCTATTTAATTTATAATCTAAGGTTTTCAACATTGTAATATATACACATATACATCCATATGTATTTTTGAGCAGTACCCCAATACTTGTCCAGATTTATACTTTTTTCCACAACTTACTCTTTATTTCATATTACCCTCTTTATTTTATAAACTTACAATTTAATACCAAAACCTTATATTATACATATTAATTATTTAAATAACAATTTTAACCCAAATTTTTCTTCAAATTGCGTACAACCCCACTGACTTGATTAAATCTCAGCTTGTCACCCAAATTTTTGGTATTACAAACTAACCCTCTAAATTTTATATTTGTTATACTTTACTACTTAAACTATATATTATAACCCTTAATTAATTAAATCACTAAAATTAACCCAAAATTTATCCTAATTACAAACAGACCCTTAGTGGTCAAATTAATTCCATTCTAGCCATAGAACTTTCGGAAATCACAAAACACCCCTTATAGTTTTATAAATTTCATTTTTAATTTAATACTTCATTAAATTCCCAAATAAATTTATTTAGTTTTCTAATTAGGTCAAATGTCATATGTGTTCAATGTTGACCACCCCAAATATCCCCTTTGACCCACATTCACCATAATTACTAAAATACTCCTTTTATTTCTCTAGTTTTACACTTAGTACTATAGTTTCATAAAATTGTATTTTTTGTTTTCTAAAATCCTTAAAAACATTTCCCCTCGGTTTTAATTAGCTTTAGCCCCCCATATTTTTCTTAATTTCATTTTGACCCCATAAGTGATCTTTTACTTATATAAAGTTTATTTAAATTATATTGTAACATTATATTTAATTTAAGTAACACCTAAATTCACTAATATTCACCTAAAATATTACTTGGTGGTTATGTTCACTAAAATGATATTTTTGCACCAGAATTTTTACATAATTCATTCAATCACTTTAACATTTTATAATCAATATTTAAAGCTTAAAACAAGCATAATAAAAATGGCCTAAACATATGGCCTTAAACATAACATAAAGTTACATATAAAATGACATTAAATGTCTTAACCATAAACATTCACTTACGGTTTTTGTACAGTTTATTCTCAACATTTCTAGACCCTTTTTCCTTCTTCATTAACCTATATAATGTACTTTAACAAGCCATTAATTCCTAGTCCTACTAGTCCCACACTTGACATTTGTTTCTACACACATTTAGGGTTCAAAAACTGTATACCCATCATACATATGCTCTCGGTTATCCAGATTTTTGCACATAACATTTTTAACACATTTTTCTTCCATTGCTAGCTCACAAACTTGACTTAAACAAGTCATAATCATCTAGACTTATTTACCAAATATATACCCATTATTTTCTACACATTTACATTGTTTAAACAGCACATAAATATCTCTCTATTTTCGGCCCTATACTACATGTTACAAGGTAGTGATTTTTGGCATAGAAGAGAGTAGTATTAAGTGTCATTACCTTAATATAATCACAAGGAGAATCCTTCTGCTCTTGCACCCTCTCAGCTTTGTCTATACAAATGCCTTAGGTTAGTTTTTTTTTGTACACATTAGGCTGAAACCATGCATACTACACTTAGAATAATGATTCGAGTTATTACCTCTTAACCCTTGTTTTTCTCTTGGAAAACAGCTCCTAACTTTTGGTGTTTTAGGAGGGGAAGAGAGTCTCCATTCGGTGTGCAGGAAAAATGAGTCATGTTAGTGACCTATTTTGTTACTAAGTCTATGGACTTTAAGTGTAGTTTTTGAAACCTTAAAGAAGAGTCATTACCTTATGACTTTGGAGGGTTTCTAAGCATTCATTATGGTCCCTACAGCAAGGAGAGGATCTTTAGTTTTGTGCAGAAAATAACAAGGGAGATTAAGGCTTTAAACAACCGTGAAATGACATAATTTTTACCTTAGTTTAGGAGCTCTCCAAGGAGTGTGTTCTTGAGGATTTTTGCTCAATGAAGAAGGGTTGGAACTAGCTTCATGCACATGTAAAGAGAAGCATGTGGAGGTGTTAGAATGATGGGATTTTTAGGACATAAATGGAATAAGGAAGAAGGTGAGTTTTTATACCTTTCTTTACCTTATTTTGTGCTAACTTTCGTGGCAACGGACCAAATGTCTGAACCCATGGATCATAATTAACTGAATTCTTGGGAAAAGTCAAATTTGTAGAACTACAAAAATTAGAAAAGTCTGGGGCCACGGACAGGGCATTCGTGGGCCCAGACACGTGTCTATAAAATCTAAAATTTTTAAAAAATTAATCCCGCCACCATTCGAGGCTGTCCGCGGCCACGGACCGATCGTCTGGGACCCCGGACAAGCCATCCGTAGGCACAGACTATCCACGGATGGTGGCTTTCGTGCGCTTTCTGGTGGTGATTTCGGCTCAAATGTTATGGATATGTAGTCTAAAAGATTTCTAGTATGTTAGAGATCAAAAGGATTCAGCTTGAATTCGAATTAGTGATGCAACTTAGCAAACTAGTTATTAGGCAAAAATGAAAACAAACGCCTATTCGGGAGCCATAAAAGATTAGTTTAATCTCAAATTTCAACATAGATTGTGTTAAGTCGAAGAGAGTTAGAAAATCTTGATTCTAACCTATTTTACCTTTGGGATTAGTGAGTTCTTTCATGCCAAGAATCCTCGGAAGCTCCATTGATGATAGTCCTGGATTGAGTTCAAATCGAGCTTCTGACTGTTTCTTGTTGAATGTATTACCCACATTTTGACAGTGATTTGATGGGTGTTTGATGATCTTTGAGGCAATGGGAGTTCGAAAACAAGTTCTGGTGATGATTTTGATGGAATTTCAGTTTTTGTATCGAGGGTCGGGAGTTCAAAACATGAGAAATTGGTGACGGCTGGGAGTTCTGACTTCCTAGGGTTCTTGGTGATCTAATTTAATCAAAAGAAAAGATCTCTTATATAGACAACACTAAAATAGAGAAAACTCGGTAAAAAACCAAAGTTTACAAGGATTTGGTCAGGTAACTTCCCGAAGGAATCTGACTATGAAATTTTACCAGCATCTAAAGAAAGATATTTCTGATTTTTCTAAGGAAAAATTGGAATTTTTTGATAAAGGAATATTTTTATAATTTTTGTCAGATCTACTCAGAAATTACTAGAAAATCATTGCAAATTTGAAAATTCCAAAGTCATTATGCTTTAAATGTCATCCTTTATCATGTGTTAAAATTTCAATGCATTTCGAGCTGATTTAGGTCATTTTAGGAGGAGAGATAATGTTTACGAGATGGCTTAGGAACCCTAAAATTATGAAAATACCCCTCATGATGGTCAAGCTGTCACCAATATCTAGAGACGTGATAATCAACCCGAGATTATGTGTCCTTTGACCAGATTACCCTTTATAATACTTGTGTCTTAATATATGCTTTTTCGTGAGTCAAAATTTTGGGTATAACATCTTGCTCACCCCTTTTTGTTTTTTGTTGGCTTGTCCACGCATGGGCGGTCTCTTTTATTTTAGGGTCGGTTGTTTTCTAGTAGTTGGTTGCTTTTCTAGTGCTACATATCTAGTTTCCAAAACCATGTTTTGGTTCATCGTCGCCTTGCTACTCATGCAATAGGCCATAAGGCTCTAGTTGCAGATTGTAGTCTTTAGTTGTCTTTTAGGGGTCTTTATGCTTTGGTCTCTGTTGTTCTTGGTCGAAGCCCTGCTTAGAGTCTGTCGGCTTGTGCTGACATGTATCTTAGTACTCATGTATTGTAATATTTAAGTAATGAAAATGTTAATGTTTTAAAAAATAATAAATTAAAGAAAAAATTTATACTTTACACGGTTTGTTATGACTTTTTTCTTTAGCTTTTATATTATCTTTACTTAGATTTTTTTATGAGAGATGGAAATTATATGAATCCTATGTTATTCTTAACCAATATACTATCATATATATATAATTTCACAAACTAACACCCAATGTCATATTCTTTCCTTGAAAAAAGATTTATTAAATATTTCACTTTTAACTGGAAGTGGAAGTCAAACAACAAATAAAACGATAAAACTACACTAGCTGTAAAGTCCGTGGTGGCAGATGCAACAATTATGTGTATAGGTTTTTTTTTAAAAAAAAAACAAACTATCAATACCTAAAAGCAAATCAATTTATATGTGACATTTTATTTTTATTTATAATTCACCAAATTTTCCCAAAAATAAAAAACATAACACTTTTACTAGAGCAAAAATTACTATAATAGCTAAAATTACAAAAAAAAACTATAAGCTTCGAATTTTATAATTAATAATAGTATACAAAATTTTACTAGTAACATTGATTATACAATAAACTAATAAATAGTGTACAAGTAAAGTAACATAGAAAGTTGTGAACAAAACGTTTATAATTAATAAGATTTCTTTGTTTTATAATGTTTTTAGTTACTATATTTACGTTGGGTGAAACTTTTTTCTTTTTACATTTTTTATATCTTCGTATTTTCATTATCTTTTAGAAAATTTTACCTTGTTTTAATGATGAAGTTTTTCTCTCTTACTCCCCCAATTTCTTTACATTTCTATTTTTTCGTTCCATTTTTTTGTTCTTTTTCTTTCATTTACATTGTTTTGCCCAACTTCTTATATTAACATGTTACGTTTAGAAATCAAGTTTGAATATTGTTGTATTTAATTATATTATCAAATTTAATGTTCATATTCTATAAATTTGTATTGACTTATCTTATCAAATTTAAAATAATTAAAAGTTACCCCTTACAATAGAAAATATACTATGTTTTAGTAATGATAAAAAATATTTATAAAATTAACCAAAACTTAATCATTAAAACTAAAAGACATTAAACAAATAGTAAGATACTTTATTTTGGGTAGGACCCTTTATCCCCCTTTGCATTCCCTCAAGGTTGTAAATATAGTACTGCAAGTCTTCAATAGATGTTTTCACTATTTTATTAGTAGTTTATAAGTCTTGCGTATTATTTAAACTGGGTTGCTATTCGCAGTACAAAATTACTAATCACCGCAGTACAAATTTTTTTTAATTCATATTGACGTTGTACACATGTAATAATGTCGTGTTGTAACTCTTGTTTTTTTTTTAAAATAATTTCTTGAGCGTAAACAGTAAAAAACACTCTGATTGGTACAAAACATTATAAACCCGTATAAAAGACGTTAAACCCCTTTTAAAGCGCATTTAAACGTTATAATTGTGACTCCACATAAGTTAATGACATTTTATGTTGTGTTTGACCAAATTACAAACATTGTTACACTTACAGAACGTTGTATTGAAATCGCAGTTGAAAACGTCAATTTCGGGTAAAAAACGCTCGTACTATATATAGCGTAACCTCCCTTATTTTCTTCATTTCTCTCTTACTCACTTCTCTCTCTCTCTCTCTTCCATCAGATCCTCCCTTCTACCTGCCGGAGCCGCCACCGTAGCCACCGCCGGAGCCGCCACGACCACCAGCCGGACCACCGCAACACCACCACCGGAAAAATTTTCCGGTGAGTTTTTTGAAATTTTTTTTTTGTAACTTATAGATTTGGGTGTCCTGAGTATGAATTTGATGTTAGTTTTTTGAAATTTTACATCAATTGAGCTAGATCTAGCATGAAAGTTTCGAAATTAGCATGAAAATTTAAAAAAAAAAAAACTGGGCGAGTAGCCGGAGTCCTCTACTGGGCCGCGGGCGAGTAGCCGGAGTCCTCTACCTGGGCGCGGGCGAGCAGAGTGGATGCCTACTCGGAGGAAGAGCGAGCAGGTGGCGGCTCGAACTGGAAGCGCGCGAGCAGGACGGCGGCTGGCTGATGTTCCTCGTTCAGTGGTGGAGGCGAGCAGGGGACTCGGAAACAGCGGAGGCGAGTACTCCGGCTACTCGCAGCTGGCGGACTCGGGACCAGGCCTGCTCGACCCTGGAGATGAAGAGCACCAGCAGTGCTCGCCCCGGGAGAACGAGAGCAGCGCAGCTGCTCTAACCTTTTTTTTTTAATTCTAATGATTTTTTAAATGTTTTTTTAATTATAATATTATGTATGATTTATAAATGTTTTAATTTGTTATTTTTTTGTATAATATATTGTGAATGATTTTTAAATGTTTTAATTTGTATTTTTTGAATTCTAACTAATATTGTGAATGATTTATAAATATTTGAATTTTTTTTGAATTGTAATATTGTGAATGATATGATTATAAATGTTTGAATTTTATGTTATGAATGAGGGATAAACTGTGTGATATTCGTATGCAGTGATGGATCGTCTGAAAAAAGCAGTGAGACATGCACGAAGAGGAAGAATAAAGACCGGGGTGTGCGCAGGCTCTGACGGCCTCGTACCGTCGTCGTGCACATGCTCTGGTGAAGGGCCGGTAATCCTGCCCCCCGCATGGAAGCAGCACGCCATTCATCTTTCCATCCGGGTCAATCTTCCAACGACCGGCGTTTCAAGTACCAGCACCACCAATGGTAGCGGAGGATGACTCGGCGGTGTTCAATATACGAGGAGACGATGCCAGAGTTGTCATCATCCAGTAGTGCTTTTTCTGACAGATCACTGCACAGCTCTAGCTTCAATATCTCAGGGCAATCAAGCCACCAGACTGCTCCGTCAGGCGGTGGTAGTTCATCACGTCAACCACGCCCATCACCTGCCGTGCTGTTGAGGACATGTGATGACTGAGCGTTCGCCACATGCTGATGACGATGTCGTGGTGCTGATGATGAGGACTCACCCGACGTGGATGAGGAGCAGGATAAGGAAGATGATGAAGTCATGGATAAGGAGGATGACACTGACGAGGAAGCAGCGCTAGCGATGGTTCCAGTCATTCCTACTCTTGGAAGTTGACAGAGGTGCCAGTTCCTGGCGGTCCACTACTCATAGTGTATCACTAGCTTCGGGGGTCATGTGGCGCTTGACTTATGGACCTCGGCTAAGGTATGTTCTCTATCTTCTCCTGTATTTGATCATTTAATTTCATACTACGTTTTGTAAGTGTTAAATATTGGTCATTATGTAGGATCGTGGGGTTTGAGTTTCAAATCCGTAGGGTGATGCTTACCTGCTGGCCAAAGATCAAATTTCTAAACCAAGAACACGGAAGATGCTTGAGTATTCTGGTATAGAGCACCTACAGGATATTACGATGCCATACAACAATAGTCCCTGATCAGTGCTTTTGTGGAGAGGGTGGCAGCCTGATACAACTCATTCCATATGCCGTTTGGTGAGATGACGATTACCCTGCATGTGTGGATGATACTGCAAATCCCCATCGTCGGTCGTTCATTGACAGCGAATTCATCCACCTGAGTTGAAGGAGGGTAATGGCTGATTGTCTTAATTTTGGCGCAGTTGTGAGAGTATGACAGAGCACTGTGGAATACGGTGCTGTATCAATTTCGAGCTTGTTGCAGCAATGTAGGGATGAAAATGAAGAGGCAATGAAGCAGGCATGTGGTTGGTTATATCATCTGATTGGTACCACCATATTAGCTGGAAAATCAAATGGTCGTCTGAGCCACAGCTGTTCAGTTTAGTAGCTCCTGTGAAGAAAGGTACCAAGCTTCGTAAATATGCATGGGGAGCTGGTACTCTTGCATGGTTATATCGCCAGCTAGGATAGCATCTCGTGCCGACTCCAGTGGGATAGGTGGTTCTATGACGTTACTTGAGGTATGTGTCCTAATGTGCATCTAGTATATGATAACTCACTGAGTATTAATTAATTGGTACTGTTAATCATTCTAGTGTTTTATATGCACAGTGCTGGATTTATGCGTACTTCTACATTAAGACAAGCGATTAGCCCGGACTGGCGCGCTAATGATGATAGACTTGGGCTCTAAGATGGGTGAGATCTACCTCTCAAGTGCAGGATCATCGTTCACTGCAAGGATATCGTGAGCATCTAGATGCTTTGACTGCTCTAAATGTAAGTGTTTGTAGTTGCTAACACATTGAACCAATTATTTTTGCCTTTCGTTGTTGGTTACATTTTACTATTATGTTCATTGTAGATTGATTGGTTGCCCTACGGTCGAGATAATGTTATGTTCATGGAGGGCGTACATGGTATAGAGGTAAACATACCGATTTTGGGGTTGAATGAGCCATACATGCCTGGTCGCTGTCTACGCCAGTTTGGTTACATTCAGGATATCCCTGAACCTCCTATTAGACCCAACCCAAGGTCTGAAAAAGAGGAGAAAAAACCCAACCCTACACCTGTGTATACCCCCCCATGTATAATTTTTGGGAAACACTCCTAAATTGCTGGTCCAGGGTATACGCGCACAAATGCGCGGGTTGCATGCTTGTGACCCACTCTACCTAGATTGGTACACCAAGCACACACCCGAAGATCCTAAACCCTGAGACTTATCAGACCACCCTGGTTCATCGTCAGATCCCTGTCTAGTAAGTTCTTTTTGTCATAGTAATCATTAAATATCACTTTTATTTTTTATGTGTACTTACCTGACCAAGTGTGTTACAGCTACTGTCTGAGGCAAGTGAGCTTGCACGCCCGTACTACCAAGAGAACAATGCATGGGACTGGTCATACTATCGTCAGGGGATGCCAGAAGAAGAAAAAGGGCTGCAACTGATGGTCTTGTGGATGTGTTCAGCTCTTTGTACATATGGGATAGTTACCAGCGCCAGCATGGTGCACCCTAGTGCTTGTCATCTTGGATTTGGATGTAATAAACTTTAGTATCATCTTGGAACTATTTGTTGTCTTTCATTTTGACTTGGTGTGTTAGTTGATGATCTGTTGGTTGATTTGTGTGGGTCTTAGAACCGGTGGAGATAAGAAAAACAGGGGAGACTATGCCAAAATTTTCTAGAAATGCATCGTTTCCTGGAATGCCTTTGTTTCTGTTGAGCTTGCTGCCTGTGAGAAAGAATTGTGATATTTATGGGCCTTGGCAGAAGAAGAATTTGGTAGAATTTGGTGTCGCCACACAATGCATGGCTCCTTTCAAACTTAACGATCAGTATTTGACAAATGTGCTTGTTAATATCAATGCCAATCTGGGTGGTCTAAATTCTATGTTGGTCGTTGAATGTTCTCCAGCAATGATAGTGTCGAAATGAAATATCTAACATGTACCAAAGATTGTATATGTCACGAGAAATGAAATATATCAAAATGTAGAAATTCCTAAGAAAGAAAAGTCCCTGAATCCAAATCGTATGAATCACATAAATGAAAGTCAATAACTATAACAACACGTTTATTCCACGTCCAATAACCTAATTATTTCCTAACCTTTGTCTCTCTATTCCCCGTGCTATTACATTACGTCTCATCTCATAAATTGGTTCTTGGTGTTGAAAATCATCATCATCATCGGGCTCAATAGGATCATAAATAACAAGTAATGGAATATGAGCGATGAAATCATTATACTCCATGTAATTCTCCATCATCCGGCGAACTGATGTATCATTTCGTACATGAATAAAAGTCCACTCGTAGTCGCCCTCCAGCCCCAAATACACCATTGTTGTTATGTTTATTCTGCCGAGGAGGGACTGTAGTGCTCGAATTACTCGTCGTTGTAGATCCCGGAGATTACTAGGATATGGCATAGTAACTTCTACGCGTCTGTGCCCCACTCTTCTATCAAATTGTGCTCCATGACGACCAAAAGTAGCTACATAATTAACGTGCAAACAGAAAGGAAACTCCATTTGATTTTGGGAGCGAAATGGGAATTAAGGTGTGAAGAGTTCAAGCAAGATGTAATTAGACAGATTCAGAGAGCACGGGGTAAGGAATGAGTATGTTGGGACACTAATACCCACTTTATAATATTTGAGTAACACTGACATGTCCAACGGCTAGTTCAACGACTACTAAATCAAGCGTACCAAACACACCATGTGCAGTACAAAGTGAATTCAAATTTACCATAGGTAATTACTTTTGTAAGGTACAAGGTCACTACACGTACCAGGTTACCGTTTGCAGTACAAAGTGAATTCAAAGTTACCATAGGTAATTACTTTTGTCAGGAAAGGTACACGTACAGGTCACTGTACACGTACCAGGTTACCGTTTGCAGTACAAAGTGAATTCAAAGTTACCATAGGTAATTACTTTTGTCAGGAAAGGTACACGTACCAGGTTACGTTACGTTTGCAGTACAAAGTGAATTCAAAGTTACCATAGGTAATTACTTTTGTCAGGTAAGGTACACGTACTAGGTCACTGTACACGTACCAGGTTACCGTTTGCAGTACAAAGTGAATTCAAAGTTACCATAGGTAATTACTTTTGTCAGGTAAGGTACACGTACTAGGTCACTGTACACGTACCAGGTTACCGTTTGCAGTACAAAGTGAATTCAAAGTTACCATAGGTAATTACTTTTGTCAGGAAAGGTACACGTACCAGGTTACGTTGCAGTACAAAGTGAATTCAAAGTTACCATAGGTAATTACTTTTGTCAGGTAAGGTACACGTACTAGGTCACTGTACACGTACCAGGTTACCGTTTGCAGTACAAAGTGAATTCAAAGTTACCATAGGTAATTACTTTTGTCAGGAAAGGTACACGTACTAGGTCACTGTACACGTACCAGGTTACCGTTTGCAGTACAAAGTGAATTCAAAGTTACCATAGGTAATTACTTTTGTCAGGAAAGGTACACGTACTAGGTCACTGTACACGTACCAGGTTACCGTTTGCAGTACAAAGTGAATTCAAAGTTACCATAGGTAATTACTTTTGTCAGGAAAGGTACACGTACCAGGTTACCGTTTGCAGTACAAAGTGAATTCAAAGTTACCATAGGTAATTACTTTTGTCAGGAAAGGTACACGTACTAGGTCACTGTACACGTACCAGGTTACCGTTTGCAGTACAAAGTGAATTCAAAGTTACCATAGGTAATTACTTTTGTCAGGTAAGGTACACGTACTAGGTCACTGTACACGTACCAGGTTACCGTTTTTTTAACTTTAACCTTGTGGCTAGTTCATGACCAACCTCTATATAAGGGATGCCTCCTCCATTTCATCTTCACACACTCTCTCTCCATATTCTCGAAGCTCTCTATTTCCTTACTCTCTTCCAACACTTATTTCGTTAAACTGTGCAAGCTCTCTCTCTAAACATGAGTCAATCTTCAGATTCCGATCATGAGTATGTTCCAATATCAAGCCCAGTAAGTATTTAGTTTATTGTCTTTGTTAATCATATTCGCACTAACATTTCATATTTCAATATTCATCTAACATTCTCTCGACCCTTATTGCAGGATAGTGACTCAACCACTGATTCAGATTGGGATGAATTTGATGAAGGCGTTCCGGATCATTATGCACAGATGGATGAGTACATGCAAGAGATGTATAATCGAGCTCCGGTGGTGGACACAGGTTACTTATTTCAAACAAACCAGGCCTTTAGGGGTAAAGAAGAAGCGAAAGCTTGGGTAGATAGTGTTGGCCATCCCAACCATATCTACACCATAATTCAAAGTTCTCGGGCGGGCCAAGATTTCCACATAACATGCGAGAGGTATTGGAAACCACGAAGGACATCACGACCTGGTGTCATCAACCGGCGCAGATCATCGGGTTCAAAGAAATGTGGTTGCCCTTTTAAAATTAAGGGGTATTACACAAGCTACGGGTGTTTCTTGCAAGTGGGTAACGGATGGCATAACCATGATCTCGCAGAGTGGGCAGAGGGTCATTTTGTGGGAAAACGCCTGACTGAGGCGGAGGAGATTATGATCGACCAGAGAACCAGAGTCGGTGTGCCCCCTGTGCAATTTATTCCGAGCTCACAACAATCAACCCAGAAACGTCAGCAACAAGGAAAGACATATACAACCGGATACAAAAAACAAAACTAGTAAATAGAGATGGTCGATCTATGGTGCAGACTCTGCTGAGTGACCTAGACAAAAACAACTACTACTACGATTACACTACAGATCCAAGTAAGTCAACTCAGTATGTCTCAAATAACTTCAATCATTTAGGTTTCATCTTAATTTGATAGATAACATGATTATATTTCACAATTTAGATGATCAAACACGACTTGGGTCCATCTTCTTTGCACACCCTACATCTAGATTACTGCTCCATGCGTTCCCGTATGTCATAGGCATTGATGCTACCTATAAAACAAACATAGCAAAAATGCCTTTGGTTCAGTTCATCGGGATGACGAGTATAGGCAAAAACTTCAGCATTGCCTTCGCCTTCCTTGTATCAGAAGCAACAGACATGTATGTGTGGGCACTTCAACAATTAAGGGACCTCCTCGGGCGGACTACAACCTCTACATTTATCACCGACAGATGTCTGGCCCTGATGAATGCCTTAGATGAGGTATTTCCTGAATCTCATCATCTACTATGTCGGTGGCACATAAGTAGGAACGTTCAGGGGAAAGCCGAGACTTATATGGGTGATAGAGGAAGGGCGGCGGCTGCAGTCCGAATGTGGACTTCGGTTGTCTACTCGAGCACAGAGCAGGACTACAACGAGAGGTACGCATATTTCAAGGAGACATACCAAAGCTACCCACGTTTCATTACGTATGTTGCATCAGTCTGGGAGAAATACAAGGAAAAATTTGTGGAGGCTTGGGTCAAGAATGTGTTGCACTTCGGCAACACAACGACAAATAGGTAAAATTGTTAATCTTGTAATGTTTAAGATAATACAGTGATTGTTATAGATCTATAAAACTTACTTAAACATTTGATAGGGTGGAGGCCGCACATTCTTCTCTAAAGGCGAGATTAAGGAGTGCTAGACACACTTTGGATGTAATCTTTCCAAAGATTCACGATCATGTGAATACAAGCATCCGGGAGTTAAAAAAGGATTTTGAGGCAGCCAGGACAAAACACAGAAGAGAGCACATGAGGGTTCCAATCGCTGACCTGATCGGGAAGGTTAGTACCCTTTGCTTAGATGAGCTAGTCAAGGAGCTTGGAAGGACGAATTATGTGCAAATGGACAGCTCAATCTGTGGATGTGACAAGGTAACCTCTCATGGATTACCATGCGCTTGTAAATTAAACTACATGCTGGATAGTGGTATACTATGCTCAAGAGGGATATACATCGTTTCTGGTATACCCTAAGCTGGGAGAAGCATGAATCGACGATTGATATGGTATCCTACATGGAGGAAGAACAAAATAGATGGCGACACATAGCTTCTGAGGTAGCACAGTCAGATGATCCTACTCTGATTGCGAATGTTACAGTCAACTCCAAAACTTCCTTCACCCAGATATGGTGTGCCAATTAGGAGAGCCGTTGGAACAGGTTGGGATTGGCAGACCTACCGGGCCCTCAAGACCAAACCGACGTGAACCTTCGTCTTGGGAACGTAACCGACCAAGGGCAGGCCAGTCACAAGGAGCGCCATCAAATAGAAGATCACGTAATAGAGGATCATCAAATCCGAGTCGATTCAAGCCCTTGCCGACTTCCCATACTACCAGAATTTCAACCCCAACCTATATCAATATATGACTGGGTATATTGATGTTCGTGGAGATGGGAATTGTGGTTTCAGGGTCATTGCTGACTACCTATATTCAGACGAAGAGAGGTGGAAAGATGTCCGTGTAGCATTGTTCAATCACATGAAGAATCAAGCACCGGCGAATGGACTATACAAGGCCATTTTTAACGAAGGACCGTACAACGCCATGTTAAGAGCGCTTCATTGGAATTCAGGAGAGCCAGCACCTCAACATAAATGGATGCACACGGAAATGGGGTTGGTGATCGCGACAAGGTACACTTCGATAGTAGTTTTCTACTCTACTGTCTATGGGGGTGCGGCAAGTGCCACATACCTTCCATCGATAATTATACCGATCGTGATAGCCCAAGAGGAGAGATCCACATAGGAATTTGCCCCGAGGGTCATTTCATAAGGTTCGGCATGGTTCAAGACTCCCCACTCCCCCCTGTCTATCCGCAGTGGTTCGCTTATAGAGATCCAAACACTGTCGGACCTTGGATTCATCAATTACAATCTAGGTTAGATAGTTGGATCAACGTTGTACCTTAGTTTTTCTTTAACTTAGTTGTTGTAACTTAGTCTTTCTTTAACTTAGTTGTTGTAACTTAGTTTATCAATAAATTAGTTGTTTTAACTTAGTTTCTCTTTAACTTAGTTGTTGTTTTACTCATATTCACTTAAATTTGGTTATTCAAACATCTATTATTTCAAAAAAAAGTGTCTCCCCGTAACATTCAAACTTATTCAACTAAGTTTGGTGAAAAAAAAATTTGTACTGCGAATAGTAAAGTATTTGCTATTCGCAGTACAAATTAATTTTAAGTCAAATTAATAATATAAACACATAAAAATGTAATATAAACACATAAAAATGTAATCCAACACTTTTTTTTACAAAAAAAAGGTTCCTGTATTGATTCCAACAAAAAAGTAACTAGTAAAATTCGCTACTAATCAACTACAAACTACTTCGGTAAATTTACTTTCGATATCATTTTTTGAAAAAAAAAACACAGCGACACATCATTACATGTGTACAACGTCAATATGAATTAAAAAAATTTGTACTGCGGTGATTAGTAATTTTGTACTGCGAAATAGCACTGGTTGCTATTCACAGTACAAAATTACTAATCACCGCAGTACAAATTTTTTTAAAATTATTTTAACATTATAAACATGTAGTGACATCATGTCGTAACTTTTTTTTTAAAAAAAAATCATTTCATAACCGTAAACAGTAAAAACACTCTCATCAAAATGAAAGACGCTTAATATGTTTTTATTGCGTTTGAACGTTATAATTGAAAATTGACATTTATTCAGTTAAATTATAGGTGTTCTAATGTATTTACTACCAAACAACAGTATATTGAAAACGAGTCAGAACAAGCGTTTTTGCCAAAAAACGGTCAAAAACACGCACGTTATATATAAACGGGACGTGTCCCGTATCTTCATTTCTCACGCACGCACTATCTCTCCTCTAAATTATCTCACCGGAATTCTCTCTTCCAGATTGTCGGACCACCACCGGAGCCGCCGCCGGACCACCACAGGACCACCGCCGGAAAAATTTTCCGGTGAGTTTTTCGAAAAAAAAAATTCCCAAGTTGTAGATCTTGATGTGGTGATTCTGAATTTGGTGTTAGTTTTTACATAAACTAAATGATTTATGCTAGATCTACAATTAAAATTCTGAATTTTTTTTGAAAACTCCATTAATGGAGTTCTTGGAGCTCGCCCCGGTAAGAGACACGAACAGTCGGTTCACCTCGCCTAGCGACGCGAGTCACTCCTAATCGCCCCGCCTAGCGACGCGAGTTGCTCCTAGTCGCCTCGCCTGGCGACACGAGCTGCGCCAGTTCGCCTCGCCTCCCGACATGGAATGCTTCAGTGCGGCTCGCCGAAGACACGAGTCACGAAGACTCGTGTTGCCCGTCACCTCGATCTCACTTCACCAGTGGACTTGACACGGGCTGCACCAGGTTGCCTCTACAAGCTACACGAACCCAGGCTGTTCGCCCCGACGGTAGAAACGAGCGAGCTGAACTCGCCTTGGCGGCGGAAACTAATTGGGGCAACTCGCCCCGGCTGCTGACACGAGCTGGCTAGTTTTGTCCCGCCTATCAGGGTGAGTTGGTTTTTTTTTAATAATAGATCATTTTAAATTTATTAAAATAATTATAAATCATAACATTTTAAAATTAACAAGTACTAATAAACCAACTCAAATATTAAATAAGAGAATGACAATTATAAAGTCAAGAGTTACAATAATGTTTAATTCACTCAACAATCTCATCTTTCTTATTATGAGTTTGTCAACTTTGACCTTCCTGGTCAAAGGGGTTGACTAGGAAAGTTAGAGTTGACAAACTCATAAGAAAGATGAGATTCTTAAATGAATTAAACATTGTAAGTCTTGATCAATTATAGCCATTCCAATTTATCTTATAATAATTTAGACTCTTTATGTCTAAGTTTTATAATATAATTTATACATCAATTATAACCTAAACATATAATTGTAACACTACATAAGTCCTTATAATTCCAAATGAATTTTAAGCTTCCTTAGACTTATACTAACTTTACTTAGCTAGTACATAAGGATGTAAATACATAAAAATTGTTCTTTGTTCCTTGTTGTGGCCAATTTGTGTGAGGTTTTATGGTCTAATTTTTGTGTATTTTTAGAGATTATTGAAGTTAATATAGGTTATATAAGGTTATATTATCTGTTGGTTTAAATAAATTTGATATCACAGCTTAGCTACAATTAATTGTCGAGGAAAGGAAATTAACTGTCGTTTGGTTTTCTGTTGCTCATGTAAGTTTGGGTTGTGATCAGTTTTTAGGTATCAATTGATCACTTGGTTGGTTAACTTGATGATTCTGAGCAAGCAAAAAAGTGTATTGGTATTTACTGTGAAATTAATGTTACCGTGAAATCTTACCCTGACTAATGATTGTTGGATTCATTGTTTGAATGTTGTGTGGTGACTTGGAATGAAAAATGAATTATATAGTTATAATTGATGTATTGGAATGAAGAATGAATTATATAGTTCAAAGGAATTTACATTCTCACCCCCAATTAATTTTATAACATTACAATCTTACATAATACTTAATATACATATCATTTCTCTCTTTATAAATATAACTCAAAGTTTACCATAAAGAATAACTTATAAGTCTCTTACATTTGACAGTGGTATCCTACAATTGTTTTGTTGATTTATTATTACTTACTTGCATAGCTTATCTTAATTGTGGTTTGTTCAACTTGTGTAATGATGGAAAAGTTTAAGCAAGTTTTCAAGAACGTGTACACCAAAAGGAAAAAAGACAGAAATGTGGAGCAGCCAATGACGGCTTCGTACCGTCATGAACGCGGTGCCGGACTTGATCCTCCACAACACTCGTCATTTCAGTCACAGTAGGGTCATGTTGAGCTTGCATAACACTCATCATTTCAGCCACAACAGGGTCATGCTGAGCCATCAAGTCACTCATCATTTCACCCACAGTAGATCATGGACCCATCCCCTGCCCAGTCATTACATGATTCCGACCCAGTCGCACACATACCAAGGAGGAGGATGCATGTGGCTTCATCCTCTGTAGGTGGTTGGTCATATGCTGATCTGGCCGAGGACCATAGCTCCAGTTATGATATAGAGGGTCAGAGTAGCCACCACATGGGGTATGTGGAGGCACAAACTTCTGCTAGTGGTAGCTATCATGACCACCGCTCGTGGCATGTGGAGGAACAAACTTCTGCTGGGGGTAGCTATCATGGCCCCCTTACCCCTCAGGATGTTGCAGCCGCTGACATGGACATCAATGAGGAGGAGGCTGGGGAGGCTAAGGAGAGCGATGAGGACGAGTATGCTGATGAGGATGACCCTGATCATGAGCGCGACTGATGAGGAAGCTGCTCTCGCTATGGAGCCTGTTCTTCCCACTTTTGGAGGCTAAATGATGTGCCAGTACCTGGTAGTCCGCTACTAACGAGTGTCATCACCAGTTTCGGGGGACATGTCACCATTGACCAAAGGTCAATGACTAAGGTATGTACTATTTTATCTTTCACTTTGGCAAGTAGATTTAATTATTTCTTCATGCGTGTGTAAACGTTGTGGTAATTATCTAGGACCGGGGTGTTTTGGGATTTAAACCCCGCATATAATCACGAACTGGCCGTTTAGCGGGGTTCCTTGCAAAAGGGCAAGGATTATGATTACGTACTCAGGGCTGGATCATCTGCTAGATGTCACATGGGGTTTCAATAACATGTCATTGATCTCGGCCTTTGTGGAGAGGTGGTAGAGCTGCTCAAAACCTGTCTGGCCCGACGACCCGGCCCGGAAAAAAGCCCGGTAAGCCTGAATCCGACGGGCTGTCCGAGCGGGCTTGGACAAAAAATGAGCCCGAATAAAAAACTGGGCCGGGCCACGACAAATTTTCAAGCCCGTGGGCTGAGCCAGTTCGGCCCGGTTTTCAATATTATTTACTATTTTTTTAAAAAAATATATAAAATAATGTATATATTATATTATTTTATATAATACATATATCAAAATTATATTAAATATACATATAATATAAAATTTTACTCAAATTTTTATATATAATAATGAAATTAAAATTAAATATATATATTTTTTAATTTTTTTAATTTAAAAAATAAAAATAAGTAAATAACCGGGCTGGGCACCGGCAGAGCTGAAAAAAACCGGGCCTAGCCCGGCCCGGCCCGAAGATATAAAAAACCGGGCTCGGTCTCCATGAGTAGGCCCGACGGGCCCAAAAAATCTCCCTGGCCCGGCCCGAACCCGGCCCGCCCGCCCGGATGATCACCTCTAAGAGATGGTAGCCGAACACCAACTCTTTCCACATGCCCTTTGGAGAGATAACGATCACACTTCATGATGTGTGATAGATACTGAGGATCCCCATCATTGGTCTTTTGGTTGTGGGGAATCCGTCAAACACTGAGTTTAAGGAGATGATGGCTACATTGTTAGATTTTTCTAACGGTGTTAAGCAGATGATAGGGCCCATATGGCATACTGGTGCTGTTCAGGTATGTCCACTTATAGAGTGGTGTTCGACCAGGTAGAGGGTACCTATGAAGGAGGCATGCGGTTGGATCTACTATATGATCGGTACCACCATCTTTGCTAATAAGGGGCATGGACGCATAAGTCCTCTACCGTTCTGGTTAGTCACTCCCATGAGCCGAAATGTGAAGCTAAATAAGTACACATGGGGAACAGGTACTCTTGTGTGGTTGTATCACCAGCAGGGGATAGCATCTCGTGTTGACTATACTAGCATTGTTGGCTCTTTGACCCTTCTCGATGTAAGTGTTTTATTGTACAACAATGTCTAATAAATTTTCATGAATTCACATTAATAGTTGGCATAATTTATTTTTTAAATTTCTGTAGTGCTGGATATATGCATACTTCCCCACTCTTAGACCATTAGTTAGTGTTGATTGGCATGATGGGGATGATAGATCGTGGGCTATGAGATGGGTCAGGTCCACCTCCCAGCAGAAAAATAATGATTCGCTGGAGAACTACCGCAAGCATCTAGATGCTCTAACAACAAGAAATGTAAGTGGTACAACAATTTCAATTTGTATTATTTCCATTATTATTTCTTATTGATGCTTACGTTTCCCTGTGATCCAATGTAGATTGATTGGTTGCCCTACGGTCGCAAGAAGGTGAATGAGAACAAGGGTCGCACTTGGTACAGGGGTACCCTGCAGTTTATGAGCGTGAATGAGCCATATATGCTGGAGTGTTGTCTCCACCAATTCGGGTACGTTCAGTGTATCCCACCTCCCCTATTAGACCGAACATTAGATCCGAAAAAAATGGAGAAAGGGATCCCCCTATAAATTTGTGTACCCCCCATGTATAATGTGGGACACCACACATGAGTGTGATCCTACTCCGGGGTTGACTAAGACACGGGTGGCGCTGGATGCATGTGACAGAGATTTTCTGGATTGGTACGTCAAACACACCCTTCCAAAGATCCTGAATCCTAACATGCACAACAACACCTTCGTTCATCGGTCGGATCCCGCCTTAGTAAGTTGATCTCTTCCTTTGTATAATTTCAGTTAATTATAACATTTTATGAATGCTAGGCTAACTTTATAATATTATTTTGCAGCTCATGAGTGAGGCAACTGAGGTTGATAGGCCTTACTTTCCTAGGAACTGTAGCTGGGACTGGCGTTACTACCATGAGGAGATGCCAGATGAGGAACAGAGGCAAACTTAACAGGGGATAGATGAGGTCTTCAGTGCCTTATCTATATGGGATTCATACTATCACCAGTACGGCGCGCCATAGTTCATGGTTTTATGTTTTTGTTGTTTTAAGATACAGTATGGATGGTTTGTTGCCTTGACTAAACTATTTGTAGTTATAATTGTTCACCTTTCTTCACCTCTTCTTGTTTTTCTTTTTTCGCTCCTTCTTCTCCCCTTCTACCGTCTTTGTTGTTCTTCTTCTTTTCCTTGCGATTAGAACTTAAACCAGAAGAAAGCATATTGATTGAATCAATCTTTCACTTCATATAATCTATTTCATTCATAATGACATCCTGATTACGCTCAAATTTCATCACTTTCCTCCATATCTTCTTCATAAACATATTGATTATGATTAATAACTTTTCCTAATATAAAATTATTGAAAGATGAGATGATTTTTTTGTGAGCATTCCTCAAAACATATTGAACAGGGAGATGATATCCTAGCATCAACTCTAGATCATTATCTGGTATAAACAAGGAGAATTCAACAAGATGGCCAATGTGCTGCACTAGAAGACTATTTATGACATTCAAATACTCCTCGTTAGGGAGTAATTCAGTGTTGGACTTTCGTTTCTTCAGCATTAACTTGGATGTAGAAAAGAAGTTGTAGAATGTTTCATCCATCACTAACGATCGAATTTTGGCCCATCCGTGTCTCCAACCGTTAGACAAGATGCTGGTCCTTACTTGGTCGAGCAGGGGTAACTTTTCTAGTATACCTTCGATTACAACATCCGGAAGGTTACTGATCCTTTCCATAAGCACGAGATAAGATGGAGCTCAGGGTTTGGTTACAGGCCCAAATTAAAATGAAAGCGGTAAATTCAAATGACTAACACGAAAACCCTAATTGGGAGGGTAAAAAAAAGAGGGGGTCTACTCTACACAGCTTGTGCAGATGGAGTGTTGGCAAATGGTAGAGGAAAAGAAGAAATCTGATACATTTTGACAGGAGAAGTGAGATGATGAACATTGGCATTAGGAATTGGTATGGGTTTTAGTGATAATTGTGGGTCGAAGAACGGAAATAACAGTCTGGGGGAAGGAGACACCATTGTAATTAGTCAGAGATAAACTTGTGGTGCCATTCCTCAAAACATATTGAATAGGGAGATGATATCCTGGCATCAACTCTAGATCATTATCTGGTATAAACAAGGAGAATTCGACAAAATGGCCAATGTGTTGCACTAGAAGACTATTTATGACATTTAAATACTCCTCGTCAGGGAGTAATTTAGTGTTGGACCTCCGTTTCTTCAGCATTGGCTTAGATGTAGAAAGAAGTTGTAGAATGTTTCATCCATCACTAACGATCAAATTTTGACCAATCTGTGTCTCCAACCGCTGGACAAGATGCAGATCCTTACTTGGTCGAGCAGGGGTAACTTTTCAAGTATACCTTCGATCATAACATCCAGATTGTTACTGATCCCATCCATAAGCACGAGATAAAATGGAGATCAGGGTTTGGTTACAGGCCCAAATTAAAACGAAAGCGGTAAATTCAAATGGCTAACACGAAAATCCTAATTGGGAGGGTAAAAAACGAGGGGGTCTACTCTACACAGCTTGTGCAGATGAAGTGTTGGCAAATGGTAGAGGAAAATAAGAAATCTGATACATTTTGACAGGAGAGTGAGAGGATGAACAATGGCATTAGGAATTGGTTTAGGGTTTAGTGATAATTGTGGGTCAAAGAACGGAAATAGCAGTCCAGGGGAAGGAGACACCATTGTAATTAGTCAGAGATAAACTTGTGGTGCCATTTCTCAAAACATATTGAACAGGGAGATGATATCCTGGCATCAACTCTAGATCATTATCTGGTATAAACAAGGAGAATTCGACAAATGGCCAATGTGATGCACTAGAAGACTATTTATGACATTCAAATACTCCTTGTTAGGAAGTAAGTACTTCTTCTCAGTTATCCTCTTAATTAACAAACCTGCAGAGTTTCCCTAGTGACCACAACTTCATTATAGCTTTCAAAATAAACTTACATTCAGTGCGGCCACCATGTTTCTGAAGAAGTGATGAGAAATCTTGAAGTACAGTCTTGAAAATTAACTATGTAGGCAATATACTGCCATTTGTACCAGATGCATCATAATTATGAAATTCATCTAGTTTTATACGATGCACCCCACATCAACAATGTGTGGCTAGTATTCAAACTGACTGCATGTATCGAAAGTGAATATCTATCTAATAATCCAAACATCTACCAAGCGGAACAAACCTAATGTTTATGTCATGAGAACTGAAATATATCAAAATGTAGAAATTCCTAACAAAAGTCCTAGAATTAAAACCCCATGCATCACAGAATTGAAAATGAATATCTATCCAATAATCTAAACATCTACCAAGCGGAACAAACCTAATGTTTATGTCATGAGAACTGAAATATATCAAAATATGGAAATTACTAACAAAAGTCATAGAATTCAAACCTCATGCATCACAGAATTGAAAGTTAGGGTTCATTCTGAGCAGCATTCATTTAAACGCTTTCTTGATCCTAAGTTACATTGTTTGTGAGGAAATGATCACGATTATTACTTCTTTTACGTATATATATATATATATATATTGATTTGTTAGGGGATTCCTTAGATCCCAAAATCACTCAATTATATAACAAAATATTGGAAATATAAAATGCCACAAAACGTGTCAAATAAAGACACTAATGGTGGCCACGGGTCCGGTTCCGGTTCCACCAGTTTTGGTTCCACCGGTTCCGGTTCCGGAAAATGTGTATTTGTATTCGGAACCGGTCTGGGCGGTTCCAGTTCCGGTTCTGGTTCCGGTTCTGAAATCTGGATTCGCTTCAGATTCGGTCAAAAAACCGGTTCAGGCCGGTTCCGGTTCCGGTTCTGATCGGTTCCGACCGGTTCCGGAGCGGTTCCGGAAAGATTTGATCGGCTCCAGTTGCTTCATTTTAGCTCCGATTTGAGATCCGTTTGAGTGCACACGTTGCTCTTTTAATCCACTTTACTCCTAGATAGGTTATTTTTCAAGTTTATAATCTTAAATGTGTAAGAAACAAAGACTTAGGAATTTTTATTGAATTTACAAAAAATAAGGAACAAAGAGAATTTTATTATATGATTCACTGCCTCATTAAAACCTTATTAGGTAAAAACCCTAATAAGGAAAAAGAGTACAGCTACTAAGAGGTTACATGATTTCAATTTGCAAGTCTTAAAAAAAAAAGATTACATGGAAAGAAAGTAATACTAAATTACTAATACATTCTAAAATATTACATGGTAACTTCAACCGGTTCCGGGGCGGTTCCGGTTCCGGTTCCACCGGTTCCTGTTCCGGTTCCGGTTCTCGATTCCGAATCCGATGACGGTTCCAGGCGGTTCCAAGCGGTTCCAGGTGGTTCTGGTTCCGGTTCCGACCCGAATCTCAAAACATGTATTCGTATTCGGAACCGGCTGAGGCGGTTCGGTTCCGATTCCCACCGGTTTCCAGCCGGTTCCGGTTCCAATCGGTTCCGGGTAGAACCGCCGGTTCCGGGTAGAACCGGACTCGATGGCCACCATTGACACTATATTGTTCAACTCGTGTCAAATAAAGACACTATACTGTTCAACTCGTGTCAAAATAAATCACGAGTTGAGCTAGGTTCTCATTTTATTTGTCACGAGTTGAGCAATGTAGTGATTTAATTTGACAGGAGTTAGGCAATATAGCGATTTAATTTGACACAATTTGAGCAATATAGTGAGTTTATTTGACACATTTTTTTGGCATTTTAGTAACAAAGAAATGACTGTAAAAATTGTTTCATATATCGATTTTTATTTTTTTTAAGAAAAACGGGCACCTCAACAAATTGCAATGTATTCCGAATAGCTTGGCAAAAAAATTGTACTGCACTTAGTAAAATCACTATTCATCAAGTATAATCTTCTTTAATTAAATCACAAGCGGATGTCAATTAATGAAAAAAAAGTTGCACCCACACTTTGTTACATATTTACAACTTTAAAATGATTTTAAAAAATTTTGTACTGCGGTGATTAGTAATTTTGTACTGCGAATAACAACCACTCATTTAAATATTTAGTTAATTTTACAGCGAGTTTTGTTTATGAATTCGGATAAAAATGAGTGGTCGGTATTTAATATAATTTATATTTTTTTAGAAATATATTATTATTTTTATTACAAATATATAAACTATTACTCACCGTTCAAGAATATGTGTTTTTACGATTAAATTTTGTTTAAATATATAGGACATTTTAATTTTTTACATATTTTTTCTACATTTGATCATATTGTTTAACATAAAAATAATTATTATTTAGATAGAAAATAAAAAATAAAGATAAATGTGTTATTTTTTACTTGAACTGTAAAAAATTTTAAAACATATTTTTAAATATAAATATATATTATCATAAAAGAAAAATTAATAATTTAAATAAAAAATATGCAAATATAATCAAATGACCACCATCTGCACATAAATAAGAGTTTGATTTTTTTTTTTTGTTATTTATACTCATCAAAACATGCAATCAGTGTGAACAAAACAAGCAAAGCATGATCGTACATGCGCAAAGTCTAATGATATTGACTGCTGAGTCCTCGTTTTCTCCACAAACAAAAAGACTGTCGAGTGGAAAGCGCTTTTAAAATAGAGCTTTTTTAAAAAAAAAATTATTGAAGGGTCACGAAGTTTGAAGTCTAATCAGAAAGATAGTACCAATTTATGATGACATGTTATATACTATGACTATTCTCATATACAAGGAAGAAAACCGGAGTTAACAAGTCATATCCATTCTAAAATTAACCTTTTAATATACTAAAATTTTAAAATAATGTATATATGCAAAAGTATACTTCTTTATTTATTTATTTTTTGAAATGAAAAGTATACAACTTTATATATATATTCAATTAAAAGTACTATTTTTAGATGTTTTTAAAGTTTATTACAATATTAATATATAAATTTTAGATTATTTTTATTATTCATCTCTTATTTTAATTCTTATCATTCTTGTTAAATATGTTAACTATAGTTTCTTATAAAAAATAAAATTAAATACTTATATTTTATTTCTCTAATAGTGTGTCCTAAACCAAATATCATTTTCTAAAGATTGTGCTTTTTGTCGATGTCTCACAAGTTGAAATGATTTGATACATATTTTTGAAACATTTTCAAGCGATTGATAGAATTTGATCAAGATAATCTCATAATTTTACAACTATTTTCGTGGTTATAAAGAATTTGATCGTAAGTTGCTTAGTAATAGACACAACCTTAACCGTCCAAATTCAAATATCTGAGTTGGCGAAGGATGAAGTAGGGGTCTAGATTTTGTAATTCAGGTGACTTGGATTGAGTTTGGTTATGTTCACGTCAATTGTAGATATTTAATATTCGATTCGAATCAGGTTGGGTTTATCTGTCTTGAATTAGTTTTGGAAGACTTCGGTTTGGTTGATCTTGGTTTTCTTTTCGGTTCGAGTAAGTTTTTAGGTCATCTGGTTTTTCAAGTTATGAGTCAAATTTGGGTGAACTATTTGGGTTAGGTTTGATTGACAAAAAATTTTAAGTACAAATTTAAGCAACTTTTGTAACTTGTTTTTATTTCCATATTTTTCTCCAAATTCTCTTAATAAATGTTACTCATCATCAAGACTGATATTGTGTATTGATTAGATATAATCGAACTGGAGGATAATTTTTATATAATGAATTTTTAACTATAGAAATATAAATTGTGTCGATCAATTTAAATTAAATTTTGTGAATGAATGGTCAGAGGTAAAATATATTTTACTCTATTTATTTTCATTCAAAAAGACATTTGGTCAGTTGTAAAAGTTTGTATAAAAGGAAACAATAGTAACAACATTATATATTGAACTAGTGGTCACTGGTAAAATAAATCTTACTCTTATAGGAATGGTTTGAAACAACAAGGTTTGAGATGCTTAACAATTGAAGATCTCCAATATTTTATGTTCAGATTCATATCTAAAACGACAGATATTTTGAATAGGGGAAGTATATATTATTCGTGAGCAATGAACACCTCCTGGATGTCTAAAGTTCCCATTTTATGTTTTTGGTTTCAAGATGCTTATGGTTGTAACTATTATATTAGATTTAGGTTTTAACAAAGCATTGATGAATTCAGTTTGGGTGAATTCGGTTCGGGAGGATTAAAGTTGTACCAAATTGCAGTTTGTTTCGGTTTAGTTTAGGTTGTTGAGAGTTGTTAGGTCACATTTTGAGTGACATTATTCGATTTAAAATTAGGTTTTGATCGAGTTAAATTGAATAAGCCTTTTGGATCTGGGTCACTTTTATCTGGTCTAGTAGAGGATTATTTGGTTCCAGATTCAAAACATCCAACATATTACCTTCTCATTTCAACATGTAATACAATGTCTATCTTGTGTGATTTACCTCATTGATATGGTTAAAGACCACAAATTAGCACGTATGAAAATAAAATAAAAATACACAACCTTAACCAATCGCGACTCATCCGTACCCTATAGCGACTAGCGAGTCACAATTCAAGTTGTATAATTGATATATCCGGTCCGGCCCCAGCTCAATGTCTTTATAGAAAAACCGGCCCCAGCTCAATTCGCATACGTAATTGGTGTAGGAAAAGGTGGCCCGCTGGCCGCTGGTAGGGAAGCAGCCAGAGGAGCCCAGATGCGTTGCCGTGGCAAGACCAAAAAAGGGACCATGTCCATGTGTACGTGGATTGGGCATATGCTCAAGTCACTTTCAGCCTTTAGATTAGAATTTATTTTTTAAAACATTAATCTTAACCGTAAATAAGTTTACTTATTTAATAATTAGTTTTTTAAAATTAAAATACAAACAAATAAATATAGAAGGGTATAATAGACTACTCTTTCCACTAATAACTCCCTCTCATTGAATATAGCGACAGTTACTACGTCATATCCTCATTCCCTACCAAAAAGAAATAACTCCCCCCTTCACTATGTTTTGGTTAAAATATACTGATTATTTTTTTTTCTCTAGGAACTAGATCGTGGGACACTTCTAATATTTATTATTTTATTTCTAAAATTAGAAATGAACTTTGACACCTATTTAGATTTTTATTAATTCCTCATATTTAAGTGAAAGTGTAAATATTTAAGTAATAATATTTTTCAATGTAGGTGTAAATTTATTTGATAAAAGAGTAGACTTTAAATTTAATCCTCATTTAGGTGATAGTGTAGATTTTTAAGTAAATTGGTAGATTTTCAAATTGTAGGTGTAGATTTGTTTGATAGAAGTGTAGATTTATTTAATAAAAAATGTGTGGATTTTATTTTTTTACGCTCTTATATTTATTTTTAAGGAGTCTTCTCAACAGAATTTATACTTTGTTATTTTAAAAAGTCTTCTTAACAAAATTTGATTTGTTATTTTTGAATAAAAGGTTTTGCTTAAAAGTGGGATCTTTTTATCATTATTTTTTTAAATCACTCATTTCGGTTAAAAATATTGCTATAAATTGTGGGAATATTTATTATAATTGATGGTTTATTTTTTCACTAGAAAGTGGATAGTGGGAACGTCATATTTTCTTCCTTATTCCAAAAATCTCAAATTTACTTTTGACATGCATTTATATTTTTATTAATTCTTGAAAGTGTAGATATTAAGTAAAATGATAGATTTTTCAAAATATAGGTGTAGAGTTGTTTGATAGAAGTGTAGATTTTTATAATTGCTGAAAGTGTAGATATTTAAGTAAAATGATAGATTTTTCAAAATATAGATGTAGATTTGTTTGATAGAAGGCTAGATTTTTATAATTCAAAGTCAAAGTGTATATATTTAAGTAAAATGATAGATTTTTTGAATTGTAGGTATAGATTGTTTGATAAAAGTGTAGATTTTAAATTTAGACAGTAAACTTATTTACTTAAATGTGAATTTATTTATATTTGATGTTCTTATATTTAATTTTAAGGAGTCAAATTTCTATTTTTATTTTAATAAAAGTTTAGCTTAAAAAATGAATTTTTTTTAGTTTTTCAAATCCTTACTTCACTACCATTTAATTGATTATTTATTTTTTTTCTCTAAACTGATCGTGCTATGTCTAATGTTTATTCTTATTTCTAAAATTATAAATTAAGTTTGACTTCTATACCCTTATAATAAAATTAAAATCCACATCATCAATTTATTTCTTAGAGATCCAATGGTGATGATGTATTTGAGCAATTTGATGCATGGTGCTCAAAATTGTTTTTTTGGCACCTTCTCTCATTGGTGGAAAGGACAACACAAACGGTACCGAAAATGAATAGCATCAACCCTTTTTTCGTTCTAATTTTTTGTCTCCTGCTTAATCTGAACCATGCTCGACGGCATGAGGGCACTCTATCTCTATGGTTGTTTGAGTATCCAAATTTTAAACGCAGACATCCACATCCATCCCCTTTTTCTTGGTAGATGGAAACGATTCTAACAAGCAACACGTCCGAATATGCAAAAGGCTTCTTTCTTGGCTTCCCTTTAATTCGTTGCTGTCTATCGCCACTCAGCTCTACCCAGCTGCACCTATAATGAAATGATGGGATTTGATTTCAGTTTAAGACCCAGTTCCATAAATTATTCGGGTCAGATCCGTAGGTTATGTACAGACAAAAAGCTGAAGCTGGTACTGACACTGGCATACCCAAAAGGGCGCAAAAAAAAGATGATTTTGGTTTTGCAGGATTTGGCGTTGTCATTGTTTCCCATAAATGGTGATTCTGGTCGCATCATTTTTGGTTCTAAAAGATGACCGCAGTATTAAAGTATAGACCCACCCACTCACCAACGCTCAAGTAAAAGGAATAACTGGAGAATACTTGACACTTTCTGTCTAACTGAGACGAAATGAATGAAACACCATCCAATATATGGCCCATACTCACCGAGTTTATTTGATTAGCTAGTTTATTGTCTCTGTATGTCACATACATCAATTGTCATATCAACTATTTTTCTCCTCTACTTTTTTAACTTTCAGCTGACAACCGACATCAGCTAGATTATCAACCATACAGGATGGCAGTGTGACCACTCAGAGGCTATCAAATACCATCCTCCTCAATTCCTCTAGCTGCAACAAGCACACGCACCTGGGTGACAATTTTTTGGATGAATTGGGTTGAGGTTAACTCATATAAAAATCTGTTAGCACAAAAAAACTTTAAATAATCAAATTACGAATCTTATAAAACAATTCAATCCAAATCTAACCCATTTAACTTAAAAAATATTAAATACATTTTTGAAATTCAAATAAATTATCAACTTTTATTTAGTATCCATTAAATTCCTTGAAACTTATAAGTGATTGCATAAATCTTCATTCATCCTAACCTGATATAAAAAAGAATGTTGACAGCCTTGAAAAATCGTGTTTATCAAATTGTTAGATGAGCGGAGAAAAATATTGATTATATTTATTAGCTAAGGTGTTGGTTAGATGAAAGAGGTCACAGGCCAACTATATAGAACTAAATACAAATGCTGCAAGTTGACAGGTTGAAAGGAAGAAGGCGATTGGGAGAGGGGTGTTTCGAAATGAGGAAGACAATTGAAAGGAAGGATTCTACCAGCTTCTGGGAGAGTGATATCTAAGAAGCAGAGATAAACGAAGTGAGAGAGAGAGATTGCTAATGGTTCAAAGAACTGGACTATGGAATCTGGTTGTTGAAGTGGATGCTATTAATGTCCATGATCTTCTAATTGATGACACAATAGATGGTCACCCCCTAGACTTCTAATGAAGAGATAAAAATGCTTGCTAGACAGAGTGGACTATTTCTTTTAATCTTATGTACAAAGAGGCTAATAAAGTGATTGTCGTAACGCAACTAGCCTTCCAGTTTGATAATAGATTTCAGATGTTTCACAAATTGAAAGGTTAGTGAATAGGATAAGAGAAATTACCTCGAGACACTTTGTACGGAAAAACTAGGATCTTTCTTGTATTAGGTTTTCTCTAAACACTTTTTTTAAAAAATCTTTTGATACTTCGGACCCATATAACAATTGGAGAATCTTTTTTTTTCCTTTTTTCTTTTTCCCTATGAAGGTCAACATGACATGATATAATCCTACCTTATTCCACTAATACGTAGGGAATAGAATTGAGATAGGGTGGGGGCTCAAAATGCTGTATGTAGTACACCTATAGTTTAAATCTGGTAGTGCTGCTAAAGATCAAATAATAAGTGCGCACTTAATCTAGAATCAAATCAGATTACTATAGTGCACAGTATAACAACAATTAAAGTTCACCTGGTCAAAGTCGAGATATGACCTCACTTCTTCATGTGTTCAGTGTTCATACTTCATAGTTACAATATAAAGGAAGCGTTTAGGACTAAATAAAATAATACTTCTCCCAAATCGCATTAATTTTTGGCGGAACATTAATTTTCCAATTAACTATCAAAAACTATTTGGGACCATAATTTAAAAAATGTACTAATTATTTTCAAAAGGTAAGTCATATTTTCACACATTTTTCCTATTATACCCAATTAGTTGAACAAATTTAAAATGTTTTTAAAATTAAGGGACACGTGTTGATTCTTTTGTTATTTTCCAACCAATTTCAAATTAGGCAATAATCATTTGTAATATTAAAGAATATTAGTAGTTAAGATCTAATTTGTAAATAGAATATCCATATCTACATAGAAATGAGAGAACAGAAAATGAGAGAATCTTCTAGTAACTTGTATAAGATTGATAAAGGCAACAAAAAACTTGTCTCTATGTGGATATCAACCCAGAAAGAAGCGTGATTTTCAGAAGACGTTTCCGAAACCTCTTCCGGAAGATTTGCTCAATGACCGTAGTAAAAGCCGTCCAACAAGCCCATCCAAAAGGACTCCAGAAAGGCAACCCTGATTAGCAGAGAAGCATAGCCAGAAGAAGACCATGGCGTCACTGAAAGACAAGAATACATTTCCCGATATAATGAAGAGGAGGGTAAGGGCCTATTTCCAAAAATTTCCAACAAGAGTCAAAGTTAGAAATAAGATAGAAGTAGTAAGATTTTTTATCTTTAAGGCCCCTTGTCCAAAATGACAGGTTGTATATGACAAACTGACATAACTGAAAAGCTCACTAATTGAGCTTATAAATAGGGGTTCTCCCTCATAATAAAGGGTGACACATTCTTTACATTTGACATTACAAAGGACTCTCTCAAGATCCTCTCTTTTCTCTCTGTGTGATCGGCTAAATAATACAATTATGTGCGATCTATGATCTCATAAAGGATATGTGGTTTACCAAATCTGGGAAATAATTTAGAGATTAACATAGTAGTAATTTAGGGATGAACATAGTTAATTAGGGTTTAGAATTTACACATTTACATTTGGTGTCGTCTGTGGGAAACGATCGGCCGAAAGGCAACCATGAACATTTGTGCAATAAAAGTTGAAGATCCTCGTTAGAAATTATTATGAAATTCTAATTGAACTAAAGAAATGTGCTATTATGATTGCAGGTGTAAGGTTAAAAAAGTGAAAATGCCTTCAAAGATGAGAAGGAACACGGGAAAATCCAGCCCAAAAACTCAGAATGTTTCTCCAATCACCCGAGGAGATCTTGAAAATCTCCTCGAGAGATTGAGCATGTCGGTAAATGAAAAAAATAGTTGAGAGTATTGAGAAACTCTAAGAGAAAATGATGCAAAGAGACTTAGAGCAGCAAGAGAAATTGCAAGAAATGACAGAAACAATCAAGAATTAGAAGAAGCAAGGTCTAAAGGATGGACAAGAGGATGATGTAATCGACAAGAGCTTGTATCCATTTAGTGAAAGGATTTGAAAGGCGAAGTTACCATCGCTCTTTGTAGCTCTAGCGATTGAGAAGTGTGATGGAACAGAGGAACCTTCACAGCATATCCAACGCTTCATGTTTGCCATGAACACGCGGGGTATAAGCTCCTTGGCATTGTGCAATCTCTTTCCGGGAACATTGTCGAAAAGGGCTCTCAGTTGAATCTTCACAAGGCAACCCTAACCAATTGAAAGCTTCAAGCAACTAACTGAAGAGTTTAAGCAATATTTTGTGGCTATTAAAAAGGTGAAGAATAGAGACGATTGAGCATATGGATATGAAACTGAAAAAAGAAGAAACTATCAAGGAGTACAACACAAGATTATATCGATGATGTTGATGAGAAGATTCTCATCAAAGCTTTGCTAATGGTCTTGCGCATGCAAGGCTTGCTGGAAGAATCACTTCCAAGGCTCAAAAACTCATGGAGAACTATCTGAAATACTTCCTGAGTTTCTAAAAGCTGAAATTGCAAAGAATAAAGCAAAAGAGTTGTCAAGCCGGCCCCTATGGCTTGGACGGTAGTAGAGTGATATCCTAGAACAAGGATCTTCGGTTTGAAACTTACCCCATGATAAGTCAGGAATTTACCTATTTCTGCATGATCTTTTAATACCGAATTCTTTGCTATTTACTGCTAAATTCCTGTCTTTTAAGTGTTTTTATGTCTCTTGCTGCAATTGTCTTCTTTTATGGCTTTTATGCTTTTTCAGGTTTTTAATCTCAAGGAAACACATTCCTATCATTGTTGGAACACATGGCAAATCAAACAAGCTAAATGGAGTCAAGAAATTCACTCTCGACATAAATTCAAGCTTGGTCCGGGACTTGATGCTGGAGCTTAGTCCCGGACCACAACGTGACTCAATCCTCGATGAAAAGTGAATGTGTTTGTGGTCGTGATGCAGAGTGAAGACCCGGACCACAATGTGACTCGTGTCTCGAATTAAATTCGTTTACGGTCCGGGACTTGATGCAGGGGTGAAGACCCGGACCACAAAGCAAAGCAATTCTCGAATCAAATTCAGGCATGGTCCGGGACTTTATACAAGGCCTAAGTCCCGGACCACATAAGACGCCAACTCTCGACCCATTTCTATGCTATGGTCCGGGACTTCATACAGGACCTAAGTCCCGGACCAAATGGCTGAGTCCGACGATCTGTAGCGCGCGATTGAAAAGAGAATTTTATTCTCTTCATATTATACTACACCGCCCCATATTTCCATCATCCAGCGTACTCCCTTTCCAGCCTTCTTCCACACTTGTTTTTTGTCCCTTCCACTGCTACTTTCCAATCATCCCTCCACTAATCTAATCATCTCCCCAAATCCAGCAAACCACTCACGTAAACACACCCACCATTCCACTTACAAATTCCAGCACCACTGCCCTGTTGCTCCTGCTACGTGTTCCACAAATCAGCTCTATAAATAGAACTCTCTTCTTCTCATTCAAGACACACAATTCTGGAGAGCATCTCACACTCCCTCCATCCATTTCCATTTCATATATCATGTTCCATTCATATCATTCATTCCATTAAACACCATACACGTCCACATAAATCTGGAATACACAAGCAGCTGGAGACTCCACTATTTTCTGGAGAAGGAGCAGAAGAAAGCACTGATCACACACCGAGACTCCACTGAAGAATCTTAAATCAGAGTTTCTTCTTCTCTTTCTCTTTAATGTTATTTACATATTTTTACAGTATTTTCATTTTCATGGCTGAGTAGTTTTTATAAATTTCGGTTTGCTATGTAATCCAAATTCAAGGTTCCATTATCTTTGTGATTTACCATTTTAACAGATTAAAGTGTTGTTCCTTATTTATTTTTATAAATCTTGTGATTTGGCCAATTACTTGATTTTACCAGTTTATCTGCTTATAAGTGAGAACTGCGGTAGATAATAGACAACAGGAACAACACCGGTTAATTTAGAGACGGTAATTCCTCTAAGATATTAACTGATCATTAAACTGGATTATTCTTAAAGCTGTTAGCAATTAGTAAATTTGTAACGAGAGTTAAGATTTATTAGCTGTTAATTAGATTCCACCGAGCGGGAGACCGAACGTGGAATATTTCAGATCTGGGATTTTAATCTAAATTTTGGTGAACACATCGAGAAAGGAACCGAAGAATTAGGAGGATTAGTAAACCGGAATTTTCCGTTCTCATTTATTCAGAAATATCATTATTTTGCTCATTATTGCTCTTGCATTTATTACCCCTGTTCTTATTTACATTTTGTTTCTCTACCTAGTAATTCAACAAACACAACCCCCCTGTTACTTGAGTTATTTTATAGTTGTGTTCTTAAATATTAATTAAACTAAAACGCTGCCTCCCTTGGATTCGATAACCTGGAGGGACACTTCTAGGAAAACTTGCTATAATTGACCGGTATACTTGCCGTTAGGTTTTACCCAACACCCCACTACCGTATTGCGATAAAGGTTCATTTAGAACCCCAATAGAACCTCAGTATCGCTCTTATGCTGAACTTTCAGCCACTTATCAAAAAAGAGGAAAAAGAGCTGCCTACAAGCTTTAAAGATAAGGGAACAGAAAAAAGAGGAAGCTATTCTTGATCCTCCAGGGGAGGAATGGGAGCGAGCACTTTGAACAACCGTTACAGACCATATGGGATAATTTCCAGAAGTTCAAGGTATCAAGGGGCTCGTTCACAGATCAACCTTGGGAGATATGTTGCGGCAGTAAGAGAGGGATCACTTCCTCCACCCAAAAAGCCTGCCAATGAAGAGATCCTAGTGGCTTTTTGTGAATTCCATGGGAATAGCAGTCATAGAACCATCAAATGCTTGACACTTTTCTGGGAACTTATCAAGAACGATGAGCAAAACGGAAAAGGGAAGTCGTCTTCTGGGCCAGTACGCGGCAACAACCTAACCAACAACAAGAAGAATCAAAGCAAAAAATGAAGATGTTAGAGGAGAAAATAATCCCTATTAGAATGAAGATATTCATTTGAAGATGATAACCTGTGATTCAAAGAAATTAGGAATGTAAAAGAAACAAAGAATTAAATAAAAACTAATACGTTTCCTTTCAATGAGCAAAATTACAAGGTTGTTTTCAGAAGTAGGTTCTCTCTCTATCAATGATTGGAAAAGATGTAGTCACCAAGTTTTGAGGAAATTCTGGAAGAAGAAAGAGTGACAAAAAAAGAGAAGTTAACCTCAATCTCCTTCACAGAAGAAGATGAAGAAGGTTATACTATCTTCATAATGATTCTTCGGCAATCATTGTGCAGGTGAATGATAAGATGATTGATCAGATTCTAGTAGACAGTGGGGTAAGGGCATATGTGATGTCTCTGAAAGCCTTACAGGAGATGAGAATTCCTAAAAAAAAGGTTAAGTCATACTCAGCAACTCTGGGGGGGGGGGTATTGAAGGAGTTTCTGCACACTCTGCAGGAAGTGTCAAAGCCACCATGACTTTGCGGAAGGGGAATGACCGAAGAATAGAAGAGCTATTGGTCCATATTGTTCCAGGGCTCTCAAGATACAACATGAATCTAGGACGCCCATCAATTAATGCTTTAAGGCAGTATCCTCCACATACTGTCTGAAATTGAAATATCTTTCAAGGTCAGGAAGATAGTGACTATTAGAGGGAGTAAAAAAATGGCTTGAGTGTGCGGGGTTCAAATCATGGAAAATCTTCTGGAAGAAGGGATGGTAAAGACCGTGGGATCATAGTGTAGGGGTACCTTTCAACGGTCTTTACTCTATCCATGGCCTCGGACCTTTCAAATTTTGGTTTTTCTTCAATTTTGACTTTATTGTATAGCTAGCTTAACTAGAGTCCATAGGTTCGGACACTAGGTCCGTGGCCACTAACCGAACTAAAATTTGAGCTCATTTGGCCTTCGAAACCTTAAATTAGGTAATCTCAATTACAACTTTAAATTTTAGTAAAAAATATCAAAAAGTCAAAAAATTCAGAAAGTTACGCATTTAAGTTAAACCGATTCTGTAATAAACCGTAAATGACATAAATAAAGGAAAAACGACTTAGAAAGGTAATGAAAGTAAACTGAACCCAGAAAAGTCAAATACCAAGCCCCCGAATCTGAACTCTAACCTTTCCTAATTTACCACAGGTAAAAAATAGGTGGTGACTCATAATAGGTTCTAGTGAGCTAACTTAGAATTTAATAATTATAGTTTTATGACTTAGTTATTAAACTTAGGTTATAAGTGGACCTAGAACCCGATTAGATCCGAGTCAACATGTAAATATAGGATAGTGATTCAAAAATTAAGGCTCACGCTCAAGCCGAGCTTTAAAAGAAAGATAGTGCGCTCTCCTTTCTAAAAGAGTTACCTCTTAGTGTGTGAAGTTTTCCAAGGAGTGTCATCAGATGGTGTAAGAGTTTTTCCTTCAGAAGAAGATGGTACCTGATAAGGCTTTATGTGCCAGTCTTGAGTTTGAAGAGATCGCCCGGAGGATGATTTTTTTTTAGGAGACTGAGAAGTTTGGACGTCTCCCCGAGACGTGTTTTGCCCTGATGCAACCTTTTTTTACATCATTTGGAAGAGCACGGCCCGGGAGGACTCTTCCTCATATTGTTGAGACGATGAAGAGTTCAGGCTCCAGTGAAAGTGTCTTAAATCATGCGAAGGATAAAACGGCAAAGATGTTCAAAAATGTAGAATAGGATTTAGCTTATGCCTTCTCTTTTTTCCTTTTTTTAGACATATGCCTTGATTGTTTCAGCTGTGAGTGTTCTTGTATGATTATCTTTGTCGCTTTAGGACTTGTCTTTTTATACTATGCGATTTAGTATTATGTGCTTTAGAAAATTCATGATCTTTAAATGTTATAAGCTTCTTTCTTGGAGCTATGCTTGCCCGGAGTGACCGAGCACCCTTCTTTTATATATGTATGTATGTATTACTTATATGTGTTGGTTGTAGTGGCTTACTTTCCCGGGGGTGATTTTGTACCATTCCTTTTTTATTTCATTCATCCCTCCTATCCATGTTCAAATGGAGGGTTCCACTTTTTTTCTTCTCCCTTTTCATATACACTGGTGGGTCGTCTTTCCTTTCCTTTTTTATTTCCTTCCCTTTACCCGTCCCCATTGAAATTTGCTTTTCTTTCAGAGTAAGTTAAAGAAGGAAATCTATTTTTTTGTAATTTGGAACAAAATCTGCTTAAAGCTTTAAGTCTCCTGTTCAAAGCTTGTACATCTTTGATGTTTCTTAAGGGGGAGAGGTTGAGAACTATCTGAGTTTTTTCTGGGTCAACTTCAATTCCCCTTCTCTCAATGATGAAACCAAAATTCTTCCTTTTGTTACACCAAAGACAGATTTGTCCGGGTTTAGCTTGATATGATACTTATCCAATGTTTCAAGGTTTCTTTTAAATCCCTCATGTGTTGTTCTTTTGAGTCACTTCTCACAACATTGTCATCGACATAGGCTTCTATATTATGAGCCAATTTTCTATGAATACTTTATCAATCATTCTTTGGAAGGTTGTCCCGACATTTTTCATTCCAAAGGGCATGACCTTGTAGTAGAATGTCTCGGAAGAGGTGATAAAGGGAGATTTTTCCACATATTCTCATTCATCCTTATCTGATTATATCCTAAAAATGCATCCAAGAAACTTAAAATAGAGCTTTGGGCTGTTGCCACGACCTACCTACCTATCTATAGAGGGGAATGAGTAAAAATATTTTAGGTAGGCTTTACTTAGGTATGTGAAATCTACCCACATTCGCCACTTCTCATTTGACTTTGTTACCATTACAACATTCACCAACCACTTTGGATAGGGCACCTCTCATATGAACCCAGCTTTTAGCTTATCCACCTCGAAACGTGTTGCCTCATCTCTTTCTCTTCCAATTACCATCCTTCTCTGTTCAGTGGCAATGTGCTTTGGATCCACGTGAAGGTTATACTGGATAACGTCTAGATCTATTCCGGGCATCTCTTCTTCACTCCATAAGAATGTTTTTCTTCTTTTTTCCAAAAATATCATTAAATGGGTTTGCACTCCCCTGTTAAAGGCATTTCCAATTTAAAAAGTTTAGAAGAATCAAACTTTAGAGGTACCTCCTCTGGTAAGTCGCTTGGTGTGATGTAGCTTCTCTGCTCTTCATTCTGGCTTGGGAGAGCCAACTGTTTTCCTTAGTACTCAAGCTCTGATCCTACCATTTTAACTATTCCCTCCTCTAGAAGGCTTCCATTACTTTAACCTCACAGACCTGAGTAACTTTTTTACTACCCTTAACTGTCACCATTCTTTTTTATCGAGTTAGGTATTTCATTTTGAGATAGTAGGTACTACGTATTGCTCGAAAGGCATTTATCCCTAGGCGCCCTAGGTACATGTTATACCCGGAAAGTCTTGACAAGATGTATGCGGGCTTATTTAATATTCTCTTCTCATCCCCTTGTCCTGGGGTCATTGTGATATCCACATTTCTGGTGGATTTGGCTGAAATTCCTCCCATCAAACCCCCTAGAACTGCTGATTATGGTTTAACTTTTTCTTCTCGGATTTCAAGTCTTTTGAATGCCTCAAGTGAGATGACATTTGCCCTGGATACACTGTCTACTAAGACTCCCTCCACCATCTTGTTGTTTATCTGAGCCTTTATAACCAATGGATCATTGTGTGGATACAAAACCCCCTCTTCGTCTTCTTCAGTGAAATATATGGGAGGTAATTTTTCCTTTCTTACAACTTCCTTTTTAGGCAACTCCTAGTGAACTGCATGAATATGCCTTTCCTCTCGTTAATACTTAATGGTCCAACCTATGATAATAGTCCTGTAAATTTTTCTAATGGGAAAAACTGTATTAGATTTTTTAAATGGAATGAGTGTTTTATTGCTTAAAAAGATTTTTTTTGCTTTATAGTCTTTCTTATTGCATGTTTTCCTCTTTCTTCACTCCCCCGAAGGATTTACTATGATCTACCTCTAGGTGGACTTCTTCAGTTTTAGCCCGAGGATGGTAGCTGTTGCTAGCTCTTTAAGCCTCGAAAGACGGTCTCCCCCTCTTCTTTTTCTCATTAATTTGGTTGAGTTCTTTGGACAGTGTTGCACAATTAGCCGTCCTATGGATGTAATGGCCATGGAACTCATAAAAAGCCACTAGCACTTCTCCGGGCTGAGGCTTCTAGGGCTGGGGGAGAAGTCTCTCTTTAACTGCAGTTGAGTATCTCCCCAGGTTGATGTGAATAGTCTTTGTTCCGAAGTAGGCAGGGTTAGGAGCCGGTTGACTCCTAGAGTAGGGCTTGAATCATTCCCCACCTCCTCCGATCGATGATCCTCCCCCGGACCCAAATTTCTTCTCTATCACGGCAGGCTTTTTAAAACGCTGCTAGCTCTTTGGTTTAGTTTTCAGCAATTTCTGATTTGAGAAAATCGTGGAGCAATTCCGCAAGCTCGTTGCATTTTCGGTGCTTTGGTTGCTATTGTCCCTACAAGCCTCGGGTGAGCTAGTCTGTTCCTAAAGGCTTTGATGAGGATTTTTTTCATCCACATCATCAATTTTGGCTACCTGCTTGTGGAACCGCTCACTATACTCGTTCACGCTTTCCCCCTTTCTTGTTTGATGTCCATCAATTCTATAGTCTCTTTTTTAACCTTTTTGCTTCGGTGAAATATTGTTGAAACTTTTCCATCAACTATTTGAAGTTGGAAATTGATTGGGGTGGCGTCGTAGAAATCCAACTCAGTGCTTTTTTGAGAGTGTCCCTGGGAATAGATTGTAGAGGGTGAGTGAGCTAATGCCTAGAGTGTTCAAGGCGAACATGAACTTCTTGATGTGCTAGGTCGGGTCTCCCGTTCCGTCATATATCTCGACAATCAGAGCGACAAAGCAAGGAGGAAGCTTCACCTTCTTAATCTTGTTGAAGAAAGGATAGAGACTCATGTTTATGGTGTCCTTTTCTTTCTCTTCGATAGTTACCTTTGGGGATTCCTTCAACTCTTATTTCCTCCTCTCATTACTTCCTACAATATCCTTTCCTTTTAAAACCTCAATAGCCTCTACCATCTTCCCATCTCTTTTGGTAGTCCTTTTCTCATTGGATTAGCTCTTGTTGGAGCTTCTCATTGCTCTCAACAATCCTTTCATTGATGGCTCTCGTTCGTTTCCTAAGCATTTCTTTGAGGTCCTTCTTTGAAATTGAATCTGTGGTTCTTCAACATTCTCTTCTATTGTTCTTCTTGTCTTTGGTGCCACTAGGATAAAGCCTGCAAAAACGTGTTATTCCATCAATTAGTAGTGAGATTTTGCTTAAAAATGAAACTTTATCTATTATAGGTGGTATCGTTGTTGCTGATTGAGCTATTCGTTTCCCACAAGTGGCACCAAGATGTAATTGTATTTCTCAGGATGTCCTCTTTATAGATCCTAAGAAATCCTCTCTATTGTTGTCTCTTCCTTACCTAGTTGAATGAGATGAACACCTCTCTAGATTGACGGGGATAATGAGTAAAAATAGAGAATGGTTGAAGAGAGAGATTTTCTGTTGAACTTGATAGTGTGCCTTTATTATATGGAGTGAACCCCTATTATTTATAGTTCTCCACAATGCTTTCTTTATATGCCAGGCTGTCATATTTCTTACCTACCAAAATACATTACTTCTTTTCTTCTTTACATGTCCTATTATTCTGTTTACTATTTTGCTCGGGGATGACCCTTTGGGTCGCACCGGGCCAAATGATCACCCCATACTTGTGTTGAGGTATGCTCCCTTCTGCACCGGGCCTGCTTTTATTCCTCGTCCGGGCTCTACTATTCTCTTCTACCAGATCCACATAATCTCTTCCACCCAGGGGTTCCTTTCTTCCTTGCCCTCTTCATAAACCAAATTCTATTTAGCCATTGTCCTTGGCAAAAATGTAGCTCTCTAGTGGTGTTCTCTTCTCTCTCTCTTTCCCTATTCTTACCTTCTTGATAAAGCCATTAGCAAGCATTTGTTGCCTTATTGCCTTTGCCTACCTCTTGCCTTTCTTCCATGAAATACCCTGAAAAATATTAAGCTTAGTAGGTTGTCTATGTCACACTTCTTCCCCGGAAGCATGCGTCTGTAGGTGTTTCTGGAAGTTTTCTTGAAGAAGCGGCTGGGTTTTCGGTAGTCTGGAGGTCTGAGTGATTAGCAACTGTTTCCCTTATATTAATGCCACATTCTTAATAACTCAGTGGGATTTGTTCGACCTTATCTTTTGTAACCATTAGCTATACAAATACTCCCATGATCTTCTAATTACCCTAGTTAATCCTGAGCATCATACGTAACTTCCTCATCAAGAGAGAAAGCTTAAATACACGTTCCACTCAAATTATTCGCATTCTATTTGAATCGTCTACTTTCTACTTGAACTGTTCTTAGTGTACCAATAAGCTGCTGTAGAGGCAAACCTGATTAGAGTAATTCATAGTTCTTCATTTGTTCTACCAAGGTTAGTGCCTGAAACTAAGTCTTTCAAATTGTTTGCTCAAAAGGTTGAAACTTTTATACTTCCTATTTGGAATTGTTGATTTTTTGTTATCCTGCCTCTACCGCGAGTCTAGTTTGTCAATCTCCTCAAATTTTTCTCAAGCCTTACCGAGATCGATACCTGACACATCAAACACCCCAGTTGTTGATTGAGTTATACTCTGTTTAACGAGGTCCATCGTTTGTTGTTAAACTCCACAAAACACTTCATTTCCGGTATTGTCTTATAAAATAAAGTCAAGGTTCTTCTTTTGGTAAGAAAGAGTTCTCATTTTTCTGGTTTTACAACCCTTTTAAGATTCTAGAGTTGTTCGACCATAGCAACTTTGTTGTGTCTATTGTTTCGGAAGAATTTCCATAACTTAGGGACTACTATGGTTAAGTGACTGATTCAGTTGCAACGATTTGGTTAGGTATTGGGTGCTTTGGAAGTGGGTTCTAGCAGTTGACTAGGGCCAGACTCAGGTAAGTTGTTTTGCACGACCACTCATTTACCTTGGTGATATGTGTTTAATTCAAATACATTGATGTCGGGGTGATTTCCATGGATTATGGATTTCTTAATTATCACTATAATATTGGTGTGAGCATGACTCTACTGGTTTTAGAAATTTATATGTGTCGACAAATGGTGGTTTGTGGTTTTGGACTTGGTTGTTTATTGGATTGATTGTATATTGATAAGGGAATATTTCTTTGAAAATATTGACAAACTAGATACACTGATTATGCACTGCTACCAATAAATGTTTAAGCCTGTAAGATCTACTTCCACTGGTTAAAAGTACTTTTAAGGGGGTGTACACACTTAAGGACATAGGGTGAGAGGTGGATTTTGGATTGAGCTGCGGCCCCACTTGTTTGGGTGTTCGTATGGCTTTCCCTTATGGGTGATTTTGGATTGAACCGGACCCTATCTGTTTGAGTATAATCTCTAGTATCAGCCCTTTGGGGTGGTATGAGCTTCTTCCCTTATCAATTTTTGAATGTTTGAACATGTCAATGATTGTCCGTGGATTGTTAGTAGTGTTCTAGGTAATATGGTATGATTGAATATGTTGTTATCGGATGTTATGGCATGTTAAACAATACCGAATAAAATGAATTTCACAAGGTGTACTTACTCAGTTTTACTGATTTTCGCTGTCCCTTTCTGTTAATAATCAACAACTAGATGCGTAGAGGGATGTCGAACGAAGGCGAGAGAGAGAAGATAGGAGAAGACAGAAGAATTGATTCTTTATTCATTCAATAGGTGCGAAGCACACATACACCCTTTCACTGTATAGTCCTGTAACCCGTACCCCTATCTCTATATTATATAGTAACTAGATGAAACCACTAGAGTAAGGATAAGGTACTGGTAAGACCCACAACTATAGTGTACACAGCAACGGTATAAGATAATATGTAACAGTAGTATATATTATCTTAACACCCCCTCTCAAAGCTTGCAGATATGTAAAGCTTTGCAAAGTTGTCGTCCTCTGTTGTTGGTGTGTTACTCCTCTGTTTGTGGGTCGTTTCTGATTTGTCTCATCCCCAACTGCTGCTTGATGTCTTCATAGTCTCTTCCGGTTAAGGTCTTTGTAAGAATATCTGCCAGTTGCATGTGGGAGGGAACGTATTTCACTTCAATGAGGCCCTGTTGTATTTTCTGCCGGACAAAGTGGCAGTCTATTTCTATGTGTTTCGTCCTTTCGTGAAACACAGGATTCCGTGCGATGTAGACTGCTGATTGGCTGTCTGATTTTAGTGGAATAGGAAGGATTCCTTCTACTTCAAACTCATGCAGCAGCCTGGTTATCCAGCTAATCTCGGCTGTAGCTTGCCTCATGGAGCGATATTCCGCTTCTGCAGATGAAAGGGCCACTGTCTGTTGTTTCTTCGCCTTCCATGACAGTGGTGAGCCACCCAACTCAATGTAGAATCCACTGATGGATCTTCTGGTATTGGGGCAGCCTGCCCAGTCTGCATCACAATAGGCATTCAAACTGTAGTCAGAAGTTTTATTAAACAGTAAACCATAGCCTGCTGTTCCCTTAATATATCTTACTGTGTGGATAGCTGCTTTCTAGTGCTGTTCTGTAGGTTTCTGCAGAAATTGGCTTAGAGTTTGAATTGTAAAACACAAATCAGGTCGTGTATGAGCTAGAAAGCTTATTCTTCCAACCAGCTTTCTATATTGAAGAGGTTCTGATAAGTGTTTTCCTTCTTCTTTTAACAGTTTCGTATTTAGCTCAAGAGGAGCTACAACAGCTTTATCATTTTCATTCAGGTATTCTTTTACTAATCCCTCTGCATACTGTTTCTGAACAACAATTATTCCTTCTCTGTTGTGAAGAAACTGCATGCCCAAGAAATTATTAACAACTCCTAGATCCTTAATTTTGAATTCATGATTGAGTTTCTGTTTTATTGTTTCTATCATGTGGTTGTCATCCCCTGTTAGGAGGATGTCATCCACATAAACAATCAAGAAAACAGAACCTGTCTCATGCTTTCTAATGAACAGAGAGTAATCGTTCAGAGATTGTTCAAATCCTAGGCTTTCAAGGAAAGAACTAAGTTTTTCATGCCACTGCCTAGAGGCTTGCTTGAGCCCATAAAGAGACTTTCTAAGTCTGCAGACCATGTTTTGCTCTTCTGTTTTATAACCTAATGGCAGTTCCATGTAAACTTCTTCATTTAATTCCCCATGCAAGAATGCATTATTTATGTCTAATTGTTGGACTTTCCAACTTCTTTTGCTAGCAACAGAGATGAGAGCACGAATTGTTGTGAATTTGACTACCGGTGAGAATGTTTCTTGATAGTCTATACCATACCTTTGTGTATATCCTTTCACCACTAGCCTAGCCTTATGTCTTTCTAGGGTTCCATCTGCCCTATATTTTAACTTGAATACCCATTTACATCCAATCACTTTCTTTCCCTTTGGTAACTTCACTATTTCCCATGTCTTATTCCTTTCCAAAGCATCAAATTCTGCTATCATGGCTTGAACCCACTCCTCACTCTTAACAGCTTGATAGAAATCAGTGGGTTCAGTTTCTGATAGGATTCTACCAGAAGCTTGATTGCAGAAAACAGGTTTGTTGGGCAGAGAGTAGTTCAGTTTCTTAGTGGGTCGGATTTGGGAACACAAGGATTGATTCATTTCATCATTGACATTACTATTTCCTATGGCATTGACAGAGGAATTTACTGCACTTGCAGTTCTCAGTCTATCACACAGAATAGAAGAAAAGGGGTCCAGGAACTTAGCTGGATTTATCTCTTCCTTCTCTTGGTTTCTGATGGCATTTCCCACTATGTAGTCCTCCAAGTGTCTGGGCATTTTCCTGCTTCTATCAGATCTTCTTATTTCCTCCTGTTGTGTCGAGTTGTCCTCCAAAGTGGTTGCAGTTTCCTCCAATGTAGTTGTGGGCTGCTGTTCTTTCTGTCTGTCTATTTGCCTCTCCTGCGGTTCTTCTTCCTCTATCTCCTCAAAATCAAAGTTAGTCAAAGGATGATCACAAGGAGCAGTAGGAAAAATTGAGTTTTCCTTACCATGTTCAGTTTGTTCTAACACCCTTTCAGTTTCTTTACCTTTCCTAAAGGGGAAAACATTTTCGTAGAACTTGACGTCTCTGTTTACCTGAACCTTGTTGTCATCCAGATCATAGACTTTGTACCCCTTCTTGTCAGGAGCATAGCCTAAGAAGATACCTTTGTAGGACCTTGAGCCGAACTTATCATGTAGACCATGATTTTTGTGGGCAAAGATCAGACTTCCAAAGCATCTGAGATTATCATATTCTGGTTTTCTGTTGTACAGCAGTTCATAGGGTGTCTTTCCTGAAACACTTTCTAAAGGCATTCTATTAATAAGATACACAGCAGTTAACACACTTTCACCCCAAAACTTTAATGGTAAGGAAGCATGGAACATTAAGCTCCTAGCAGTTTCTAGAATGTGACGATGTTTTCTTTCAACGATTCCGTTCTGTTGTGGTGTGTGTGCGCAGGTTAATTGGTGCTTTGTCCCTTTCCCTTTTAAGTAATCTGCCGTAACCTTAGAAGTACCCAATTCAAAAGCGTTATCAGTTCTTATTCCCTTAATATTCTTACCAAATTGGGTTTGAATCATGGCTATGAACTCTGTGATATATTTGAATGCTTCTGATTTGCATTTTATTAACTGAATCCAGGTTGCCCTTGATTTATCATCGACAAAGGTGAGAAAATAGGAGTATCCATCATGAGTTTTTACCCTATATGGTCCCCATATGTCTATGTGAATCAGATCAAAGATGTCTGTAACAGAACTACTTTTCTTAGGGAAAGGCAGTCTATGACTCTTCCCTCTGCAGCATGATTCACAAACAAACTGTCTCCGACATAGATGTTTATCAACTAAGTTCAAAGAATGTATTTTGTGTACAGGAATGTGGCCTAACCTATGATGCCAGAGGCTCAAAACATCAGTACAATCAAAACCTGTGACAATTTTCTCAACAGTACAACTAGAAACTATTCTGGTTTCAGCAACATTCCCTTCACAGCAATCAAGCAAGTATATCCCAGAATTTTGTCTGCCTATTTGGTACTCAAGCATGCTTCTAGAATCCTGAAAGACACAACAACTTCCATCAAAATAAAACTTCCCAGGCATGTCTTTTACAAGTCTAGCAACTGAAATCAAGTTAAACTTGAAATATGGAACATATAGCACATTCGTCAGTTTTATCATTTCATTCAGCTTGACAGTGCCAGTAATTTCTTCTCTTCTGTGGGTGCCCATCAGGCATACTCACAGTGTGATCATGGTTTAAGTATTTATAACTATCAAACTTCATCAAATCGCAGCACATATGTTCAGACGCTCCCGAATCTATAACCCAATCAGAATTTGTTCTAGATCCAGAATAATCTACATTATAACAAGAAGATAGGTTTAGATAAGCGTTACCAACAAAACTGTAACTGGTGTTACTTCTGGAAACCTTTTCTGTTCCTTCATCCCTATTTCTTGCAGCGTGCTCAAGGATTTGATTGATCTCTTCGACAGTATACATCCTTGTTCCCGAGCCTGCTTCTGTGGTATTCATGTTGGAAGTTCCCTCTTGGCTGCTCCCTTTGTTATCTACAGCAGCAGCACTGGGAGATCTCCTTGATTTTGGAAACCTCCAATTTGGGGGATACCCGATTTTCTCAAAACACTTGTCTTCAGAATGTCCCATCTTGTGACAATGTCCGCATTGTGCGTTGTTTCTTCGGAGGTTTTTAGGTGAATTCCTGCTGTTCACCATGCTCTTCCCGCGGAAATCAGTGGCAAAGGAGACTGCATTATCTTCTACCCTTGGTTCTGTCCCAAGACCTTTCTGTCGCTCTTCTTGCATAAGCAGGGAGTATATTTGTTGAACCGTCGGCAAAGGCGACATCATTAGTACGTTTGCTCTCACCTGAGCAAACCTAGGGTTTACAGACATCAAGAACTTGATAGCCCGTTGCCTTCTGATGTACGCCTTGAATTCGCTGTTCCCAGTGCAAGTACAAGTCGGGAGAGTGTCGGTGGAGTCAATTTCATCCCAAATTCTCTTGACTTTGGTGTAGAAACTCCGAATCGTGTCTTCTCCTTGCTTGACCATCGCCAGTTCTTGCTCCAAGGCGTAAAGGCGCGCGACATTCTTCTCCTCGAACCTGGATATTAGTTCCTCCCAAATCGCCTCTGCAGGGCTGTTGAAAGCTACGCTCTCTGCTACATCTTTCTCTAGGGCAGACAGGAGCCAAGATATTACCATATTGTCGCAGCGCCTCCATTCTAGTTGTCGACTTTCTGGGAATATCTCCTTTCTGGCTGTTCCGTCTACAAACCCAAGTTTGTTGCGTGCGCTCAGAGCGATAATCATGCTCCTCTTCCAAGCTGCGAATCCAGTGGCGCCATCAAACTTGGTCCCCGTGAGTAGCATACCCGGGTAATCTGAATTGGGAAGGAAAAGAGGATCGTTCTTCGTGTTGGGTTTTTCTTGATTCGATTTTTCTTGATCTTTCTCGTCATCTTCATTTCCTAAACTCCCGTCGCCTGTTCGTTTCCCTTTTCCAAGCCCCTTCTCCGACTGAGGATCGTCGTCAGACATATTTTGCCCCGATTTATCGTGGTAGAAATTCGCTCAAGAAGAAGAAAGGGAAAAGAAAAATATTTCTAAACAGAATGCTCTGATACCATGTTAATAATCAACAACTAGATGCGTAGAGGGATGTCGAACGAAGGCGAGAGAGAGAAGATAGGAGAAGACAGAAGAATTGATTCTTTATTCATTCAATAGGTGCGAAGCACACATACACCCTTTCACTGTATAGTCACTGTAACCCGTACCCCTATCTCTATATTATATAGTAACTAGATGAAACCACTAGAGTAAGGATAAGGTACTGGTAAGACCCCACTAACTATAGTGTACACAACAACGGTATAAGATAATATGTAACAGTAGTATATATTATCTTAACACTTTCTATGTTTGTCTGTGTGTTCTGATTGCGGGCTGAAGGTTGAGGATGAGGATGCTGGGGACATTGGGGTACGCCAACACTTAACGTTTTCATTAATAGTTAACAAGTATTACCAAAAGTTTAGGATCTCTTCCGCAAGCTTTGTTTAGGAAGAATAGTTTCACTTTTTAGTAATAAATGGAGAGTTTTACTTAACTTGATTATTGGATCACTTCATTTCTTTACTTAATAAAAAGGTAACTTGGTTAAGAGAGTTTATCCTTAGCACTTACTTGTGTGGGTGTGGCAGTAATGCCCCGATTAGGTTTTCTTTTGTTTCTATTGTGATTATGTTGTGATTGTGCAGGTTACGTTTTTGTAGGAAATCAAGGTGTTACATTCCCCTTCGGTGGGGACCTTGCCTTTTGTCTTATGCCTTTGGATCTTGCCTGGCATAGTCGAGTTTGCTTTATCATGTTGCTGGTGGTGTGACCTTCAAATCGGTTGTCTTTTGGGTCTGATTTTGCCTTTAAACCAGTGGTGTCTTGTCAACAGCTCTACATGTGTTCGATTGAGAATCAATTTAACCTAGCCCATTTCATCTCCACCAGCTTTACTGGCCTCAATCATCAATCTCCCCTGCATGCCTGATTTGTGTTTGCGGTCGTTTTGGGAACCTGGGTGAATGTCGCTCCACATGCTCGATTTCAGATCCAAGAAGCTTCTCCTATTGGTTGATAGCAGGATCGATGAGGAGCGTGCAGACGTTATATTGTGAGTGGTTTAAGTGGTGTAATTATAAAGAAAGAAAAGAAATTAAAACCCAAAATAAACGTCGGGCTGCAAACAAATCCCGGTCGCAGTAGTATAGTGAAATGTAAGCGACCGGATATCGAACCACGGGACTAATGTACATATTATAGTACCTAAGCGTGTCACAGGAGGGGGGATTAATTGACTTGTTTATATAAATAAAAGAAAAGATAAAATAAACTAAATTAACAGATAAACTAAACGGGACTCTGGTTCAGATTAATATTATCTGCTCTTTCATGCTATTCCTACTGGTTTAATTATAATTGTCTGGCAAAATTCCTTTTTAAAATATCTTAAGGACTAAGTCATAGCCTCATAAGAACTCGTTTACCAGAAATGCCCGGTCTATCAGGCTTCGAGCACTCTTATGTAAACGGACGTTAAATTCGAGGAAATATAATTGCATCTGAAAATACTAACCCATTAAATCATAATAGAGCTTTCTCCAGATTTACGGTTTAATCAACCTATCTATTTATCACCTGGTCTGATCAAAATAGACTTAGCAAGCAATTTAATAAATTCGCGAGATCTATTAAAAAGGCGAGAGAAGAGCTTTAAGCGTAACAAACTTCATTAAATTAAAACCAGTAAAAACATTGCATAATTAATACAGAAATAATAATTATTCCCAAAGCGTACGTAAACTAGCCTAACATATTAAATAGAATAACAGAACAGAATGATAGAAATCATCCGTAATCACTCCGTCTCCTCTGCTCTGCTATTTTGTGTATGTAGGCTAGAGGTGGATTTGGTGGACTGTAAAATAAATAAAATGGAGAAGGCGGAAGGAGAGAAATGAGATGGTGTGTGAGTTGGAACTCCAGAGGAACCACGGAAGGAGCCTCCGGAAGGACACTCAGTAAGGAGGAATGAAGCTGTATTTATAGAGGAAGAAGAAGCACAGCAGCAGCTTCATTGATTGAGCTCGATGATTGCAGCTCCCCATTGATTGCAGCTATTGATTGCGCAGGGGACAAGCTGAAACGCGGGCGTGATTTATGGTAGGCGCCGTCTCAAGTTGCAGAGCGGAGAAGATAACCCGTTTAGATCTGTATTTTTAGTCACGTCCGCTTCCTCAAATGAGGCGGTTGCATGGGCGGTTTAAGTCACGTCCGCCTCCTCAAATGAGGCGGTTGTGTAGGCGGTATGAATTTGTATCCGCTAACACATGCATCCTCTCTTGTCCGCCTCCTTGTCCTCTTGTTTATGAGGCGGTTGTAATGTTTTTGTCCGCCCCCTAATGAGGCGGTTGCCTCTATTCTCTTCCTTCCTAGTGTCGTCCGCCCCCTAATGAGGCGGTTGCATGCAAATCATGCGCATGCATGTCCTCTCCACGTGAGTTTGTCTATCCCTTATAATATATGTCTTTGCTTGTCATTTTTCCTACATTTTAACACATATAATACATCAGTTAATATAACAACATAATTATAGGAAAAACCCTAGATAAGTGCGAAACATTACTAAAAATGCTGCAATTAATAAGGTGATTAAACCTTAAAAAGTCTATATGTTTTGCACTTATCAAACTTCCTCACACTTAACTTTTGCTTGTCCTCAAGCAAATAAGGAATATAATTATCTCTAAGCCTTAATAATAAAACAAGATTAAATAAGTGTAGAAGGGAATTTAGACAAAGTGACAGTTGAAAGAATAATTCTGCTCTTAGAAGTAGGTTTTTATAAACATGGAAGTAGGACTAATTAATAAAAGCACAGAAAGACTAACTGCAGAAAACAAGTTAGATTAACCTGGGATTTCCAACCAATTCATTCGCTAACCCGGGATGACAAGGGGTGTGAAGTAATGCCTTATTCCGCAATACCTTTCAACACCACATACTCATGTTTATAAATATAAATTGCAATTTATATTTACATTTTTTTTTGAATGTGCAAATTGCATAGACAAAGCACATATTATTTAAATAATATATATATATTTTTTTTGAATTGCATTATTTTTCTGTACCCCAGACTTTTCTCTCTATCCTTGTAGCGGTGTTGGGTCTTCTATCCCAGGTCACGAGACCTTAGGTAGATAGGTGATAAGCACCCCAAAGAACTTAATAACCAGATAGACGAGGCCTGTTTGGTTAGAAAAAATTCATAAACAGCGGAGTACCTTGTCTTTATCCTTCTCTTTCCTTGACTTTCCACATATTTCCATAATCCCAAGCTAAACCTAATTGATTTTTACAATCAGCAGATCTATCTTATTTTGAGCGGAAATAGAGTATTTTGATGGAAAATAATTTTATACAAACTCCTTGAAATAAAACTACCTTTCAGTTGTCACTTGACATAATTTCAGACACTTCTACAATTATTTATCTCATTTTATCAAATTTTTTTAAAAATTAGGCAGTTTAGAGTAGCAAAAAGTGAGTGTGGCATTATCGAACTACTGTCATAATTTCAGGGAAAGGTCTTTCCTTCCTCACACTTAAGAGGAGCAATGTCCTCATTGTTCAGAATTAAAATCAAGAAAATGACCTTTCAAATTATGACAGACTCATAAAGGATTAAACAAATATGGGTTGAAAATTAATAAAATAAAGGAAGAACTGAAACTCCCCTTGTATCGTAGATTGAGGAAGGTATCCTTCCTCACACTTAGAGCTTTGGCAGGGGTGAGACGTTCCTCACACTTGAGTTTGCGCAAGTGTTCAACCGAAGATATTGAAATTCCAAAGCAACTGAGGTTGCTTTCCAAAGGTGAGTTCAGCTATATATTCGACATAGAATTTGTTCTGAAAAGAAAATCATATATAGCCAGCAGAACTCCAATTGAACCAAAAGAAAATAAAAATAAAATAAACATAAATAAATAGGCATAAATAACTTGAAGCAAAAATAAAACAGCATTACATAAAATTAAAACATGAAGCAAACCGAACTGTTACCTTCCAGAAGTTTGATAAGGTTTAAACAGTATAAGTCTACAAAATGTTAGTACACAACATAATAAAATACTACATAAAATAAAATCATTAAGAGATAACGAATATTAATAAACAAAAAGCAACATAAAAACTAATATTAAAAGCAACATAAGTATTAATATTAAAAACATCATAAAAATTAAATTTATTATCAAAGCATGAATATTAGACGTAAACATTTTAGTAATATTTAATAAAATAGAAAACAAGAAGAATAAATAATATGAAAAATAAACAGAATAATTATACAACAAAATTCTGTCGAAAAATCGACAGAACCTCCCCTAAAAATCTACGATTCTTCACAATCAATTCAGTCAAACGCAAGGTAACTTAATACCGTTATCAGCCTAAATCCACATATAACAACCTATAATCATAAATTCATTCGTTTAATAAAACAAGGCATAATTTAATTGGAGAATAATGCTATTTTAACATAGCAAATCTCGTATCTACATATACCTAAATTTGAAATTCATCAAAAACGACAAATTTAAGTATATTCAGTGTAGATTTAACCTTGTGTATGTATATTATGATTTATAGAAGAAGAATCTGAGACAAAAATTGCATATTAAGCTCGAATTTTCGAACGGGTCGACCTAGGGTTCGAAAGTTCAGTCCTTAATTTCTCCCAATGTAGTTCATCATTTGAGGATTTGAAGCTATAGAAACGTTAAGAATTGAAAAACAAAGATTTCGATACTAACCTTGCGTGATTTGGTGGAGGATTGAAGAAGATGTGTCGATTTGAAGAGGAGGGGAGTCGCGCGGCGGCTTGTTCGTTCTCCTCTGCACCGGTTCAAATTCTCTAATTTAGGGAAGAACAGATTGCAAAACGCGGCGTTTGAAGTTTTTGTTTTAATCGGGTTCGCTCGAGTTTAAAATGAACCGGGGGAGAACTGATTGGAAAACGCAGCGTTCCGTGTTTTTTTTTTCAGTATAGAGGGACGTCCGCCTCTTTGTCCGCTCGGTGGCGGGCCGCGGTATTCAGTTGCGTCCGCATGGTAATGGGGCGGTTGTCCACGCGGACAACCCCCTGCTCCGTTTTTTTTTTCTTCTTTCTTTCTGTTCTGTAATCCTAATAAACAACAACTATATTTACATAAAATTATGAGTTAGAAAATAAAAATGACATAAATTATAAGTTAGTAATTAGATAACATAAATTATAAGTTAGTAGTTAATTACATAAATTAAATGTTAAGGACAATGGAAATTAAATGTTAATAAGAGTTAGAAGTTAGATGTCAGAAGTTAGATGTCCGAAGTTAGATGGCCAAGTCAGGTGTCCAATTGTCCAAATGTCCAATTAATATTAACATTATTTGAGGATAATATTAACAAAATATAGAAAATTAATATTAACAATAAACGAAAATAATAGAAAATTATTAACATATTTAAGAGAACAAAATATTTATAATTAACAGGTGAATAATCCGGGGCTTAGGAACTAGAATAAATCTAGTCCCCGGCAACGGCGCCATTTTGCAGACGTTTATGTGAGTGGTTTAAGTGGTGTAATTATTAAAAGAAAGAAAAGAAATTAAAACCCAAAATAAACGTCGGGCTGCAAACAAATCCCGGTCGCAGTAGTATAGTGAAATGTAAGCGACCGGATATCGAACCACGGGACTAATGTACATATTATAGTACCTAAGCGTGTCACAGGAGGGGGGATTAATTGACTTGTTTTATAAATAAAAGAAAAGATAAAATAAACTAATTAACAGATAAACTAAACGGGACTCTGGTTCAGATTAATTATCTGCTCTTTCATGCTATTCCTACTGGTTTAATTATAATTGTCTGGCAAAATTCCTTTTTAAAATATCTTAAGGACTAAGTCATAGCCTCATAAGAACTCGTTTACCAGAAATGCCCGGTCATCAGGCTTCGAGCACTCTTATGTAAACGGACGTTAAATTCGAGGAAATATAATTGCATCTGAAAATACTAACCCATTAAATCATAATAGAGCTTTCTCCAGATTTACGGTTTAATCAACCTATCTATTTATCACCTGGTCTGATCAAAATAGACTTAGCAAGCAATTTAATAAATTCGCGAGATCTATTAAAAAGGCAAGAGAAGAGCTTTAAGCGTAACAAACTTCATTAAATTAAAACCAGTAAAAACATTGCATAATTAATACAGAAATAATAATTATTCCCAAAGCGTACGTAAACTAGCCTAACATATTAAATAGAATAACAGAAACAAGAATGATAGAAATCATCCGTAATCACTCCGTCCTCTCGCTCTGCTATTTTGTGTATGTAGGCTAGAGGTGGATTTGGTGGACTGTAAAATAAATAAAATGGAGAAGGCGGAAGGAGAGAAATGAGATGGTGTGTGAGTTGGAACTCCAGAGGAACCACAGAAGGAGCCGTCCGGAAGGACACTCAGTAAGGAGGAATGAAGCTGGTATTTATAGAGGAAGAAGAAGCACAGCAGCAGCTTCATTGATTGAGCTCGATGATTGCAGCTCCCCATTGATTGCAGCTATTGATTGCGCAGGGGACAAGCTGAAACGCGGGCGTGATTTATGGTAGGCGTCGTCTCAAGTTGCAGAGCGAGTCGGCGGAGAAGATAACCCGTTTAGATCTGTATTTTTAGTCACGTCCGCTTCCTCAAATGAGGCGGTTGCATGGGCGGTTAAGTCACGTCCGCCTCCTCAAATGAGCGGTTGTGCAGGCGGTATGAATTTGTATCCGCTAACACATGCATCCTCTCTTGTCCGCCTCCTTGTCCTCTTGTTTATGAGGCGGTTGTAATGTTTTTGTCCGCCCCCTAATGAGGCGGTTGCCTCTATTCTCTTCCTTCCTAGTGTCGTCCGCCCCCTAATGAGGCGGTTGCATGCAAATCATGCGCATGCATGTCCTCTCCACGTGAGTTTGTCTATCCCTTATAATATATGTCTTTGCTTGTCATTTTTCCTACATTTTAACACATATAATACATCAGTTTAATATAACAACATAATTATAGGAAAAACCCTAGATAAGTGCGAAACATTACTAAAAATGCTGCAATTAATAAGGTGATTAAACCTTAAAAAGTCTATATGTTTTGCACTTATCAGAGCGCTCCAGCCAAGCATTGAAATTATCCTATTGCTCGCTTTCTGCAAGCTTGTAGAGTGAGCGTTCTCTTCTTTTGAAAATTCTCCGTTGGCCGGCATGGCCATGGATGGCATGAGACATGCTCTTTTGCTTTGTGTGATTCACCTATCTTGAGTGAGCATCGCTCCCATATTGACAGGTGTAATCGGCTTGGTGGTCTTCGGCGGTAATGTGGGTGGACTACACCATAACTTGCGGGACATGTTGAATGGGGAAGAAGGTCTTCTGCATCTCTCATGGGTTTCGATTGTTTTTTGAGCAGCTGATATGTGTCTTGATTAGGGAGTTTTTGGCTTTTGGTTTTGTGTTGTTATGGGATTGTTGACACTTGTTAGTGCAGTTGGGTCCAATATTAGTGTTAAATTTTAGTAGTAGGTAAGTTTGGTTTTGTGTGGGCATCCTTCGCTCTATCATCCTTAGTTATCTGGTTTTCTCTTTAGGTATTTTAGCATCTCTACGAGAGATTTTGTTCAGTCATTAGCTCATCTTCGGCAAGGTAATAATTGGCTGCCTTTATGATACTTAGCGACTCCCTATAAGGATTCGGTTACATCTGGTAGTTGTCTTGGTTCGTGTTAACTTTGTTCTAGAGGCTCTCAATGTATCTGTGGATTTTTTATCTATGGTTTCTCTCTAAATAATGATATATTAGTGTTTAAAAAAACATTTAAACCAAATTATAGAAAGAAATATGTGATAATCCTTAATACGGTCCAAAAACTCTTCTTAAGAGCACGTATGTGTAATTTAAAACTGATAAGAATACCTCATTGAGAACCTCCAACACTTGAGCACATACATTATCATCAACAATAACAACACAATCATTTTTCCAAAAAAAGACAAAAACAATAACAGCACATTCATACTATCAAACCCTGGTGTCTTGGATGGTAAGCTTGATGACAAGGAGCGTGGAAATGGATGATGCAATAGGGCGAAGGCTGTAGAAGTTTGGTCACGACTTCTGTAGTCATGATTTTGTTTTTGGCTGGTGGGATTATGTGCCATTTGTGCATATTTTGACTCTAAGACCACTCCTTTTATATATTAGCCTAAGTTATATATCTTTGTGGATTGAGTGTTGTGTTCTTAGATCTTAACTTTTTTGTTGTCTGGTTTGGATTTGTGTGACTTTGATCACTTGTGAAGTTAGTCTTGTGAAGGATAGTTATGGATATAGGACGAAGCTCAACTCACTTTTGAAGACTAAGTCTGCCAACCATTAGGTAAGTATGCTTCTAAGGTGCATGCTAGGTAGGGCAATTGTAGGTGTTGTACATCCCTTGGATATTTGTGGGTAGAGGTCACTAATCACTTGGACGTAATTAGGGATGTGGTAGTTGAATTTCTTTGTTCTTGAACCTTTCTATAAAATGGGCTTATGTTGATATTGATAATATAATATATGTGCTAAATTTTTGGAAAAAACCCTGGTGTCTTATTATCGCCCATTTGAAACTGAGCAGTCCGTAACTATTACATAGAATATGTAACTTGAAGACAATCTCTATGCTATACAGAAATCCTCTCCTCAACCCCAGCAAAAGGATGCAGATCAAAACAAAGGGAATGTCCAGAAATCAAAAGTTAATATTTACCTGATAAGTAATGCTATTTTTTTACCCATATAACAAATATTTTTATTCATTTCTTTTATCCAATAAAATTTTTTAACTTAAATTCTTGGCTACACCCTAAATCAGGGGCATGCCCAATATGGTGCATGGTGTCACATGACACACATGCAATTCATAATAGTACTAAAATTTATTTATATGATATAAGTAATCATGCTTAGTTAGACGGTTTGACACAGGTTAATACTTGTTTATTTAAAAAAACAATATAATACTATATATGTAAAATGAATGGAGTTAACTTAGCTAGTGAATTATAGTTGTATTCTAGTTTGTAAATCACAATTCATCTGTATCTTTAATCTATGAATTCTATATTGTTTAGTTTTGTTTTTGTAAATCACTATTCATCCGTATCATCAACTACTATTGTTTATTTTCCGTGAAACTTGTTTTTATACACTTCTACCCTTTTCCACCTCTACGAACAACAAAAACAATTACTTAATTGTGTCGTCAGCATTACTACTTGTCAAGCTAAATTTACTTATAGTCTATTAATAATTAAGAAGAATATGTTTTTTTAATAATACCATTAACATTTATTTGAATGTACAAAATGCTATTAGTATTTATTGTCAACATTTTAATCTAATAATGTCAACTTTAATATAGTATTATATAAAAATTTATAATTAACCTTAAAACTCTGATTTTATAAGTTTGACACATGTGATTTAAACCTGTGGATTCACTGCTACCCAAATATAACTATAGATGACTACATATGTGTTGGTGTAGTACTTATGATCAATATCTTGGTAGGTATAATATACATTTTAAATTATAATATTAAAATTGTACTTAATATATAAATAAGTATTTGTTAATACTATATAAACACTTTTTTTCTTAGTAATCTGTCAAATTGTATCTACCATCATTATAAACACTCTAAAAATCTAATACTATCAGAGTGCACAATTATTATGCCAAACATCCTGATAATGATTGATTTGATTATGGAAACACAATGATAATCATTCACGAAAAAGAAAACGTCCATATTTAGCTCTTTAGTTTAAATTCAAAAAAACACACCAATGGGACAATACTTTGAAATTAAAAAAGAGAACCCACCAATTTTTTTTTCCAAAAAGTCACCCTTTTGTAGAAAATCAAACATATGAATCAAATAGTTGAAAGCTGGGGCCCGAAATTAAGCACTTTCTCAGGGACCCATTTTTTTCTCAGCTTTGTCTTTCCCCTTGGCACTAAACTAATCACTTCTACCATATTTTTCCCTTGGTATTCCTCTATTTAATTCCTCTCTCTTAATTTCCTCCCAAAAACATGTCAACCTCCAACACTAAAGGCAAGGATCCAGCTGCCGCCCCAACAACAACATCGCAACTTCATCATCCGATAACAACCCGGGAACAACCGGGTTCTGCTGGATCAACACCGGTTCTGAGCCGGTACGAATCACAGAAGAGGCGGGATTGGAACACGTTTTGCCAGTATCTCAAAAACCAGCTTCGACCACCGGTGGCGTTATCACAGTGCAACGCGACCCACGTGCTGGAATTTATGCGGTACCTTGACCAGTTTGGGAAGACGAAAGTTCACTTACATGGGTGTGTGTATTTTGGACAGCCTGAACCGCCCGGTCCGTGTACTTGTCCTTTGAAACAAGCTTGGGGGAGTCTGGATGCGCTCGTGGGTAGATTACGTGCTGCTTATGAGGAAAACGGTGGGTCGCCGGAGTCTAACCCGTTTGCTGCTGGTGGGATCAGGGTTTACTTGAGAGAAGTTAGGGATTCGCAGGCGAAAGCTAGAGGTGTTCCGTATAAAAAGAAGAAGAAGAGGAGGAAGAAGGCTGTGACGACGGTGGTGAATGATCGAGAGATGGGTGTGATTGGTTCTGGGCAGGGATCGGGTGGTAGCTCGAGATTTGCATCTTGAAGATCGATGAACTCTACTACGTACTGAGAGGTAGTAATAGTTGATTGGAATTATATAATTGAATCTTATTTATGGTGTGTGGATCATGTTTCTGAATGTAATTGATTGGGTTGTATTGATGATCTTGAATAGAAATTGATTCAGAGCGTATAAATAAACACAGAGACACATAAACCCTAGCTACCTTTTTCCATATGATATTGACGGAGATGATCTCTCGTTCAAAAACCCTAATTTTTGAGGAGGATCATATAAACTCATGATGTACATAACCAACATACACATACATACACACATGACATTCATTATTATACAACTTCAATAATTGTGGAAAGAAATTATGAGCAATTAAAGCAGTATTCCAGATTTCAATCTCTCTCTCCCGAGCAGAACAGTAGCTTTCTGGAGGTTAGCAGGGATCCAATCTGTAATGATTCATTTTCTTTTTAGTACATGTCGTATACTATATATTTCTTGAAAATCGGAGCAAATGAAGGATTCTGCACTATGTTCTGCTTGCCATGGTGGGCATGCATGCATAATTGCATATGACTTACTATATGATCTCCCATTCAAAGAATATTTTTATTTTTATTTTTTAAAAAATTGCTACTTGACTATATTATAAGCAATCCACTGTGGAATACTAAATTTGTTGGGTCCCTTAAGACTTCATTTTATTGCAATTATATTATATAGTCATAACTTTTTTTAGCGGGTTGATAGTCATAACTTGCACGGATGTATAAACTAATGTGGAGCGTATGTGTGTATATACAGTTGTATTGTTTGTTTCTTAATTCAATTAAATTCTCTCCACTTCTGAATTATTTCAAAACTTATGGTGAATAATTCATTAGGTGAGTACATAAGCCTATTAGAGATGGGCGCCCCGATTGTGTAAATATGGTGTGATGTCTTAATTTAAAGTTGTATGATACTAAAAGGGTATAATACTAATTTAAATACTGTGTAATATTAATCAAATTTCAAACAAATTTGATGTTACTATTTTATCGATTATTTTAACTGAAGTATTAATTTTATTAATAAACTAATTCAACAATGAATACAACACACAATGTAGAAGTATATATGCACTTGACTAGAGATTCAATCACGCAGAAGCCATAATCTTATTTTCTTTAATAAAGCCATAATCTGTTTTTTTTTTAATAAAACCATAATGTATATGCCCTTTGGAGGCACTGCATGTGTGTGTTATAGATGATATTAAGAGAACTAGAAGGGTTTGATATTGATTGCTCTTTCATATTCTCTTTTTCCCTATAGTCCTACTTTTTTTTGATAAGGGATTTCCCTATAGTCCTACTAGTTAAATAAGCATTGGTTTTTGCTCCTAAGTTTTAATTTCAATAAGTTTTATTTAGGGAGATTTTAATAAGGTTCACCTATAACTCATCCACGGTCTCTCTAAGACCATTTCACTCAATAAACTGGCAAAACACCCAAATTATCTAAAAAAACCTGTTGTCCTTAATTGGTTGCTGAATTGTTGTTAATAAAATAGAAAAAGGTCGCATTTCAAGAGTAGAGTTAATTGCGCTTTATAACCGCTGAAATAGACCCCTTGAAACCGACGAAATAGGTCATTTTTGTACTAGTATACTTGTCAATTAGATCGGGTAGAATTTCATGAGTAAAGTTATAGAGTATGTATATAATATCAAATCTCGTCTCCAAAATTATAATTAAATCAATCACCCAAGTCATAATACATGAGTGCATATACTATATACTATATACCTAGAATCATAATATTTTATAACTGTGGCTTAATTCTATTAAAATCAAGAAGATTACAAATACAATACTCTAGCTAGGTTAAGTGTGTACTAAACTGACTTGGAGATGATTTTGTAAGTGTGATATATATATATATATCTATAATATTCTAGCTCCTATACATTACATATAGTTATAAATAATTTTTTTTATCAGATATTAACAATCAAAACCAAAGTAGTGGAGTTTGTATTATTCATACATGTTCATAGGTCCTGAATTTGACACATTTAATTCGCCCTTCCATAGGTCCTCCAATTAGGATTGTTTAAAAAGTATAATTGATCAATATTGTGCATTAGATATTGTGAAAAATGATGAGTAGGTGGGATGTCGCTCAACTTTACCCCGACTAATCAAGCCTTATTACTCAGCACTATTACGGTGTAGCTGAAGCATCCATTCATGGGGGTGGTCTTGTTGTGTTATCTCGCTGAACTGTACCTTGTTTTAATCACATTTATAATACAAACCTTTTCCGTACGACATGACCTTCTGTTTTCTCTTTTTCTTCTTTTCATTTTCTTGTTACGTACATGCATATATTCTCGCCATCTTCTGGAAATGACTATCTTTCCCACGTGGGGGCATTAACAAGAAAACGACGTCTCTTGGATAAAAGTGCAGGAAATTAACCGAGGATGAAACTGTTGTGTAGTTGTGTTGTGTCAGGAAAGGGAACAACATATCTATCGTCTGCCTTTATAATTGCAGATGCTGTTTTTTCCCTTTTGTTAAGCTTGAGGATTTGTTATTAATGTTGAGCAAAATGACACCCATTCTTTGCCAAGTCTCACAGCTGATAGTTGATGTTAGTTAGCAGCTGGTAGTTAACTTTAGTTGTCAGCTGAAACTAAATAAACTATATAGTATATAAGAGAAAAATGAAAATTTTAATGTAATAGTTGATATATGTTACATTATAATAGGAAAAGTAAGTAAGTTGATGAGTGTACTACCAGAACTTTATATGAATATGCAAGTATTCTTTTGTGATTTGAATGGACAATTGTCAGCAACTAATCCCTTACAATTATATGATCATGCAGCTACATAAGAGATGAAGAGAGTTTCTCTATGATGAAGCATAATGGACATGCAAAGTATTCTTCTCATCAAGGGCTGTCTAGCTAGCTATTCCTTTGTGCCCTCATCATGCAAGAAGATTCAGACAGATACGGCAGGCAGGGCTGCAATACAAACCCTCGATGCAGCTATTAGCACTCAAATCTGTTTCAGTATATCTATAACATCATTCTTATCTTCGTTTTTGATATGTTGTATCATTTTCATCAACAATTCCGTGGATGAATACCTACCATTTACAATCCCCGTGGATGAGGTCAAACAAAAGGTCAATTGGGTAACGTATGTTGTTTGATTTTAATATTTAACATATGTGATAATATATTTTTTAAAATTTAAGTTTTGAAATGAAATCCTTATATGAAAAACTACATATTATACAACTTAGTTTTATAAAATTATTTTACTCCCTCCGTCCTGAATTGACCGTCCTGTTTACTATTTGGACATGTCGTTTGACTTCAATTTTTAACATATAAGATAAATTAATTTTAAAAATTTAAGTTTTGCATATGATTCCTTACATGATAAACTATATGTTACAAAATTTAGTTTCATAAAATTATTTTATCTTATATATTTAATATTGAAGTGGAAAAACGTGCCATAAAACAAACAGGACAGTCAATTCAGGACGGAGGGAGTATCTTATATATTTAAGATTAAAATAGAAAAATAGACGAAAAAATAAACAGAATGGTCAAAAATGGACAGAGGTAGTATAATTTATTATACTTATCCATCAAAAAAATATACTATATTTGGCATATATTGGGTTCAAATTGTTTGATATAGGTTACGACACAAATGCAATTAACACTGAATTTATCTACATAATAGTGAAATACTGAAGCTATGTCATATATATCCCGACTCTTCCTCTTTTTACTTGTCTAAACTTGATAAAATTCACCTGATTTCTTGATCAGACCAAGCAATAATCGAGTCTTACCACAGGGAAACAAACGAGAACTCGCAGAAGAAAAATGAAAGCGCTCGAAGCCCTTTTTTAAAAACATAAACTCACTCCAATATATTAATTAAAGAGAGAATACAGCTTGAATATCATTACATGACTTTCCAACTTCCAACTATTTTACATTTTCTATCAACATTAGTCAAAACATGCGCAGCAATGTTTTTGTTCAAGTTAAATGTGACCAAACGACATTCCTAAAAGATGAAATTAAGTCTAAAGCGTCGTGTAAAACTACCTTAACCTCCATTCACACATCTTCGTAGCATTTCTTAAATTAAACACTGAGAGACAATTTGAATGGATACATATAACATTTGATTTTAATCTCAATGCTAGAGTCAGGTCCACAATAATAATACAACGTTCAATTTCCTATTTTCTAGGTAGTTTAATTAGTCAATTTCAGTTTCCTACAATTGGGTGAGTAGTTGTATTCTTAACGTTAGTATAGCTAAAGTATAGGAAAGTTCAGTGTTGTAAATGGCTATATAAAGCCAGTACATTTCTCTTGTAAACACACAGAAATCATTCTCTTTGTTTATATGGTATCAGAGCTTCAGTTTTTTTTTTTACCATCTTCTTCCCTGCTGCAGTTCGCTGGTAGTCAATGTGTTCCTCTTCTACATTTAAATAAATCCCTGGAGTATTGCCGTGTCCAACTCGTCTCGGCGTCACAATTTAAAATACCAACACCTCTCACACTCTCGCTTCCATTGTGCAAATCAATTCACCGCCCACTCTCTGCAACAACATTTAAGAAGCAGCAGCCGCCCATTAGCGTCAGCGAATTCATCCACATCCATCCAGCACGACTACTTCATCCCCGACGAAATTTACAATAGATTCTCGTATGCCCCTATAATCATTTTTATTTTTTGTGGCAATTTGTAGTTTTTGTTGCTGGAGAATATCATCCAATCACACGCGTCTTCCCTAAAACTCCAATATAACCCCACTTCGTCATGTCCAACGTCAATTCCAACAACCAACTTCTTGCAGCTGCCTCCACCACCTCCTCTTCTCTCATGTTCCAAATACCCAACATTAGCATCAAATTAGATCGAGACAATCACTCTCTCTGGCGCACTACCGTCATTTCGGCACTTGAAACCTTTGATCTTGAGTCATTTATTCTATCCCCTAATCCTCCCCCCGAACATGTTCCTGCAACCTCTGAAACTGCTACTCCAACAGTTGAACCAACCGCCGCTACCACTCCAGTTTCAACCATCAACCCGGAATACACAACATGGAAAAAGAAGGATCGATATGTCCTTCTATGGTTAAAATCCACCCTCTCTGAAAGGGCCCTTGCCATTGTTGCCCGCTGTTCAACATCCCACGCTGCCTGGCAGACTCTCGATCGCTCATTCCAAGCTCAGACTCGCGCTCGACGTCTCACTATTAAAGCACAACTTCAAACTCTCACCAAGGGTGCGCTCTCCATGATCGACTACATTGAGAAGAAACGTCAGCTTGCTGACTCCCTTGCTGAAAATCTTCATCCCGTCTCTGATGAGGATTTTATCGGTTATCTTCTTACCGGTCTTGATTCTTCCTACAGTCCTTTCATCTCTGCGTTTATGATTCAATCCGATGGCTGCTCCATTGATGATTTAGTCGGTCTCCTTCTTCGTGAGGAAGAACGTCTTGAAACTGAAACCTCCCGTCAGGCGGCATTGCTCCCTCTTCCTCCTCCACATCCCACAGCGCATACCGCCACTCGGTCAAACTCCCGCCATGCTACTACCCCACACCGGTCCCCTGCTTCATCGACCACCTCCACCCACAGTAGTGCCAAACCCCGTGGTCGCCCTCACTGCCAACTTTGTGAGCGCCCTGGTCACACACAACAATCGATTGTTGGCAGCAAACCAATCTTCAGGATTTTCCTTCTCGTCGTCCTCGCCGCAATCCACCATCCCGTCAAGCCAATATGACTCAGTTCAACAGTCCGTCTTCAATGGATCCGACGTGGTATTTCGATACGGGTGCTACAGATCATGTCTCTCCTGATGTGAGCAAACTTTCCATCACCGAACCTTACTCCGGCAATGACAAGCTACAAGTTGGTAACGGTAATCAACTCCCAATTTCTCATTACGGCTCATCCTCGTTACTAAATTTGCATTTGCCTAATGTTCTCATTGTTCCTGATCTTACAAAAAATCTTTTATCTGTATCCAAATTAACTAAAGATAACATGTCTTTATGGAATTTTGGCCTTCCTCTTGTTTTGTTAAGGATTTTCAGGGGCGGACTCTTCTCCAGGGCCGCGTTGATCATGGGTTGTACACTCTTTCTCCGCCCTCCCCTTCATGTTCACCATCCATGGCTCTCTCTGGCGTACGTACATCCATGTCTGGTTGGCACAATCGTCTGGCTCATCCAAATAACACAATCTTGAGACGTTTAATTTCTTCATTTCATCTTCCTGTTTCTACAAATAATATGTCCACCTTTTGTGAACCATGTCAATTGGGCAAGAGTCATCGTCTACCTTTGTCTAATGTCCACATTTCTTCTGCAAATCCCTTTGAAATAATTTATTCCGATGTATGGGGACCCTCTCCCACATTGTCTCTCAATGGCAACCGATATTTTATTTTGTTTGTCGACGATTGCACTAAATACGTATGGATTTATTTTTTCTCTCATAAGTCCCAAGTTCTCTCCATCTTCACTCGCTTTCACACGATGATACAAACACAATTCAACTCACACATCAAAAATCTGCAAACTGATTGGGGTGGTGAATATCGAAATGTATCAACATATCTTCAATCTTGTGGTATTCACCATCGCATTTCCTGCCCTTATACCCCTGCACAAAATGGCGCTGTTGAGCATCGCAACCGTATCATTATCGAAAAAGGTTTAGCTCTTCTTGCCAAATCCTCTCTTCCACGTGAATTTTGGGAGTATGCCTTTAAAACCGCCACATACCTTCACAATCGCACTATTACACCCACTCTCGCTTACCACTCTCCCTACTCCAAACTCTATCATAAGTCTCCTGACTACACATTTCTTAAAACGTTTGGATGCCTTTGCTATCCATTTCTTCGCCCCTACAATTCTTTCAAAATGGACTTTCGATCACTCCCGTGCACGTTTCTTGGCTATAGCACCTCTCACAAAGGTTATCTATGTTATCATCGACCTACCGCACGTTTATACATTTCTCGCTTTGTTGTATTCGATGAAACAACATATCCCTTTGCCGCACCCCACCCACCACAATCTTCCCCTTCCTCTTCCACTGTTGTCCCTACCGATTTACTAGGAACCGCCACCAGCACACCCACCCCACCTCCACCAAATCCACCCGTCCCTCACCTAGCTCCTCCTTCGCCTCCGGTTTCATCTTCTTCTGCCGACCCTGTTACTCCTACTCCTCCACCACCGTCCACTCCATTACCTCACTATCAACAACCAACTATAAGTTTCCAAAACCGCCGAACTCATCCTTCTCACTATCGGCCAGCTGAACACAATACTCACTCCATGGTTACTCGTGCCCGCACGAATTCTCTCAAACCCAAGGCCTTTACTCTAACTTCTCTTTCCAATTCTTCAGATCTTCCTAAAAATGCCACTCAAGCACTTCAAATTCCATGCTGGCAAACTGCAATGAAAGTTGAGTATGATGCCTTAATGAAAAATCGGACTTGGTCACTAGTTCCTCCTCCTTGTCATGCTAACATTGTAGGTTCTAAGTGGATTTTCAGGATCAAGAGACATTCGGACGGCTCTATTGAGCGCTATAAAGCACGTCTCGTTGCTCAAGGTTACACCCAAGAAGCTGGCATAGACTACTTTGACACTTTCAGTCCCGTTGTTAAACCTACTACCATTCGTTTAGCTTTGTCCATTGCTCTCTCCCGTGGCTGGTGCATTCGCCAATTGGATATCAACAATGCATTCTTAAATGGTGATTTAACAGAAGAAGTGTATATGACTCAACCCCGGGGTTTTGAAGACTCGGCTAATCCGACCCATGTTTGTCGATTGCATAAGGCGTTGTATGGCCTTAAACAAGCACCTCGAGCCTGGTTCATGAAACTCAAAACTCATCTCATTCACAGTGGGTTCCGCCCTTGTCAATCCGATACCTCTCTCTTTGTAAGTCATACTCCAGGTGCTACCATCTATGTGTTAGTATATGTAGATGACTTAATTGTTACCGGCAGCTGTCCCTCTCTTGTTGCTCAGTTTATCCGTAATCTTCACCATCGATTTGCTCTTAAAGATATGGGTGATCTAAGCTTCTTTCTTGGTCTTGAGATTCGACGTACTAAATCGGGTGTACAACTGTCACAAGAGGGTTATATCAGTGAAGTCTTGCGCCGCTGTCACATGGCTGATGCCAAGCCGGTTTCCACTCCTGCGGATCCATCTTGCAAACTACAGTTGGATGGTCAGCCTTTCGCAGACTCCAAGCTCTATAGACAGGTCGTTGGCTCCCTTCAGTATGCCACCATTACCCGTCCAGACATTGCCTATGCTGTCAGTCGTGTTTGTCAGTACATGCACGCCCCCACTACCGCTCATTGGCAAGCAGTCAAACGTATATTAAGGTATCTCAAGGGGACCTTGGCTCATCACTTACACTTTTATCCCACCACCGCTGATTCTCTTCTAGCATATTCTGATGCTGGCTGGATGTCTGATTCTGATGATAGTCGCTCTCAGTATGGGTTTGCTATTTTTCATGGTCCAAATCTTATCAGCTGGACCTCCAAAAAGCAACGTGTTGTTGCTCGATCTAGCACTGAAGCCGAGTACCGGGCCCTCGCCTATACTTCTGCTGAACTTCTCTGGATCAAGCAACTGCTACGTGATCTTCATGTTCATCTCCCTAGTTCACCGATCTTGCTCTGTGACAATATAGGTGCTCAATTCATGTCCAAAAACCCAGTCATCAGCACACGCTCCAAGCATATCCAACTTGACTTTCACTTTGTACGCGAACAAGTTGAATCTGGTGATCTTCGTGTTCATCACATCTCTTCTGTTGATCAGATCGCTGATGTCTTCACCAAATCCCTAAGCAAAGATCGATTTTCCCATCTACGATCCAAGCTTCAAGTGTTACCCACTCTTCAGCTTGCTGGGGGGTAATAATACAACGTTCAATTTCCTATTTTCTAGGTAGTTTAATTAGTCAATTTCAGTTTCCTACAATTGGGTGAGTAGTTGTATTCTTAACGTTAGTATAGCTAAAGTATAGGGAAGTTCAGTGTTGTAAATGGCTATATAAAGCCAGTACATTTCTCTTGTAAAACACACAGAAATCATTCTCTTTGTTTATACACAAGAAGGGTCTTTGCTTCAACAACTGTTGGGTCCCATGGGTTGGTCCCATTTGTGATACTATCCGTCAGAACCTTCCCCTCTACAGTTTTGCAAACAACTCATATTCCAAAGCCGTCCTTACCTACACGACCATCCACAAATGTTTGCAGTTCATCGTCATTTCCCTCCTACCCATCATCTTTCTTTAGTTGAGTCGGCTCAGTAGTCACAGTCACCATATCAAGATAACTTGCACTTGGTTCAACCTAATCCCAAAATTATTGCACCGGCATGGTCAATCTGGCATTTTGCAAACCATATTTTCCAAGGAAAAGTAACGATAGTTTGAATGTGGTGAGAACCTTCTGAGAGGCAAAACAAAAATCAACCAGTACGCAGAGCATTATCATTAGCAAAGGAAGGTGGCCTATCAATCATTTAAATTTTCCATCATTCCCTCACAGTCTGGCATTCAACAAAAGTATGAACCAAGCTTTCTTCCTCTTCATATCGCGGCCAATCAATATCAATTGTTCAATGTCCTTTGCCTGAAGAAGAGCACGACATTAGATGATTCCCTACATCAATTTCCAAGCAAAAAGTCAAACACGCATGAAACTTGACACTTATTTACCTTTTGCATAGCATAACTGATGCGACTCTAATAAGATGTGGAGCCATCCTGTTGCGACTTCATAGAAGTAGCAAGATGATTGGCCAATTTGACGAAGAAGGTGCCTGAGCGTGAAAAGCCCCAACACCAAGAGTCTTTCCTAGGGAGAGAGTACTGAGAGTCATTCGAAGTATAAGCTCAGCATCTTCATTGTCAAACCAAGCACAAACCATTTTTTCCCTCCAAGATCTATTAGTTGGGTCAACAAAAGATGAGACCAATCCCTCGTTTCGTACACTTTCAAGGATGGCCCATTCCCACGGCTTATCCAATATCCATTTATTTGTAAGCTTGGTACATTCCCCATCTCCGATAACCCTTCTCGCACCATGCTGAAGAAGTTATAGTGAATTCCACATAGATTTCCAAATCGGGCTAGCCTAGCCCCTAAGTTAGTCCCCAAGAGATCCATACTATGATAGTATTTATTCTTTAAGACCGCGCCACTAGGAGGTGTGGGTTTTGAGGAATGTGCCAACATTGGCGAGCGACGAGCGCATCATGAAAGGAAGAAAGGTCTATGAGTCCCCATCCCCTTTTGTCAAGACTCTTGCAAAGATCCTTCCAGCTTTTCCAACATATACCTTTACTGGACAATAAACCCGTCCACCAAAATTGTCAAATTGCACCTTGAATCTCTTTGATCAACACTACCCGACGTTTAATTACTCCCATGACATATGAGGGGTAAGCCTGAAGCACCGACTTGATAAGAAAACTTTTTCCTGCCTGAGAGACATTACATTGCCAACTCATAATCCTCTTAATAACTTTATCCCTGATATACCTAAAAATATTCTTCTTACAACAATCGACAACACTTGGGAATCCTAAACAAAGTCCCAAGCTATGTGTGTCTCTGATTCCAAATATAGAGGAAATATGACTCTTATGGTAAAGGGACAAACCTTCTAAGAAAACCAATCCTGATTTTCCAAAGTTTATCTTCTGCCCTAAGCTTCTCTAAAATCCTCATTTAACTCAAGCATCTTAGTTGCATTGTGCTTGCATGCGCGCCCAAAAAGAAGGCAGTCATCAGCAAAAAAATAAGCTTATCACATCAAAGCCTAGACCCCTAGAGGTTATACCGCGTAAGAGACTTGCTTTCGTAGCAGTTTTTACGCTTGCAGATAAGGCCTCCATACAGCACACAAATAAACAAGGTGAGAGGGGGTCTCCTTGTGTAGGGCGCGTTGAGGTTTAAAGATTCGTCCTGGTTGTCCATTGATCAGAACTGCGATAGTGACTATGGTGATACACTTCTCAACAAGTAGAATCCATCTTTGTCATCAAAACCCATACTTTGTAGATCTCCAAGAACAAAAGACCAATAAACCCTATCAAAGGCTTTGGTCATATCCAGCTTCAGAGCGAAAAAACCTCGCTGAGATGTTTTTGATGAACTAATAGAGTGAAGAAACTCATGTGTCATGATTATGTTATCTAAGACGAGTCTTCCCGGAAGAAAAGCTCCCTGGTCAAAATAACTGAACTCGTGATACCACATGCGATAGATGGTGTTGCAAAGAGATATCGGTCGAAAGTCACTCATCCTAAAGGCTCGCACTTGCTTTGGAATATGGGTAATGTGGGTATATGGTTGAGGCCACCCGGCATTACATATATGATTAGGACCTTCAAGATGGTATTAACAAAGTCATTTCCTATAATATCCGAGTAGTGCATTATGAATATGTTGTTAATGCCTTTTGGCCTTGGCACCTTGTTAGGATGAAGATCGTGTATGGCTCGAAAGCACTTCCTCTATTGAATAAGGTGAGCCTAATCGATCGTACTGATTCTTACTAACTCTTTGCTCAACACATGCCAAGAGGTGGGGGTTCTTCTGGGGGGTTGGTGGCAATGAAAAGGTTACTTAAATAATTTGAGTTGTATCCTCAATATCCACCCATTTAGTTCTAAGGTTGTCATTCGAATCATATAGCTCATAGATAGTTTTCATTTGTCTTCTAGCTTGAATTGTACTAAAGAAGAAGACGGTATTTTTCATCTCCTTATCTCACCCATTGCTGCCTGGATCTATGTGCCTATCGAGTTTCCTCTTTAAGAAGAAGCCAATCAAGCTCCTGATTTAGCAAGTTCCATTGTATGAGGTTTTCTTGTTAGGAGCTTGTTATGCTATAACTTCACAACATCCTTTAATTAGTTAATATCCAATGATTCAGCTCTAGCTCTTATGCTACACCACTTCTTCATGGTTCTTCCACATTGGAAAATATTGCTCATGTAGTCATCGAAGACATTCCCTTCTTGCCATATTTTGGTAATAATATTCTTACATCTTGGATTATTTACCTAAGAATTGTCAAATCTAAAAAGTTTTGGACCTCTTCTAGCACATGGCCTCGAAGTGAGCTTGATCGGCTGTGATTGGATCTCCCCCAACCGAATGCATGTTGTGTGCTTCAGGGAACATACTCTCCCAGCTCGGTGACGCCACAAACCTATCAAGCATATTTCATGTGTTAAATTGATCTCATTGTTTATTGGTAAAAGTGTATGCTCCAACTCATTAATATTGAAATGCTATGTGATGTAGAAAAGCTACATAGATAGTTCCTTATATTTGATAAACCTTAGTAGCAACATTGTTTTTTTTTTCAAAAGAACTAGCATATTCTATTATACGATAGAAATAAGCAGGATTATATCGTTAAGCTTCCAATGCACTTGAAGCACAACCAGACAGTATGGATTCAAGTGGCTAAATCAACAATCCACACATGAAGTACATTTAGGAATGCACCTATCACTGACTATAGAAGCCAGAGGGTCCCTAGCTCATCTGCCCCAACAAAGCCTAAAAGCAAAGCAAGAGCAAGTTGCAAACAAAAAGCATTAGCTAACAAAATAGTTAAGCTACATAAAAGACTGCATATAACAAACTTACAATATATGTTGGCATAAAACCAAACTAATCATACTAAAAAGGTATCTTTGCATGTCATTAGTATTGCACATGACAATGTCTAAATACTTTGAATATTGTTCCACCGCTTCATTTTCCAGTTTTCGTTGACTAGCAGTAGCTCCAGCCCTTCTGAAACTTCAACACCTGTAGCAACACTTTAAGCACAAAAAAATTTAACTAACGATGCGCTCCAACTTCTCTTTGAATTTGCTGCTTTCAAGAACTCCGCAAAATGGATCCAGCCATAAATTTGCATCTTCAACTGCACCCAGGGCCGAATCATTTCTACATGTTGGTTGTCGGAGGTAGGTTGTTGTTGCAGAGTAAACTATGTGAAGCTGGAACGATATAATGGAATTTGAGGAGGAAGGAACATGACAGCGGCTGTAAGGAACATGCAAGTGTGAATACCAGCACAAATCACCACCCACTGTCTATCACCGCTCCAACTCCTTACCTCTCATTTCCAAAAGTGCAACACCACCACGGAAACCATGACAACAACTCTGCGGAGGCCATTCTCTTGAGTTACACCTTGTGATAGAGCTGGAAAACCAACGAATCGAAACCTTCCCAAAACCCAAAAAAATAGAGAATAAATATACGAGAGAATACACTGAAAACTGCCCAAAATGCTGCTCAGAAGCATAAGCATCCTCATACCCACAAGTAACATCATAGCTTTTAGAGATGAATAGAGAGATAAACATAACATTAAAAGAGGATAAAATAAAACATGAAGATAAAGAAGAAACAGGACAGTGACAAAGAGGACCATTGGAAAAAATAGCCATGGTGCCCAATGAAGTTAGAAACTAGGGAAACAAAGAAACTTATTAGTCATCAAAGAGAGACTTAAAAGAAAATTTTAGTAGCAATATTGTTGAATCACATAACTTCTATATTTGTTGATATGACAGAAAAGAAATATCTATAACTCAGGTCAAGAATCCAATATGTAGGTTATACTTCTGACTTTAAAGGTGATATAATAACATATTATTGGATAGTAAAACATTGATTTTGACTATAGATATTCTATCATCATCTTTTTGGGACCCAACCTCTCAATAGCAGCAAGCCATAGGTTAGGCTCTTGTCTCTCTCTCTCTCTCAATGGGCAACGATTCACTCTTCCTCGGCCAGAAGATCAACCACCTCGACCTACTGCTTTGACCACGCTCACCTTCGCCGCACATGCTGCATCAAAAACACACCAAATGATTAAAGGAATGTTTGCTCAAGATTTTCTGCGTCGTGATTCAGCTGTCTTCCTCCTCCTTTTCTGAGTACTTACACATCTGTACAAAATCAATTCTACCCCTCTTATCTTGCATGTATCTAATCCTAGGTAGATTGTATTCCCGAGATGTCGTCCGCTAGATGTCTCACTGCTACCTCACCCTCTCTCATTCTTTTGCTCCTTTTGAATTCTCTTTGTCTCCATTTTTGCATCTATCTACAACTTGGATTGTTGTGTTTGAACGATCACTATGAGTATTAAGGCTGAAGGTGAATCAGGATGCTGCCTCTTGAGGAGGTTGTTCTCTTGTCTCCCCTAGTGTCACGACTATCTTCCAATGACAGTGTGTTACCTTTGGCTGAGATTCAGAAACTTTTGATTCAATAAGGTTGGGCATAACGTCTATTTGTTCGAGTTTGACTCGATTATGGTGATGCAAGCGACCCTAGTGCAAGGTCCTTGGGTGGTCAATGACCGCCTTCTTGCACTGCAACAACTTCAACCAAGACAAGACTATGAAGATCAAGAGTTTAGGTAAGTACCTTTCCGGGTACGGGTCTTTGACGTCCCGCACATCCACCGGAGCTTGAGGTTTGCGAAAGAAGCTGCAGTGAAACTGAGCCGATTCATGGGTTTGATGGATGATATCACAGTCGGAGGGGTTAGTTTTGTGCGCCAGAAGATTCAGCTCTATGTGAGCCTCCCCATCCTTTGGTCACTTTTGATGTTCCTTGAAGGTAAGGATATTTCCTTTGCTCTATCCTATGATGACTTACCTGACATTTGCGGATGGTGTGGTCGCCTCCTCCATGCCACGAAGGTCTTCCCTTTCAGATGTGGTGCCAAGCTACGAGGTGTACTCATACAGGAGAAGGTTGAATACCGATACTTACATGGCAAGCTTTAAACCTAGAGTTATGCTCCTCCAGCCAATATGCAAAGTGTTTGCCTGTTTGCATGTCTCAGATGTCTTAGGTGTTGCACCCTCAAGGGCTAAGGATGTCCCAGACCAAGGCTCAAACTGCCGGAGAGTTCCTCATTCAAAGGCATTAGGCCCTGACCTTCACGAGCAATAAAGAAGAGCTCTAGAGACATCATGAGTCATGACCTATGCGAGGACTCTGCTTTGTGCGTTTGAAGGATGTCATAAAGGGGAAAAGGTCGATGACCTCGATGTCCCTGGAGCCTTCATGGGTTGCAAAAGCTAGGCTTGGTCTCACCACCTCACTTGTTGTCGTGTTTTGAAGCGAGCCTTGGAGACGCCAGGTGAAATGAGGATCAAAGGGTTGGGTTGTGCGTGTAGGGAGTTTGGCTGTGCAACCCTTGACCTCACCATGGGTCACTTTGCCCTAGTCTTTGATAATCATTTGTTCTTTAATCAATCATTCTACCTAACTCACTACCTTAGATCTTTTTTATGTCTTCTTTATGTTTTATTGTTTGGCTTTGGTGTTTAAGTGGCCTAAGGATGGCTCTCTTACCATAGTTGTGGGTAATCTCCTTAATGGATCGATTGTAACTAGCCTTGTATAGATAAGTGTGTTCACTTAAGGCACCCTGCTTTATGGTGCTTTTGAGTGGTTTGCGCGCCATTGAACCTGGGTTTAAGGCTTGGATGAGGGGGGGGGGGTGCAAGATGGGCAAGATGGTTGGTGTCGTTGGACCCATATCTTTTACTAGTCTATAGTCTAGTTATTAAGTATTAAAAAAATTATGAAACATGTTTATAATGTGTGTGACACCAAAGGACATTTTGATAGGATAAGTGTAAGAAAAACTACACACGATGATTTTATCAAAGTGGACTGACAAAGCTTTTAACAATACATTATGGGACCTACATCCAAAAGGAAACTTCATGACTTATCTAATTATTTAGTGGATACACATCTTGTGTCTAAACTACACAATTACTTTTATGTTTGTATTCAAATTTCAATAATTATAATGTTTTGATGGAATAAAAAACAAAAGATTTATGTATATATTATGTCTTCTTCCTCTGTATCTACTCTCTCATTTTTATGTTTAGGAATGCATTACTGATAATTGTTGTTAATAATTTATGAATTGTTACAAAAATTTGAGAAGATAAGTGTAACATCCCAGTATCCCACTGTTGTGATATTGTCCGCTTTGCTGCAGCTCACGGTTTTGTTATCGGGGTTTCCTAGCCTCAAAAGGCCTCACAACAAGAAGAGGTATCCCCACCCATATAAGGAGTGGTTCGTTCTCCCCTCCAATCGATGAGGTAGGTAACCCTCGCTGGGTGTTACAATCCACCCCTTTGGAACCCAGCGCCCTCGCGGGCCCACTGGCACACCGACCTGGGTCTGATACCATATCCCAGTATCCCACGATTGTGATATTTTCCACTTTGACGCAACTCACGGTTTTGTTCTCGGGGTTTCCTAGCCCCAAAAGGTCTCACAACAAGGAGAGGTATCCCCACCCATATAAGGAGTGGTTCGTTCTCCCCTCCAATCGATGTGGGAGGTAACCCTCGCTGGGTGTTACAATAAGCTTAATGCAAGTCTCCCTAATTAACCTATGGATAACAATCACATGGAATCACCGCAACAATGTAGACTAGGAGAGAGAGCCCTCAAGGGGGCTCCCCCTTTTGGTTTTCTTTCTTTTGTCTTTTTTTCTCAATTTCAACTTTAAATTTCTCCTTCAAGTAATACCCAAAATTTTGACCCCCCAGGAAAGGGTACAACAAAGCACAAGGGTAGTATGATCAAAGGGTATAGGTGGCATCTTGGTCATCATGAGGGGCATTTTCGTAATTTTAGGGCTCCTAAGCCATCTCGTAAGGTTTATCTCTCCTTCAAAAACAACACAAAACAACTTATAATGATTTGAAATTTTAATACATGATAAACGATGACATTTAGAGCATAATGGCTATGGATTTTTGAATTTCCAATAATTTCCTAGTAATTTATGAGTGAATCTGACGAAAAATTGAATTTAAAAACATTCCATTATCCAAAAATTATTATTTCTCTTTAGAAATATCTTCCTCTACATGTGCTTAAAATTTCATGGCCAGATTCCATTGGGAAGTCACATAACCAAAATCTCAGTAAACTTCAGTTTTTACCGAGTTTACTCTATCTTTAGTGATATCTATATAAAGAACCGTATCCCTTCATAAAATCACAACCCCGAAAACCCTAGAGCACCCAATCATCCAGCCACCCTCTCTTCCCCACTTTTTGAACTCCCGAGCTTTGATTAAACACCGAAATTTCACCGAAATCATCACCGAAACACATTTTTCTACTCCCACCACCACAACAATCATCAAACACCACAAAAACGAACAACATCAATTGACCGACTCTGACAAAGCTTCCGAAGAATCCCGACGTGAAGAATCTCATCAATCCCGAAGGTAAAGCAGGTTAGAATTCCACTTTTCTAACTCCTCATGACTTTATTAGTTCTTTGTCAAAATTTGGGTTCGAACCGACCCTTTTCGGCTTCTGAGTTGTTATTTGTTTTTGTTTCTCCCTAGTAACTTTTCATTAAGTTTTGGTGTTAATTTAAAGTCAATTTGAAGTTTATAAATTACTAACATATTTAGAATCTTTCAGGCTACACGTTCATAAAATTTTAGCCGAAAACACAACCGGGAAATGCTCAAACGCCTCTGTCCGTGCCTCCGTGGCTACTCTGTGGCCTCAGACGTCCTGTCCGGAGTCCCAGACGGCCCATCCGTGGCCACGGACAGCCTCGTACGATGGTGGGATTTAATTTTTCAAAATTTTTATGTTTTCTTAACTTATGTCTGGGCCCACAGACGCCCTGTCTGTGGCCCCGGACTTTTCAAATTTTCCATTTTCTTGCAATTTCGACTATTCTGATCAATGAGGTTAACTAGGGTCCGTGCGTTCGGACATTAGGTCCGTGACCATGGACATTAGGTCTGTGACCACGGACAGAACTAAAATTTGAACAAATTCGGCTTTTGAAACCCTAGTTTAGGTAATTTTAATTTTCACTTTTCAATTCTGACAAAAATGTCAAAAATACAAAAAAATCAAAAACTTGTGCACTTTAGTTAAACCGACTTCGTAATAATCCGTAAATAACATAAGTAGAGGAAAAACGACTTAGAAGAGTAGTGAAAGTAAATTGAACATGAAAAAGTCGAATACCAAGCCCCCGTACCCAAACTCTCATTTCCTAATTACCGTAGGCTAAAATTAGGTGGCGACTCTAATTAGGTTCCAGTGAGCTAACTTAGGATTTAATAATTAATGTTATTTGACTTACTTAATGAATTTAGGTTATAAGTGGACCTAGAACCCGATCAGATCCGAATCAACTTAGGATAGTGGTTCAAAAACCAAGGCTCACAGAATGACGACTCTGCTGGGGGGCTTAACTCTTAATTTTGACTTGTTTAATATTAAGAAAAGAGGGCTTTACTCGAAATTGTTTATTTATGGATTTTATTATGTTGTTTGTTTACTTTTTGTGCGTGATTTAAAATTTTGCACTCATGCATCATACGAGAGCGAGGGTCCACATAAACCGATCTCACCCCAGGACCCGTGTTAGGCGACCCCTGTCCTAGACTCACACCTTCTCAGGTGATGTGAATAAGTGGAGGAAAAGAGGAGGATGTCGTATAACCACATCCCTTTAATACATGGACTTCGGCTCCTAGCTCGTCTCCGATAGTATCCTTATCGAGCTCAATTTTTGGTCAATCAAAGACCCAACCATAGACACACACCTTTAAGTGATGTGAAAAAGTGGGGAAGCCCAAAGAGAATAACGTGCAAGCCCTATTCCTTTGCGGTGACTTGGACCCAAGCCCCAAGCACCTCTCCGGATCGATCCATACCCGAGTTGGTTAAAGCGTCAAGTGAGGACATGCTGAACTTGTGTGGGCCTTGTTTGCTTGTATGATCGGCCCACCACCAGCCTAGAAATTGATAGGAGCATTCCTTACACCCGGTTCAGCCCAACGTGAATTTTTGACTTTATTTTTTGCGGCCAAAGGCCCAGCTTAATCAAAGTTAGTGATTAAAATGTTTGGCCTAAACATCTAGATTTAGGTAATATCTCTTTGGCCCAGAAGTTGGATTATTCATTTTGGTCCATTTGAGATTAGGACCACGAAAAAGAAATCCACCTAAACTTGAGATAATTCACGAGACTCAAAAATCAATTTAGGGATCATTCAAGATAAGACATTTTCCTTGAAATCTTTTTAGGCCCAACAGTTTGTTCATACAATCTCTCTTGGCCCATGTGCCTCGCTTATAGCTCAAACACATTTCGGTCCATGTGCCATATCTTCAAACTTTCTGGCCCAAGTGCCATACTCATGACTCAACTAATTTCAGCCCACAGGCCAATTCATAGCTTTGACCCACGTGCCTCACTTTTAATCCAAAACATTCAGGCCCAAATACCTATTCACGAATATGCTGGCCCATGTACCACACTTCCACAATATCCAGGCCCAAGCGCCTATCCTCAGTCTTCGAAGTACTCCAGCTCATGTGCCTTGCATTTAGTCTGAACACATTTTGGCCTAGAAGGCCCAATTTTAAAAAATATCTTAGCCCACGTGTCCACTAACGCTTGGCACCTCGTAAAAAGATAAGCTTAAGCCAATATCAAGCATGGCAGAAGAAAGAAACCCAATCAGCGTGGAGACCCAGATCGTTGCTTTGAAAGAAAAGTATACGGCCATTATCGAAGAATTGAGAAATAAAGTTAACTCCCTCGAGGTTGGCCATTAGGAGAAAATCGCAGGAAAGACCGCCAACCCTGGAAATAAGCACAACTATGTTGAATTGACTCTATTAGAGCCCAGGGCTCATTAAGACATGTAGGGGAAGCAACGCCAGACAACCAATTAGTTATAGAGCAAAAAATGACCTTGAAGAAGATCGAGCGCATGGAAAAAGCTAACAAACCTGCTGGCTTCGATTACTTTTCCATGGTGTCATATCTCGAAGTCGACCTCCCTTCAAAGCTGAAGCTGCCCACACTTGCCTTATACAGAGGTTCCTCCAACCGGCAGATTCATTTGGATATGTTTGACCGGGACATATCCATCCTCTGGCTCAATGACATGCAGAATGCCAAAGCTTTTGCTCGCTATCTAGATGAAATTCCTTAATGTTGGTATCTCACTCAGAAAATGAATACTAGGACCTATGAAAAGGTTTGTGAAGCTTTTCTACATCATTTCGAGTATGCTAAGAACCTCGAAGTCACCAGGGATGGTCTACCAAGCACTCGACAAAAAGACAGTGAGTTCATGTCTGACTTCATCAAGCGTTGGAGAAGGAAGGTTGTTGTTATGCCTACCAAAAAGGACAAGCAGGAGAAAATCCACATGATAGTGGAGAACATGCAAAAACAGTACAATGATGAGTTAAAGTGCATATACTTCCCAAATTTTGAGATGCTAATATGACAAGTTGTATCCTAGAAGAGAGGATTCACAAGGGAGAATTCGGATGCAAAGCAGCACCTTATACCTGGGGTAGCTCCAAGCAGCACGTAGTAAACATTGTTTGGAAACCAAAGGAGCAGGGTCAGAACCACAGAATGACACTGCACCTCACCAGGACTTTCGATGCAATGAGTGTACAAATATCGACTGACCCTTGAGCCAAGCATTCAGAGATCTTCAGGAACGAGGCATGCTACAAGCTCTCACCCGTCGACATGGAGACCCTTAAAAGGGAAGGAATATGAACCAGTTCTGTCAGTATCACCAGCTTCCCGGTCATGACACCGACGATTGCAAGATTCTGAAGCAACACATTCAAGACCTTATCAATCAAGGATTTCGATTCCACGAGTAGGAATACCATGCCCAAGTGCCATTATAAGTTTCAAGTGTTTTCTTCATTAAGTAGATTTCTTTTCTTGAATAGCCGTCTTTCAACTTTTATAGTAGTTCGTTTCATTTTGGGTAATTTTCCTGAGACTGTAATTTTCAATGTTATTTTTTTCATTCATAGCTTCAATTACACAATTTCTGTACGAACCATTTTTCATTCATTCATTTATTAAAAAAAAAAAAAAAAAATGATGAGCATTCATGTCTTTCAAGAAAAAGGATCATGAATTATTCATTTTTTGACAATAGAACAAAACGACTTGTCTTTTGTTTCAAAAAGGGTGAACATGTCCAACCAAAGCTCATTCCAAAATATCCAAAAAACCCACAAAGAGGTTCCAAGTACACACTTGGGGCAGTCTGAGTTTAAGTTCATCATCTTTAATCATTCGTTTAAACGTGTGAACAAGTCTCCGGGTGAAAGTTTGTGAGAGTGTCTCGAGCGAAAAACCATGAGTGAACGAGCATGTCATCTTTACAAGACTCCGGTGAGGCCACACTCAAAGGTGAGGTAAGCAGCATAACACTACCGAACGAGATAATTTGTAGATTTACTCTTAGACCTGTGAAAAGTTATAAGGAACGGATACACAACTATTAGGGATGACGAAGCACCTAGGTACAACACCACATAACTAAAAGCTTATAAGCCCTGACATTATTTAAACCCTAGGCCCCCTATTGACCTTTTCATATATTTCCCTTTTTGATACATCAAGCTCCACACAACAAGCGAGCCTGTGATGAATATCCGACCCGATGACCAAAGAAAGCGGGCAACCCGACTCTTGAATGGTGTCTTCATCGGTCCAAAAGAAGCAATACTCCTACCAGCATGATGAAACAATCCACAAATGGTCCCAAAGGGACACAGGATCCAAAAAGCTCACATCAAAACAACTCTCAAAACCGGGAGACACAAGAACCCCGAAGGCAAAGTCTAGAAAGGATAAAAATGGCAAATCCAAAATGCCTCAAAGAAATCCGAATGACAAAAAGTAGAGAAATGACGTAGGGGATAAATCCAAAATTCAAAGTCCAAAGCTCAAAAAAACGTCAATACAAAGGAGCCAAATGACTTCAAGACAAGAAAGAAGAATCCTTGAGAAGGCACAAGTTACAGCTTCGGTCACCCTTTAAGCTCCATATACCTCAAACATTTCTCCATGGTCCCGTTGTCTTTCATCACACCCCATGGCCACGTTATAAGCTTTAAAGACTTCCGACTTAGTAGTTGTGTGTCCAATCATGCGAAAGTAACAGATCGAATGCGTAAATCTAACAAATGTCAAATTCAATGGTCTAGAAGTTTTACTCGTAAGTAAGAAACGAATGCAAATACTAATCACAAGCAAGTGTAGGTTAGGAAGCACCACAATGAAAAATATAAGCCTTAACCCCGTAAGAGCGAGATTTGTTTTACGTACATTTAATCAAAGAAAATAATGGGTGCAATTGATCGTTCCGATCGATTGCCATAAAATCTAGCTCAGATTGTCTTAAGAACAAATACTAGGGGCAATTGCTGGTTCCAACAATTACTATGACAATACCAATCGAAAGCCAAAGCTTAACCCTTCACAAGCTTTAAGCATCACCAACACTACCATCACACAGACACACATAAGCCCTAACCTCCACACAAACACCCTTAGGCCCGTCATAAGCCCTAACCTCAACATAAACATCCCCAGACCCATAATAAGCCCTGACCTCCACTCAAAAAGCCTTGAACCCCCACAAAAAACACCACACACTCCCACCAGCGGCATGCTCATATCCTAAGAAACAAATCGTAAATTTGAACTCTTTAGTCATGAAATGATAATTTCACCTTCCTTCTTCAATGACAAAGTTTTCCTCAAACATTGCCACGTTTGACACCTTCTTTAACAGTTTCTTATTTTGGATAAGTGTCGGTTCCTACAAACACTTTGATGGTATCTTACAACTTTTGCATACAACTCAACATTGCCACGCTTGGCACTTTCACAATCAGTTTTCCTCTCAATAATTTGCATAAGACCATTCTTTGCAACATTGCATCTTCCGAAACATAAGTATCCTGGGCTATGTGTTTTATTGCAATCTTGCATCATAAACATATCATCAAACACATTGCATTAATCAAACACATTGCATTGATCAAACACACTACATGTCACACCTTTTAGGTTCCCGACACCTTAGATGCTCGGCATAGTTTATTTCGGTTCCCGACACCTTAGATGCTCGGTGGAGTTGATAGGGCATGACAATAAGTCCTATTTTTGTGTCAACTCATTAGCGAGTTACAACTAGTGGGTAGTGGCAATAAGACCCCTTGGTAGTCTAGAAGTTATCCCTGCACCCCAGTTGGTGGGCAGTGGCAATAAGTCCCCATAGTATACCAACCAGGAGCGTTAGGTTCCCAACCCTTACATGCTCGGCATATTTCTTTCACTTTTAGGTACCCGACACCTTAGATGCTCGGCGTATTTTCTTCACTTTTAGGTTCCTGACACCTTACATGCTCGGTGCATTTTTTTCACTTTTAGATTCCCGACACCTTAGATGCTAGGTGTATTTTCTTCACTTTTAGGTTCCTGACACCTTACATGCTCGGCGTATTTCCTTCACTTTTAGGTTCCTGAAACCTTAGATGCTTGACGTATTTCCTTCACTTTTAGGTTTCCGACACCTTAGATGCTCGGTTTAGTTCATTCATTTTTAGGTTCCCGACACCTTAAATGCTCGGCTTAGCTTATTTCATTCTTAGTTCAACTCACTTTTCTCTTTCTAAGGCAGCTGCCGCCTCAAAATAGTCCAACAATCTTAGACTTCTCTTTTAGGTAGCCAGCTAGACCTGGCAATTTTGACCCAACCCGAAACCCAACCCGAACCCAACCCATAATTTTGCAGGTTAGGGTCTTGATTATTGACCCATCTAATTTTTGGGTTGGGTTAGGGTAATAAGCTAATTTTGTGGGTTGGGTTAGGGTAGAGATCTTAACCCATGACCCAACCCGAAACCCGAAAATATATTTATTAGTAATAAAAAATAAAAAAATTAATTCACACATATATATATATATATTATTTTCAGATCAAATTATACCTAAGTCTTAAGCCCAAGTGCAGTTGGGCTTTCCCACCTTTAATAATATCACATAATCTTAACTAAACAAACGGCCCAACCAGCTGCATATCAAACAAAGGGCACAGCCATACCTTAACATAATGTTGAATATCCAAATGCTCTCGTCTTGCATACTCGCATCCATTTTTCTTCTCTACGTCGTTGTTTATGTCTAGGTCACTCTTCATTTGTGCCCAATGTTTGTTTTTCTTATTCTTACTGTCATAGTTGTTCTTGAGAACATAGGTATGTTCAGAGAATCTAGAAGGGTGAACAAAAGTAGATAATATGTATTTTTGTAAGTAGAATTGTTTTTATTACAGACCTCTTAGTGAATTCTGAAGCCAACAATGCGGATAGCGTGTTGCATAAAAGTTTCTCAACTGTTGGTAACGATTAAGTGATTGTGATTGTACTTTTCTCATGCATGACCATTCAGTTTAAACATGTGTAATTATTTTAAAACTATCAGTCATAGTTTAGGCATTGAGCTCTCAGTTTATAAATTATTTCTAACTTTAAAAGATTTTTCTTTAGTATATTTCTATAATGCATAATGAAGATTTTCATTTTTGTTCCTCTTTTTATTAAGGGCACTAGGAACATGTGCATATCTAGATAGGATTTCTGCCCAACAGTGGTAGAGCTTTAGGCTTAGATTGATAAATATAAACTTATGAAAAAAGTAAGTGTGTATTCATGGGAAATTGGTGCAGTACTTTTACATTCTTTGCATAACATGGAATTCGTTTAAAGTTTGGTCGATCAAGCAAGATTACTTCTCTCCCTTTTGTTTCATCCTAATTAGTGTGCCAGCTAGCATTGGATGTTTTTGAATTTTTTTTTTTAATTTCTACTCCTAATCCATCTAAATTATTGTATGCTTGAAAAAATGGGTTGGGTGGGTTGGGTTAGGGTTGAAGGATTTTAAACGGGTTGGGTTAGGGTCATGGTTTTCTGACCCATCCATTTTTGGGTTGGGTTGGGGTTGATGATATTTTAAATGGGTTGGGTTAGGGTTGATATCAACCCGACCCAGTGACCCAGATTGCCAGGTCTATAGCCAGCGCCTCAAAATAGCTCGGTACAACCAACAAACTTCGTTAGAAATCCTGGACGGGGAGTTCATTCCTCAGGATCAGGCAAAATTTTAGAGTGTTACTCAAGCATCAACTAGCTTTTTCATTTCCATCACAAAGTCTAGTAGTGGGTGCCTTACAAAGCCTAGTTGACAGGTGGCAATCTATTATACCCAAAATTTTGACCCCCGTGAAAGGGTACATCAAAGCACAAGGGTAGTTTGATCAAAGGGCACAAAATCCCAGGTTGTTCTTCGTGTTTTGAGGCATAGGTGCCAGTTTGGTCATCACAAGGGGCATTTTTATAATTTTCAGGACTCCTAAGCCATCTCGTAAGCTTTCTCTCTCCTCAAAAAATGACTCAAAACTACTCAAAATGCTTTGAAATTTTAACACATGATAAAGGATGACATTTAGAGCATAATAGCTCTAGAATTTTCGAATTTCCAATAATTGCCTAGTAATTTCCGAGCGAATCTGACGAGAAATTGAATTAAAAACATTCCATTATCCGAAAATTCTAATTTCTCTTTAGAAATTATGAAATATCTTCCTCTACATGTGGTTAATGTTTCATGGCCAGATTCCTTTGGGAAGTCACCGTGCCAAAATCCCCATAAACTTCGGTTTTTACCGAGTTTAATCTATCTTTAGTGATATCTATATAAGTGACCTTATCCTTTCATAAAATAACGACCCCAAGAATCCTAGAGCACCTATCCGCCCTCTCTTCCCCACGTTTTGAACTCTTGAGCTTTGATTAAACACCAAAATTTCACCGAAATCATCACCAAAACAAGTTTTTATACTCCTACCACCACGACAATCATCAAACCACCATCAAACCACCACAAAAATGTGAAGAACATCATCAATTGAAAATGATCAGATGTCGAGTTCGAACTCAATCCGGGACCGACTCTGACGAAGCTTTCAAAGAATCCCGATGTGAAGAATCTCATCAATCCCGAAGGTAAAGCAGGTTAGAATTCCACTTTTCTAACTCCCCACGACTTTATTAGTTCTCTGTCAAAATTTGGGTTCGAACCAACTCAATTAGGTGGTGTTCTAGTGAGCTAACTTAGGATTTAATAATTAATGTTATTTGACTTAGTTATTAAACTTAGGTTATAAGTGGAACTAGAACCCGATCAGATCCGAATCAACTTAGGATAGTGGTTCAAAAACCGAGGCTCACATAATCCTCCATAAATAAGCTGGTTCTTGCTACTAGCACGTAGATCTCCCCCAAGAGCTTCGAGTTGAGCATATCTTTTATGTTTTGGTGATTTTGCAGAAATGAGTTTCACAAGGCCACTCCTTTAACAGCCGCCGCCACCACGCTACCTCCTCACCTCCGTCATCGCTGCCCCGTTCCACCTCATTGTCGTTGGTGTTGCCTCCATCCTGCTTGTTTGCTCTTTTGTTTCTAAAAATAAGATGATGTTGCTTGTTTGCTGTAGTGGATATAGTAATCTAGTTTTGTCTATGTAGTTTAGTCTCTTACAATGATCTTGTTATCCTTGTGATTTAACCTTTGTAGTGCCGCCTCATCCCCACCTCACCACCGTCCTTCCCGCTCGGCCGACACCACCACTTCTCCCTATGATGTGCAAAGTACCCTTTAGTTGGTTGGTTTTTAATGTCATGTTTCTCTTAGTCATGTTACGTTGTCTTTTAGTACTTTCTAGGTTTATAAAAACAACATGTTGATGTTTACTCTAGCTACGGTCCATACAACACTTAGCTTCACCACCGCATAACAATAGCTGTACCTCCTTCAATTGGCCAATGAAGACCTTTCTTTATGCACTCCTCACAAAAGGATACACCACTAGTCGGGTGGATAGACAACCTTCCTTCGGGACAGGGTTAACCTCAGTTGCCTGTCCTATTTGGTTATCTTGAGAGCTTTCAACTGTCAAAGGTGGATTCATTTTCCTTGGTGATGCTAAGCTTATAGATTTGGAACCTATATCTTGGTTATTCGGTAGGTTTTGAGGTCTTGTTTTGGTAATTTATTATCATGTTGTTAAGTACTTCAATCATGTTATCTTGCCTTTAATTTCCCACTTAAGTTCTAGGCTTGTAATTTGTATCAGCTAAATCATTACTATGTCCTATTTTAGAAAAAAAACCTATGGATAATAGTCGTCTATAAGTTGACCCCATAAGTCGGTTGCAAAATAGTTTTTTGCAATAAAAACAAATTATTTTGAGTATTTTTTTTACTCAAATAAATTTGGGAAATTTTATGAAATACCACTATATTTTTAGCTAATTCATGAAATGCCACTTAAAAGAAAGAAAGTTATGAAATACCACTATATTGACCAAACAAAAATACTTCTACTAGTTAATAAAATATTTTGAAAATTCACCAAGTGTTAAAAAAGTAAAAAATCACAAAAAATACTATATAAAAAATTATAAAAATATGATACAGTCGACAAAACCAAACATAATATTAAAACATCATAAAATATTTAAAAAAGTAAACATTTCTTAGAAAATTTTAAATTATCAAGTATCATAAAATAGAATATAGAGGTTTCAAGACATAATCTATATTCTATTATATAATACTTTCCGTTTTTAGTGTCATTTCATTAAACGACAATTACTAATTGTAAAAATAATAAATTTGTAAAAAAAGACAAAAATATTATGTCACAAAGTTTGGCAAAATAGAATATAAATTTATAAAGACATAATAAATTTTAAAAAATATTTTTTTGTAGAAATAGTTAAAATTGGTATAAAAAATATAATTTTACAAAACTAATAAAAAAAATTCATAATTGTTGAAAAGTTGTCTGTGTAAATAGATTAATTCCACTTAATTATTTTTCTCATTACTTTTCTTCATCATGCTCCTCCACTAAAAACTAATAAATTAACAAATAATATTTTACCTTTGTCTTAAAATATTAATTAAGTAGTAAACAAAAAAGTGAAAATTAGTTGCCCCCAATTGAAAGTTTTATTTTAAATAGATTACTTAAATTTTTGGTTAAACAACATGTTTAGAATTTTGGTGCTTGATAAAAAGATTTTGATTTTTCTAAATATTATTTAATAATTATTTTTATTTTTTTAGATATTTTCTTGAAAATTAACATTTTTTCTTCAAATTATTTTGGAACTATTATGTCTTTTAAACGCTACATACTACTTTATGGTACTTAATAAAAAAATCTAAAATATTTTGTCTTTTTTAATATTTTATAATATTTTAACATTCTTTTAAATAAATATTTTAATAATTTTTATATAGTTCTTCATATTTCTATTATATTTTGTTATCTTTTTCTAATTTTTTAATATTTAATTATATATTGTTAAATTTTAAAATACTACTATAACTAGCGACATTTCACCAATTTCAAAGAAAATATAATGATATTTAAGAACTTTTTTAAATTGTATTTCATAAATGTGCTAAAATATAGCGTATGAAATTTACCAATAAATTTATTTAAGTGCTAAAATGATTCGTGCAATCGAAGAGTTTCGGCTTTCAGCCCTGCCCAAACGAGCAAGAACTTGCCCTTCCCCTTCCGCCTTCCCGGTCTTGGAGGTTTGAATTTTAAAAGGTCCAACGGATATCCAGCGTCATACCTCTCTCTTTCTTTCCTTCTCTGTTTAATCCTCTAACCAAATAAACGGCATTACTCTTGACGGCTTTCAATCTTCCTTTTCTACAATTTCCCTAATTTTCTTTCTCCCCCTCTGTGTTCTAGCCATAAGTGCAAAAGCAGTTTGCTTTAGCTACTTTTTCATGTCGTTTCTTTCGATTCAAATTTAATAACGCGAGACAAACGCTTGATCACCAGAGACATAGTATCAATTCTTTTTATCTTTATCTTTTACCTTCTTTGAGCTTTTTTACTACTCGCTCATGGGGTCCGATGATGATAACCGATGGCGCGATCCGCTTCTTCTCACCGACGTATCTCGACAGCAGCAACAGCAACCACCTCCATTCCCTAAACAGCAACACTGCATCTCTTTTGATTGTAAGCTCCATGTTACCCCATTTCTTGATGTCATAAAACTGATTAATGTCCCCGTCTATTAATAGAATTTAAGACAAGCCCTAATTGAGTGATCTCCGCAGCTTGTTTTTCAATCCGGCTTTTTTTTTTGTCATTCGTAAGTTATATCTCATCTCTGCTTGGCTCTTAATTTTCGGCCAGATAAGTGCGCCCTGTAACGATATTTGAACGAACCCTCCTACTATTTTTACTATCAATTTGAAAGCCAACTGCAAATTATTTTCCTCTATTTTTTGTTTTTCGTGTTTCTCCGCGGTGGTTTTGATCAATACGTATTCTAGGCCGAGCAATGCTGGGTAATTCTTTGTCCTCACCGGATATGGTCATATGTGCCAACTCACCCCTTTATACACCTACTCCAAGCTATGAAGATTCACCTGAGTGCCTAAGGATTGAATCAAAGGATGAAAAACCCTCTTCCATTGTACTGTCACTGGACGAAGGCATTAACGGGTTGACATCCAATTCCTCAGAGTCATCAACAAAATGGCAGGCTATGGAGCAGGATGCTCTCGCAGAAGACTCCTTTGAACTTGCACCGCGTCAAACTGAGCGACAGGAAGTAGACTATCGAGAATCAGTTCCCATCATGAGCATTAACTGTGGTTCTGAGGATAAAGAGACTGACATAGGAGGGATAAGCTTTCTGCAGGATTGCTCCTACGATGGAGGTGATGTGATTAGAACTAATGCTGATGTGGGTGAGGGAGAAGGAAAAGGAGCTTTTCTTTATCAGACAGCGCGATTTGGGAAATTTTCATACAATTTTCAGTTTCTAGAGCCTGGGAAGTACATAGTTGATCTACATTTTGCCGAAATTGTGTTCACTGATGGCCCACCTGGAATGCGAGTATTTGATGTGTATGTCCAGGGAACAAAAGTAAGAGAGCCTCAAATCTCTGGGATAGTTAACACTTTTCATTGATTTTATTGTTTTAGTCTTCTGCTACAGGTTAGATGGAGGTGATGTGATTTATAAATGATCACCTGACCTGCTGCTGTCTTTGTCTCATGCCAGGCGGTTTCTAGCTTAGATATCTATGCGAATGTAGGTGCAAATAGGCCTCTGGTAGTATCCGGGCTGCAAGCATTGGTAGAGGGTGATGAAGGTTTGTCAGTTACATTTGACGGCCTCATGGGCAACCCCCTGATCTCTGGCATTTCAGTGAGGAAAGAACTGCCAAAAGGTAAGGGGGCAATGAAGTCTTCTTTTAGTAATTCAGGAACAAACACTTTAGCGAAAAGTAAGGGGAAAAAGCAACAGTTATTTCCAAACACACTGTTGATTGCATCTTCAGCTTGAGCTGTAATCTGTCTTTCAACAATGCATTTGTGAAGATGAATTAACACTGTTGTTGCTGACAGATAGTGAATCAATAAGAGCAGCAGCATCCACCAAATTGTTGTCTGATGATGTTTCTATCGAGGATATAGATGAGGTAGAGAGGGTAGGAGATATTGAGACTCTTTCAAGGGAATATGAGAATCAGAGACGGGAGTTAGAAGAAGCAAGGATGGCCCTAGAGGAACTTAAAAGGGATAATCAAATCAAGGAAAAAGAGCGTCGTGAAGCTTGCCTTTCCCTTCAAGAGCTTCAGAATGAGCTCATGCGGAAGTCTATGCACGTCGGGTCTTTGGGTAATGGAATCTTCTTAGTTTCTGACTAGTGGTAGGCTATTCAAACTTTATCATTTGCCTGAAACATGTCAAATTATTCTACAGCATTTGCGGTTGAGGGACAGGTGAAAGAGAAGAGCAAATGGTTTTCTGCTCTGTCTGACTTGAAAAGGAGATTAAAGGTGCTTAAGACCTCTTCTATTTCATGATAGCACCACTTCCTTGATTTGTTTTCAATTACTCACTTCCGCTAATGTATTTCTAGATCTTGAAAGTGGAGCAGCTAAATTTATCAGATGAGGCAAGAAAGTGCAAGCTATTTGTTGCGGATATAGATGGGCTGAGCTTTAAGATTCAGTCTGCTTGTAAGGCTGCATTTACGTTCGTGGTTATGCTTTGGATTCCAGCCTGATCTGTTTAGTTCTTCCCTTAAACTTTGTTTTCGTTGTTGACAGTGAACGAACAAGGTCAGTTCTCCAAGGAACTAGAGTTTAAATTCATTGAGGGAGAAAAGGAAAGAAAGAATTTATACAATAAGGTATTGGAGTTAAAAGGTACGTACAATGTAATTGAAATCAATTGTATAACCAATTTACAAGAAGTAACTGATTGATCAACAATGACAACTAGCAGGGAACATACGGGTTTTCTGCCGTTGTAGACCTCTAAATGCTGATGAAACCGTCAGGGGAGCATCAGCTGTTGTAGACTTTCAGTCTGCCAAAGATGGAGAGCTCAGTGTTAGGTCAAATGGGTGTGCCAAAAAGAGTTTCAAGTTTGATGCTGTATTTGGTCCTCAGTCAGATCAAGGTATTTTTTAATTAACATGGGAAAGAAAAGGGATTCATTATCAGAATTCTTCCTCATGTGGTACTTTTTTTTTCTGTTTGTATACCTAGCTGATGTTTTTGAAGACACTGCACCATTCGCATCCTCGGTTCTGGATGGGTACAACGTTTGTATATTTGCTTATGGACAAACTGGAACTGGAAAAACATATACAATGGAAGGTACAGAGGAAGCCCGAGGGGTCAATTATAGAACACTTGAAAAGATGTTTGATATCATCGAGGAACAGAGGAAGCTTTTTAGATATGAGATTTCAGTAAGTGTCTTAGAGGTTTATAATGAACAAATCAGAGATTTGTTAGCTCCTATATCTCAGCCTGGAGTAGCTTCAAAGAAGTAAGTTAACTTGTCAAATTTGTAATCATTGATCGAGTCTTGATGTGTAAGCAAACATGTAATGTATTGTATTTCATCTGATTACCTGTTTGCACTTATCAAAAAAAAAAAAATCTGATTACCTGTTTACAGGCTTGAGATAAGACAGGGAAGTGAAGGAATGCATCATATCCCTGGACTAGTGGAAGCCCAAGTAAGCAACATCGATCAAGTTTGGGATGTTCTGAGAACTGGAAGCAATGCAAGGGCAGTTGGTTCAACCAATGCAAATGAGCACAGTAGTAGATCGCACTGGTTTGTAACCAAACTATCACACCTATATATTGTAGCTGTACATTTGTCACTGCAGAACACTAAACGATCCAAGTCATTTTTATATGTAGCATTCACTGTGTTATGGTTAAGGGGGAAAATTTGCTCAGTGGAGAGTGCACCAAGAGCAAGTTGTGGCTCGTTGATTTAGCTGGAAGTGAGCGTATATCCAAGACAGAAGTGCAAGGAGATAGACTAAGGGAAGCTCAGAACATTAATAAGTCTCTTTCAGCTTTGGGTGATGTCATATCTTCCCTGGCCAGCAAAACTGCGCACGTACCTTTCAGGTGATAATATATATACTTTACTGGAAACAATTTCCTAAAAATTAAGCATCGTATCCATGTTTATCACACTAATGCATTCTTCTTACAGGAATTCCAAGCTGACTCACTTGCTGCAAGACTCATTAGGTATTTCTTTTGCTTTGAGATGGAAGTACAAGCCTTTTTCTGACTTTTCTTTTATTTCATTCATCGATCTCTTTCAATTGCATATACATTACACAGGAGGAGACTCGAAAACATTGATGTTTGTACAGATCAGTCCAAGTGAGAATGATGTTAGTGAAACTCTATGTTCTTTGAACTTTGCGAGCAGAGTAAAAGGGATAGAGTTGGGTCCTGCAAAGAAACAGTTTGACTGTAACGAATCCCTTAAATATAAACAAATGGTACGAAGTTTCTAAAGTTAGAATAGAATAAGCTCTGTTAACTTTTTTTCAGATCGTTTATCTGACTGTAGCGTGGTATCTACAAACAGGTAGATAAAACCAAGCAAGAAGTAAAGAGCAAAGAGGACCAAATCAAGAGGATGGAAGATGCCATTAACAATCTAGAAATGAAGGTGAAAGACAAGGATCTTAAAAATAAAAGCTTACAAGACAAGGTATGGTTCCTCCTCCTGTAGAAGCAAGCATTTCTGCCCAGCTAAAATTATACTCTGATAATAAGCTTACTCGACTTCAGCTGATGACGTGCCACTTTCCTACAGTAAAACTGGTTAACATTTAACTTGATACAGGTGAAAGAACTGGAAGCCCAACTTTTGATAGAGAGGAAGATTGCAAGGCAACATGTTCATAGTCAAATTGCTGAGAGACAACAGACAACTAGACAAGTCCTGGAAGAACAAAGCAACCATCAGTCGACAAGACCACCTCTCATTGCCAAACCACTGCTGGGATGTGTGCAGATTGCCAATGACGCATCAAATCTCTCTTGTCCAACCGAACAAAACAATACCGACAAGGTGCAGCAACAATCCTCTTTTCCACCAGAAAAACATGGCTTTTCCAGGCATGCTGTTGAATCTGCAGAGAAAGAAAACAATCCAATGATTGTTAAGCAGCAGCAACTAATGCCATCGAAAAGAACAGGCAGGGTATCACTTGGCCCAGTGTGGGAAAGGCCCGTCACAACCCCGGCTGCTGCAAGGAGAGATTCTATGATACCCGTACCAGGCTTTCACACAGCAGCAGCAGCTCAAGTTACGCCGTTGAAGCCACTGACACCATTTCAGGAAGTTAATAAGCGGGAGAAGGAAGATGGGTTGGACTTATGCAGCTCGCAACTAGATCCTACTACTTGTGGTTCTAAACTGGCCAACAGTGAAGGGAAGGTGCTGAAGAGGACTCTTTCAAGGATAAGGAAGTCCCCTTTGCAGCAGAATCTGCGGAGAGGTGCGGTGAAATTAGGCACTGAAAAAGTTCGATTGTCTATCACAAATCGAGGGAGATTGATGGGAAATAGAGCCGGTCAGGGAAGTAGAAGAACTGCTGCTGCTACGGGAACAGGGGAAGTTCATCAGAAGCAAGCTCACAAGAAGGAGAGAGGATGGAACATATGACAAATGTTGGACTGGGGGAATCATTGGCTGGCTAGTTGTGTAGTAGATTCCTGTTGAATTCTTTGAATGATGTTTGACCCCTGTAGCTGGGGACGCTTGCTGACGACTCGTTCATTTAGATAGATATGTTTGGTTGTGTTCCTATAGCTGTTCTTTACTTTGAAGAAGCAACTTGTTCTAATTACAGCTGCAGGTTCTGTAAATACTGTTTACCATTATTTCCATGGCATGAAATCAGATTTAATCAACTTGGTTCTTCAACAAAACTGATTGTTTAGACTTTGTTGCATGATGGTATTTTTGTCTGTTCCGCAGCTATAGAGACCTGACATTATATCGTATTGAGCAGTATATACCTATACCTTGTTCGTTTGTGCATCACGTTCTATGTTTTTTTTGATAATTTGGGCATATAGCCATATTATTAAAATATGAATACGGATGGGTTGCATACGGGCCTCATTAAAACCTTTCTAAGCAAAACCCAATGGGAAAAAGCTTAGAAAGGAAAAAGAGTACCCACCACATCCAAGAACAGCTTACATCAAAACATAGCAGCCTAACTTAATACCCCGGATGCACACACCAACCAGGCTAACGTTTAAACATGACCCTCTCCGGGCGAAATAACATACTACAATCATCACCTAGGAAAATAGGCTTTCCTCTACTAATTTAATAGACTCGCCCCTGACCTCCTACCACCCCTAACGTGGGCATCACGTTCTATGTTATTGGCTCCGGATTGGGAACAGCTCTCAGGTAATTTTTCAAACAATTTTTGACAAATTTTATTTGTTTCTCTTATATATTACCTAGCAGTTAGTAGTATCTAACAGCAGTTGGAGCAAAGCTACAACCATAATAACAGTTTCAAAGGATTGAATCATTATTGAGGAAAATAGTTTAAATAATTAAAGGAATTAATATTACATATTAACTCTTATTATCTCTCCACTATCATAACCATCACCGTATTTACCTCTCCACTAATGTATTAATTTACCCACTCTTCCTTAGATATAGGATCTACTTTTGACTAGAAGGTTAGTGCTGTATGTATTTAAATATTCATCCATCAAGAGGAATAAATCAAGTAATAAATTCTTCCATTACATGGTATCAGCCTAATGTCGATCTATCCATCTCTCTCGCTTCTGCGCATACCCACAACCTTCAATGGCTAATATCTCCACCACACTTACCAATCTCAACGACGTCAATCAACCCATCATATTGTCAATCTCTCCAATGTCATTAAATTGACTCCACAAAATTTTATAACTTGGAAGGTTCAAATGCAGGCGATCCTCCAAGGCTATGATCTCCTCAAATTTATTAATGGTTCTTCTCCTCCGCCGGCGAAGACCACCACCACCACCGGCACATCCAAACCAAACCCAGAATACACAGCTTGCCACAGGCAAGACCGCATACTCTTTGGCGCCCTCGTTGGCACCTTGACTCAGAATGATGCCCCGCTAATCACTCGTGTCACAACCATGAAGGCTGCGTGGGACACTCTCAACGCTACCTACGTCAATCCATCTAAAGGTAGAATCAAACAATTTCCCACTATGTACAAAGCATAACCGCCACTACCGACCTCCTTGCAGAACTCGGCAAACCCGTGGATGCTAATGAGTTCATTTCCCACATACTCTATAGCCTGGGTGACTCCTACAACGCCATTGTCGATGCTATAAAAGCCCGGGATTCAACCATCGACCTCACCGAATTACACGACAAGTTGCTTGTCCGTGAATAGGAGCTCACCTCCGCCACCACAGCAGTCCCTACCTCCGCCACTGCTCTCGTGGCAACCTCCAAATCCCGCTACCCCTCATCCAAGAACCGGGGACAATAACCACAACATTCAGGCGGCGCTTACAGCAATGCCGGGTCCACCACTTCCGACACCTCCACTCGGCACAGCTCCCAGACACGCGGCGCCTCCAACTCCCCCCACCCATTTCTCGGAAAATGTCAGTGGTGCAAAGTGGTAGGCCACTAGATTACAATCTGCGAGGATTTCAAACGACAATTCCCCAACGCCCAACCACCACCACCGCCGCCCAGACAACCCCAGGCAAGCACCATCACCGCCTCCTCCCATACGGCCTGCTACCTCGTTGACAGTGGTGCCTCTCACCACGTCGTCAATGACCCTAATCATCTCACCACATCATATCCTTACAATGGCCCAGATGAGTTATACATGGGGAACGGAGAAGGTTTGTGAATAACATCCTCTAGAACTCTTTCAATTAATGGTTCTGCATATTTATTTAATTTACATAATACGTTGTGTAAATTATCTCTGTCTCCCAACTTACCAAACAACATAATTGCTCCATTACGTTTTTACCTGAATCTTTCTTTGTGAAGAGTCTCACACAGGTAACATCCTGGCTACCGGAACTGCGCAAATGGAGTCTACACATAGCACACTACCCATCCATCCGCCTACCATATAAGTCCATCCTTAAGCGGAACCTGGCATCACCGTCTGGGCCATCCATCAACATCCACATTTCAATTTCTCCAAAAACATTTTTGATTTTGCAATTCCAATTTTTCTCAAAAAGATTGTACTGCTTGTTAGTTGAATAAAAGTCACAAACTCCCATTTGCTCAGTCTAGTTTAAAATCCTCGGATAAACTTGAGATTATTTTTAGTGATGTTTGGACCTCTTCAACTCCCACCTATAATGGGTATAAATATTATGTTTTATTTGTTGATCACTTTACACGCTATACTTGGTTGTATCCACTCACACGCAAAAGCGGTGTTTCTCTTATTTTTCCACAGTTTCACAAACTAGTGGAAAAATACTTCAACAAACAAATCAAAGTATTATACACTGACAACGAAGGTGAATATATAGGCCTAACCAGTTATCTAAAAAATAACGGCATCAGCCACTTCATAACACCACCCCACACTCCTGAGCATAATGGACTTTCAGAACGTAAAAACAGACATGTGGTTAAAATTGGCCTCTCTCTATTTAGTTACTCTGGCATTCCCACAAAATTATGGCCTCATGCCATGCTAAGTGCTAACCGTTGTGTATCTCATCAATCGATTGCCCACTCCCACTCTTCAATTCCACACACCTTATTATCGTTTATTAAATAAACCTGTGGAATACAATAAATTGAAAAGTTTCAGTTGTCTATGTTATCCGTGGTTAAAACCATACACAACTAATAAATTGGACCCAAAGTCCATTGCTTGTGTATTTGCAGGGTATTCCACCACTCAACACACGTACTATTGCTTGGATCCAAAAACCAATTGCGTGTATGTTTCACGGCATGTGCAATTTAACAAATATGTTTTTCCATACAAAACCTTGCCACATCACCGGGCCTTGCCACGTTAGTGACGGACACTGAGCCTGCCACCTGGACAACCTTCCTTACCATCACTTCAACGTCACCAACTACCCATGGCCCATACCTAAACCTCAAACCCCTCACGACACCCAACCCGACACATTTACCCCCACCCTCCCCCTCTCGACCCAGTGAACGAAATCCCACCCGAGCCCAATATATCCCATGGCCCACTCCGACTCTGTCCACCGCCCTCCCTTGTTCGCCAGCCCAAATTCCTTCCCAGCCCATCACACCTCCATCGGTCTAGCCCCACGTTACACCTACCCAACCCACCTCTCCCATTCCCACCGAAACTCCCACACTCCCGCACACGTCTACACATCTATCCATACACCATCCCACAACCCCACCTCCATTGCAAATCATGCCAGACCGCACAATAATTACCCGATCACAACATGGCATCACCAAGCCGATCAACAAACTCAATCTCACCGCCACCACCTCCTTACCACCTAAACCTCGTACAATCACTCAAGCCTTAAAACACCCATCTTGGAGAACGGCAATGCAACAAGAGTACGACGCCCTCATCCACAATAACACTTGGACTCTCGTGTCCCATCAACCCACACTAAACATCGTCAGCACCAAATGGATCTATTGTACCATATATAACCCCGACGGCACTGTTGACCGTCTAAAAGCTTTCCTTGTGGCAAAGGGCTTCACACAAAGACCCGGCTAGGATTACAACGAGACGTTAGGCCGGTGGTCAAACCCATAACAGTGCGCATCATCCTCACCCTCGCTGTCTCCGACAATTGGCCCCTCAGACAACTGGACATCAATAATGCATTTCTCTATGGATCTCTCCATGAAGAAGTTTATGTGTCCCAACCACCGGGGTTCATCGATCTTGATCGGCCCCATCATGCATGCCGCCTCAACAAAGCCTTATACGGGCTTTGCCAAGCACCACGCGCCTGGTACACCAAACTTAAGACATTTCTCCTCACTCAGGGCTTCCATCCCTCCGAATTCGACACCTTCCTATTCATATATAGTCAAAATCAAACCACCCTCCTTCTCCTTGTCTATGTCAATGATATAATCATCACCAGCAACACCACTATAGCCGTCCAAAATCTCATCACCACACTATCCAACCGTTTCTCCCTCAAAGACTTTGGTCCTCTCTCCTACTTTCTGGGAGTGGAAGTCATCGCTACCAATCATGGCTTGTTTCTGTCACAAAGAAAATACATTCAAGACATCTTAACCAAGCTGGCATGGATGAATGCTAGCCTTCCCCCACTAATCTCGTCCACTACACCCCTCATTCGCAGTAACACCAACCATCTTGAAAACCCCACAATCTATCGCCAATTAGTGGGAAGCCTTCAGTACCTAGGGCTAACTCGTCCGGATATCGCCTTCACTGTCAACCAGCTCTCTCAATTCATGCAAACACCCACACATCACCATTGGACAGCCTTGAAATGACTGCTTCGATACCTAGCCGACACAGTGTCTCACGACATCCATATCCGGCCACATAAGTCCACCACAATCAACGCCTACTCTGATGCTGACTAGCTTGGTGATCATGATGATTACGTCTCAACAACTGGCTATCTAATATACCTCGCAACCGCACCAATTTCATGGAGCTCTAGAAAACAAAGAGCAGTAGCACGCTCACCAATGGAAGCGGAATACAAAGCACTTGCAGACACAACATCTGAAGTTTTGTGGCTACTATCATTGCTGCAGGAATTAAACCACACAGCGGCTCTACCTACAATCCATTGCAACAATATGGGTGCCACATTCCTCTCATCCAACCCCGTTTTTCACTCACGGATGAAGTATGTGGGAATCGCATATCACTTTGTCCGTAAAAAAGTGCAGGATGGCATCTTCCGGATTCAACATATTCCAATGAGTGACCAACTCACTGACATCCTTACCAAAGCACTTCCGAGAAAGTAGTTTGACCAAAATATATCCAAGCTAGAACTCATCATCGACCGTTCAGCTTGCGGGGGCATATTGAGGAAAATAGTTATATAATTAAAGGAATTAATATTTCATATTAACTCATATTATCTCTCCACTATCATAACCATCACCTTATTTACCTCTCCACTAATGTATTAATTTACCCACTCTTCCTTAGATATAGGATCTACTTTTTACTAGAATGTTAGTGTTGTATGTATTTAAATATTCATCCATCAAGAGGAATAAATCAAGTAATAAATTATTCCATTACAATCATAAGGGGAGAGGTGAGAGCGGGAGTGTTGTGAGCAGCCTAGGTAATTTGTTAGGCGATCATATGTTTTCCTTTTTCCTTGGAAGCCGGCCAGCCAACTTTCTGTTCAAAAGTCTCTGTCTTGTTAGCATCTACTGCATGGTTGAATCCACCCTTAATGTCAGTAAGAAACAAAAAAAGTCCACAATAGAGTGGATTCAACTCAAATTCTCTCTCCTAAGTTCTTAAGTTAAGAACCTGAAATTGTTACTTTCTTATTGGTTGTTGAGACTTTAAAAGCTATCAATCTTACCTCTCTCCCTTTCAATGTCTAATAATATTAGAAAAAGTAAAAGAGGGGACAGAAGTTAAGAAATTTTACTACTGTAGTGGAAGAAATTTCTTAACAAATAAAATATATTATTTTGTTGATGTGGCATATTGGGATGTGTTAAGAAACTGAAATAGGTAAGAGCCTGCTGTGGATACTCTAAGTGTTTATCTCCTTTTTCCCGCCCCTTGATGGTACCTACCTGAGCATACCACTCATCCCTTGTCAATCAAATCAGATCTTTATCCCTTTCAGTTTAGAAATAATCATGATGAAGTACAATATAGTAGTAATTACTCTACAGTTAATGTGGTTGTTAGCATTGAATTTCCCTCATTCATACCCAGAATATCCTTGGGGTGGAGCTTTGAACTGGAAAAATCTTCAGGCAACCTTGGAGTTCGGCATTTCCTTGCAGTCACCCCCTATTGTCTTCCTCATTTTCAATCACTAGTGTGTTTTTCCAAGAGATAAGTGGTGTATTCAAGTGAAGAAAAAGAGAAGATCCATCATGGACAAGATCACCCTTGACTATGAAGACCTTAGGCTTCACCTAGCTGAGAAAGACAGTCTGGATGGAGCTCAAGTTGGTGGAAGGATCCTTGGGTCTTCCCAGATATAATGCTTAGCGTCAGATAAAAATTGCTTCTTTTGAGCATAGGAAAAGTCATGAGGTACCACCCCAGAAACAAGATAATTGGCCAAGTCAGCGTACCATGGCTCGTGCACCTTATGCAAAACAAAAACCATCTCATCAGGGAAAAATTCATTAATTGGTACACCATCATCAGGAACTACCATCTGAGAAAGATGGTCAGCCACGACATTTAATTTACCACTTTTATCCCTCACTTCAATGTCAAATTCCTGTAACAAGAGAATCCAACGAAGCAAGCGAGGCTTGGCCTCTTTCTTAGTAAATAAATATCTAAGAGCAGTGTGGTCAGTATGAACAATTACTTTACTTCCCCAAAGATATGATCTAAATTTGTCTAGGGAAAATACCACAGCCAGAAGCTCTTTTTCAGTGGTGGTGTAGTTCCTCTGGGCGTCATTCAAAGTTTTGCTTGCATAAGCAATGACCTTGAGAATTTTGTCTTTCCTCTGGCACAGAGCTACCCCCACTACATAATCACTGGCGTCACACATAATCTCAAAAGGTAATGACCAGTCAGGTGAAACAACAATGGGTGTAGCTACCAGTTTTTGCTTAATCAAATCAAAAGCAGATACGCAATCATCAGAAAAACACAAATGGGGCATCTTTTAGAAGCAGGTCAGTCAACGGTTTTGCAATTTTAGAGAAATCCTGAATAAACCGTCTATAAAAACCTGCATGCCCTAAGAAAGCTCTTACCTCTTTCACACAAGTAGGTGTTGGCAATTTCTCAATTACCTCTACCTTCGCTTGATCAACCTCAATCCCCTTAGCAGACACTTTGTGGCCTAGCACAATCTCATCCTTGACCATGAAGTGACACTTCTCCCAGTTGAGAACCAGATTTGTCTCCTCACATCGGCCTAGGATTCGATCAAGCTGCGCCAAACAAACATCAAAGCTAGAGCCATAAACAGAAAAATCATCCATAAATACCTCAATGCTCTGCTTGATGAAATCAGCAAAGATTGCCTGCATACAACGCTGAAAGGTGGCAGGAGCATTGCACAGTCCAAAGGACATTCTTCTATACGTAAAGGTATCATAAGGATAAGTGAAAGTGGTCTTGTCTTGGTCCTCTGGCACAATGGAAATCTGAAAGTACCCTAAAAAACCATCTAAAAAGCAATAATACTCTTGCCCAGCCAACCTCTCAAGCATTTGATCAATAAAAGGGAGAGGGAAATGATCTTTCCTGGTGGCAGAATTCAAACGCCTATAGTCTATACACATGCGCCAACCAGTGATCTTTCTTTGAGGAATTGACTCACCTTTGTCGTTCAGAACAGCCTCAAACCCACCTTTCTTAGGAACTACCTGTACTGGACTCACCCATGTACTGTCAGAAATGGGGTAGATGATCCCAGCGTCCAGAAGCTTCAACACCTCTTTCTTGACAGCTTCTTGCATGTTGGGGTTAAGCCGACGCTGGTGCTGTCTGATAGGCTTGTAATCTTTCTCCGTGTAGATATGATGTGTGCAGAAGGCCGGGTCAATACCCTTAATGTCAGCTAATGTCCACCCAATCACTCTCTTGCGCCTCTTCAAAACCTCAAGTAACTTGCCTTTCTGCTCAGAAGTCAAAGAAGAAGAAACAATGACAGGCAAGCACTTATTATCAGCAAGAAAAGAATACTTAAGGTTAGAAGGGAGCTCCTTAAGCTCAAGTGTAGGTGGCTGCTCAACAGAAGGAATGGGCCGCCTCTGAACCTCTCTATCAAGCCTCTCCAACGGAGGGCGATAAGCATGAAAGCCAACCCTTCCTCTCTCCATATGAGCAAGCGCTGCATTCACCTCAAGATTGGCAGTCTTTTCCTCCAAAGAAGCAACAATAACTTGCTCCAATGGCTCAGAATCAGTAAGTGAAAAAGAAGTAAAAGCAAACATGTCATCATTATCTAACAAATCACAATCTTCTCCATCATCATTTACCAGACTTATCGACATCACAGAATGAACAGAATTAGAAGTTGACCTCATTATCTTTTTCATGTCAAACTCAATCTTTTCGTCCTCGTACCGCAAAGTAATCTTACCATCATGCATTTCAATTACAGCTTTAGCAGTACTCAGAAAAGGTTGACCCAAAATAAGAGGAACTTCCACATCATCATCCATATCTAAAACAACAAAATCAGCAGGAAAAATGAAACGGTCCACCCCAACTACTAAATCTCGAACAATACCCATTGGTTTGATCTCAGATCTGTCGGCTAGCTGGAGCTTGAAGGGGACTGGTTGCAACTCTCCACCTCTTACCTTTAAGAAGGTGGCATAGGACATGATGTTGATGCTAGCACCCAAGTCACACAAGCCACTGCCGCAGTCTACATCACCAATAAAACAAGGGACAATGGGATTGCCTGGATCCTTTTGCTTAGGAGGAAGTGCTCGAAGAAGAGCAGTAGAGCACTCCTCTGTCAGGTGGACTGTTTCTTTATCCTCTTTCTTCTTTTTCTTTGTCAGAAGATCCTTCAAGAATTTAGCATATTTAGGCATATCCTGCAAAGCATCAATCAAAGGAATATCAAGTGTTAGCTTCTTAAAAATGCTCAGAAATTTAGCAAATTGTTCATCTAGATGTTTCTTCTTCATCCTATTAGGAAATGAGAGTTCAACATGCTTAGGAGAGGAAGAAGAGACATCAATAGTAATGCGAGAAGGAGATGGAGTAGGAAGAATAGGAGCCTGGATCTCCTCAGAATTTACCACAGGAGGGACTGAAGACCCTGATGGTACATCAACAGTAGAAGGGTTGATCTCTTCACCAGTTTGGTCCTCAGCCACTTGTTCTTTCTGCTTATCTTCCAACTGCCTTCCACTCCTCAAAGTTACTGCAGCAGATACAGTATCATCCTCAAGATCAACCACAAGAGATATTACCTCTTTACAAACAATCAACGCCTTAGCTGATTCCTTCGGGTTTGGATGAGGTTGGGAAGGAAATGTGCTAGGTTGTCGTTATTGCTGTTGATTAAGGAGTATCTGGTTCATCTGATTCATCTGTCATTGCATACTCTGAACCGAATTCTTTAAACTTTTCTGAACAGCCATCAAGGATTGATTGATATTGTTCTGCGTCTCAGTGTGAGTCTTCTAAGTACTCGCCATGGATGCAATCTACTCCTGAAGTTGGTCCATCTTTGCATCAGAGGAGGATTTAACAGGTTGTTGAGGTACAACTGGCTGATAGGAGCTCTGGCCCTGCTGAAACTGGCTTTGTGGGCGGGCTTGGTTATAAGAAGGCTAAGAGAACCCAGGTGGTCCCTGCTGGTTGCCCTGCAAAAGGTTAGAATTCAACGCATTGTTGGGATTACCATACCTGAGATTTGGATGTTGATTTTTGTTCCAAGATTGGTAATTCCCCTGCCCCACAAAGTGAGCTTCCTCAACTTGTCTCATCTCCTCCAATTGTGGGCACATCTCAAAAACATGAGCGCCCCCACATTGACAACAAAGTGGGTCTGATGAGCTGGTAGCTATCCTCTTCACCTGCTGCACTGGTTGTTGATTAATCATAAAATCATCAAATCTTTTAACCAGAGAGCTTACCAGAGTAGTTTGTTATGCTTGGGTCTCCTCCATGTGTGCCATCCAAGGATCAAGATTTTGCACTCCCTTTGCCCCAACTGTCATAGACCTGCTACCTTTTGATCCCCACTGGCGCACCTCATCAATATAAGTCTCCATGGCTGCCATGAAGTCAGTGCCAGATCGATTGAGGATGTCACCACCTAGAGCAGATCTCACCTCAGCCTTGTGTATATGGTGGAGCCCGTGGAAGAATGTCATAGCAATGCAGGTCATGTCTTGGCCATGGTGTGGGCACTGGCGAAGCATCTCCTTAAACCTATCCCATGCCTCACATATCGTCTCAGATCCTGTCTGTTTAAAAGCAAGCAAAACAACTACCAAGTCAATAGTTCGAGAAATAGGATAATATTTATCATAGAACCTGGTAGTCATCTGCTCCCATGTCGTGATAATACCAGAAGGAAGACGATAAAACCAATTAACAGCCTCACCAGATAGGGTATTAGGAAAGAGACTCAACCGAACAAATTCCAACAAACCTTCAGAGCACCCAATCTGATCAATGTGAATAAGGAAGCGATTTACATGATCTAGAGCGTCATTGGGATTAGTGTCATCGAATGTGCCTCCAGGTAGCTCCCGAACAACCTTGGACCGGTGGAAAGGTTTCAGGCCCTTCCACTCCTCTGTAAGTGCAGGTGTGAGCATAGGGAGGACTACCGGACTTCTTCTAGGCACAGCTTCAGGTCGATTAAATTGCCTCATCGCCTGAGCACCATTTACAGGAGCCGCCATTTCTAATTGTCTTTGAAATCTCTGCTGGCGTTGAGCTAGATGAAAGGTGTGTTCGATCTCCGGGTCTAGAACTCTGTCCCAATCAAGGTGAGTGTCTGACCGCGAACGGGTATGCACCATCAACTACCTGCAAAAGGTAAGGAGAAGAAGAAACAAAACAGAATAATAGAGAATTAGAACTAAAATAAATAAATATATAAGTAAAATATGTAAAATAACGAAATAACTTAAAAAATAAAATTAAGCTAATAGATAAAATAAAATAAAGTGAAAGAAAACAGAATATAGTAAAATTAAGGAGACAACTAAAACAAAACAAGATAAAATTTTGAAAACAAAACCAAAAAGAAATTAATTTATAACGAAATTAAGACAAGAGAGAAATAATAACAGAATAAACTAAAACCCGAATAAACTAAAATATAAACTAGATTGATATAAAATTAGGAGAATAACTAAAAAAAGAAAAAAGAATAAAATAAATTAGATAAAAAAATAACTTTAAAATATAAAGAACTAAATATAAAACAAGATAAACCAAATAAAAGAAAATCAAAACAATTAACAACCAAGACTAAGGACTAGACAAAAATCTAGTCCTCGGCAACGGCGCCAATTTACAAACGGAATTTTTGATCTACTAAAAACTACAAAATTAATCCTAGAAATTAATATATTAAATCCCTTCGGGTTGCAAAATACCCGGTCGCTATAGTAAATTAAGCAAGAAACCGAGGTCGAATCCACGGGGACTATGTGATTAAATCTAATCCTAAGAAAACAACAAATGAAAGGGTTGTCGGTTGGTTTGGTTTTGAGAATTTAAATAACAAGAAAACTAGTAAACAAGCGAGCAAATAAATTCAATGAAAACTCTATGTGAAATGGAACTCTGGGTCAGGTTATCTTTTTCGACTGTCAGATTATGCAATTCCTGCTAGTTAGATTGAGCTGTCGATTGGCAAAATTCCTAAAACTTTTCCAAAGACTAAATCCTAGCCTTAAGAACTCGCCTAGCAGAACGTACTAGATCTAATTCAGATTTAGCACAACATGGATAGACGGAATAGGCGCAAGGAATTAATGTTTGCACTTGGGAAAATCTAACCTATCCAGTATAATTTTCCACAAGTTTACAGGTTAATTGACCTATCTATTTATCACGGATCTGATTAAAATAGACTTCGAGAGCAATTCAACAAATTAGCAAGATTTATTGAAAACGTAAAGAATAAATTAATCTGTAACAATTGATAAACTTCTCAAACCAACGAGTAGCAGAAATTACAACATCAAAACAGTCAGATAACCATCCCCGGAGTCTAACCCTCTTAGCTGAGCATAATCAAAGAAGAAATACAAGAAGAGAGAGTAAAAATCATCTTGATATTAATTCTGAAATTTGCCAGATGAAAGGTTGAGCAGTTGAGTGAATCTGGAGCAGAAATCTTCTTCTCCGGTGTTGAAGTGGTGGCGGCAGAACAATGAGACTGAGAGAGGAGCGGTGAATGGTTTTGGATTTGAATTCTGAATTCTGGCTCTTGAAATTGAATTGTCAATGTTCTGGATCGTGAATTGTGGATGAGTGGATGATTTTCTTTGCAAAAGTCCTCCATATTTATAGGTTAAATTCAAGGCTCTTCACTTAGCTCATTGATGATATTATTTTAATTCCCTTCAGTTTCTCAAAATAAATGAAGACCTTTCACATCTCAAACTCTTGGAAACCTTTGGAGTTCCTTTCTTTTATATTTCCAATCTCCCCCTTCTTCTTCTCAATCCTTTCACGCCAGTCTCATAAATAAATATATATATAAATATATCGCATCGGACACAACTTTGACAGGGTCTAAATTCTTCATATGAGCTCTGATTTGTTCCCCGTTTGCTGCGTTGGAAAGCTTGTGAGGAGATCTATGCATTTCTACCATCATTCTCTGCTTTAAACATATAAATTGGCATCAGTTCTTGCCCAAAGCAAGAGTCATGAAAAGCATAGGATAAGAGTGAAAAAGCACATAAAAAGGTTGCATAAATAAGAATTTAACATCTATAAATCATATCAATTTCACACTTATCAAATCACCCCACACTTAGCCTTTTGCTTGTCCTCAAGCAAAACTCTTAAGCACAAGTAATGACAAGCTATTGGAACTCAACAGGAAAGGAAGAGCACAGAAGAAAGGAATTGCTAGTTGTACCAATCAAGGGGGCAATTCAAACTATTCAAAACAATTCATTCTTTCCATAAACATGAAGTCATTCAAAGCTAACAAATGAGAAACAAAACCATAAGAGCCTTGTCTTTAACCTTGAGCCAATCCACCTTTTTCCTTCACAAACCACGGAAACGACAAGGGGCATGAAGTAAGATCATATTCCATCGTACCTTTCAATGCCACATACTCTTGATCCATAAGAGAAAATAATCTAAATTAACCATAGCATTTGCATAAATATTTCAATTAAAGCGCTTTCAATTTCTTTCACCACAGACTTTTCTCTCCACCCATGTAGCGGTTTTGGGTCAACTATCCCAGATCACAAGGACCTTAGGTAGCTAGGCGATGAAGCACCCCAAAGGACTTAATAACCAAGTGGACGAGGCCTGATTTTGGATCGGAATTAAAAGTAGCATGCTTAGGATCAGCGGAGTACCTTGCCTTGTTCTTTTTCAACCATTTCAAACCAGTTCATTCCAAGGCTCAAAGCTAAGAACAAAGTTCAGATGGAGAATATTCTCGTTTGTTTAAGCATTTTTAGAACAAAGACTTCAATTCAGCAATTAAAAACCAGAAAAATTTCAAAATTTTGCACCCCAAGATCAGCTAACCAACTATACTTCCTCTATGACTTCCTTCCAAGTTGAGCAATCACAGTAAGACTTTAACAAATGCAAGAAAAAAGAGCTCAGAGACGCACAAAAAACAAGCGACGAAGGAGCTTACCCCACCCCACACTTAGAGTGAAGCAATGTCCTCATTGCTTAGGAAGAATTAACATTGTGCAAGCAATCCAACGGGGAAACAAAATCACACACAGCAGATCACAAGGGAGCATGAAAAATTTTTAAGAGAGGAAAAGGTAAGAGTACTCCCCAGAGTCCGCTCAGGGTGTGTAGCTAGTCCAACCCCACACTTGAGTTCAGCTAAGCGACAAAGTAAGCAAGCTGAGAAATATAATCTGCAAAGCCAGGAGAACTTAAGTGGAACCAGACAAAACCATCAGTAGAAAAATAAGAAGAGCCAAGGCTCTTGCAGTAAGCATAGCACCAGTCAACATACCACAAGCTAAAAGAGAAGAGAAGAAAAAAAAGAAAAAACAAACAAACAATTAACTAAGAAAATGAAAGAGATACAAACCGGTAGGTTGCCTCCCACCAAGCTGCCAAGATTTAAAGTCTATGGCTAGACTTCCCAAGCTATTGATCAGAAGAAGAGGAAGTGTGGCTGGGAATACCACAACTTCCTAGAGCAAGCTTTCGAAGCTTCCTAAATGCATATCGAAGTCTCCAAGGGATTTTCTTCTTTTTATCGTTCGACTTCGAGAGGCTTGAAGCATCTGGGGCAGCCGGCTGATCCTGCACAAAAGAAACTGCATGCAAATCAATGTTAGCATCAGCTATACTAAAATACTTTTTCAAGCGAGCCCCATTGACTTTAAACACTTCACCCTTTTTATTCTCAAGCTCGTAGGCTCCAAAGGAAGTGATACCACACTAGTAGAAAAAATCTTATATAACACTCCTTTTATAACACGGTTCTGGTGAAAAAGTGTTATAAAATACTATACAACACGGTTACATATAGTAATGGTGGTATAAATACATTCAAAATCAACATTCTACCATATATGCTAAAGGGAAAATTGTAGGAAAAACTATATACAAAAGGAATAAAATAATAAACTAAACCTACAACTCTACTACGGGTAGCAAATAAAACCCGGTCGGAGTATAGTGTAAATATATTACGACCGAGAGTATCGAACCCAAGGGACTTTATAGAAAACTAGTCTTAATCCGGTAATAGCCTATTCTAAGACAAGGGGGGAATATGAAATATTTTCTAACCTTAATTAAAACTAACTAAACTAAGTGGTATCTACAAGGAAATTATCCTTGATCCAGGGTGTAAAACCATCTAAGTATCAATATGAACTCGAAACATAAACACAAGCCTTCGAATTAACCAACAATTGAATGCGCCGGACATCCTGCCGGGCACCAGATGCACGGCACATTCAAAGACATTGAATGTGCTGGACACAGGAGATCCGGCATTACACCCGGCACCTTCAAAGTGTAAATGCCACTTTCTTGCTCCATGTCCGATAACAAGAAACTCATCCCTATTAACAAATCGAGCATATATCATGCCACGAAATGAACAAGGAAATGGGGGAAGATGGATTAATTCTCACTCTTACTACTAACCCTTAATTCATAAGAAGAAAGTAGGAAGATCATTAAGAGTGTCTAACCTATTCTACTCTCGGGCTTTTCTTCCTCGAGTAAAATTTGCATAAAGAGAATGAGTGATCAACTAATCCTCTTTCATTAAGAACCATCTCTTAATAAACTTGAAATTATAGTAATAAGAACACATTGTTTTACAAGGAGAGTTTCATTCCCTAACCAAAGAACTAACAAGGAATTCCTACTCCACCATCCACACAGATCAAGAGAGAGAATACACAGGAGATAAGAAGATTGGATGTAGCCTTAGCCCGCCATGGATTCTTCTCTTCGCGTGGAAAGTTGCATAGAACTTCCTTGGACACCAACACCTTGGAGGAGTGCGGAAATGACAATATGAATGGAGAGTGTATAGGGGTGTTGAAGTGTGTTTCAAATGATCACATGGGTAGGGTATTTATAGGTGTTGGAAGTGATTCTATGGAAGGACACATCTTGAATGAAGTCTTTCCATAAAGACACAACTCCAAGACATGTCTTTAGCAAAAAGATACCTTTTACACTAGTTGTATTGGTATGGAAAGACACATCACCAAATGATGTCTTTCCATAGTGTCTTTGAAATACCCCAAATCTAAATAATATTATTTAATCATTATTTATTGGAATATAATCCAAATATAAATCATTTCACGTACGCATGCAAACCCATGCATGAAAACGTTACGTAAAAACAGTCGTTTCACCATAAACGCTAAAACGCCTTAGAATCATATGGTCAAACATGACCTTGTATGACCCTCTAATATTCAAACTAAATGGTCATACAATTATTATATGAATATACAAATATATTCCCTAAGCTATATTCAGTCAAATACGCAAAATGCTCGGGAGTGCTCACACCCGCTCCTTAAAGCACGAAAAGTCCGGAGGAGTGCCGAGGTGGCACGAACTCCTATAAAATTAATTCCTAGAGTTCCTAACATCATTATTTATCATTCTAAAGAGAACCCACGAAGTGGTTTCTCAAAATTCAGCAAAAACCAAAGGAGGATTTCTTAGCGCTCCTTTTTGGCCCGGGAGTGTCCCGATGGCCCGTAAATTATGTCACGGGTTGATATAACCCCATATAACTCAATGTAACATCTTAGTATATGTTTATTTACTATAATAAGTGTTTACAAACACTTGGAACTCATAAGAACAATTGGTTTCCCAAAATTTCCTTAGAGCACAAAAACACACCTTCGGGTGTCACGAAAATGCGTTTTACGCAATTACCTTGTAGTTTTTGACATGCCACGAATTGGTAATCTTAAAAAGGGTTAAAATGACCTTCTAAATCAGTTGGTGTGACTAGTCAACAAGGCTCTCTATAGGGCCGATTTTAGAGCAAAAACTAGTATAAAATTTGCTTTAAAATTTTAAAAGGCTTAAAACATGGTGACTCACCTTCCCATGTGTTGTATATTACTTAATGTCAAAGTATGTAGGTCTCATTTGACCATGTGGCTGTCGAAATTATGAAGAGAAACAAGGCCATGTGAGCTAGGAAGAAGACAAATGTAAAAAGGCAAAAGTGGATCTAGATTCCACCTTTTTCATTTCTTAAAATTCAAGACCTTCCAAGCTTCTTCCTTGGCTCTTCATCAACGAATTGAGACCCCTCTTTTAGCCTTGAAATCGTGCACCATAATGAGGAAGAAGACAAGGCTTTAACTTAGAAAAATCAAAAGTACAACTTACCTAAATTTCCTTGTCTTCTAGCTCACAATTATTTCCTTTCCAACCTTGCCTTGTCACACCTCACATGCCCTCTAACATGGCCGGTTTTTTGCTGGAAAGAGGCATTTATTGAGCCAATCAACATGAATAAACTAAGGAAAAGAATTGTCAATGACATTAAAAATTTGACAAAACAAAATCAATTCCAATGCCTCTTCCATTTACGTGAGCTAAGTCTCATTTCTTCCTTGCCCTCTTCATCCACGGTTTGGTAAGCTCTCTCCTCTCTCTTCTAGCTTCATCTTCTTCCTTTGAAGCTCTTAAGTCCATTAATGGAGTTTTAACTTCTATCTTCATCTTAAGGTAATTCCTAGCATTTCTTGGCAAGTCTTGAAGCAAAACTCTTCCTAGCATAACAAGGTGTGTTCGGCTTCATTTAGTTCTCCAAGGAGATTGTCCAAACCAACATTAAACCAAGGAGCATCTCAAGGTAGGTTTTAAAGCTTGAAAATCCTTAAAGCACATTTTTATGTGTAACCAAGTTCTACCTCTTCTAAGTCTCTTTTCTTCTTCTTTTATTGATGAAGGAAAACTTGTTCTTCACCTACCTTAGGAGTGCCGAATTATAAGGAGAAAGTCTAAGGTAAAGTCTTGTAAAACTACTTCCAAATCTACTTAAGATCTTTATTCAAGATCTAACTCCTAAACACCTTCACCTCTTGCATAAAACCGAAGAGGAGCATCAAGTTTACCTAGGAGAAAGCTTGGAGATTCAAGAAGAAGTTCAAGCACTTAACCACCTTTGTTAAGAAGTAAGTTTACTATATAAATCCTTATGTTATAAGCTTTGTTAAGCTTCTAAAAATTATACAAAAATTATGTACACCTCCTAGGTTTATGAAACCGAACTACATGGTATTATATGCCAAAAATATAACTATAACATATATAGAAAATATTTACCTTAAGACACATTTTTGTGTCACAAAGTTTATTTATGTTACTATAAATTTAGGCCGAAAGTTCAGAGCAAAACTTCATTTTGAGCTAAGAATTTATATAAGACATTACAATAATTTATACATGAGTTATATGACTCCTATGAATTTATTTATAATTATTAGACATATAAATCCACTTTTATATAACATAAGGTCTCATTTAAATTATGGCCGAATGTTCTACTTGATAAATAAGTTTTAATGAGCTACTTAGGTATATAAATTTATATCATAAAGTTTGGTGAGTTAAAAATATTCTATTAGTGTTAAATGACTAATTAATTAAGTTATGTGGATTAAATGTAATTTTTACAAAGTTTAGTGTGCTTATTATAAAAACCGTGAGCTAAGGGGCTGTTTGGTGTAATTATAATATAATATAAGGTTAGGAATTAAGTTTATGAATTTTAGATAATTTAAACAAGCTTTAAAATAACTTTTTATAAAGTTTTGGGCTATTATGTAATTTATAAAAGTTGTTATGAAAGTTTGGTATTTAATAGGTGGCGAATTCATAATTAAGAGAATCATTAAGTTCACTTTCGAAATTTTAGGAATTTAATATTTAAACTATAGTTTATAAGTTATTAAGTGACTATTATAAAGTTTTGGGGTGAAAATGTAATTAATGGAAAGTTCTAGACCAAAACCGATTTAGTTGGGTTAGTTTGGTAATTTAAGAATTTATATATATATATTCAGCATTTATGGAGAATTAAAATTAAAACTATAGTTATAAGACATTATGTAAAGATTATAAGATTTTGTGGCTAAATTGCAATATAGAAAGTATATATAAATGCCGAGATTTTGAGGGGCTAAGATGTAATTTTGAAGTTATAATATTTATAAGTTATGTCCAAAATTAGTGGTGTTTTGTAATTTAATTAGATAGGAATTAAAACTATAATATAAAGAGATTAGAATTTAATATAAAGTTTATGAATTATGTGGTTGTTTTGTAAATAACCGAAATAAGTAAGAATTTAGATTTAAATAAATATAGGTCCTATATGGATATTTGGAGGATTAGAAGAAAGAATTTTGATTAAAGGAATTATGGAATTAAACTATGGCTTACATGTTATAAGGAATTAAAGATAAACAATAAATATTATTTATGGTTAAAAGGAGAATAATAAAACTATAAGAATTTTATGTCTATGTATGACATATAAATATAGTTAAGAAATTATAAGTTGTTATGTCACCTAGACAAATAAAATAAACAACAAATGCAATAAACACATATATGTGCATTAAAGGATTTATAAATAAATCAAAAGGAATAACAAATAAGTTATACATAAATCATGAGGTAATTAAAAGAAATAAACCTCACATGAAATAACAATATGAGATTTGTTAAAAGATCCAATAGAATCATTATATAAGGGTAACATAAATTAACCCTCTCAGTTAATCCTATTCTAGGACTTGTTTGACCAGACGTTGACCGGGAATAAACAGTACAGTCTACGGTGAACGGTATGGGATTCTTGCAACCTGTTTTCTAACGGATTACACCGGCTTGTGTGCTATCTGTTGTTTGAAATAACGACCAAGATAATTAATGTAAACGTTGTTTTACTCTTGCACTGTTGTATTATTTTATGTGCGTGAATGTTGCTGACTACGTGTATGTCCCACGCATACAACACTACTATACCAGTGGATTAAATACCTGCGTTTCAGTATACCGAGGACTTGTACTCAAGTCTCTCACTAACTTCAGTTTATAACAAACGTCATTATCCTAAACGTGATAATTGACAATACACATTGTGTCTTGTTTAACGTCTTTATATGACACTTAACAATTCTATACTTCGAGAAAGGAGCCCAGTTGGATCTGGCCATGCATGCTACGGAGTTGTACCTGTCTCAGGTCGTCTCCTACTACGTCGCGACGGAACATTCAGTTGGGAGGAAGACTTATTCCTTCCGGGATTCAAATGCCCTTCAGTTCGAGGAAGACTTTATTCCTCTAGTGGGTTCTTATTTCCCACGCCATTCAGTTCAGGGTTTAACTACGTTATCTCCTGGGGTTTTTATACCCAACCTTTCTCTATAACGAGGTCACTATACCTCCACTATTTCAGATATTCAGTTATAACTGTCAGTCCCATTGTGTGGACCGACTATCAGTAAATTTCAGTTCAGCTAACTCGACCTTCTGTGTCTTGTTCTATGTGACATTATTGTCCTTGTATGGATACTTGTTATTATCAGACTATGCTTGTTTACAGCTTTATAAAAATGAACTGCATGTGTTCGACAAAGTAGTTGGTGTGGCCCGGTAGACGATGGGCTGCACGTTTTCCATACCAGCATTGTTTGCTGAGCCCCTTTGGGGGCACCCCCATTTTTCAGGTACCTGAAGTTGAGAGATCACACACTGAGTGTAGGTGGGGTAGACCAAGCTTTGGGAGTCTACTATTAGTTATTTGTTTTATTTCAGTATTGTACTTTGAGTTTGATTCCTAGTATCTCGGGTTGTATCTGTATTCCAGACCGTGACATTTGAGGATTGTATTTGGACTTAGCCTTGTTGGTCACAAGGGTGGCCAACGGCATTGTAATACCGCCCGGTTGTTGTATTTATTTCCGCTGCAGTTGTATTTTATTTGGGAGTGATCGCCGTTCAGTTTATTGGATTTCGGGTTGGGGTATTACAAAAATGGTATCAGAGCGTAGTTACGCTCTGGATACAAGGATACACCGAGATTAGGATATCTAAGACTTAGGTTAAGGGTTGAGATAGTATTGAAAGAGTTTAAGTTAGTTTTACTTAGACTACTATCCAAGACCAAGATTTTGACCACAGTGCCTAATATACCTCAACATCCTGCAGATGTCAGGAAGAGGAGGACGACGTGGACAGGCTGATGAGGAGCCAAATCAGGCTGGCAGACATTGCCACCTTAATCGCTCAGGCATTTGCACAGGCGGGGGTTGCACAGCAGCAGCAGCTACCTCCACCACCACCACCCAGAGAGAGAGATTGGGTGAAGAGTTTGGCTGATCTGAGGCCAACTGCATTCAAGGGGCAGACTGACCCTGCTCACTTGGAGACCTACATCATGGAGATGGAGACAGCGTTCGAGACGCTTGCAGTCCCAGCTAGGGAAAAGTAAGACTTGCTGCCTTTTATCTGAAGGATGCAGCTAGAGATTGGTGGAACATGGTGAAAGCCGACCACCTGGATGACCCAGCTTTTACTTGGGGACATTACACTGCACTACTTAGGGGCAAATACTACCCGGCCCCACCAGGATGGTGAAGACTCGGGAGTTTGACGCCTTGGAGCAGACGGGGAAGATGTCAGTGGATGAGTACTATGCGAAGTTCACTTCGCTACTCGACTATACCCGGCATAGGATACTCGGACCAGGTGTTGGTCGACCGATTCTACGGGGGACTGAGCCCTCGACTTCAGTTTGGGATGGGACCAATCATCCCCACCAGTTTCAGGTAAAACAGGAGAGACATAAATCAGTTGGAAATCTTATTACTACTATACCCCATCATGGGAGATTTGGAGATTAATACTTGAGATTTCAGGAATGCTACCATGCTGCTCCGTAGTGGAGATCACTTGTAAGAGAAGGGATGCTTTGAGCTCCCAAAAGAGGAAGGACGGACCTGGTGGCGAAGATGCCAAGCAGGGGAACTCCAACAAAAGAAACAAACCCTATCAGAAAGGACAGGGGTCCTATCAAGGGAAAGGGAACCAAACTACTGGGAACCCCCAGTCAGGAACCTACGGAGTGGCAACTTCACAGAAAACCTACCCACCTAAGGGTAGGCACTCTAATCAAACAGTTAAATTTTGAGACTTTTGTGATTACTTCAGCACCGTTAGAATGAATAATTGACCTTGATTGTATTAGGTTCTGGATCTGGCTCAAACACGGGCCAGAAGTATATCCGCCGTTTCAACTGTAAACAGTGCGGGAAGGATCACCCCGGCGTGGACTGCCAGGGGAGAAAGTCATGTGCCGCTACTGTCAGATACTCGGGCATCGTGCCTTCGAGTGTATCCGAAACCCGGAGAGCAGGAACTACCGCCCGGGAGCAAAGCCAAACCCAGGCCAAGAATGGAGCTAGCGATACTCGCCCTCCACCAACAAACCAAACTCAGGGGTACAAGGGCAAAGGCCCAGCATCGGGACCCGCCCTGCATGTCATGGACCGCTCAGATGAGGCTGGTCCTTCTACTAACCCAGGTATTTCTAAACCGTGTGAACCTATTATCGAGCAATGGATGATGTGAATGAGTGCTTGCATGCCTTGATTGCCTAATTGAGTAGGAAAGAATTAGTAAGACTCACTAGTAAAAATTTAAACCACGTAGGAAGCTATAAGATATGCTTTCCTATCCCCTCACCGCCCTCCCTGGAGAAAACATTATCAAAGTACAAGAACCAGGAACGAACAATGTAAGGTTATCCAACCAGGTTTGATATTACTCAAAGGATACCTAACACCGGAGACACAAATTGCAATCATCAGAAATGTCAAGAATTGGGAGCAGGACCAGGAGGGTTCTACACTCCAGAATTTCCAGGAGGATCAAAAATGAAGCTGAAAATGATGTGCTTAGGAAAGGATTGGAATCCTTACAAAAACCTACCAAGATACAAGAAATGGAGATGGAGCACAAGTGCCAAAAATCCCAGAAGAATTTTTACCAATTGTGGAACAAGCAGTTAATACAGCTCAACAGCTAGAAGAAGATCCAGTTCCCAACTAAGGGCTGATCTATGTATCATCAACTTCTATGAAGAAGGAGGCCGTTAGGACTACACAGGACAATGATGAAACAAAGGGTCCCTTGAACAGGGATACCAGTATTGTCTTTGTCAATTGGAGATGACGCAGAGTTCCTTTATGGCGAGCAGAAGCGTGTGGACCTTGCAAAGAAAATCATATTGAGTTCAGGAGATGTTTTAATAATGGGTGGAAAGTCAAGGTTGCTATACCATGGAATTAAAGGATTAAAAAACACAGCACCTTCGACAGTGATAAACACCACTCACATGAACCAGGAAGATTAAGTTTGACCTTTAGAAAGTATAGTGTTGTAATTGTTTTTGGACTTCAGAAAGGAGATCATCTCATCAGAAGCATTATTGTTTGTGAAAGTGAATGTCTTTAGACCCCATCATATATCAAAGTACTTACTCAGATTCTGTTATTAGGTTGTGCTAAGGAGACGGAAGGTGCCTTAAGTATACTTACTGAGGAGGAGGCCAGCAAGGGCGGCTCGATTCTCACTGGTACCTTTCCGGTTAATGGAGTGGATGCATTAGTACTGTTCGACTCCGGAGCCTCACATACTTTCGTTTCGCCTACGCTTGCGGGGAAGTTGGGGCTAGACGCTGTAGAGTTACCTGATTTTAAGGTGGCACTCCCGTCTAAGGAGAAGATCAGTTGCACTCGTCTTTATAGAGGAGCCACTATCAGTATTAAGGAGGAGGAATTTCCTATTGACCTTATTGAGTTCAGAGGTCTAGGATTCGACGTTATAGCCGGGATGGACTGGCTGGGGCGGCACAGAGGCCGCATTCTTTGTGCAGAGCGCAGACTGTTACTTAAGAGCCCATCAGGAGTGACAGTATCTTACCGTCAGAGCCCTAGGGCACCATCGATAAAAGTTATATTTGCTATGTCCATGTACAAACACGTCAGGAAGCAGAAGGAGTATACTTATGCTATGTTCAGGATGTGAGCATGACCCTGATTTTGATCCAGCTATGCCAGTGGTGTCAATTTCCAGATATTTTTCCAAAGGAACTTCCAGGCTTACCGCCATCCAGAGAGGTAGAGTTCTCCATCGAATTACTACCAGGTACCGGTCCCATAGCTAAGGCACCGTACCGTATGGCACCAGCAGAGATGGCTGAGTTGAAGGAGCAGTGAAAGATTTATTGGACAAGGGATACATACGACCTAGCGTATCTCCTTGGGGAGCACCAGTTCTTTTTGTGAAGAAGAAGGATGGAAGCCTTCGTTTGTGTATTGATTACAGGAGCTTAATGCAGTATCGGTGAAGAAAAATATCCACTACCACGGATTGATGATTTTTTTGATCAGTTGAGAGGAGCAAAAGTGTTTTCGAAGATCGATTTGAGATCAGGCTACCATCAGATACCCATCAGGGAGCAAGACATAGAAAAGACAGCATTCAGAACACGGTATGGCCACTATGAGTTTACAGTTATGCCTTTTGGCTTGTCAAATGCACCTGCAGTCTTCATGGATTTGATGAACAGATTATTCAGAGAGCAGTTGGATAAGACCGTGGTTGTATTCATCGATGACATCCTAATCTACTCAAAGTCTAAAGAAGAGCATGAGAGTCACCTTCGACATACACTTCAGATCTTAAGGGAGAACCAGCTTTATGCTAAGTTCTCCAAATGTGAGTTTTGGTTGGACAGAGTTTCCTTTTAGGACATGTTATCTCAGATGCTGGGATCGCAGTGGATCCAGCAAAGATAGAAGCAGTTCGCACTTGGCCTAGGCCAAAGACAGTTACGGACATCAGGAGTTTCCTTGGTTTAGCAGGATACTACAGAAGGTTTGTCAGAGACTTCTCCAAAATAGCCAAACCTATGACCAGCTTAATGAAGAAGGATGCACCTTTCACATGGACTACTGAATGTGAGACCTCATTCGAGCTTTGAAGAATGCTTTGACATCAGCACCAGTTTTGACTATACCTGAAGGCACAGAGGGTTATGAAGTTTACTGTGATGCATCAGGAGGGGATTAGGGTGTGTACTCATGCAGAATGGGAAGGTAGTCGCCTACGCTTCCCGACAGTTGAAGAAACATGAGGAAAACTATCCCACACATGACTTGGAGCTTGGAGCTATTGTTTTTGCCTTGAAGATCTGGCGCCACTACCTGTATGGTGTCCAGATGACCGTATATTCGGATCACAAGAGTTTGAAATATGTATTCACCCAGAAGGAGTTAAACATGAGACAAAGAAGATGGGTTGAATTTCTTAAGGATTGACATTGATTTGCAGTACAAGGAAGGGAAAGCTAATGTTGTAGCAGACGCATTGAGTCGACGAGCACATTCTCTAATGCCATTGTGGCTAGCTCGAGTCTTATGACGACATACGTAGCACAGCAGAGTGATCAGCGAATGATGGAGATCAGTCAGAAGTTGACTGACGGTACATTTGAGGGTGGAAAGTGAAATACCCCAACCTTAATATGTTATTAAATATGTGTTATTATTTTCTAAGGCTAATTAAGTCCTTAAGTCATGGGGTGAAGATAAACCAAAAAGAAAAAATAAATGCGTAAAAGTCACAAAACGTGAAACGCGTTTTAATATTATTTTAGGAGGTATATAACCTTCACTAGGGTTATAAATATTTTTATACCCTAATTACATACTAAGAATATATGGGAAAAATTCCGGAAGAAAACGGATTCAAATAATGCGTTAAAGCGCTAACGGAGTCTAAAGCGCGTTTTTCGAGAAAACCCGAAAACGTGACTTTAAACATCGAATGACCCCGTAAAAATTATAGTTTATCATATACTATAAATAACTTTATGGGAGTATAATAACCATTAAAATTAAATAAACAAGAAAATTTCGGAAAACGGGCCCGATTAGTGAATAGTGCTAAAACCGGGTAAATAAATGAGTGTTTTCTGTAAAAGACAAAAACCGCTCCAGCCTGTAACTTATGTGGGCCGGTTTTATTAATGTAGACAGCCCCCTCACACATGACTAGTTAGCTAATTAATAAGTCAAAAAGAAAAATAACTTATACCCACTCACCCTCTCTCTCTCCTTTATTTTCTTTTCCCTTCTCTCTTTCCTCCTCTCTTTCCTCTCTTTCTTCTTCTTCCAACGTTTTTCTCCTCTCTCCCTCTGTTTCTGAACGATGTGAAGCCCCCATGGCTACTCCACATTCAAACTCATGCCCAAGCTCCATTTGAGCTCCAAATCGAAAATAAACTACATATTCTTCATCCTCTCATCATCCTCTATCATTCCCTCTTTTCAAAATCGAAAATGAAGAACTTCATCTCCATGGGTTTTTCCCATTTGAAGAGAAAATGGCATATTCTTGAAGCTTGGAGTCTCCTCTCTCTCCTAAGGTAAAAATCTCCAAGAAAAAACCTCATTTTTCTCCATCTTGTAGTGGTAGCCGATTTGTCTCTCTCTCTTACCTTGTTTTTCTTCTTGGCTTTGAGCTCCATTTCAACCCTCCAATGGTGGAATAATCCCCTTCTTGATTCAAGGGTGAGAACCTCTCTTGAAAGGCCTAAAAAGGTAAACCCTAACTTGTGTTCTAAGCCCTTTGATTGGATTGAGATTTTCCTAAGGGTTTTAGATAATTAATTGAGTATGTTTTTGTGTTTCTTTAATGTTGGGATGGAGTTTGGAAACTCCATTCCCTCTTGACCGGTTTTGAGGAGATGAGAGCAAGAGGAGGATTAAGGAGAAAACTTGTAATTAGGTAAGATCTACCTTAATGCCTATATTAATTGTTTTAGAATTGGGTTTTGGGAAAAATAAAAGATGAAATAAATCTGGAGCAATAATGTTCTTGATTGTGGTTAGTTGGATTTTTGAAATGTTGGTTTGAATTGAGGGCCTTGGAGCCAAGTGATTTGGGATTGTGTTTGTAGTGGTTGTTTGGTGAATTTTGAAAGGATATTATTGGTGTTGAGGACCCTTATGGGTGTTGGCTAGATTAGGAATGTAAAATTGATGTGAATTGATGGTTTGGGAGATGTTAAGTTTATGGGGAGGTTATGGCTAAATTTGGTAGCAAATGAGTGTTTTGATGATGGCCTTGGTGAATGGGAACCTGGTGTTTATAGTGTTGAGTTAGAGTGGATTATGGCCTTATAATGGTAGATGGAGAATAGAGATAAGAGAGTGCAAAATCGTAGCACAACGATGCTTGGTAACTTGGAACTTCAAGATGAAAGAGCTTGTGTTTGTAACTTGTGAAACAAGGAGTGAACGTGGGTTTTTAGAGATGCATTGTCTAGAATGAATTAGTATGGCCATCGAGTGATTTGGTACTTGATGAGAGGTAAAACAGCAAGAGAAGTAAGAAATGCAAAATAGTGTAAAGAATGCAAAATGTGATAGTGTGATTTGGTGATTGAGGCAAAATTGGAGTAAGGGTTTTAACCAATGATTTGGAAGAGTGTTTAATACATGTTTTAAGGTGTTTAAACATGTAGGAAACATGTGGAAAATTGTGGAATAAGTGGAAAAAATTTGGATGATTTGGAGCTCAGATGTGTAGAAAACGGTTTTAAAAATGGGTTTCTGTTCTGACCGCCCCTAGGGACCGCCCCTGTGGGGAGGTCCAGTTGCAGGGAATGCAGAAAAAAAACGGGTAGCTTCTGTGTGGACCGCCCCTGGGACCGCCCCAAGGGGCGGTCCATACCAGAAAAACAAAAAATTTGTTAAGGGCTCCTAATGATGGGGGATTGAATGGTAATGGTTTTAGATGATGTTTAGGCTTGTTTGGTGAAATGTAAAGGCCTTAAAGTGGGTAAACAGTGTTAGGTTTGGTGTGAGAGTTGTAAACTTAAGATCACAAGAGTAAATTAAGTATAACGGGATGACGGGGCTAACTATGGGCGCATTAGTCGTTAAACAATTATATTACCCCGATGTTAATGGAAACAATTGTGATGTTACCAGTTGTCCGAGAATTATTCAAGGAATATAAGAGGACAAAATGGAGTGGACCTTGGTGACAGGTATGGTTTTCTTGCAACCTGTGTCCTAACGGATTACACCGGCTTGTATGCTTATGTGTTTTCTGAGTGTTTGCCACCTTGCAAGATAAAGCATAAAATGAGTTTACAGTAATTCATTATTGTGGCGTAATTGATTCCGATACCGCTTAACCCTAGTTATGTGTTAAATAATAGATAACCGTCCTTAGGTTCACATAAGAGTTCGGTATGCGGAATAAACGTCCCAACCCATGGGAACGTTCTAACCATGGCTATCAGTGCGTTAGTATATGTTGTGATTAAGTGTGATGTATGTGAGTTGTTTGGTATGTTGTTGTTATTATCGGATACAGATATCCATGTTTGCTAAAAAGGGATAATACTCCCTTATGTGTCTAACCGAGTTAGTAACACTATGTGATGTATGTATGTGATAAGTTCCATAAGGGAACCTTCAACTAATAAGTATATGTTATGTATGGAGAGGAATCCGGTCGTTCCGGTCGCGCGTGTTGTTTGGGAGTTAATACATATATGAGAATTAACTACAATCATGTTAGTTAGGGTTGTTTTCCTTCATTGGATTTCGACCTCCCATTAGCTTAGCCAAAGCTTACCTACCCAACTTCCAATCGGGTAGGGGGAAAATCATGTTTAATGTTGGTAGGGTGTCGATGCCTAAGTTCGCTTCGACTCCCTCTTTATTATGTTACGGTTGTCTTCCTCCTTGAATTACAACCACCCACAAGCTTAACCAAGGCTTACCTACCTCATCACTATTGGAGCTAGGGGGGAATTGTGTATGTTGTGTTCGGCCCTATATGAGGCCGCCACTCAAGTAAAGAAAATGTATGTATGTTGTGCTCGGGCTTATATCCCCCGGGCACTCCCTAAATAAAGTGTAAGTCCTCTACGAAGAGAGAAACTAAGTTATGTATGTTATAAAGTGAAGTGTGTTGTTATGTTGTGTGTGCTAACCTTATTTTGTGCCCTATTAATGTGTGCTTTTAAGCATGACGTATGAGTGTAATGTGTGCATGTTTGAAATAAAATAAACTGCATGCTAAGACGACAATTAGTTGTGCGTGGCCCGGTAGCATGCGGGCTGCGGGATTACCATACCAGCAAAGGTGCTGACCCCCTTTGGGGGCCCCCATTACTTTTCAGGTACAATGAAGCTGGTAGCCGTTCGAGAGTAGGACGGGGTAGTTTTTTTTGTATGTGGTAGTCATGAGATTTGTGTATATATTGTAGGTGTAGTAAGACCGAAATTGTATCGGCGTTAGTTAGAAGATACTCGGTACATTTGTAATGTATGTGAATAAAGTATGTTGGACATGGCACGGTATTGATGTGTAGTTGCTCGGGAATTTAGTCCATCAGACCGGTACGATGTATGTATGTTAGCCTTGTTAGCCACGCGGGTGGCTAACGGCGTGTAACACCAAAGAGTTAAGTGATGTTTTGGGTCATGAATTCCGCTGCGATGTGTTAATAAGTATGTTGTTAGTAGTTGGGGTGTTACAAAAAGTGGTATCAGAGCGAAGTATCGCTCTGATGACTGGAATACCGAGCTTAGGAAGTACCGAGTTAAGAGTTTAGTACTATGGGTTAAGGGTTGAGTGATAGCGTGAGAAGTACGCTAGTTAGGGAATACCAGTGTGTACTGGATACCTACGATATCCATCCCGCCCTCCACAAACCCTATTCTCTAACTCAGAAAGAACGCCAGAGAGATGAAAGTCCTCTCTTACTCGGGGATACCCGATCTGGCTGTTGTTAAGTGTCATTAAAGTACGGAGAACCAGTCACACGGTAGATCCCGAAAGGCGTGAATCCCGAAGACGGTCTCCATTTTTAACAATATTAACCGCTCTTGTTAGCGAAAAGTGAGGAATCTTATGCATAAGAAAATGGAATTTCCAGCACCCTGGGTCGACATGCGAAGCAGTCGAGGACAACCAGCTTGCAAGCACTAACCGTGCAACAGTGGAGAAGTGAAGTAGTAGAATCCGAGACGAGTGTCTACGGGACTACAATGTTAACTAATACACCAACGGTACACCGACCGATTAAGGAACTACAACGTAGTACAGGAGGATCGATGCTAAGAAAAGGGTCTCCCAGAACGGGAAACACCCTAGTTAATGGATGTCGTGTGATGACAGTGTGAAGAACCCAGAAGATTTGTTGTTAAGACTGTAAGGTCGAGTAAGGGCCAGCAAGGCCACTGATGTTAGAGCGGGTCAAAGCAGTACCACAACCGATGTGTATTGAACCAGTAGCCAGTCAGCATGGCGCACTTGCCAAGGCAAGTGCTGCTACAACAAGGCTAGCGGCAAATTATTAGCAACTATAAAGTACTTAGTAAAGTACCATGAAGTAAAGTGAGATCATCATAACTGTGGAAAGGCTTAGCAACCTGACCTCTGTAATCGGAAACACACCAGTCAGCAAGAAGCTAGACTTGGTTAAGGCGAGAAAATGTTGTGAAACCACGAGAATTTTCTTTCAAACTTAAATTCATTTTCAAAACCTTTTTCAAAACCAAATTTTCTTTCAAACCCAATCTATTTTAAATTCTTCTTCTTTTAAAACCAGACCAGAAGACCTACACCGGCCTCAGTGCCACATGGTAGGTAAGTTATACGCAGTTACTTTTAAACAACCGGATGAAACCGGTAAACCCAAGGGTAACAACCCGAGGGAATGGATTGAGTTCGTCATAGCACAACAGTGGATATATTTCCCTTGATTAAGTTCGGGAAACACGGAATGCATATTATCGCAGGATAATATAAGAGGAGCTGACAACAGAATACTTCACCTAGGCGTGTGACTGGCACTACGAGTGTACCAACTGAAACGTGGGACGACCGCACTCCGATAGGAGCTTGTGGGCCTGACAAACCTTCTTATGGGGTAGTCGGGCAAGTAGCAATGTATCAGTAGGATACCCCACGTATGTATACGAGTGGAGTCTGGAACACGGGAAGTAGTTGACTCCATACTACGGCCCGAAGTAAAAGTCAAGCAAGAGCAATGGATTACCAAGTATGGTTGAAGTAAAGGAAACCAGTCAAGTTAAGAAGACTAAAGGAATTAGTAAGCTTATTTTAAGGAAATGTTTAAAGGTGAACTAGTGCGAAGTGCACTGGTTAGTAAGTAAAGACATAGCACATGTCCTAAGGATCTGGATGGATGAACACAATAGCTGGAGTAAGTACCTAGCCTACATATGGTGAGGCAGATGCCTACTATGGATACGTTAATGTGCAAGGATCGGGACGAGACTCCCGAGATGATCACTAGGGATAAGAATCTCACTAAGGAGAATATTCAACCCGACAAAGAATGCAGGGCGAAGTAGTAAATTAAACATACCAGTAAGTGCAAGCCAGAAGTAATGGCAGAACCCAGCGACACCCAGGAGTTATCCTTAAAAGGGTATTTGGGTCAACATTGGTTGAACGACTAACGTGACAGAAACGCAAGGGTCGAAACTAACACCCAGTTTAAGCGTAAGGCGTCAGGAGGAAGTCTGACATCCTTGAAGGGGCATCCCACGAAAGGAACCGTGTAATATAGTACGGAGAAGTAAGTGTGTGTGAACAGCCTACAATGAGCAGAGCTCGAGGCAATAGGCTTATAAGCCACAAGTAAAATGTGTTAAGGAAATTTTATTGATTATGGAAGTTTATGTTATATAAGTAGGTAAGCGGATAACGAACCACTGATTAAAGTGTGGGGATACCTCTTGGTGTGGGAGACCGCAACAGCGGTAGTTATGTGAACTAAGTTCAGGGAATGTGTTAAGAGTTGACTATGTTGCTATTACCCAAGAATGATGTGAGTAGGAATAATACGAAAGGAAGTGTTTGCACCAGTTGCGGAGATCGGATGAGTAAAAAGTCAAATAGCAACCACCATAGGTGTGGTATGCTAAATGTGTAATGAACAACGCTCAAGGAGCATAAAGACTCGTAGAATAGCGTATTCAACAACCAGCCGAATAGATGGCAAAACACAGTGTAGTGGCAGAAGCTAATATAATAGCGGATGCAGTGTAAGTTAATGTTGTACAATGAGTAAGAGCACGGTGTGCAGTAAGCGTGTAACACCCCATCCAACATTAACATACTTACAACAACTGCAGCGGAAGAACAACCTCATCACATTACTTAACTTGTTGGTGTTACACGCCGTTAGCCACCCACGTGGCTAACAAGGCTAATACATACACAATGTACCGGTCTGATGGGCTAAATTCCCGAGCAACTATACATTAGTATCCCTTTCCATTAACAACAACAACAACATACACCATATCAACTATACCGAGTATTATAAACTGGTGCCGACAACAATATCGGTCTTACTACACCTACTGTATACATACACTTAAAGTTTACCCATGTACAATGACTACCCTCCTACTCTCGAACGGCTTCCAGCACTTCGTACCTGAAATAGGAAAGAAGAAAGGGGTGGCCCCAAGGGGCTCAGCACCTTTGCTGGTATGGTAATCCCGCAGCCCACATGCTACCGGGCCACGCACAACTAATTGTCTTAACATGCGGTTGATTATTTAAATCATGCATGTAACAATAAACACACATCGCTTAACATTTTGCCTCAATGGGCTCAACAACGGATAATATCCTTACTTAGTAAGTCACTCTTGGTATTCATTATCCCTAGAGTGTTCCTCCTCTAATGGAGCTACTTCCTTAATAGGCGACACATACCCTTAAATCGGGTTATCCTTAAACGCCTCTTATCACAAACTGGGATTCATATCCATGATCCACACACTCCACATTATACAACACACCCACATTATACACCTACAACATACACTACATACAACACTTAATAACACTTGCACGTTCCTACGTACACAACATAATATTGTAATGAATACTGCGTCACAACAAAACACATAACACAGCGGGAACGGTTCGCTTAGGAACCTACCCAAACATTGTTTACAACACTGGTGAGCCTAGAGAATGTTGCCAGTCTCATGATAAGCTCGTTATACAATAACAAGAACACTCATTACCGTCCTAATAGTTGGACGAGTAACTTAAGTTAAGGCGGTTCGGGTTTTGGAGGCCCCTAACACACCACACAAACACAGTTCCCACTAAACCGATCATAAGTCAGATAGGTAAGCTTTGGAGTAAGCTAATGGGAGATCATAACCCGTGAGGGAAAAACCATAACAAAGAGAAGGGTAAGGCTAGGAAGGATACCCTCTCCCAAACGCGCGACCGGCCAAACCGGATTCCTCACTACTGTTAGTACATACTTACGTTAGACAATACTTAGAACCCCACTATGGAGCCTGTCACATAACAACTCATACAGTGTTGCAACTGGGTTAAACATACAAGGGAGATCCCTACATTCACATACACATATCACACAATTAACGCACGCATAGCCGTGGTTAGTACGTCCCATGGTTCTGGTCGTTTACTCCGAATACCGAACTCTCATGTGATCCTAGACTCAGTTAACTAAGGTTAACACTGCCGAGGTTAAATGGTATCGGAGTTGAACACGCCACATATATGAATTACTGTAAACTCATTACATGTTTAATCTTACAACGTGGCAAACATACAGAAAAACAGATTGGCATACAAGCCGGTGTAATCCGGTAGGACGCAGGTTGCAAGAAAACCATACCTGTCACCGGAGTCCACTTATCCTGTCCATATATGTTCCTCGAGCAATTCTCGAACAACTGTTAACATCACACGTGTTTTCATTAACATCGGGGTTTGCTTGATCATTTAATGTCAATGCTTAATTTTTCCCCGTTAACTTAGTTACATAACTTAACATTTTTAACTTGTTTTACTCTTACATTTTAATACAACTTTTAACCCACTTAGGTGTCATTAAAACTCCCCTAACATGTCCTTAACATCCTTATAACATCATTACCTACCAATCCCCTTCATCACATATCATTCTTAACCTTAAACCATGTTTTGGTCCGACCGACCCACCGACCGACCCACAACTGGGTCGGTCCATTACAGAACCCTTTTACCTCTTATTAACATGCCCGTCCGACCCACGTCCGACCCACCATTCTGGGTCGGTCCATGTGCGAACATTTTTCCACCTTTGAAACTTGACCGACCGACCCATGTCCGACCCACCCTTTGGGTGGTCGGACCATTACCGAACACCTTCCTAACATTTAACAGAGGCTCGACCGACCCACAAACTGGGTCGGCCCCTGGGTCGGTCGCCTTCTAAACTTACCCAAACTTTGCCAAATCTTCACCAAACTTCTCCTAAGGCCTCTTAATGTGTTCACATCATTTGGCACTTCAAACAACCCTTAAGATAATCTTAAACACTCACAAAACTATTTTTCCTAATTCCTTAAACCTTTACTTACTTCCTTGTAAAAATTCCTTAACACTTTCAACATTTGTACTAGGTTCCTAAATGGTGTTTCTCACCTATTATAACTACTATCCCAAAACACTTTTTCTCATCTTAACATCATCTCTTAAGCATTATTTTCTTACTAACTAAATCTCCTTTCCACATCATACCTAAACATCACTTGTTCCTTGAACATCAACATTACCTAACCTTAAACAAACTCCTCCAAGACTTACACACATCCACTAAACACACATTGAATTCCTAGAACTTCAAAGACAACACCTAAATCCTTGCATCACTCTAAACCACTTTAATACATGTTTTCTTCTCTAGTAATCATTCATTCACCTTTGCCCCTCCCTAGTTCACCAACACTCACATTAAACACTTAAAAACTTCTTACACATTTCCCAAATTTGGCCATAGCTTCTCTAGCATATACTCACATCCAACTACTTAGGTTTTTACCTTATTTCATTCAAAACACCTAAAATCCATCAAACACATTTTTATACACAAACTTCACACATTAAGCACTACATCACAATATAGTGCATAACTTAAATTGCTTGGCACTTAGGCCCTTAAATAACATGGCTCTTAGGCCCTTAAATTGCATAACCTTAAACACTGAATTTCCCACATTAATTATGCCTTTGACCTGCAAATACATACACCAAAACATATGTTCCTTTACTAGTCTCCTTGAGAACATTTTACTAGGTCACTTGCCATTGGCTCCTTAGGTATTTTAGTAAGCAAATCAAGCTCATTTTCCTAAGGCATTAAACTACATTGAGATAGTTTGTTTACCTCTTTTTCCTCACAAATTTCTTTCTTGTTTCCTTGTAAAACCGGTAGGGCACTTGGTCCCTTTTCAACTATCAAACATTATACAAACAATAGAATGAGTATTCAAGCATTATGCTTCATCTCATTGTAAACCCTAGTTACACATATTGTTTTAACACATTAAGGTAATTGTTTTACCTTGGAATTGGAAGAGAACTTGAATAAGTATCAAGAGGGGACTCCTCCTAGCCCTTGGAAGATTCAAATGAAGCTAAAACAAGCAAAAGATAAATACACCATTGTGAGGGTGAATTTTCGGACAACATGGAACATGGAGGAAACATGGATTTCTTTGAGTTTCCTTACCTTGGAGCAAAGGAGAACAAGAATATGTGAAAAGATGAGCTCAAGCTCCTCCCATGGTGGTTTCTCTTGGCACCGAAATGAGTTCTTGAGAGATTTAAGAAGAGGAAGTAGAGCTTGACCTAACTAAGACAAATATGGTCTTGGAATTGTGATTTGGCCAAGGGAATCACAAGTTACAAGTGAAGGAAGATGAAGAATGAGTGTGGGCTGTTGGAAACCGATGGAGAGAGGAGGAAGAAGAAGACCATCGTGGGAAATGAAGGAAGGAATGAGAGAATGAAGATAAACACTTGCTTTGGAGATATTATGTACTAAAGAACTTTCTTCTTTTTTACTTCTTTTCCTTCCTTCCTTTAATTGATTTTACATGGTGGTGACTCACCTTACTACAAAAACCGGCCACCATTATAATAGAAGGGTAATATAGTCTTATTGACTCATTTAATTACTTATATCATTATATGTTAAAACTAGCTTATAAAAGTTACTATTCACAAACTAAGGCACATAGAAGTGAATTTTTGATTTCCCACTAATATGGCCACCCAAATGTGATACTATATAGTACACATATTAATTAAAGAGTAATGATGGACATTTAGCCATTCAAAACTCATTTACAAGACAATTTTCAAAAACGTGCTTTAAGACTCCTTAAAGCACATTTTGTGTTTTAACTTGTTTCAAGCTTGGTTTTCTTTAGTAATTGATTTAATATGTTCATTAACATATTTATAAGGTATAGGTATGACCATTAGGTCTTATACAAATTTATCCCAAGCTTAGAGCACATTTTTGCTCATATTGACTTTAAGGTATTACCTTGTGTTTTGTTTGGCTTCATTGTCTACCAAAGTTTCCTAAGGACTTAATTAGCCTTATAAAATCATAATTAAATGTTATCAAGTCTTGGTAGCTCTTTGGGTCCTAACCAAGTTCACTCATAGCTTAGAGCATGTTTTTGCTCAACTGTGTCTTAATGCTTTATTGCATTATTATGGTTTAAATTGTTCACTGATGTTACTAAGGCACTTTTAGCCTTTACATACCATAATTTGATATTTAAACCACATATCAAGGTTTGGGGTATTTCAAAGCGACCGTTGTGTAATTATTGATAAACAACTGTATGGCAAATAAGACCAGTTATGAGTGAAACTCAATGGACGTACAAGTAAGTGGTGATGATACGCAGACTGGGCAACAAGCCAATAGTCGGTTACTATGTGATAGGAAAACAGTGTGAACTCCTATCGCTACCGATAAGAGATTTACTGTCAAGAGTTACGCCTCTGCACTCTGTATGACTGAGTGTTTGGTATTGCGCTTGCGCGGTAATGATCAAGTAGAGAAAGCTAGGAAGTCTGAAAATGTTAAAGGTGATAGAAGAACAAGACTTATGATGTGATAAAACCGATGCATAAGATAAGCACGGTAGTACCAATCAAAGGGTACTTGGTTGACATAAGTGACTACAGTAGCACGATTGTTGAATATCGGTATGGAACATACCTCAAGTGTTGGAAATAACCGACAGAGTACTACACAAAAGGTAGAGCTCAAACCTAACCGACAGTAAGTCGGAAGAACCAAGTAAATCATTGTGGAATACAATAGATTATCGTGGAAATGAATAGAAGTTTGTAACTCACCGAATTCGCTCACGATAAGAAATACCACGCGTCGGTTGAGAAACCGTTATTACCAAGATAAAGGTGATAATCGGGGATGTATAATACAGTAAGGATAATGTATGGGGGCAAACTAAGCCCTAAAGTTATCAAGAGTTGCGCAGCAGAAACTGGTGAACCAGTGATTCAAACGTTGAATGCGAATAGTGAACATGAGTGAATGGCAAACTAATGATGCCTAAAGCCTCACAGGCCAGAATCGAAACCAGTTAAGAGTTAAATAAACTATAAAGAATTCTTGGTTAGGGACTAAACCGCCAATATGGCTAAGATCCTCAAACCAGAACACATTGTGTAATAAACCGCGTGGAGATAAAACACTTCACGACGGTAGAATGTTCTAAACCAATGATTAAGTGATTGATTACGTGGGCGTAATCCCTTTTAAGGGGGGTAGAGCGCAAAACCGTTTAGTATGTTTTACCGTACAAGCGTACGTGAACTATGGTGTGCATAACACAAAATGATTTGTTTTGATGATTGGTGCGTGTGCTACATAAACATACGCATTCATTCATGGTTTAATTATGGTAATTGCGCACTGAAGATGCGAACACCATTGTGATAAGTGTGTTATTTTGTTAAGAGATGTGTGAAAGTATATGTATAAGGGGGTAGAAGGAACTAAACCCCGACTATGTATGACCATATGATACCAAAAGTAATATTGTGTATCATATTTTGATAAAAATATATATATGGATATATGTATATATACAGTATTGTGATTTATGAAGAGGTATGACACCAATGTAGAACCTAGTGAGAATTAAATTCCCTAGGTAACTTGATTTAAAATAAATCTGGAAGATGATTGATGGACATAGTTCCACCCTTGGAGATGTAATGATTATGACTAGATGGACTAAAAGATAGAAAATGGTATATGTTTGAATTAGTTGCTGTTTGAAAATGAAGTGGGAGGTGAAACTTGATTATCATGAGATCAAGGGAAGCCGAACACAAATTGGGGTGGAAAGATAGTTCAACTCTGATGCTGATCACATTAGGGTTGGATGATTCTTGAAACTCCCTATAAGTGGTCATAAATAATCACATCAGGAATAATATGCAATTAGCAATATTGGACTTGGAGTTGTATTGAGTTTTCAAAAGAATTTTAAATTGGGTTTCAAATTTTCAATTGGTATTTTCAATACTTCAATAAATATTTTAAGATTCTTAAGTGGTATTTTCAAAGGAAGGACTACCTTTATGTGACCTCGTAGAGGATTTTCAACTTGTATCCTTCCAATAAAGGATTTCATTCTACTTAACCTCATATAAAGTATTTTCGTATTACTTGCTCACGAGCTGAGGACGTATGAGCCTTTGTCTTAGGACCGGTGACATGAGAAGTATATTTTAAAGATGTATGCAATTGTTTTGATCTCCCAAAGGAACGGGGACCAGAGTGTCCATCGCGACCGGTTCTGCGGGATCACAGTGTATATGAACTCTACATGGGTCTCGAACTCATGAAGAGATGGAAAAGGAATTTCTGGTTGATATACATGCTATGACATGTTGTGTGGTATGTGTAATAATTATTATTTTGGACCTTGAGTCCTAATGTGGTTAAGTTCCGAAAGTGTTGTGTTATCAAGACCTATGTGTCTAAAGGATGTTATGTTATCAAGACCTACGAGTCTAAATGTTGTTATGTTACCCAGACCAAGAGTCTAAGGGTTGTTACGTATGTGCAAATGTTGTTAAGGTACCCGGACCATTAAGTCCGAGGATACTATGTAAGTATGTTATGTCATGTTATGTATGTATGGATGTGTTACCCGGACCGCTAAGTCCGAGGTTGTGATGTAAAGTATGTTTGTTATGGAAGTTATGTTGCAAGTAATCCCTGTGTTCTAATTCAAATGATGCTTGGGAAGTGTGAACTTCGAGGACGAAGTTCTTTTAAGGGGGTAGATTGAAATACCCCAAACCTTAATATGTTAATTAAATATGTGATTATTATTTTCTAAGGCTAATTAAGTCCTTAAGATCATGGGTGAAGAAATAAAAACCAAAAAGAAAAAAATAAAATGCGTAAAAGTCACAAAACGTGAAAACGCGTTTTAATTATTTTAGGAGGTATATAACCTTCACTAGGGTTATAAATTATTTTTATACCCTAATTACATACTAAGAATATATGGGAAAAATTCCGGAAGAAAACGGATTCAATAATGCGTTAAAGCGCTAACGGAGTCTAAAGCGCGTTTTTCGAGAAAACCCGAAAACGTGACTTTAAACAGTCGAATGACCCCGTAAAAATTATAGTTTATCATATAACTATAAATAAACATTTATGGGAGTATAATAACCATTAAAATTAAATAAACAAGAAAATTTCGGAAAACGGGCCCGATTAGTGAATAGTGCTAAAACCGGGTAAATAAATGAGTGTTTTCTGTAAAAGACAAAAACCGCTCCAGCCTGTAACAGTTATGTGGGCCGGTTTTATTAATGTAGACAGCCCCCTCACACATGACTAGTTAGCTAATTAAATAAGTCAAAAAGCAAAAATAACTTATACCCACTCACCCTCTCTCTCCTCCTTTATTTTCTTTTCCCTTCTCTCTTTCCTCTCTTTCCTCTCTTTCTTCTTCTTCCAACGTTTTTTCTCCTCTCTCCCTCTGTTTCTGAACGATGGTGAAGCCCCCATGGCTACTCCACATTCAAACTCATGCCCAAGCTCCATTTAGCTCCAAATCGAAAATAAACTACATATTCTTCATCCTCTCATCATCCTCTATCATTCCCTCTTTTCAAAATTCGAAAATGAAGAACTTCATCTCCATGGGTTTTTCCCATTTGAAGAGAAAATGGCATATTCTTGAAGCTTGGAGTCTCCTCTCTCTCCTAAGGTAAAAATCTCCAAGAAAAACCTCATTTTTTCCATCTTGTAGTGGTAGCCGATTTTGTCTCTCTCTCTTACCTTGTTTTTCTTCTTGGCTTTGAGCTCCATTTCAACCCTCCAATGGTGGAATAATCCCCTTCTTGATTCAAGGGTGAGAACCTCTCTTGAAAGGCCTAAAAAGGTAAACCCTAACTTGTGTTCTAAGCCCTTTGATTGGATTGAGATTTTCCTAAGGGTTTAGATAATTAATTGAGTATGTTTTTGTGTTTCTTTAATGTTGGGATGGAGTTTGGAAACTCCATTCCCTCTTGACCTGTTTTGAGGAGATGAGGAGCAAGAGGAGGATTAAGGAGAAAACTTGTAAATTAAGGTAAGAAATCTACCTTAATGCCTATATTAATTGTTTTAGAATTGGGTTTGGGAAAAATAAAAGATGAAATAAAATCTGGAGCAATAATGTGCTTGATTGTGGTTAGTTGGATTTTGTGAAATGTTGGTTTGAATTGAGGGCCTTGGAGCCAAGTGATTTGGGAATTGTGTTTGTAGTGTTGTTTGGTGAATTTTGAAAGGATATTATGCTGGTAGGACCCTTATGGGTGTGGCTAGATTAGGAATGTAAAATTGATGTGAATTGATGGTTTGGGAGATGTTAAGTTTATGGGGAGGTTATGGCGAAATTTTGGTAGCAAATGAGTGTTTTGATGATGGCTTGGTGAATGGGAGAACCTTGGTGTTATAGTGTTGAGTAGAGTGGATTAATGGCCTTATAATGGTAGATGGAGAATAGATATAGAGAGTGCAAAATCTGTAGCACAACGATGCTTGGTAACTTGGAACTTCAAGATGAAGAGCTTGTGTTTGTAACTTGTGAAACAAGGAGTGAACGTGGGTTTTTAGAGATGCATTGTCTAGGAATGAATTAGTATGGCCATCGAGTGATTTGGTACGTTTGATGAGAGGTAGAAACAAGCAAGAGGAAGTAAGAAATGCAAAATAGTGTAAAGAATGCAAAATGTGATAGTGTGATTTGTGAATTTGAGCAAGAATTGGAGTAAGGGTTTAACCAATGATTGGAGAGGTTTAATACATGTTTTAAGGTGTTTAACATGTAGGAAACATGTGGAAAGATTGTGGAATAAGTGGAAAAAAATTTGGATGAATTTGGAGCTCAGAATGTGTAGAAAACGGTTTTAAAAATGGGTTCTGTTCTGGACCGCCCCTAGGACCGCCCCTGTGGGGAGGTCCAGTGCAGGGAAATGCAGAAACGAAAAAACGGGTAGCTTCTGTTGTGGACCGCCCCTGGGACCGCCCCAGAGGGGCGGTCCATACCAGAGAACAACAAAAAAATTTGTTTAAGGCTCCTAATGATGGGGGATTGAATGGTAATGGTTTTAGATGATGTTTAGGCCTTGTTTGGTGAAATGTAAAGGCCTTAAAGTGGGTAAACAAGTGTTAGGTTTGGTGTGAGAGTTGTAAACTTAAGATCACAAGAGTAAATTAAGTATAACGGGATGACGGGGCTAACTATGGGCGCATTAGTCGTTAAACAATTATATTACCCCGATGTTAATGGAAACAATTGTGATGTTACCAGTTGTCCGAGAATTATTCAAGGAATATAAGAGGACAAAATGGAGTGGACCTTGGTGACAGGTATGGTTTTCTTGCAACCTGTGTCCTAACGGATTACACCGGCTTGTATGCTTATGTGTTTTCTGAGTGTTTGCCACCTTGCAAGATAAAGCATAAAATGAGTTTACAGTAATTCATTATTGTGGCGTAATTGATTCCGATACCGCTTAACCCTAGTTATGTGTTAAATAATAGATAACCGTCCTTAGGTTCACATAAGAGTTCGGTATGCGGAATAAACGTCCCAACCCATGGGAACGTTCTAACCACGCTATCAGTGCGTTAGTATATGTTGTGATTATGTGTGATGTATGTGAGTTGTTTGGTATGTTGTTGTTATTATCGGATACAGATATCCATGTTTGCTAAAAAGGGATAATACTCCCCTTATGTGTCTAACCGAGTTAGTAACACTATGTGATGTATGTATGTGATAAGTTCCATAAGGGAACCTTCAACTAATAAGTATATGTTATGTATGGAGAGGAATCCAGTCGTTCCGGTCGCGCGTGTTGTTTGGGAGTTAATACATATATGAGAATTAACTCCCATCCTGTTATGTTAGGGTTGTTTTCCTTCATTGGATTTCGACCTCCCATTAGCTTAGCCAAAGCTTACCTACCCAACTTCCAATCGGGTAGGGGGAAAATCATGTTTAATGTTGGTAGGGTGTCGATGCCTAAGTTCGCTTCGACTCCCTCTTTATTATGTTACGGTTGTCTTCCTCCTTGAATTACAACCACCCACAAGCTTACCAAGGCTTACCTACCTCATCACTATTGGAGCTAGGGGGGAATTGTGTATGTTGTGTTCGGCCCTATATGAGGCCGCCACTCAAGTAAAGAAAATGTATGTATGTTGCTCGGGCTTATATCCCCCGGGCACTCCCTAAATAAAGTGTAAGTCCTCTACGAAGAGAGAAACTAAGTTATGTATGTTATAAAGTGAAGTGTGTTGTTATGTTGTGTGTGCTAACCTTATGTTTGTGCCCTATTAATGGATGTGTGCTTTTAAGCATGACGTATGTGTGTAATGTGTGCATGTTTGAAATAAAATAAACTGCATGCTAAGACGACAATTAGTTGTGCGTGGCCCGGTAGCATGCGGGCTGCGGATTACCATACCAGCAAAGGTGCTGACCCCCTTTGGGGCCCCCATTACTTTTCAGGTACAATGAAGCTGGTAGCCGTTCGAGAGTAGGACGGGGTAGTTTTTTTTGTATGTGGTAGTCATGAGATTTGTGTATATATTGTAGGTGTAGTAAGACCGAAATTGTATCGGCGTTAGTTAGAAGATACTCGGTACATTTGTAATGTATGTGAATAAAGTATGTTGGACATGGCACGGTATTGATGTGTAGTTGCTCGGGAATTTAGTCCATCAGACCGGTACGATGTATGTATGTTAGCCTTGTTAGCCACGCGGGTGGCTAACGGCGTGTAACACCAAAGAGTTAAGTGATGTTTTGGGTCATGAATTCCGCTGCGATGTGTTAATAAGTATGTTGTTAGTAGTTGGGGTGTTACAGAAAGTATGAGTTCCAGTTACATGATGATGGACTCATCAGATTGAAGGGAAGATTGTGTATTCCCAGAGACAGCACAGATATAAAGGAGCATATTCTTCGAGAGTCCCACACTTCTACCACATCTGTCCATCCAGGAGCTTCTAAGATGTACAAAGATCTAAAGAGGTATTTCTGGTGGAGTGGTATGAAGGGCGACGTGACAGAGTATGTGATTCGATGTCTCACTTGTCAGAAAGTGAAATTCGAACATAGATGACCTGGAGGTATGGTACAGTCTATGCCAGTTCCAGAGTGGAAGTTTTATGATATCTCCATGGACTTCGTGGTGGGACTACCACCTACGAGAGGAGGCCTAAACATGATTTGGGTTGTTGTTGACCGACTGACTAAAGTTGCTAGGTTTATTCCGATGAAGGATACTTGGAAAGTGCCAAAGTTAGCAGAGCTTTTGAGAAAGAGATTATCAGACATCATGGAGTTCCAAAGACTATTGTTTCCAGATCGAGATACTAGATTTCTCTCACGATACTGGCGAGCTACTCGCGAGGCACTTGGCACTGAGTTGAAGCTTAGCACAGCATTTCATCCTCAGACAGATGGTCAGTCAGAGAGGACTATTCAGACCTTAGAGGACATGCTACGAGCATGTGTCTTGGATTTTCAGGGCAGCTGGATAGATAGATTACATCTCATCGAGTTTGCTTACAATAACAGCTATCACGCCTCTAACAGATGTCACCTTTTCAGGCTTTAATGGCAGACCATGCCGCCACCTTTATGCTGGGACGATCTAGTGGAGACCGTCATCATTGGGCCTGAGTACTTGGAGCAAGTCCAGGCAGAAGTTCAGCAGATCAAAACAATATGAAAGCAGCACAGGACAGACAGAAATCATATGCTGATGAGAGGCGACGAGACCTTGAGTTCGCAGTTGGCGACCAGGTATTTCTACGAGTTTCACCCATGAGGGTGTATTCAGATTTGGTCAGAAGGGCAAGCTAAGCCCGAAATTTGTAGGACCCTACGCTATCATAGAGCGGTGGGCCTAGTGGCATATCGACTTGATTTGCCAGCCGAGTTGGGCAAAGTACACAATGTTTTCACGTGTCTCAGCTTAAGAAATACATGCCTCATCCTTCTCATGTTCTACACCAGAGACCTCTCTTTAGAACCAACAATGCGGTATGTGGACAACACCGCAAAGAATCTTAGATAGGAAACACGAGAGACTCGAAACAAGTCTGTGAGCCTCGTGAAGGTTCTTTGGTCGAACCACGATGTGGAAGAGGCCACATGGGAACTCGAAGCTGATATGCGAGCGAAGTTTCCCTCATTATTTACCGACTAGGCACTTTAGTCTAGGGTACGGGGGCGTACCCCTTCTTTTTGGGGGGGTAGAGCCTTTTTCATTTTTGAGTTTAGTGTGCATTGTGTTGCACCTTTGTGCATTGCATTTGTTGCTTTTTGTGCATTTCAGTTGTTGCACTTTTGTGCATTTTAGTTGTTGCACTTTTGTGCATTTCAGTTGTGGCACTTTTGTGCATTTCAGTGACATTTTGTCTTGTAAGTGTTCTTGTGTAACACTGTTCAGTATATTCAGTGACACTTTGTCTTATATGTGTTCTTTGTGACACGTATTTGAATGTACCTTGTACTTCTACGTGATTGTGTGTACTTCATTACACTACAATGGAAATATTATATGCACTACGTTGCACCATTTGAAATGAAAAGTGATTGTGTTCACTACTTGCTTTACACTGCAAGTAATGTTATGACATTCCAAGTATTCCTGTTGTACTTGATATACACTATGAACTTAGGGATATAGAGACTGGACTTGATCCCTAAAAATTAATTGAGTTGTGGATACTTAGTGAACTTGATTCCCCCACAACCTTATACTTTAGATATGAGACTTCGGGCGAAGTCCTTTTTTAAGGGGTAGATGAAATACCCCAATCTAAATAATATTATTTAATCATTATTTATGGAATATAATCCAAAATAAATCATTTCACGTACGCATGCAAACCCATGCATGAAAACGTTACGTAAAAACAGTCGTTTCACAATAACGCTAAAACGCCTTAGAATCATATGGTCAAACATGACCTTGTATGACCCTCTAATATTCAAACTAAATGGTCATACAATTATTATATGAATATACAAATATATTCCCTAAGCTATATTCAGTCAAATACGCAAAATGCTCGGGAGTGCTCACACCCGCTCCTTAAAGCACGAAAAGTCCGGAGGAGTGCCGAGGTGGCACGAACTCCTATAAAATTAATTCCTAGAGTTCCTAACATCATTATTTATCATTCTAAAGAGAACCCACGAAGTGGTTTCTCAAAATCAGCAAAAACCAAAGGAGGATTCCTTAGCGCTCCTTTTTGGCCCGGGAGTGTCCCGATGGCCCGTAAATTATGTCACGGGTTGATATAACCCCATATAACTCAATGTAACATCTTAGTATATGTTTATTTACTATAATAAGTGTTTACAAACACTTGGAACTCATAAGAACAATTGGTTTCCCAAAATTTCCTTAGAGCACAAAAACACACCTTCGGGTGTCACGAAAATGCGTTTTACGCAATTACCTTGTAGTTTTTGACATGCCACGAATTGGTAATCTTAAAAAGGGTTAAAATGACCTTCTAAATCAGTTGGTGTGACTAGTCAACAAGGCTCTCTATATGGGCCGATTTTGAGAGCAAAAACTAGTATAAAATTTGCTTTAAAAGTTTGTAAAAGGCTTAAAACATGGTGACTCACCTTCCCATGTGTTATATTACTTAATGTCAAAGTAAGTAGGTCTCATTTGACCATGTGGCTGTCGAAATTATGAAGAGAAACAAGGCCATGTGAGCTAGGAAGAAGACAAAATGTAAAAAGGCAAAAGTGGATCTAGATTCCACCTTTTTCATTTCTTAAAATTCAAGAGACCTTCCAAGCTTCTTCCTTGGCTCTTCATCAACGAATTGAGACCCCTCTTTTAGCCTTGAAATCGTGCACCATAATGAGGAAGAAGACAAGGCTTTAACTTAGAAAAATCAAAAGTACAACTTACCTAAATTTCCTTGTCTTCTAGCTCACAATTATTCCCTTTCCAACCTTGCCTTGTCACACCTCACATGCCCTCTAACATGGCCGGTTTTCTTGCTGGAAAAGAGGCATTTATGGAGCCAATAATCAAGGTAATAAACTAAGGAAAAAGAATTGTCAATTGACATTAAAAATTTGACAAAACAAAATCAATTTCCAAATGCCTCTTGCATTTACGTGAGCTAAGTCTCATTTTCCTTGCCCTCTTCATCCACGGTTTAGGTAAGCTCTCTCCTCTCTCTTCTAGCTTCATCTTCTTCCTTTGAAGCTCTTAAGTCCATTAATGGAGTTTTAACTTCTATCTTCATTTAAGGTAAATTCCTAGCATTTCTTGGCAAGCTTGAAGCAAAACTCTTCCTAGCATAACAAGGTGTGTTCGGCTTCATTTAGTTCTCCAAGGAGATTGTCCAAACCAACATTAAACCAAGGAGCATCTCAAGGTAGGTTTAAAAGCTTGAAAATCCTTAAAGCACATTTTTATGTGTAACCAAGTTCTACCTCTCCTAAGTCTCTTTTCTTCTTCATCTTGATGAAGGAAAACTTGTTCTTCACCTACCTTAGGAGTGCCGAAATTATAAGGAGCAAAGTCTAAGGTAAAGTCTTGTAAAACTACTTCCAAATCTACTTAAGATCTTTATTCAAGATCTAACTCCTAAACACCTTCACCTCTTGCATAAAACCGAAGAGGAGCATCAAGTTTACCTAGGAGAAAGCTTGGAGATTCAAGAAGAAGTTCAAGCACTTAACCACCTTTGTTAAGAAGTAAGTTTACTATATAAATCCTTATGTTATAAGCTTTGTTAAGCTTCTAAAAATTATACAAAAATTATGTACACCTCCTAGGTTATATGAAACCGAAGCTACATGGTATTATATGCCAAAAATATAATCTATAACATATATAGAAAATATTTACCTTAAGACACATTTTTGTGTCACAAAGTTTATTTATGTTACATATAAATTTAGGCCGAAAGTTCAAGAGCAAAAGTACTTCATTTTGAGCTAAGAATTTATATAAGACATTACAATAATTTATACATGAGTTATATGACTCCTATGAATTTATTTATAATTATTTAGACATATAAATCCACTTTTATATAACATAAGGTCTCATTTAAATTATGGCCGAATGTTCTACTTGATAAATAAGTTTTAATGAGCTACTTAGGTATATAAATTTATATCATAAAGTTTGGTGAGTTAAAAATATTCTATTAGAGTTTAAATGACTAATTAATTAAGTTATGTGGATTAAATGTAATTTTTACAAAGTTTAGTGTGCTTATAAAAACCGTGAGCTAAGGGGCTGTTTGGTGTAATTATAATATAATATAAGGTTAGGAATTAAGTTTATGAATTTTAGATAATTTAAACAAGCTTTAAAATAACTTTTTATAAAGTTTTGGGCTATTATGTAATTTATAAAAGTTGTTATGAAAGTTTGGTATTTAATAGGTGGCGAATTCATAATTAAGAGAATCATTAAGTTCACTTTCGAAATTTTAGGAATTTAATATTTAAACTATAGTTTATAAGTTATTAAGTGACTATTATAAAGTTTTGGGGTAAAAATGTAATTAATGGAAAGTTCTAGACCAAAACCGATGTAGTTGGGTTAGTTTGGTAATTTAAGAATTTATATATATATATTCAGCATTTATGGAGAATTAAAATTAAAACTATAGCTTATAAGACATTATGTAAAGATTATAAGATTTTGTGGCTAAATTGCAAATATAGAAAGTATATATAAATATGCCGAGATTTTGAGGGGCTAAGATGTAATTTCCGCAAGTTATAATATTTATAAGTTATGTCCAAAAGATTAGTGGTAGTTTTGTAATTTAATTAGATGAGGAATTAAAACTCTATAATATAATGAGATTAGAATTTAATATAAAGTTTATGAATTTATGTGGTTGTTTTGTGAAAAACCGAAATATAAGGATAAGAATTTAGATTAAAATAAATATAGGTCCTACATGGATATTTGAAGGAATTAGAAAGAAAGAATTTTGATTAAAGGAGTTATGAAGTTTAAACTATGACTTATATAGTTATAAGGAATTAAGAGATAAACAATAAATATTATTTATGGTTAAAAGGAGAATAATAAAACTATAAGAATTTTATGTCTATGTATGACATATAAATATAGTTAAGAAATTATAAGTTGTTATGTCACCTAGACAAATAAAATAAACAACAAATGCAATAAACACATATATGTGCATTAAAGGATTTATAAATAAATCAAAAGGAATAACAAATAAGTTATACAAAATCATGAGGTGATTAAAAGAAATAAACCTCACATGAAATAACAATATGAGATTTGTTAAAAGATCCAAAGAATCATTATATAAGGGTAACATAAATTAACCCTCTCAGTTAATCCTATTCTAGGACCTTGTTTGACCAGACGTTGACCGGGAACTAAACAAGTACAGTCTACGGTGAACGGTATGGGATTCTTGCAACCTGTTTTCTACGGATTACACCGGCTTGTGTGCTATCTGTTGTTTGAATAACGACCAAGATAATTATTGTAAAACGTTGTTTTTTCTTGCACTGTTGTATTATTTTATGTGCGTGAATGTTGCTGACTACATCGTGTATGTCCCACGCATACAACACTACTATACCAGTGGATTAAATACCTGCGTTTCAGTATACCGAGGGCTTGTACTCAAGTCTCTCACTAACTTCAGTTTATAACAAACGTCATTATCCTAAACGTGATAATTGACAATACACATTGTGTTCTTGTTTAACGTCTTTATATGACACTTAACAATCTATATACGAGAAGAGGAGCCCAGTTGGATCTGGCCATGCATGCTACAGGAGTTGTACCTGTCTCAGGTCGTCTCCTACTACGTCGCGACAGAACATTCAGTTGGGAGGAAGACTCTATTCCTTCCGGGATTCAAATGCCCTTCAGTTCGAGGAAGACTTTATTCCTCTAGTGGGTTCTTATTTCCCACGCCATTCAGTTCAGGGTTTGACTACGTCATCTCCTGGGGTTTTTATACCCAACCTTTCTCTATAACGAGGTCACTATACCTCCACTATTTCAGATATTCAGTTATAACTGTCAGTCCCATTGTGTGGACTGACTATCAGCAAAGAATTTCAGTTCAGCTAACTCGACCTTCCGTGTCTTGTTCTATGTGACATTATTGTCCTTGTATGATACCTGTTATTATCAGACTATGCTTGTTTACAGCTTTATAAAAATGAACTGCATGTATTCGACAAAGTAGTTGGTGTGGCCCGGTAGACGATGGGCTGCACGTTTTCCATACCAGCATTGTTTGCTGAGCCCCTTTGGGGGCACCCCCATTTTTCAGGTACCTGAAGATTGAGAAGTTCACTACACTGAGTGTAGGTGGGGTAGACCAAGCTTTGGGAGTCTACTATTAGTTATTTGTTTTATTTCAGTATTGTACTTTTGAGTTTGATTCCTAGTATCTCGGGTTGTATCTGTATTCCAGACCGTGACATTTGAGGATTGTATTTGGACTTAGCCTTGTTGGTCACAAGGGTGGCCAACGGCATTGTAATACCGCCCGGTTGTTGTATTTATTTCCGCTGCAGTTGTATTTTATTTGGGAGTGATCGCCGTTCAGTTTATTGGATTTCGGGTTGGGGTATTACAGTCTTCCCATCCAAAAGACATCTTTCCAACTAAAAGACACCTCTTCACCATGAGACACCTTTTCACCATGAGACACCTTTTCGCCAAAAGACACCTTTTCACCAAAAGACACCTCTCAATCAAAAGACACCTATTCATCAAAAGACACCTCTCAATCAAAAGATACCTCTTCATCAAAAGACATCTCTTCATCAAAAGACACCTCTTCATCAAAAGACACCTCTTCATCAAAAGACACCTCTTCATGTACTTCTAACTTCTGGTGAACTGAGGTGACTTTTTACTTGTGCCGGCTAGGATTTACCCGACATTATGTCCGGCATCAATGGACTTTTGGCTAGAAACTTGTTCCTTGTACACAAAACATATAAACAAATAAGACTAAACTAATAATATACTTTAATACATAAATATAACATAAATACATCTACTTAACCTTATTTAGATAAATATATCCCTAAATCTAGTGCATAAAATACGATAAGTCTGCGGCTTATCAATATACAACCAAATTTAACACGGTTTGACTCATAAATGTGTTGTAAAACATTTCACAACACGGTACACGCTAAACCGTGTTGTAAAATCTAACTGAAAAAAAAAAGTTGTTTTACAACACTATTTCTCAGCAACCGTGTTATGAAGTGTGTCCGTCTTTTTAGTGTATTACAGCCAGACCACTACAGTGTTTTATTTCTCATTCTTGAGCACGATTAAAGCCGCACGCTGCTCTCCCTCTCAAATTTCCTCCTAAAACCGCCATCTCCAACCACGTTCGTAAGGCGACCAACCTAGAACCTAGGCATATATGGCTATTCGTAGTTGGCAAAGTTAGGGGACTTTGGAGACGATGAAGAATTCGTGATGCCTTCCATGGGATTTGGCGAACAAACAGTGACGCCAACGAGGCAACAACAGTCACGACACCAGTGATTCCTGCGACATCGATGAGTGGAAGAGAAATGTTAACTTGTCGGTGACGACTCTAACGGTTTTTGTGGCGTCGACCAGCTTCAAGATGCCTCGCTCCTCCTAGTCTTCACGGGGTAATATTTTTAGTAGCCCCTTTGGATTTAAAATCATTTTTACAATAAATTAATGCTTCTCGCTTGTTCTTGCCTTGATTTATTGTGTGGCGGAATTTGATTTTGGCTGTCAATGGATCGTTTGACTTGTTCAAAGAAATTGATGTTTTGGCTCTCACGTGTTGGTTGGGGCTGGGTGTTTTGGGTGTTATCGGGTTTGTTTGGCTTGTAAGGGTCTGGGATGCTTACAAGTAATGACTATGTATGCACTCTCAACGGCAACTCCTGGCCAAATCATACAAACAAACTTACTTAGAGATTATAAGCTTTAAGTGAAAAAACTTGTGTGCAGAATTCTCATACCTAATTTCCCGTCTATGCTATATATATGAAATTAGACACATATCTTCTTCATAGTTTATGTTCTATGTGTTTCGTTCATACATTTTTATATTGAAGCCTAAGGGTGACGATAGTTACCACTTACCATCTGACATCATTCATAGAAACATTACACATTTCTTTTACTTCTCTTTTGGTACCATGCAAGAAAAAGAATCTGCGAGTTATTGAACAGTATGTGGAGCTTGTAAATGAATGTGCCACTATAATTGGAGAACAATATTGTGATTATGACATGTTATAATTTGATTATTTATGTCACTTTGTGCTTGCTACGTGGGAGAAAGAATTGTGACATTTGTTGTTTTCTAGATGTGACTTTTGCCACAGAGAACAACATAACCACCTGAAAGATTTACAAGGTTTTTCTGTGTAATTTGAGTTGATGCGTTTTTCTATTAGTGATTACTTGAAAACACAGCCCATCATTTTTTTCTATTTCTATGTGGATTCTTCTTATATCCATCCAGTGAGTTAGGTAAAGCCAAAGAGTTCAGGAGAACAATCTAACTCCAAAGTTTTGTGTCTGTTAATAGATGTAGTTCCGAACTGATAGATATCTATAGAAAATGGAGATTATTGTTTTATTATTTGAGCCTTGGTTCTAACCTGGTATAAATGTTTTGTGAATCTGACATGTTGATGGGCAGTGTGTGCTCATTAATTACGTATATGAGTTGATGATATTGATGCTGAAAATTTATTTGGTTAGCATATATCTGTTTTTTGCATATCATTAAAAAGGTGGATCGCCTGAACTGTGACTGTTTGCCACTTTTGTTACAACCTGATAACAGAACCTCATATGCACTATTATACACTATTTATGGCTGCTACTCTTGCTTCTGTTACACTATCTAAAATGGTCGGAAACCTGAGCATTGTGTGGACTGTTTAATGGGTCACATTCAGCTGTTTTTGCACTCCTTTATAACAACGGTTCCCTTGCTTGTGCTTGACTAATTTTCCAGTTCTAAGTGCTACTATTATTGCTTCTGAATTGTTGTTGCTACTAAAATTTGAAGATCTATTACATAAGGTATCTCTTGCTCCTATATTATGTTGTTAACTCCGCTTATGATGTCAGTTATTAATCTGTTTTACTTAGTAAAGTTGTAGACACTACAAATAAATTGCTTTTTACCAACAGTTAAAATCTGTTGGTAAAGTCCAAAAAATTGTTAGTATAGATCCGAAATGTCTACTCCAACGGATAGTCTATCTGTTGGCACAAACACCCGTCACTGTAGACCTTTACTAACGGATATAACATCCGTCGTAGTTGGTATTAGATCATATACCAACAGTTTTTTACTATTACTATAACTTTTACTAACACATATAATATACTAGAAACAAGTGGTATATACCAACACTTTTTTCCTGTTGGTAAAACTGATACAACATATTTTTTTTTTCCATGCTCACAATTCTCACAAGCTACACGTACAAGAGCACCACATTTGAGGTCACAAAGAATAAAACTTTATTTATAGAAATTTAATGTATGATATATGTTCATCCATACAAAAACTATACCAATTGAACTAGACAAACTGTAAAAGAGTTTCAACTTTCCAATAGGTAGAACTCTACCACTTATTATGTTGCTGTACACATATTTCAATTCATACAGCTATGTAACAATATGAACTTTATCATAACTATTGAGCCTTTGTTGAAGGTTACAACTATCTCCCTGATGCATCTGAGCTTGTAGCCGTCTGTCATATAAATAAGAAACCATTCCATTAATAATACAATTGACTGAATGAATTAATAATGCACTATAAACAGCAACAAACAGAATACAGCAGCAGCACTTGATCAATTGCCACATTTCACTAATCATGCAGTCCATTCAAATCCATATATAATAAGAGTATAGCAGCAGCACTGAGCAATTTGTATCTTGTTGCCACATTTCACTAATCATGCAGTTGACTGAAAGAATAAAAAGGCACAATAAACAGCAACAAACCAACAAATCCATAGATTATAAGAGTACAGCAGCAGCACTTGATCAATTGCCACATTTCACTAATCATGCAGTCCATTCAAATCCATATATAATAAGAGTACATCAGCAGCACTTGATCAATTGCCACATTTCACTAATCATGCAGCCCATTCAAATCCATATATAATAAGAGTGCAGCAGCAGCAGCACTTGATCAATTGCCACATTTCACTAATCATGTAGTCCATTCAAATCCATATATAATAAGAGTACAGCAGCAGCACTGAGCAATTTGTATCTTGTTGCCACATTTCACTACTCATGCAGTTGACTGAAAGAATAAAAAGGCACAATAAACAGCAACAAACCAACAAATCCATAGATTATAAGAGTACAGCAGCAGCACTTGAACCTGCTTCCAGAGATGTAATGATAATCCAGTCAAATTTAGTATCTATCAGGAGCAGAACGACATAAGCTGATTAGATTTGCTATTGGCAATTCGAGCTATTAATCATCCAGACAATGAAATACTAACTCTGCAGTGCATATCAATTTCAGACAGAGCAATCAATTTCAGACAATGAAATACTAACTACTGCAGTGCATATCTCATCCATTCAATAACTCAGGCATGCTGGAATAAGCGATCTGAAGGATCATCAGCATGATATGATGACTAGAAGAAACTTCCTGCTTAATCATCCAGGACAGTAATTAATCATCAACCACTGTCTTAGCTTCAATCAAACAAAAATCAACAAATTAAACTATAATCATTCCAAAGAAGCATAATCAATCAAGCTTCCATGCATGGAATCGACAGTTGTGCGAGCTCCAGACAGTACACCAAAGCCACGAACAGAAATTTTAAGCTACTAGAATTCAATCCTATTAGCACACTAGCTTAACAGTTTTAGACGATGAGTGATCCAGCAGAGCAATCGCACCAGATTTTAGGGTATAGCTTAGCCCGTTCAAAAACAGAAAGGAAGAAGGATAGAAAATGTACCTGTCCATTTGAAGTCGTAGCTTGTGCATCGTCCACTGAGAAATTCGGGCACATTTGTTTGAAAGCAGCTAACAAACAAGTTAACTTGTTCTCTAGTTCGGCTATTCTACTATCAGCAGCACTCTCATTTCTTTGCTCGGAAGGTCCCATATCTTGTGATGCAGAAATCCTTTTTCCAATGCATCTAACACGTCCTTTTTTTTCTGGCCCTTTGTGCTTAGAGTACACATCATCAATCCAGGTATTGTTAGCTTCAGAAACTTCTGCGGGATCAATATTCTCCAGGTCAGCTTTCATTGCCTCCTGATCAATAATTGAACAAGTAAATTCATAGTTAATAGATATAATAGAATACTACTATTAGAATAAGCAACAACTTTAAGAAATCAAGATTTCATAGATACAATAGAATACTAGTTTTTTTATACCGCTATTTCTGCCGCTTCAGGTGTCACATAATCTCTCAACTTTGTGCTATATCGAGTTTTGATATAAATTGCAGCACGAGAAGGACGTCGGCCATTGTTCAGCAACATCTTTTATATGTAGAGATAAATTATGAAGTCAGTATCATTCAAATGAAACATCATCCAACAAAATACTAACTATCTGGTGAATATACCTACATCTTCATGAACAATTCTAGCAAATGACTTGGTTCCTGCAGCATGTGGCTCCTTTAACTTCTCCTTGTTGACTTTGTTTATCGCACTAATTTTCTTTACATCAAAAGAGCATCCATTTCAAATTAACAAGACACTTACTTACCAACAACATGATAAAGCTGGCATGTATTGTGAAAAAAATTTCAGAATAAACAAATATTGTAATTACTTAATACCTTTGCTTCGTCTGTCAACCAATATCTGATAAGCGACTTCAATTGCCCTTCATTAGCTCGTGCATCATTAAAGTTTTCCACCATTTGCTCCAAAGTCTTACTAGAATCAAAAACTTTCGACTTTAAAGTATTCTTCCAAGTTCTCCACTTGTCATTCAAGTCGGTCAATATCCAACTCTTTGTTTCCGTTGTTGCCATTGGTTCAAAAGAAAACTTTTTCTGGATAAATAAGAAAAGTAGATGACTTCTTACTATTTACACAAATAAAATCTGAAGATAAACATATTATAAACTTAAAATATATTGTTCCATACCTGCACAAGTTCCCACATGTCTTCTTTATTTTTTGAGGGAACTTTGCGCCAATCCTCATAATTGATAGGTGCATAGAGTGGGTTTCGAGCTACAGTTCCTAGAAAACTGGTAAGAATGCAACCCCCAGAACCAACAGGAAGTCCATAATTGTCTAGCTCAACTCTTATTTTCTTGTCAGGTTCCAACTCCCACACATCTGCCATCACTGTAGCACCTCTAGTTCTTCTATTGCTCGGTTGCTCTTCTAAGTTTTTAAAAGAGTTTTAAAAGTTGCAACTAATCAGGTGAAAAGATCAATTGAAAAACTGCTAAAAAAGAATTAGAAGTAGCAACAGCAGTAGCAAACCATTGTTCTCAGGTTCAGATTGTACAACAGTAGCAGCAGCAGGTTGTTCTTGAACCGGTTCAGATTGTACAGAAGGAGGAACAGGAGGTTGTTCTTGAGCCACCACAGTTGATGTATCGAACTGAGCCTCAATTTGAGTTTGACTTGTATTCTGAGTTGGTCTCTGACTTCTGGATGAAGATGAAGGGCCACTGCGTTGACTCACGATGCATAGTTTTCGACGTTTCGCCATTTCCCCTGTTTTCAAGTTAAATAAAGATATTAAAAAAAGAAAGAAATAAAAGCGCAGTGAAACAATATCAACTACAAAAAATATATAGATATTCAAGTGAAGATACATATATAAACTAAACAAGATATAGGACAAGTAAAACAAGGATATAATTAGTAGATCAGTTGTTGCATTATAATGATAATGGATACCAAGACTAGAATACTATTACGGTGATAATTGATAACAAGATCAACAGCAGAAGAAGTTTCTTACTTTCCTTTCAGAAGATGCAGAAACAGAAAATTATCATCATCCAAGTTACTTTTCGTAACAGAAACCTAGCAACTAACAAGTGTTGCTGAAGCCTATAAGTTCAATTCTTCCTCATCCGAGTATTCTTCCTCCAAATCCTGTGCAGTGACTACAACATCTTCATCATTAGCCTCAACTCTATGCAATTGGTGTTGGTCAAAAGAATTTTCATCAGCTTCTTCATGCAATTGGTGTTGGATCTTCTCATAACCTAACCCCAAACTTGAGATCATTTGTTTCACTTCATAAAAGGAGTTAGGCAATATGTTCCCTTCTGGAAGCACTTCTTTCAGCAGCTCTAACAACATGGTAAAGGACTTGTCACTCCATCCATTAAGACACTTCAGATGATATAATTTCACAACACATGACAACTTGCTGTGCATTTGACAATTAGGGTATAATACTTTGTCAGCATCTTTCACCAAATCATAAAATCTATTTGTAGAATTGGATGTCTCTGGTGAAGCACTCACAGGACAGTCATCAACATCAATATCTTCATCTTCATTCATGTTCTCATCTTCCACCATTGTTTGGCCTATATCGTGCAACAAATCAATCATATCATGCCCAACTGATGAATGATCTATTGCAACGTTGCTTGATATCTCTCTCTGAACTGAATGATTATCATAATTTTTCATGAAGCCATTATCAACCAAATGTCTGAATACTTCATCCTTAGAGCGCTCAATAAAGTAAAAACCTCTACAAGGACAGGATATCTTCCCATTCACAGGTTTCCCCTGAAAGGCTGATTCAACAAAACCACGAATAGCAGCTACGCAGTCTCGGTCATTTTTATGTTTCAGGTATATCGAACTTGAGTCCATTGCAAACTTGTGTATATAACAGTCCCTTAATTCATTTCAATCAGGAGGGGCATGCACCTGAAGATGCTGATCTGAAGGAAGAAGAGAGAGCCATGAAGGAGCAAGAAAAGGTTGTGCCACTACAGACTGGTGGGCAGTTAAAATCTTACCAGATTAAAGGATTAAAATGGAAGATTTCATTGTATCAGAATGGCTGAATGGGATCCTTGCTGATTAAAAAAAGTAAAGCAGAGGAAACATTGGCCAAAAGATGGTAAAAAAATGAATAGAGGCTTGATGACAAGCTAAGAAAGGATAAACATTTAAACGAAACACACACTCAGTAGGTGCTATATACATAACAGCCTTTGAAACACGAATGACTGTTCAGTTTGGTCAAAAGCTGATAAGATAGTTTACTAAGACAAAATGAAAGTAATAGCAAAACCAAGGCGAGCTATGACACTCTACAAAACATGTATACAGTTATCTGTTTGGGTTGCTTGCTACAAAGATCATAAAATAGGCCTTTATGATTTAGATTTTTGTTCCTTTAGCATGCCAAAGAAGAACATTAATTTGTAATATCGCATCTCTGCTTCACTTGTGAAATGATATATAAAACAGTACACATATCCTTGCACTCACAAGACACTACAACCTACAAGATAACTCAGCGAAACAATGTATCCACACTATCCTGTCAATCTGATCATGTATAGTATACATGATAATATAAAAACATGAGCGGACCTGATAACCAACAGCTAATTATAGATATATAGAGCTTCAAAGTTTACGATGCAATCTAACAGAGGACTGACAAAGAACAGAAAAATATACCAATTCGGGTGGGGATAGCTAATTATAGATATATAGAGCTTATTGGTGAAAAATATACCTAAATTAAACATTCAAAATCCCTTAATGAAACACTCTTGATAATGTATGGTTCCGGCAAAAGCATAACAAGTAGATCTAGTTTCTGGAAAACTAGTTTTCCAGGCCGTGTCTGTATGTTATTATCACTTTTAAAAATATTGTGTATTATCCAGTGATGAGTATACTGCTTGCCGTGGTTTCATATATGAAGGTTGAGAATAAATGATATGGAAATTCAAAGGAATTCGTTAGTTTAGTTGTAAAAGGGACTGAAGCTACTGTCGTTATCAAAAAATTGAAATCCCTAAATCAAAATTTTGAAATCCCTAAATCAAACACTTAAATCCCTAAATCACATCATCGATTTAGATCGAAGAAGACAAAGAAGTTTGTTACCAAGTGAAGAGCAAATCTCACTAAGTGACTAGCTGGATGTTGTCAAAGAGCAAATCTCGGATGTTGTCCTTGCCGTCGCGACAAAGAGCAAATCTCGGATGTCGTCCTAGCCGTCGCAGAAGAAAGTGTAAAATGCAGAAGAGATTGAACGTATACGACTCGACTGGAGCAAGTCACCGATTGAAGCAAATCACCTACTGGAGAAGTCACCGGCTGGAGTGAAAGTTCTGAATGGGCTGGAGCGGAAATTCTGAAGTAGATGGAGTTCTTCAACGCCGGTCCTTGCATTAACTGAACCTGAGATGGAGTTCTTCAACGATACGGCTGGAGTTCTTCACGATTGAAGACTGGATAAATTTTCATCGCGTGCGTTTCTAGTTTCGATAACCCTCTCAATTTTCATCAGGCGCCTAACTGGTATATGACTATATGTCGTGCCGCGGTTGTAATTTTTCAAGTCTGCCTATACCAACGAATGATATATTCGTAAACATAGTACCACCGTCTGAATCTACAATACCCACAAAAAATATATCCGTAAGTATAAGTCCCTCCGTCCCACTCTTAAAAATGTTCTATGCCAACAGATAATTAAATCCATTGGAATAGGTTTCCGTTGGTACATGTCTATTTTTTGTAGTGAGACTTCTTTTCAAGATGATAAGAAGATTGAATTAGTTGTCCTAGCCTGTTGAATGCCACTTACTCCCATTTCGACTCTTTAAGCCCCACTGTATGGAAAATTGATAATATGACAAATAGTCATATTCCAAATTTGTTATTTCCAATGACACTCATCATGAGAATAAAATGCCAGGACTGCAATGAATATTCCCAATAAAAAAAGAAAGAAGGAAAGCAAAGAAGGAAGAACGATTATTAACGAGTAAGCTCCAAAGAATTAACAGTTTATAACTACTGAAATAACCTACAATGATATTGTTGTTAATTCGGGAGTTGAAACTAAGAATCAGTAGCATCTTTTTTTTATCTCCTGTTGTTTTAACGATGAATGATGATAGTTGGTGAATATATTGTTGCTATTATCTACTCAAAAGAGAACCTATGTACTATCACCACTTCCGTCTGCTGCTATGGATTAAATACGTTTTTGATTAAAACAAGAAATAAGTGATTATGGTCTGGTTTTATTTGAATTCATCTATTGTTACACGTGCAAGTATTTTCTGTGTGTGGATCTTGTTTGCTCACTAAGTTTCCTTGATGTTGAGCCGTGCAGGGAGTTAATGCATCCTTTGGTTGCCTGTTTTCAGTGTGGACAAGCTCTCAGTTCATACATCTGTTTTAAACATGTGACACCTATATATGTTCTGAATTTGTTCATTCTGAGAGATGTATGTAGCTTTATCTCTTTGATAACTGATTGATTGTATATTTTGAGGTGAAAGTTCAATGGTCACCGATTTGGGAATAATTCATGACATATATATATATATATATTACGACCTTATTTTTTTTCTAGCTTCCTCATTAGAACCGAACATTTATGTTCATTACGCTTCTTTTGCAATATTTATCAATTTGAGAGAGCTATCTGGTTTGGTAGATATGGTATGGGATCACGATTCACCATGTTACATTGAAGGAAATGGTGTGCTATCATGGTTCATTATGTTACATGAGATATTAAAAAAAGTTTTTTTTAAAAGAAAAAGAGGCTTTATAACACGGTTCACTATTAACCCGTGTTATAAAATCAGAAGAGAACGTCGTAAAAACATAGATTATAACACGGTTAAACTAGAAAAGCGAATAACCGTGTTATATAATCAGTTTTCCTACCTGTTTTTCCATCTTCAATTCTGATTTTATAACACGGTTTTTATTTAAATGAACCGTGTTGTATAATAGTTTATAACACGGTTGTATAACCGTGTTGTTAAAGACTGATTTATATACGACTGCACTTTACAACACCCCTCTAAACCGTGTTATAAAATGATTTTCAACCGTGTTATAATATGTTTTTTCTACTAGTGCCAACAACTTTAAAAGGACCGGCCCAGTGGGACTTAAGCTTCCCAGGGAAAAGCTTCAATCTAGAATTGTAGAGCAGCACCCAATCTCCAACTTTGAAGTCCCTTCTCTGAATCATCTGATCATGGAGCTTCTTGGTACGCTCTTTGTAGAGTTTTGCACTATCATAAGCTTGATCCCTAAGCTCTTCTAGCTCTAAGAGCTGAAACTTCCTCCTCTCACCAGTAGCATGAATATCAAAGTTAAGGGCCTTAAGTGTCCAGTATGCCTTATGCTCCAACTCCACAGGCAAATGACAAGACTTACCATAAACTAACCTGAAAGGAGACATCCCGATGGGAGTTTTGAATGCAGTTCTGTAGGCCCATAGAGCGTCATCGAGCTTCTGAGACCAATCCTTCCTGGAAGAACTGACGGTCTTTTAGAGAATCCACTTGAGCTCTCGATTGGACACTTCAGCTTGTCCATTTGTCTGTGGATGGTAGGGCAAAGCAACCTTGTGGCGCACTCCATACTTAGCCATCAGGGCATCGAAGGAACGATTGCAGAAATGTGATCCTCCATCACTAATGATCGCCCTTGGAACCCCGAAGCGAGTAAAGATGTGCTTCTTCAGAAATTTAACCACCGTTGACCTTGACCAAAAAATGTTGACTTTGACCAAACTTTGACCAATCCAAACTTTGACTTTGACCTAGCTTCGACCCGGTCTAGCTTTGACAAAAAAACGTTGACCTTGACAAAAAAATGTTGACCTTGACCCAATTTTGACCTAACCCGAACTTCAATCTAGTTCAAGACTCTACCTTAATCCAAACCGAACTCGACCTCAATCCAAACCGAACTCCAATTCAATTCAAACCCAAATGCATTTCATTCAATCCACACTCAACTTGTAAATTGCTTTCAAAAATCCAAAAACCCAAAAAGAATTTCGAGCCATCATTTTATTCAAATTTCATCAAGTTTTTAAAGAAACCATTTTGTGGAATTTTAAAGGAAAAACTCTTCTCACATCACAGAAAACTCTTCTCAACTGCAGAAAGTTCTTCTCACATATACAGAAAGTTTTCTCCTAAAACATTTCTCAAAATCAGTGTTTCTTTACAAAGAATTCCGAACATCTTCAAAAGTTTTCCAACTTAGTTTTTCAAACTCAAAATATAAACCGTTTTCGGGGAACCTGGGATGTCTAGCACCTTCAAAGAACGTTTTCTCCCTTGTTAGACATCGCTCGTCTCTCTTCCAAAATAAAAATTCGAGGCGGGGCACTGGGGTCATAACCTTCCCTTGTCGCAGTCTGGATCTTTTTAGGCGGGGCATTAGGGTGACAAACCTCCTCTAATTACAGCCTAGATTTTTACAAGGCGGGGTGCTAGGGAAGTAAAGACCTTCCTAGTTGCAGTCGGGATTTTAGAATCGTCTAACTCCCTTCCGCTCGATTTCAATGTTTTCGGTTTTTAACGTTTTAAAACCCGGGAGTTAGAGACGTTATTAGGGTTCGACCGAGAACATCTCATTCACGGTGTTTCTCTCTGAATCCTATTTTTCGACATAAATTCATTGCCCCATCTTTCGAGCCTTGGCACTTACCATTAATTAAGTGTCGTGTTCGAGGGGGTACATAGGGTAATCCCTCGGGATTATCCGCCCTTTTACAATAAAATGATTCTTTGGTTTTTAAAAACTTTTAAGAGAGACAATTCTGAACAAATCAACCCAATCCTTTCATTAGAGCTTTAACCCATAAGCACTCCTCAATTCTTTCCTAAGCAAAATCGAGGTCACAAGTCTCACTAACATATGACCCTTTATTCTTAAATTCTCCCGAACAACCTTAGTCATCTTAAATCTGAAACATCTTCAAAACCCGAACACCTGTAAACCGAATATCCTCTTTTATACCCCATCAACACTTTCGACTTCCTAAAACACTTCAAAATTTTGACCATTCAAAAATCCAAACTTTACAAACACGAAAAACTCCTCAATTCCACCAAAGAATCCGAGCATCTCTCAACTTCACAAAATGACCAAAATACCCCTAAGCTCTACAAAATGACCAAAAACTCCTTAACTCCAGCAAATGATCCAAACACCCCTTAACTCCAAAAATATATATATAATAACCAAAATGCCCTTTTGCTACTCAGGACTTCCAGCATACTTTTAACCTCGAGAAAGTCGAAACAACCTCAAACCTCTCAAAAGCAATCAAAATCTCTCAATACTTCAACCAAACCAACTCCAAGACCAGCCTATTCTTCAACTCTTCCAAATCATCTAATCCTCAACCCACACTCAATCCTATCCTTTGGCTTTTAAATGAATCTCTCTAAAAGGTTTTGAAAGAGGGCAATCCCGACAATTGGAGACCGAGGTTTCCTCGAACACCAATCCGAAGTCATGGTCGTTGCCACTTCTAAGGGGTGTAACCCAGTGCGAACCCAACATAGAATCTCTGCCAATGACCAGATAAGTCCTATCCATAGGCGACAAATTCAGAGTCAACCAACGGTTCTTAGAACCCTTCTCCTCCCTTCCTAGTTCTTTAGGTCAAACTAGGTGGCGACTCTAGTCAATTCCGCCTTATAGAGGCATAAGTCCGCGTGGAGCCCATCGAGAGCGGGTGTAGTGCACACTTGTACTCCCCTTTATGCTTTCTGGGAAAGACGGACGATTTAGTAGGTATTTGAGGGCTGCCATGAATAACGAGTTTTCACCCTCCATAGAATGGCATTTTCTAGGATCTAGGTTTCAGTTGGACCCTATTTAGATAGACCCCCCCCCTCATACCGAAAAATCACCCTCCACACCCTCCGCCCCCATTGCTCTCTTTAACAAGAATTCCACAGTTAACTTGGGTAACAAGATAGGTACATTTATGGGTTGTGCTACTTGTATTAACCCTCTGACCATGAAGGTCCTGAAAGTTTGTGTGCAAATAAAGATACAGGATTCTTTATGTAGAGTACTGGTGGTTAGAACTAGTGGTCAAGAGAGGTGGTGTAGGGTTTCTTATGAAAACATTCCACATTTCTGTTATAAATGTGGTCGAATAGACCACATGATAATAGAATATCAATTCAGGAAGGCAGATGAGAAGGATCCATAAAGATTTGGAACTTGGCTGAGAGCTGAGTATGTAGGGTCTACTAGTATGTTATATGATGATTTCCTGCTAGATAAATTCTCAGGTAGTAAGCTGGTATCGATTGATCTTTTAGCAAGGGTAGAATTAGGATTTAATAAGGACAGTAACAAGGGTAAAGAAATATATAATGATATCCCCGTCAAGGTCCCTTTTGGAGGCAAATCTATCATGGAACTAGTTGTAGGGGGTGTCAAGAAAGGAGAAGGCTCTAGGTGGACCAGAGTGATCAGACCAACTTCAATTGTTAGTCAGGAAGATAATAACGTGGTGATTTCTCTTGATAAAGATACTGAGGAAGATCCACCCTTTCCACCTGGTTTTGAAATGAATGTTCTTTCACAACTGTCTCCAAAGATTCAGAAAAGGAACTTGTTGTAGATTTCTACGAATAAGCTTTGGGTAATTTCAATAACTCATGTGAAAAGAAGAAAAAAGGACACGTTGAAGAGAATGTTGATCTCAACCTGTCTATAAGTCAAATTCTGGATGAAGCTAATGAAAAAAGTTCAACAAAGGCGTCCCTTAATTCTTTGGCAGTCAAGGATACTCCTTTCATTCAGAGAGTTGGCAAAAGCACCTTCTTGTCATGATCAGATTGAAAATAAGAAAAGAAAAACAATCTGGTAATCAAACTAAGAAAGTCAAACAGAAAGAAGTCTTGGGTGGCCAATAGCCTTCCACAAGGGAGAGAGCTTGATGACTAAACCAAATTGGATGATGTTTTAGAGTACGTACACCTTGCTAGAGAGTAAGGCTTCTTACCCAATTGAGTTGCATATCCATTAATTGCAGGGGTTTGGGTCGCCCCAATGCCGTTTTCTGGGTTAAGAGCTTAATCCAAAGCTATAGACCATAAATGATTTTTTTTAATTGAGACCCACTGATCTCATGAATCTATGAGTTTGTTTTTTAGAACTTTCCTCATTATGATGGTTATGTTGTTAGTAGTTTGGGTAGAAGTAGAGGCCTTTCAATCATGTGGAAAGATGGAGTGAATTTTGAGATACAGAATTCCTCTCCTTACCATATTTCAGCCGTTGGTAATTTCATGGGGGTAACACCTTTATGTTCACTGGTTTCCATGGATAATCTAACTAGAGATTAAAATATCTATCTTGGAAACTCTTAGGTGTGTTGAAGAAATATATTAACATATCTTTGATAGCAGCCAGCGATATCAATCAGATCATGGATAGTTCAGAGAAAAAAGGTAGCAGGAGAAGGAATGAGAATCAAATGAAGCCTTTCAGAAATATTATTCGTCTATGTAATATTCAAGATAAGGGTTACTTTGGTGAGTTTGGTACCTACACAAACTGTCAACTAGATGAAAAAACTCAATCAATAGACTTGATAGAGTCTTCAGTTGTCTTCAAGGGATAAAAGAATTTCCAGACCCTGCTGTTGAGCATCTCCCAAGGGAGAATTCAAATAGCAGTCCAATCTTAATCAGGTTTTTTGGTGTTCATAAGATTCATGCTAGAATTTTCTGATTCGAAAATGGATGCCTTGAAGAGAAGTGCAAAGATATTATCCTTGAAGTAGGGGAATTAACTCTCTTAATCTCTCCCAAAAAAATCAAGAGTGTGCTACAAAACTTTCTTCCTGAAAGGGCTGGTATAATTAAAGTTTAAAAAACATCTTGGTCACTGCTCTAAAGGCCCTTTCATAGTGGGTAACTCTGAGAACAGGAAAAGACTTCTTCTAGAGATTGAGCTACTTGCAATGAAGGAAGATATGACAGCAAAGATCCAAATAATATTGGTTAAAAGAAGGGGATAGAAACTTTAAATTCTTCTATGCTAAAGCTTTTTTTTACCAAGAAAAACAACACTATTTTTGCTCTCAAAGATCGGAATGGAGTTTTGTGTTACAGATGGAACAAATTGGAACTGATCTCCAGCATCTACTTGAGCAACTTGTTCTCCACCAGTTTCCAAGAGATTGATGCTTGGTTTGTGGAAGCTGTCAAACATAAATTACGCCCTTACTTCATCTATGATCTTCAAGCTCATTACTCCTCTCAGGATGTTCTTACGGCGGTGAAAGCTTTGGGTACTGACGAAGCATCGGCCCTTGATGGTTTCAACAGAAATTTTTTAAAACTTTTTGGCATATTGTTGGTTCCATATCACAAAAACTGTCCTTGATGTTCTCGAAGGCTACCCTCTCCCTCCTCACCTAAATTACTATTTCATTACCCTCATTCCAAAAATCAAAGTGCAACTGATATAGAGAATTTTAGACTTATATCCCTTTGTAACTTCACTTATAAAATTATCTCAAAAGTAGCTTTCAAGATCCAACACAAGCTTCCCTCTTAATTTCTAAAAATCAATCTGGCTTTGTCAAGGATCGGTTGATCATTGGTAACGTTATCCTTGCTGGAGAAATACATCACAAGTTGGCTAAAAGCCCAGCTAAAAAAAGGCCTCTTTGCCATGAAAATCGATTTAAGTAAAGCCTATGATAAGATTGAGTGGAGTTTCACTTATAATATCTTGAATTCTATGGGTTTCCCCTCCTGCTGGCTCTCTCCTAGTTTTAACTGTGTCACATCAATTAGATGTGTTGTTATTGTTAATGGTGCTTCTGGGTAGTTTTCAATCAAACTAGGGCCATTCGTCAAGGGGACCCCTTGTCCCCTTTTCTGTTTATCCAAGTCCAAGAAGCACTCTCATCTTACCTCAACAAATCATACCTTGTTGGAAAGTTCGAAGGGGTTAAACTCGGTTTTAGTGGCCCAACAATCACTTATCTTGCTTTTGTAGATGACATCCAATTTATAGGAGTTGCCTCTTTAGAAAATGTTACCTTCGTCAAACAAACCATCCACATATTTCTATCTTCTTCTGGTCATTTGGTAAACCTTGCAAAATCTTATATTCTCTTTAGTAGGAAATTGAATCCTACATTGAAAACCCACATTTCTGAAGTTCTGGAAATCAAAGAAGTCCCTAGTTTCTCAAAGTATCTGGGTCTTCCCCTCGAAATTAGGAGGAACAAAGCTCAAATCTTTGATTACATTACTAATATTATAAAAAAAAGAGTCAATTCCTGGATTAAACCAATATCTCAGGTAGCATGGGCTGTTATGGTAAGTAGTGTTTTGCAAGCTATGCCTTGATACATGATCGCTCTTTTCCTCCTCCCTAAAACCACAATTACCAAGATCAATTCAATCATTTCAGGTTTTTGGTGGGGAGGTAGAAAAGACAAAAAGTGCAATGTATTGGATGAAGTGGGGTGAAATTCGTAAATCTCATGATGATGGAGGTATGGGTTTTAGTGCAATAGAGGATTTCAACAAAGTTATGCTCACTAAACAGCTTTGGGTATCATTTCGAATCCTTATTCCCTTATGGCCAAATCCTTAAAAAGCCTTTATTTCCCATATTCTTGCCTCAATAAAGTTTTCTGTCCTTATAACCTCAGCCACATTTGGAAAGTTGTATGTTAGAATATTCACATTCTGAATTTAGGAATAAGAAAGCAAATTGGCCGAGGTGATTCCACCCCTTTTTGGAACTGTCCATGGGTTCCAAGAACAGGAGATTTTTGCATTTCTTCTTCTAGACCTCCACTAGTTGTAACACCCTGAATTTCTAGTTTGTTTTGCTTAGTTAGTAAATATTAATCAAGTTTAGTAATATAGTAGTGGAAGTCATTAAACTTATTGGATGTTACCGCCACACTCACAATCTCTGTGAATGTTAAGGCCAGTTTCTTACTTCAAATCATAATACAGAAATATAACAAAAGTTGTAAACTTAATACAACATCTTCTTTCATGCGTAGCACTCCAGAAACCAAAATAGTACTATATGGAAGTCTCTACACCCATTCCTCATTCTCTCCTCGTAGTAGTGCTTCAAGGAGTCATAACACTTCTGTAACTGTGGCAGAAATATGTGACTATCTCTACATAGCACTGTAACTATAGTTTGACATAATAGTGAATTAAGTGGGGTTGTCGATCTTAGGGACCTTGTTCAATTAACTGACAATCTTATTAATTAACTGAGAAACTAAATTAAAATGTTAAATCTAAAGAAGCACCTAAAATTTTTCTACGAACCTTCACTTTATAAATCTATTAAAAAAACTCTTCCCCAATTGTGCAATAAATTCAAGAATCTTAATTAATCCATTGACCGGTCTCTGTACAATGAATCCTAACTGGTAGAAATAACAAACTGCAAACCATGCTTAAGTCAATTCTAACCAATCGCATTTAAACCAGTTCCTATTGGAGACAAGTTAACCTCTAGGCAAACCATACTTCTAGTCGTTAATCCAGTCAAACTTCCTATATCTTGTTAACCAATCTCAGCGCCACATTTTGATTAGAAAACTACAAACATTTCTTTAATAATTAGCTCAAGAATTAAAGCGCATTAAGAACAGGAATTAAACTACAACATCAATGAGTTAGTGAAAAGATTACAAATAAATTGAAAAATCTAGTTTACTACCCCAAACTAGGGAGCTTATTTAGCTACACTAACATAAATATAAAAATAGGAAAAATAATAGAGAAAGATATTAAATAGATTAAGATAGAGGAAAGAGAAAACTCTGATTAATCAGGTTGACTTTGGATCCCCGCTCTGTCTCTGCCATCACGTCGATCCTCCCTCAAAAATATGGTATGACAATGGTGGAACTACGGAATGTGGTGGTCAATGATAGTGGTCTGGTAGATTGGCGTGGAGAATTTGATGGTCTGGTGTGGATTGAAGAAAAGAGAGGCACAACCCCTATATAGGCGTTACCTCCACTCTCTGTAGTCGTAACTTATGTTATATAGTATGCCCGATCGTTTATCTAAATAATTTCTATCTTATTCTTAAACGCGGCGTCCCACTTGCTGTCGAATTGGCCGCGTCCGGATGTGCATCCGTATTTACATGTCCGGACGTCTCTGTATAAGCCGCACGGTGTTTCTCCATCTGACATGTCCGGACGTGCGTCCGAGTTTGAAGTGCGGTCGTGTCTATATTTGTTGTTTGACCCAACACGTACGGACGAAAGTCTGGACGTGACTATACTTCACTTGTACTGGAAGTCTCGGCATATGTCTCGGCATGTGTCCGGACACTTGTTGAATAACTCTCGGCACATGTTCGACCTTGCAAGTTCGGACGCAAGGTCAGACATAACTTCAGCGGGGCCAAGATTCTTCGTTTTAGCTCCGTTTTGCTCCTCGTTTGTTGTGTTAGAATCCTCATAAGAAAAACTATGCATTTCTGTTGGAACCCAAGGTTTTGCTGATAATGACAACAGAGTAAGTCTAGTGACAGAAGAAGTATCACTGATAATAACATCGGAGCAAGTCTGGGCGACGAAGGAGTCCGACTGTGGAAGGAGTCGTTCTGCGACATAATATTCTCCTGGAACGTTCTAGAAGTTATAAGGCGCGCCTCTACTGTTAAACGTGGAGAAAAACATGGAAAAAACCGTCACACACGTTTACCTATGATCAGGCCTGAAAATCAAGGCGGTCAAAGGTATAGAGCGCCAGAATGTGTCCCTCTGCAGAGTAGTTGCGACAATTTCGGAGTATGTTTGACCAAGAGGACGTGGAGCACCATCCTGAATGTTATGGCTACTAAATAGGAGCAGTTACTTCGGGTATTATCACTATATAAGCAGGGAGAAGTCATTTGTAATAGTTGGAGCTCTTCACTTCCATATTTCTAGAGAGAGAGAGAGTCATATTGAGAGAGATATCATTTTCGAGAGATTCTAGTGAGACTTAGTCAATCAGCTTAGGTATTTATTACCTATAGAGCACACTAAACACTCCCCTTTACTTCTTGTTACGCATTGATCAAAGCCGAGAGTAGAGCGAGTGTTGGATGAGACAGAGTACCTTTGTCGAATCCCAAGATAGGAAGCTAGGTTGTAATTCACATTGAATTTCAATATAAGCATAATCCTATCTTGTTAAATTATATACAAACGCTTCCGCATTATCTCCTTGGCAAATACTTGTCTCCAAGTAGGGTTGGTCTGAGACTAACACCTCAGACCTACTCGGTCAGCACCCCGATCCCATCAAGTGGTATCAGAGCCTGTGTTAGCTGACAAATCTCTCAAGATGGAAGATCTTATCGACTTAGTGGAGCCCGAGTCATGCACCACCAGTATGACGTGCTTGATGGCTCACAATGGTAAGAAAAACGCTCATGATCAGGTAAGTGAGACTCCCTCTACAATGAAAATTTGCGGATATTTTGGTTATGATGGTCATACGGACTATTCCTGTAATAAACTTCGTGATTTATCATTTAATATATCTTGTGTGTCTGCAATTATCAAAGCTCGTGATCTTTACTATAATAGTTCTTCATCATTGTCGAAGAGGGGACCCAAGTATACCTGGGTTCCCAAAACTAACTAGTAGCTTTTTGCAGACAGAGTGGCTCGGAACAATGACTCTTGGTTTCTGGATAGTGGTTGATCAGGATATATGATAGGAAACCAAGTTGAGTTTATGACTCACTCTGACCATCAAGGGGGAAAGGTTACTTTTAGAGACAACATGCACATAAAAATCATAAGAATTGGCTCCATTGGTAACCCCTCTTTATTTAAAGTTGAAAATGTTTACTTAAATGTTATTTTTGGACATAGTCTCTCAAGTGTCTCTCAAATTTGTGATTTCTCCAATCTTATGTTATAAGATTTATGACTCTATCATTCGTGATCGTATAGAAATATGGTTTATGACTCTAATACTGGTGATCTTAAGGCACTATGGCATGTGTTGATTTGAATATCCGATATATATATATATGAGAATCACGAGCAGAAAGCAAGCAGACTCGGTCTGTGAATCATGTATCGAAGCAAGCTTACTATCTCTGTGAATCTTGTGCGGAAAGCAAGCTGACTCGCTCCAGCTTGAAGTACTTTGAAGACTACGGTATTTTTGATCAAAATGTTACCATTATGTATGATAATACCAGCTAAGGTCGTCAAATTCATTAAATCTCATGCTCGCACTAAATTTATATACTTGAGTTCTCATTTGTTACGAGATCATGTGGAAATAAACTTAATCTAATTAAACTATGTTTCCACAGACCCTAGCTTGCTGATATCATCACCAAGGCATCACACATGGTTGCATTTGAGCTCTTTTCGAACACCATGGCATGACTCGTTCTGACTGAGGGTGGTTGTATCTCCTCTCCCTCTTGGAGACAGAGTCTAGATACTCAGGTATAGTCTCTCTAGCACCATACTCTCCTTGGTTAACTAGTTCAACTAAACTTTGTCTATAAATGTTTACTGAAAACCCGCCAAGTTTTTCTTTACCAATTCGACCAAAGCACCCACATCAACCATCCCACGACCCCAAAGCACAAATTATCCTAACCTACAAACCACTTCTACTCACTCTCCCACTCAAAGCCGAAAATCCTCCAAACAAGGCACTATTGTTATCCCAACTCTCGAAACCATCACTAAGTCTCCCATGGCCGTCTCACCATACAAAAATCCCATCCACTTTGGTTCCATTATTACTAATGCCCAAGTCACCCTACAGCCCTAGTCGATTACCCAACCTACCTTGCCCAAGCTCCACTACTATCTCAGCCAAAGCCCTTGCCACTCCTACCAAACCCACTACCACTACCACTAAAGCAAAACCCACTACCTCTTACTACCTAAGTCCATCACAACCCTTTCCCTTCATTCGACCAAGAAATACTGCTAGAGTCAATTTGTAGACAGAATCGGTCTGGCAAAAATACCCACGTAGTTGAAGTGAATTTCCAAAAAAGGGAAAAGGAAAGAAAAACAAAGAAAGACAGAAATCTCATGAGAAGGCTGAAACAAAGCAAATTACGATCGTCTCTTCAACTTATATTCATTGAAGAAGACCTACTCTTGCTCCAGCCACCACTTCCAAGAGTGGAACTTGTGTGACTCTAGTTTGCGCTTTACAGCAACGCTAGCTTGCACATATGGGTATGAATACTCTTGCTAATACGCTTCACTACCACGGTTAGCCACATCTAGCACTCTCTTGAGATTCAAAATGAATGGGTCAATACCAAGATGCAGACCAAGTCCCTCACCCCATTTCCCAGCCTACACCCTTGACCATATTTTCAACCTATCTTAAACTTTGTTTATCTTGGTGGTGTTTTTATCAAACTTTGGAAGACTTTGTCGGTTGGCTATTTAGCCATGTGATTGCTTTTGGATGTTAGGCATACTCACCCTATGTTGCCAGATGATGTCAAAAAAGGGGAAAAGCGGTGAATCCCATTCTTAGGAAGATGAATTAATGTTTTTGGTGGTAGGAAGACTTAAATTGCACTTATGGATTTTGCCCTGCTTGATGGTCAAGTAGACTATTTCTGTTTAAGCTTAGTTTAATTCTATTATGCTCTTCTCTTACTAGTCTTGTCTTAAATGGCGTGCTCAAATTTAGGGGGAATATTGGACTAAGGGGGAATCAGTCAAATGACGTTGGTTCTTCCAAGCTTGTTTGCTTGTATGTCTTTTTTGCAGGTTAACTCTTGCTACGGGATTCACTCGAGTGATTTTTGGCATCATCAACAAAAAGGGGGAAAATGTATGAAGATATTAGAGTTTTGCTGAAGATTGCCAAAGCAGATGCCAGCAAGAGTCGGTCCGAGATTGATGCAACGAAAAGAGACCAAATCAAAGAAAGTATGAGTTTCGCGAACAGTAACTCCCACTGTAGAACAAGTCATCCAGAGCCTGCCCACAGACAAAGAGTCTCGACAGACGTAGTTTGGTTGTCAACCAACTCGATCTGTCAAGCGGTTTGCATTCATATCATCTTATAAATGATGCTCAACTTAAGGGGGAACTTTATCTCATCTTGATGGGATCGGGGTGCTGACCGAGTAGGTCTGAGGTGTTAGTCTCAGACCAACCCTACTTGGAGACAAGTATTTTCCAAGGACAAGTTGGGTTGGTCTGAGACTAACACCTCAGACCTACTCGGTCAGCACCCCGATCCCATCAATTTCCTATAATTTTCACTGAATTAGACACATAAAATGTATTAGTTCACATTAAAACATAAATCTAAGGAAAAACATATGATAAGTGAGAAATATTACCCAAAAGTAATACGAATAATAGGTCAATAAACCCTCAAAAGTTTATATATTTTGCACTTATCAGTAACACCCCAGATGGATAATTGTCCAACAACTTAGCTCCCAAGCCATTTGGGTTTGAAAACTAGCCATCTAAAGCCCTTTGTCCTCACTTGGGTCTAAAAGTGGAAGGCCTTGTTGTTGTAGTCAACCCATATGTATCCTTATAAACCACTTGCTTTACTACTTATATCCCGATGTAGGCTGAGGGTATTACAACTTCCACCTGTATCTATGGTCAATTCAGACAACATATAGAAGGGATCACAAGGAAAAATGCTAGAAAATCAGTAAAGCTGAGTAAATTACATAAAACAGTATATCAAAATAAGCATATACATATACTCATGCGAATCATTTCAAGTCTATCAAGAAATACAAACAATTATAATCACGTACATTCATTTTAGTCAAAACTTGTTCATTAGTCTCAACATTGTTTCTCCATTCCAATCAAACCGAGATCTAGGACGAAACTCGATCACTTGTAAGTGATCCAATCTTTCCAAACGCACTCAAGGCCCTAAAAAAATATGTGCACACCCTCTATAATGCATTTAAACTATAGAGTAGGAAAAACAGAGAGTGACCCATGGAACCTGAGGCATACCATGAGCAGAATATTTGTAACAAAGCAATCAATGCCATGTCAATCACTGCCATCCATATGGATATATCACTTTCACTTTAAAGTTTACTTGGAATGCCAATTATTGCTGGTTTAACCATTAATCTTTCATTGAAAATCCACTCTTTAAAACATGGAAAATCATTTAAGCTCATATTCAAAGATAGACAATAATCATAACAATCACTTTAAAGGTTAACCATTGCAAGGTTCATAAATAAATAACAATACTCACAGTGTGTAATCTCATTATAGACATCAGTATGTAGTCCAAACCAGACATATACCAATAAAACCTTAAGTATACACAGTATAACCATCCAACAATCCATAAACAACTTTAATAACACCTTTGAAGTCTTAATCTCTAGTCACTTTGTTAGGTTAATAAATGGTACTCTTACTACCTATAACTTTGACCACATCATCTTTGAACATATCAAAACAATCCTATTAGTTTAATATTATAGTTTGGAAGCTTTAAACAATTATATAATACACGAACTACCTAAACACTTCAAAACCCTAATCGATTATAGTTTAAGGGTTTATTATCTTGGTTCCTTATAGAACACTCACGGCCATCATATTAACTAAATCAATAAATTAAGCTTGAAAGTTAGTTTAGCTCCTAATCTCATTATAAATCAACCCAAAAGGGTCCACTTAAATCACTTAACATATAGTAGGTTCTTTAACACCTTAAACCCTCATCTTTTTCCCTTAAGAACCTATCTTAAAGTTATGAGTTTGTAACCTTTAATAGCTTGATAGATATCAACAAATTTACAGTAGTAATAAAAGATGGTTAGTCTTAGAAATTACCAAAAGACTCATGACAAAATTAACCAAAAGTCTCTCTTAAATTCGGCCAATATAGATTAAATCTTAAACCATCATATTCTCTCTTGAGAACCTATCTTTTATTTGCTAGTAATAACCCTTTAAAACAAGAGAATATATAAGGGTGATAAAGAATTATAGACTTAGAAATTACCTTATTGAAATCCTTCCAAAAGATCTTAGAATTCCTTAGAAGATGTATGATCTCCTACGAGCACTTTTGGAACACCTCAAGGTAGCACAACAAGGGAGTAAGTTTTCCTGGATCTTCCTCAAGCACCACGGTCATCAACTTCAAACAGAATGGATGTAAAGCATCTAGGAACAACTCACTTCAAAGGCTTTAGAGTTTGGAAGGAAATGGTGCTTTAACAAGGAAAAACATTTCTCCTCATTTCCTATGATCTTGGATGGCTCTCCTCTCTTCCTTTCTATTGTAGTTTTAGTATGATTGAGATGAAGGATTGAATGCTATACTAAGTGAAGATATGACCATTTTATATAGAGGCCAAGGAGAGGATGAGTCATATTCTTCTTTGTTAAGGAAACCCTAAGCTTAGGACAGCCATGCTCCACGTGTCTATCACCTAAGATGCTATGGAGTGTCTATGCTAGGTGGAGTTGGCTGGACAAGGAGTTGGGCGTCCACCACCACCTTACTAGCTGGCTTCAACAAAATGTGCTCTAAGCTAATTGGGCCATATTTCCCTCCAAATGTGTTAGATTGTCATTGGATCAAAAGTGTTATAATGATGGCTGAAAGGCTAGATATTTTGGAAGCCATGGGAGGAGCTTAAGCCACCTCTTAGTTGCTTTCTTTCCACCTCATGCTTACTTTCCACCTCATGCTTATTTTCCACCTCATGCTAACTTTCCACCTCATGCTTGCTGCCATCTTAAGCACCAATATCACCTCCTTGTTTGCTATACTGATACTATTGGAGCATTCTAGTCCAATACTTCCAAAAATGTGCTTTAAGGAGTAACTAAGGATAGGCTTCTTTACCAGCCTCCAAATTAGGGATGGCAATGGGTAGGCGGGTGCCCGTTTTACCAGACCACCCGACCTAATAAAGCGGGTGAAAACCCCTTAAAAAATGGGTGATAAATGGGTGACAGGTGAAACGAAGAGGATGACGGGCCGGGTGAACATTTTTCACCCGACCCATCACCCGAAGATGGTTCAAAGTTGAGCAAAATAAACCCACACTGGGTCATATTGGATACGAGAGCCAATATAACCATTCATCAAACTGTTTTGCATGTGGTTTAATCTTGTTATAGCATACAAAGTGTTCATAATTTTAACAAGATAATAATATGGGAGCCAAGTGATTCTGAAGCCTACTTGACAACCTCCCACATCGAGAATGAAAAGCAAATAATTCACTACTTCAGTTATAAAAGAAGTGAAGGGCGCTGCAACAGAGAGTAAACTTTGCAATTTAGTCTTCGAAGTTAATATCCTTATAAAAGCGATAATCAATGTGGTTATAAGTTAGTGTGAATGAGCCAACTTCCTCCAGTCCCACATCAAAATACTAGTACATGGGTTGAGTTTCCTTACTTATAAATGATCCACTTAACCCTTGAATCATGTATTCAATGCCTAATTCACGCATACAATGTGTGACAAGGTGGTGGGTTGAAGCAAAAATTTCTCCCACGCTGAGTTTTCAATAAATTTTATTTGGTTTCATAGCATATATATCAAAGGCATGTTACATTTCTTTATATGTGTTATAAAAATAGTTTAAACTTTTTTGGAGAATGTTTGGGTTAGATTTTTTTTAACCTCGGCTCCGTCATCAATATTTCAACCGTTTATCACCCGATCCACTCGATTCACCCGTGGGTGACGGGTGGATCAGGTGATGGGAGATAGTTATCGGGTGATGGGTCAGATTTGGGCGGAGTTAATAAAACGAGTGATGGGTGCGGGTGAATTACCCCAAACTTAATTAGGGTGATTAAATTACTCTAATACAATATTTGAGGGCCTAATAGTCCCTAAGTAATTTTGGTAAAGAGAATAAATCCAAAAGAAACAAGAAAACGCTTAAAAAGCGAAAAACGCTAAAACGCTAAAACGAGCGTTATGTGACCGTAGGAGGAATACGACATCGACAATGGTCTTAGGTGGATTTAAAAGGCTTAATAATGCCTAAATAATATACAGGTCCAATTCCCGAAGAAAACGGATCCAAATAATGTGTTAAAACGCTAATAAAGCTTTAGCGCACGTTTTTTAGAAAACCCGAAAACATGACTTTAAGTGGTCAAATGAACCCGTAAAAATTATAGTTCATCAAATAACTATAAATAAACATTAATTGAAGCTTAAGAGCCATTAAAATTAAAGAAACGAGAAAATTCCAGAAAACGGGCCCGGTTAGTGAATAGTGCTAACACCAGGTAAATTAACGAGCATTTTCTGTAAAAGACAAAAAACGCCCCAGCTTATATTATATAGTGGGCCGGTCTTATATGGGTAGTCAGCACTCTTCTCTCTCAATTTACAAATTAGCTAATTAGCTAAAAAGTAAACAAAAAGCAAAAAGGTGAAAAAGTAAACAAATACCCTTTTCACACTCTCTCTCCTCTCATTTTCTTTCTTCCTCACGTACTGCTCTCTCTTTCTCCCCTCAGATTTCTCTCTTCTTCTTCCTCTGGCTGGAACGATTCCAAGCCCTCTCCCATGGCTACCCTCTCTTCTCTTGCTCACCCAAGCTACATCCAAGCTCCAAATCCAAAAATAATTACATATTTGAACTCCCCTCATCAAGAGCTACAATCCCCTCTTTTTAAAATTCCAAAAGGATGAACTTCATCTCCATGGGTTTTTCCCATTTTAAGAGGAAATGGCACCATCTTGTAGCTTGAAGTCTCCTCTCTCTCCTAAGGTAAAAATATTCAAGAAAAACTCATTTTTCTTCACCCTCCTTTCTTAACCGATTTTGCCCCTCTTTGATACCTCATTTTCTTCTTGTTTTGGAGCATTGGTTCAACACTCCAATGGTGGTGGGACCCTCCTTTTGATTCATGGGTGAAAATCCCTCCTAAAGCTCCAAAGGTAAAAACCTTGCTCTTATGTTCTAACCCCTTTTATTGAATTAGAATTTTTCTAAGGGTTAGAAGTTTAATTATATTAAGGGAAATTTCACGATATACCCCCGAGGTTTGAACGAATTTTACGAGATACCCCTGAGGTTTCATTTTTATTACGAGATACCCCTGAGGTTTCATTTTTTTTTACAATATACCCCTGAGGTTTCACTTTTATTACGATATACCCCCGAGGTTTCAATTTTATACGAGATGCCCCTCAGTTCAGATTCTGATATATTATATTTTTCATATCCACATTTTACCCACGCACCATATGCCCTGCAATAACTTCACGGGTTGATGGTCAAATTTTTTAAAATGTAAAATATGAACAAAATGCACATAAAAATTAAAGATCAATTAAAATTTTAATTCAATTTAAAAAACATTAATAAAAGTATAATAAAAAATAAAAAAAGTAGAATCATAAAATTTAAAATAAATAGAAATGACTAAACAATAAAAAAATAATCTATTTAAAAAACTTATATTGTTACATAATTTAAACGGTGGCTTAAAATCATAAATTTTTTATTACAATTATATTAAATACAAGAAATAATTTTATCAATTATAGTAAGAGTTTATTAACGAATATATTATTCGATATCAATAATCACATGAGAAATGATTATATTTTATGGTTTTTATACTATAATCACAAAATAAATGATTATATTATTTTATATCAAAAATCATTATTTTAAATTAGAAAAATAAACTCTTGAAATCATTATTATATGGTTTTTATAGATACTATTATAGTGGTGGCTTAAAATCATAAAATATAATCATTTTTCTTGTGATTATTGATATCAAATAATATATTTGTTAATAAACTTTATCGATAAATATTTACTCTATCGATAAATATTAAATTATTTATAATTTCTTGCGTTTAATATAATTGTTAAAAAAAATTTATGATTTTAACCCACCGTTTAAATTTTGTAACAATATAAGTTTTTTAAATAGATTATTTTTTTGTTGTTTTGTCATTTTTATTTATTTTAAATTTTTTTATTCTAATTTTTTTATACTTTTATTAATATTTATTAAATTGAATTAAAATTTTAATTGATCTTTAATTTTTATGTGCATTTTGTTCATATTTTAAATTTTTAAAAATTTAACCAGAAACCCGTGAGATCATTGCGGGGTATATTGTGCGAGGGTAAAATGAGGATATGAAAAATATAATATATCAGAATCTGAACTGGGGGCATTTCGTATAAAATTGAAACCTCGGGGGTATATCGTAATGAAAGTGAAACCTCAGGGGTATATCGTAAAAAAAATGAAACCTAAGGGGTATCTCATAATAAAAATGAAACCTCAAGGGTATCTCGTAAAATTCGCTCAAACCTCGGGGTATACCGTGAAATTCCCCTTATATTAATTTTTGTGCCTCTTGAATGTTGGGAATGGAGTTTGGCAACTCCGTTTTCCTTTTGACCGAAATTGAGGAAGAGGAGAGGAGAAGACTTGAAATTGGAACTAATGAGAATTTAAGGTAAGAAAACTACCTTGACTACTACCTTATTGTTTTAGTATTTTTGGGAATGGGAAAATCTAAAGAATGAACCAAAATTTGATGGGAATGTGCTTGGATTGGTTAGATGAGGAACTTGGGATTTATTGTTTGAATTGAGGGCTTTGAAGCCATGAGATTTGAGTTTGTTGTTATATTGTGGTTTATTGAGATTTTGGGAGCTATAATGTTATTTGATGATTTGGATGGAATTATTGATGTGCTGGTAGGACCCTTTAACTAGTTTAGGATTGGTTTAAGTTTATGGGGAGGTTATGGCAAAATTTTAGTAGAAAATGAGTGTTTTAGGTGGCTTGGTATGTGGGGGAAACTTAAGTGTTTAGTTGGGTCGAGTAGAGATGTTTAGTAACCTTGAAATGGTGAATGGAGGATGGACTTGAGAGAGATAAAAATCTGTAGCATAAGAAGGTGAGGTAACTTAGAAATTCTTGAAATGAGTTAGTGTTTATAGTCATGGAAATTGAGAGTGAACTTGGGCATAGTTAGTGAACTTGTCTAGGAATTGATTGGAATGGTCAAATGGAGTTAGAACAATGTGCAAGGTGCTAAGGGAAATTAGAAAATGCACAAGAGTGCAAAAGTGTAACATTGAAGAGGAAAAATCTGTAGAAATTGAGCATGGATTTGAGTAGGGATTTGACTAGTGTTTTGAGGAGGTTTGGAACATGATTAATGAGTGTTTTAGGGTGTTTAAACATGTAGGAAACATGTGGAAAGATTAGGAAATGATTAAGGGTGAATTAAGGGTTGAAAACTGTCCAAAAACTGTAAATTTTGATAGTTCCAGGGGTGGTCCGGGTTTGCAAATCGATACACAAACCCGGACCATAGCAAAAACACAGCAGAAGACCATCCCAGGGGGTGGTCCGGGTTTGCAAACCCGGACACAAACCCGGACCACATGAAAAAGCAGCCAGAAACTCATTTCCGGGATTGGTCCGGGTTTGTAACCCCGGACACAAACCCGAACCAGGCTAAAAATGTAACAGAATGTGTTTTAAGGTGTCCTAATGATGGGGAATGGATTGGTATTGGTTTTAGGTGATGTTTAGGAGTTGTTTGGTGACTTGTAAAGGTCCTAAGAAGTGTAAACAAGTTGTAGAAGTGGTTGAGAAAGTTGTGAGTTTAAGAGCACATAAACAAAACCAAAGAACAATGGGTTAACGGGGTTAATTACGGGAGTACTAGTTTTACATACCGTAGTACCTTAAATAATGGAGATGGTTGGAATATTATCAGTGGACCAAGATTAAACCGAACAAGGTGAGAAGTCACGGTAAAAGTTAAACCAAGGTGTAAGGTATGATTTTCTCATGCCCTGTATCCTAACTTGGTTACTCTGATTTGTGTGCTTGTTTGATTGTGTGATCACCTAACAAGATAAACGCATGAATCGGATTGTGTGTACTCTCCTGTGCTTGTATTGTATTGCTTGTGGTTGGATTGTTGACTAAACTGAAGTTTGTATAATTCATGAAATGTGTGGATTGTGAATGAAATGCTTGAACGCTGAATGTGTATTGTAGATCGACTCATAGTTAAGTCTTGTTTGATTAGAGACTCGAAGAAAGAGTCAAGTTGTGAATTAACGAAAACGGGGAAACCCACTAAAACTATCGAACCAATAAACGATAACACAAACTACGAACTCACTAGAACGTGAGAGAGTTGTACAGGAATTAGTAAACTCCCGATTACGGTAGAGAACCGAATTGACTTAATCCACAAAACTAATAATGGTGGAAGTGTTAAGTAACCTCTATTTAGAGGATTGATGAGTGTTCAAACTTGAACCTTGAGAGAAACAAAGTATGGTAAGGGATCACCAAGCCTCTTAGAAAGATAGTCGAACCCCAATGAGAGGAACCGACTAAAATAAACAATGTCCCGAACACGAGAGTATTCGATAAGTTGGATAAAACCTTAAATTTTAGAATACTAGACATTGAGGAATTCCCTAAGCCAATAGATGTTATCGAGAGAGATACCTCTAGGTTAATCCTTGAGATTGTGAAATGACTCTGATAGTGGAGTTTTGGGAATTTGAGTAGTCCGGTAGAGAACTGGACATTTGTGAACTTGAGGAGCTAAATGCATAGCTCCTTTTGTATTTGTAAACTTGGTGATGGGTCTTATGTATGACCCTACCCGGAGGTCGTGGCTAAGACTTAAAAGATGCCTTTGAGTATTGAATATTGATTTGATAACTTGAGTATTTGAGTATTGATTTGAGTATGTGAGTATTGAGAAATGAGTTGTGACTTGAGAGACTTGAGAATTTGAGTTTGAGTGAAGAATTGAGTTGAGTATAGTAGAACTTGTTGAGATTGTGAGTAAGAGTACCCAAGAGAGTGGGTAAGACAATGAGCTATTGACTAAGGCATAATGAGGTAGAAACCCTCAAGCCTAAGAAAAGAGTATATCAAACTAACCTCTTGATATGTGTGTTAGTATTTGTGTTCTTCATTGAACCTTGATTGAGTTAATATACATATGTAATGTATTATTGCCTTGCATGTCGTTTGAATTAAAATGAACCGCATGCTCTCGACCAAATAGTCGGCATACCCTCGCTAGTACGCGGGGTATGTGAATTTCATATGCAGCAATTTTGCTGAGCCCCTAGGGGCATCATTTTTATTTTACAGGAACATTGAAGCTGATCACCGTTCGAGAGTAGGACGGGGTTGTGATTAAGCATGGGTAGTTGTTTAATAATTGTATTTGTTTGTATTATGGATTTGTAAGACCGAAAGGTCATCAATAGACTTGGGAATTGTAGATACTCGGTATAGAACAGTATGGAGTTTGTATTTGTATATTATGGGATTGAAGGTTGTATTTGAATTGAGAATTGACAAGGAAATGGAATGTATTGTTTGTATAGAGTACTCGGTATAAGACCCATCAGACCGATATTGTACTTGTATTGTTTGTTTGGATTGGATTTGGCCTTGTTAGTCATGTGGGTGACTAACGGCATGTATCACCCACCGGTTGTAGTTTGAATTCTGCTGCGTTGTTGTTGGTAATTGAGACGGGTTAGAAGATAATGGTGTGATTACCGGTAGGGGTGTTACAGCGGGTGAGGCTCCATCTGACCCAAACATGACCCATTTCCATCCCTACTCCAAATGGCATCTAACTCAGCCAAGATGAAGATATTTTCAAGGGAAGGAACTAAGATAAGTCAAAGATAATAATGTGGATTGCCAATCAATATGCTCCTAAGTTAATATATGGTATTAAGGCTCAAAAGGCCTTTAATAACCTAAATTGAGTTGTAAGCAACTTACTTAAGCTATCAAGGATGATTATAATTTTCTTAGTTAAGATTAGAGTTTATCACACTACCCTTAATCATAGTTTAAAAACTGGGGGTATTTCACTAGTCCTTGAAACCATGGTAGGTTAACCATCTTATTCGGATAACCGCTTTCTGTTAATGGGTCTTTCATTTTCTAAAATTTAATTCCATTACCATTCCATTTAGATCGGTTAACCGTTTAGTTCAATTTTCTAAAATCCAATTCCATTACCATTCTGTTTAGACCGGTTAATCTTTAGTTCGGTTCAGTTTTATCGGTTAACCTTCTACTCGTGTATTGATTTTATTGATTAGCCTCATACCATTAATATTATAGTACAACATTGATCATCGTGAGTGACAAATCAAACACATGTGACAATAAAATATAATAATATGTATATTTCCTCAATAGCTAATTTGAAGTTTTTTATTGTTTATATAATCGGTTAACCATGGTAACCATTCTGGAAAATTCAATACCATTACCGAAGCCAGAACCTGTCAATTTACACTGTTTGGTTAACCATACCGCAAGAACCGGTACGGTTAATCTGAAAAAAGTACGGTTCACTTCGGTTTTGGTCGGATACCGCGGTTTCAGAATTTTTTGAGCAGCCCTACTCGAAACCTAGCTTGTAGCTGACCATATCATTCAAGATCAAGCCTCCTGTGACACTAAAAAACTCCAATAAAACCTTATCCGCCATGAGAATGATCAGTGGATCTGGCATCAATCTAAAGACAAAAAATACACTATGAAAGATGGGTATGCCAAAGTCCAAAACCCAAAAACCTAGAGTCAATCCTCTAGTACTAAAAGTAACTTTGAAATCAGGAAAAGTTTCTTGCACCTCATTTGCCCTCCTAGAGCCGGACTCATACTCTGGAAATTTTTGAATAACATCTCCCCTTGTAATAACAACAATGGTAATCGGATAGGAGGCTCTACTACTTGCTTCTTTTGTGGTGACAAGGATACAATAGCCCACTGCTTCTTTCGGTGTTATGCTGCAAATGACCTTTGGTTTCTATAATTGACATACATGATGTCCCTAACAACAACAAAAAAGGAATCATTGACTGGTTCATTGATAAGGCTAAAGGATGGGGGCGAAGAAAATTATCAGAGATTTTTAATCTCATGTGGGTCATCTATGATGCTCGTAACAGATGCAGACATGACTCTTCTCTTGCTTAGTGGACAATTATTGAAAGAAACAAAGCTTTTATCGAAGCTTACAAAACCTTTTTGCTAATTTGCCCCAGGTCAATGAAGTTTGTCTCAAAGCTTCCCCTAGCAGATGGTTTCATTCCGATTGCCTTTGAAGTCACTAGTAAGAGAGATCAACCATTTCTTGTTGGAGGTATCTCAAGATCAAAAGATGGCTTTTCCTTGACAACTAACAACAAGATCATAGAAAGAACTTGTAAAGTGCGGGTGGCTATTCTTAGACCAGCATGTATTGCAGTGGAACTTGTTCTTAGAGAGTGTAACCATTGTATCTGCTTCAAAAACATCAATGGGGAATCTTAACAGTTGTTGTTTAGCTTCGTAGACAACAAAGTGCCAGAATTTAGAAGTGCAAGATTGGACTTTCTCAGGATGTGTAACGCTCTTGTTTCGTTTATGTGTAATAGACCTATGGATAACCTAAACTATCATACTTTATTTGTTGCTAGATTCTTTAATGACTCCTTTCTTGCTGTTAAAATTTGGAATGGACACAACATTCCTTACCGGATTAGATCAGCTTGTTTTTTGGACTTGGAGCCTAGTTCGTAATTCCTTCTCGGTTGTTAATCCTAGTATCTGTAAAAAAAAGTAGTTAGAGAAACTTCATCAAATGGACCTTTGACTAATCCATTTTCATGTGAAAATAAACTGATTATCATTAGTGAAAAGATACGTTAACTGATACACTAATTGTCTAATCAACAACTTACATGCCTTAGCTTAACCCTGTTTTTGTAACCATACTAACCTAACTTAACTATACAAATGCCAGCAATAAAAAGCATACAAAAATCACCTTACCCCCTTCTCTTTCCGTTTCTTTCTTTTGGTTGTTAGGGGTCATTGTTCAAGGTCCGCATAAGTGGATAAGAAGACATGAACTAAAACCAAACAAAACAACACATTTACTAGACTATCTCTTTTACTAACCCATTACCCTAGTCTCAGAGGCGGACGGAGAGAGGGGCTAAGGGGCTCCAGCCCCCCCCCCCCCGAAACTTTTGAAAATTTGTCAAATACTCTTATAATTTTTTAAAAAATACAACATAATATAAAATTTTAAAAAATGATAGTGTCAAAAAAAATTTTAGCCCCCCTAAACAAAATTTCTGGATCAGCCACTACCTAGTCTTATGCGATTGATTCCTCTTGTTTTTTCAGGTCCTCCTCTTACCTATATGAGTTTTTCTAATCCATCACGAATATGTGCTCAAGCCCAGTACAAATTTCTTACTTCCTCCTTCTTTTTCCTTCATCATAGCCTGGGAATTTGATTAGCTACTGCTCAAGCTAGTACTTGTCTCTTTGTTATTCGCATGTAAGTACCCCTTGCCAAATAATATATTTCCTTAAAGTTTTCCAAAGCTTATTGCTCGTCAATTGTAATACAACCTAGCTTCTTGGAAAATTTCAAAGTTTCCTTTGCTCGCCTCCTCTTTAATTGGATCATTATGGACATGATTTCTACTTCGGTTTCCTCTTTGTGTGGGTCATCACTGACTCCAAGGTAGTGGCACCATTGCCATCTCATTTCTTCTCCCTCCTGATTTTCTTTTATGAACTCATGCTCATTGAAATACCCCAAATCTAAATAATATTATTAAATCATTATTTATTGGAATATAATCCAAATATGAATCATTTCACGTACGCATGCAAACCCATGCATGAGAACGTTACGTAAAAATAGTCGTTTCTCCATAAACGCTAAAACGCCTTAGAAGCATATGGTCAAACATGACCTTGTATGACCCTCTAATATTCAAACCAAATGGTCATACAATTATTATATGAATATACAAATATATTCCCTAAGCACTACACAAAAAATTGGTAATAGTGACATTATATTGGTGACACTTTATGAAAATGTCAAAAATAATATGACGTTTATAATTGTAACAATTTTTTAAGACATTTAAGCATGTCACATATTAGGTGAGACATTTCTAAGTGTCACAATTCAAAATATATGAATTATTAAAAAAATATGTATTGTCTGCCTTGGGAATGATTGTACATTGTTTTTATTTCACCTCCAAAATAAAGTACTTTACAACATTTTTATTAGTATTTTTTTCTTATTTTTAAATACATAAATCCATTGAACAGTAGAATTGTTTGTTTATATGGTGAGAATGATACTTTTATTATTGATTACTTATTTTTCTTGTTATTTTTAGGATATTTAAGGATATCATAAATTCAGTGAACATTTCTAAGTGTCACATAGAATTTATTAAAAAATTGTGTATCATTAGGCGAGGATAAATGTAACTGCCCTCCCACTATTTTTTACTTTTCAACTAAAATAAGTTAATTTACAACATCAAAATATTAGAATTTATTTAAATACATTTATTATTGGGCGGGAATAAATGTAACCGCCCCTACCACATTTTTTTATTTTTCGACTAAAATAGGGTAATTTACAATATTTTTAATATGTATTATGTATTAATTTTATATGCATAATAATAAAAATGATGAGACAGGGAATGAAATAATTATTATATTTTTTTTGTTTTTATAAATATCCAATTTAAATTAACAAAAATCTTAACTACCTAAAATATCTCAACTTTAACGTGGATTTTTAATATTTCTCTTTCATCACATTTCTTCACGTTCCCCACTTCTCCCATTTATTTCTCCATCTATCCACTTTTGCAAACTACACCGCTATACGCTCTGGGTTCTATAGGGCTTACCTTTTGTCAAGCCTAACAGCACTTTGATTCTCGCCATTAACGTGCCGGTGTTGTCATCGATTTGGTCTACCTCTCTCTCTTTGTGATCTTCTCTCAAAACGTTGGTCTACCTCCAGTAACCCGGACAACCTTCCGTTCAAATTTGCAGTTCATTTCCAGTAATCTAGTTGATTTTCAACGGCAACGGGGAGCGATTCTTTACAACTGTAACATGATTTCCAGCAACACCAAGCATTGATTGAAGGTGTGCCTTTATTTTACTGCAGTCCATTTGTTATGATCTATCCATATCCCATCTAAATCCTCCGTATATATATGGACTTTTTCACAGTTGTAACTATTCCCAATTTTGTAAGTTGGGATTTGATTTTTGTGGCCGATAGCCAAGGAGTTCAAACATTAGCTTCTCAGCAATTTAATACTAACATGTTGGTTTGATTCAATGTGCTACAAAGCAACAGTGGCTGGTAGTTCATCTACACCATTAGTACTTCTTCAACCACATTTCAATGATCTTTAATGATTCGGTGAAAAAAGAAGAGTTGCTCTTGTATTGTTTAATATGGGTGGGATCTTTCATTAAAAGTAACAGCTTGCCAGTAGAAGTTATTAAACTCTTTTGATAATTGATGACACTTAATTTGTCTTCTATTCTTATATTAGTCTGAATGTTCTTTTCTCTAACTTGTTTATTCTTCTCAATATTTTAGGATCCATATGATTCAAATGGAAGCGATGAATGTCAGAACAACTTTTCACCACCGGAGGGAAGTGTAAATGCTTGAGACAAGAATTTAAAGAAAGCATTTTCTCAGTCTTGTTTGTAAATGTCTTTTGTTATGGTTACCTAGGTTTTTGAGGTTGTGTAGATAAATAACATTTATCACTCTCTACTTTTTTTGTAATTAGAACTACTATAGTTAGCTAGTTTGTACACATCATTTAACGCAGGCAAGAAAATGTAGGTAGCTTCTTCATATTATAGCTACTTTACACTTTCCATAGAAAATAGGTTTGTATTTATTTTTAAGATTGATTGCTACAATGAATTGTCATACTAACTACACCATTTTAATACAATGTGAATACTAGTGAGCATACATTCTTTATTGGTCATTCTTCATTTTAGTTACGTTCTATTTACGTCAAAAAAACCAAAATTACTATTAAGTTATGTAGTATTTACGTGAAAAAAATCAAAATTAATATTAAGTTATGTTAAGAAAAACCAAAATAACTATTAATGATTAATAACTTCTAAAAAATTTAAAAAATTATTTTATTATTCATCAAGTTAATTGATGTTTATTAAAACTAAAAAACATTTATGTGTGACGGTTATATATATATAAGGATTATTTTGCTTTCAAAATATGTTGAAGTGTGACACTTGAAAATGCCACCTAAATAATGACAATTATAAGTGTCTTGATATTTTGTGACACTTCTAAGTGTCATATTTATTTTTCTGACACTGTAATTCTAGACACTTGCACCCAGTGTCACAATTAATATTGGTGACATTTTTAAATGTCTTTATTTACAAAAAAAAGAGTCACCAATACAAACATTTGTTGTAGTGAAGCTAAATTCAGTCAAAAACGCAAAACGCTCGGGAGTGCTCACGCCCGCTCCTTAAAGCACGAAAAGTCCGGAGGAGTGCCGAGGTGGCACGAACTCCTATAAAATTAATTCCTTGAGTTCCTAACATCATTATTAACCATTATAAAGAGAACCCGCGAAGTGGTTTCTCAAAATTCAGCAAAAACCACAGGAGGATTTCTTAGCGCTCCTTTTTGCCCGGGTGTGTCCCATGGCCCGTAAATTATGTCATGGGTTGATATAACCTCATATAACCCAATGTAACATCTTAATATATGTTTAATTACTATAATAAGTGTTTACAAACACTTGGAACTCATAAAAACAATTGTTTCCCAAAATTTCCTTAGAGCACAAAAACACACCTTCGGGTGTCACGAAAACGTTTTACGCAATTGCCTTGTAGTTTTGACATACCACGAATTGGTAATATTAAAAGAATTAAAATGACCTTCTAAATCAGTTGGTGTGACTAGTCAACAAGGTGCTCTATAGGGGCCGATTTTAAGAGCAAAAACTAGTATAAAATTGCATTAAAAATTTGTAAAAGGCATAGAACATGGTGCTCACCTTCCCATGTGTTATATTACTTAATGCCAAAGTATGTAGGTCTCATATGACCAGCAAGCTGTCGAAATTATGCAGAATAATAAGGCCATGTGAGCTAGGAAGAAAACAAATGCAAAAAGTAAAAAGTAGATCTAAGATTCCTTTCTTTTGCTTTCTTACAAACTAAGTAATCTTCCATGTTCTTCCTTGGCTATTCATGGCCGGTTTTTGAGCTCCATTCAGGCCTCCAATTCGTGACTCTACATGAAGAAGAAGACAAGCCAATTAGCATTGAAAAATCAAAGGAATATCCTTACCTTTTCTTACCTTGTCATCTAGCCAACATTATTGCTTTCCAACTCTTGCTTAGTCACACCACATGGCCGGTTTTCATGCTGGAAAGGAGGACATTTATTGAGCCAATCAACCAAGAAATAAACTAAGAAAAAGCATAGTCTTTGACATTAAAAATTGACAAACAAAAATCAATTCTAAATTGCATTCTACCTTATACGTGAGTGAGCTCATTTCCCTCCTTGCACATTCTTGCACGGTTTGGTAAGCTCCCTCCTCTCTCTTCTAGCTTCATCTTCTTCCTTTGAAGCTCTTAAGTCCATTAATGGAGTTTTAACTTCTATCTTCATCTTTAAGGTAATTTCCTAGCATTTCTTGGCAAGTCTTGAAGCAAAACTCTTCCTAGCATAACAAGGTGTGTTCGGCTCATTTAGTTCTCCAAGGAGATTGTCCAAACAACATTAATCCAAGGAGCATCTCAAGGTTATCTTAAGGTAGGTTTTAAAGCTTGAAAATCCTTAAAGCACATTTTTATGTGTAACCAAGTTCTACTTCTTATAAGTCTCTTTTCTTCTTCATTTTGATGAAGGAAAACTTGTTCTTCACCTACCTTAGGAGTGCCGAATTATAAGGAGAAAAGCCTAAGGTAAAGTCTTGTAAAACTACTTCAAATCTACTTAAGATCTTTATTCAAGATCTAACTCCTAAACACCTTCACCTCTTGCATAAAACCGAAGAGGAGCATCAAGTTTACCTAGGAGAAAGCTTGGAGATTCAAGAAGAAGTTCAAGCACTTAACCACCTTTGTTAAGAAGTAAGTTTACTAAGTAAATCTTTATGTTATAAGCTTTGTTAAGCTTCTAAAAATTGTACAAAAATTATGTACATCTCCTAGGCTAAATAATACCGAAACTATATGGTTTTATATGCCAAAAATATAATCTATAACATATAGAAAATATTTACCTTAAGACACATTTTTGTGTCACAAAATTTATTTAGTTACAAATAAAATAGGCCGAAATGTCTAGGGCAAAAATGTTTTATTTTGAGCTAAGAATCAATAAGACATTACAATAATTTTTACATGAGTTATATGACTCCTATGAATTTATGTATAATTATTATGACATATAAATCCACTTTTATATACTATATGGTCACCAAATAAATATGGCCGAATGTTAATTGGTAAATAGGTATTAATGACCTACTTAGGTATATAAACTTATATCAAAAGTTTGGTGAGTTAAAAATATTTTATTAGAGCTTAAATGGCTAATTAATTAAGTTATGTGGCTTAAATGTAATTTTTACAAATTTAGTGATTATTGTGAAAGCCGAGAGCTAAAGGGGTATTTGGTGTAATTATGATATAATATAAGGTTAGGAATTAAGTTTAAGAATTTTAGATAATTTAAACAAGCTTTAAAATAACTTTTATAAAGTTTTGGGCTATTATGTAATTTATAAAAGTTGTTATGAAAGTTTAGAATAAAGTGGGCGAATTCATAATTAAGAGATTTATTAGGCTCACTTTGAAATTTTGAGGAATTATATTTAGACTTTAGTTTATAAGTTATTAAGAAGTTATATAAAGTTTTGGGGTGAAAATGTAATTAATGGAGAGTTCAAGACAAAGCCGAATTACTTGGGGTTAGTTTGGTAATTTAAGAATTTATATATATATATTCGGCATTTATGGAGAATTAAAATTAAAACTATAGTTTATAAGGCATTATGTAAAGTTTAAGATTTTGTGGTTAAATTGTAATTATAATAAATATATTGCCGAGATTTAAGGGGCTAAGTTGTATTTTGAAAGTTATAGTATTAAAAGCTATATACCAAATATTAGTGTGACTATGTAATTTAGCTAATAAGAAGTTAAAACTCTATAATATAATGAGATTAGAATTTAAATATAAAGTTTATGAATTAATGTGGTTGTTTTAAATAACCGAAATATAAGGGTAAAATTTAGATTTAAATAAATATAGGTCCTATATGGATATTTGAGGAATTAGAAGAAAGATTTTATTAAAGGAATTATGGAATTAGAACTATGGCTTATGTAGTTATAAGGAATTAAAAGAAACAATAATATTATTTATGACTAAAAGGAGAATAATGAGATTATAAGAATATTATGTCATTGTAAGACATTTAAATATAGTTAAGAAAATTATAAGCAAATATAACAAATATATGAATACATATATGTACATTAAAGGATTTAATAAATCAAAAGGAATAACAAATAAGTTATACATTAAATCATGAGGTAATTAAAAGAAATAAACCTCACATGAAATAACAAATAAGATTTGTTAAAGATCCAATAGATTATTATATAAGGGTAACATAAATTAACCCTCTCAGTTAATCCTATTCTAGGACTTTGTTTGACCAGACGTTGACCGGGAATTAAACAAGTACAGTCTACGGTGAACGGTATGGGATTCTTGCAACCTGTTTTCTACCGGATTACACCGGCTTGTGTGCTATCTGTTGTTTGAATTAACGACCAAGATAATTAATGTAAAATGTTGTTTTACTCCTGTACACTGTTGTATTATTTTATGTGCGTGAATGTTGCTGACTACAACGTGTATGTCCCACGCATACAAACACTACTATACCAGTGGATTAAATACCTGCGTTCAGTATACCGAGGACTTGTACTCAAGTCTCTCACTAACTTCACTTTATAACAAACGTCATTATCCTAAACGTGATAATTGACAATACACATTGTGTTTTTGTTTAACGTCTTTCTATGACACTTAACAATCTATACTACAAGAACGAGGAGCCCAGTTGGATCTGGCCATGCATGCTACAGGAGTTGTACCTGTCTCAGGTCGTCTCCTACTACGTCGCGACGGAACATTCAGTTGGGAGGAAGACTCTATTCCTCCGGGATTCAAATGCCCATCAGTTCAGTTTGAGGAAGACTTCTTCCTCTAGTGGGATTCATTTTCCCACGCCTCTCAGTTCAGGGTTTAACTACGTTATCTCCTGGGGTTTTTATACCCAACCTTTCTCTATAACGAGGTCACTATACCTCCACTATATTGATATACTATTATACATCTGTCAGTCCCACTGTGAGGACCCGACAGCTATCAGACATTTCAGTTCAGCTAACTTGACCTTCTGTGTCTTGTTCTATGTGACATTATTGTCCTTGTATGGATACTTGTTATCATCAGACTATGCTTGTTTACAGCTTTATAAAAATGAACTGCATGTGTTCGACAAAGTAGTTGGTGTGGCCCGGTAGACGATGGGCTGCACGTTTTCCATACCAGCATTGTTTGCTGAGCCCCTTTGGGGGCACCCCCATTTTTCAGGTACCTGAAGTTTAAGAAGATCACCACACTGAGTGTAGGTGGGGTAGACCAAGCTTTGGGAGTCTACTATTAGTTAATTATTTTTTCAGTATTTTACTTTGAGTTTGATTCCTAGTATCTCGGGTTGTATCTGTATTCCAGACCGTGACATTTGAGGATTGTATTTGGACTTAGCCTTGTTGGTCACAAGGGTGGCCAACGGCATTGTAATACCGCCCGGTTGTTGTATTTATTTCCGCTGCAGTTGTATTTTATTTGGGAGTGATCGCCGTTCAGTTTATTGGATTTCGGGTTGGGGTATTACAAAAAGTGGTATCAGAGCGTAGTTACGCTCTGGATACAAGGATACACCGAGATTAGGATTCTAAGACTTAGATTAAGGGTTGAGAGATAGTATTGAAAGGAGTTTAAGTTAGTTTTACTTAGACTACTATCCAAGACCAGATTTGACCAGTTCTAATATACCCTCATCCTGCAGATGTCAGGAAGAGGAGGACGACGTGGACAGGCCGATGAGGAGCCATCATCAGGCTGGCAGACATTGCCACCTTAATTGCTCAGGCATTTGCACAGGCGGGGGTTGCACAGCAGCAGCAGTACCTCCACCACCACCACCCAGGGAGAGAGATTGGGTGAAGAGTTTGGCTGATCTGAGGCCGACTGCATTCAAGGGGCAGACTGACCCTGCTCACTTGGAGACATACATCATGGAGATGGAGACAGCGTTCGAGACGCTTGCAGTCCCAGCTAGGGAAAAAGTAAGACTTGCTGCCTTCTACCTGAAGGATGCAGCTAGAGATTGGTGGAACATGGTGAAAGCCGACCACCTGGATGACCCAGCTTTTACTTGGGGACACTACACTGCACTACTTAGGGGCAAATACTACCCGGCCCACACCAGGATGGTGAAGACTAGGGAGTTTGACGCCCTGGAGCAGACGGGGAAGATGTCAGTGGATGAGTACTATGCGAAGTTCACTTCGCTACTCCGACTACTACCCGGCATAGGATACTCGGACCAGGTGTTGGTCGACCGGTTCTACGGGGGACTGAGCCCTCGACTTCAGTTTGGGATGGGACCAATCATCCCTACCAGTTTACAGGTAAAACAGGAGACATAACCAGTTGAAATTTATTACATACTATACCCCATCATGGGAGATTTGAGATTGATACCTTGAGATTTCAGGAATGTATCATGCTGCCTCCGTTGTGGAGATCACTGTAAGAGAAGGGATGCTTTGAGCTCCCAAAAGAGGAAGGACGGACCTGGTGGCGAAGATGCCAAGCAGGGGAACTCCAACAAAAGGAACAAACCCTATCAGAAAGGACAGGGGTCCTACAAGGGAAGGGGAACCAAACTACTGGGAACCCCCAGTCAGGAACCCACGGAGCAGCAACTTCACAGAAAACCTACCCATCTAAGGGTAGGCACTCTAATCAGACAGTTAGATTTGAAACTTTTGTGATTACTTCAGTACCGTTGGATGTATAATTACCTTGATTGTATTAGGTTCTGGACATGGCTCAAACACGGGCCAGAAGTATGTCCGCCGTTTCAACTGTAAACAGTGTGGAAAGGATCACCCCGGCGTGACTGCCAAGGGGAGAAAGTCATGTGCCGCTACTGTCAGATACTCGGGCATCGTGCCTTCGAGTGTATCCGAAACCCGGAGAGCAGGAACTACCGCCCGGGAGCAAAGCCAAACACCGGCCCTAAGAATGGAGCTAGCGATACTCGCCCTCCACCAACAAACCAGGCTCAGGGTATAAGGGCAAAGGCCCAGCATCGGGACCCGCCCTATGTCATGGACCGCTCAGATGAGGCTGGTCCTTCTACCAACCCAGGTATTTCTAAACCATGTGAACCTGTTATTGAGCAATGGATGATGTGAATGAGTGCTTGCATGCCTTGATTGCCTAATTGAGTAGGAAAGAATTAGTAAGACTCACTAGAAAATTTAAACCACGTAGGAAGCTATAAGATATGCTTTCCTATCCCCTCACCGCCCTCCCTGGAAAAACATTATCAAAGTACAAGAACCAGGGAACGAACAATGTAAGGTTATCCAACCAGGTTTGATATTACTCAAAGGATACCTAACACCGGAGACACAAATTGCAATCATTAGAAAATGTCAAGAATTGGGAGCAGGACCAGGAGGGTTCTACACTCCAGAATTTCCAGGAGGATCAAAAATGAAGCTGAAAATGATGTGCTTAGGAAAGGATTGGAATCCTTATACAAGAACCTACCAGATACAAGAAATGGAGATGGAGCACAAGTGCCAAAAATCCCAGAAGAATTTTTACAATTGTGGAACAAGCAGTTAATACAGCTCAACAGCTAGAAGAAGATCCAGTTCCCAATCTAAGGGCTGATCTATGTATCATCAACTTCTATGAAGAAGGAGGCCGTTAGGACTACACCAGGACAATGATGAAACAAAAGGGTCCCTTGAACAGGGGATACCAGTATTGTCTTTGTCAATTGGAGATGACGCAGAGTTCCTTTATGGCGAGCAGAAGCGTGTGGACCTTGCAAAGAAAATCATATTGAGTTCAGGAGATGTTTTAATAATGGGTGGAAAGTCAAGGTTGCTATACCATGGAATTAAAAGGATTAAATAAACACAGCACCTTCGACAGTGATAAACACCACTCACATGAAACCAGGAAGATTAAGTTTGACTTTTAGAAAGTACTAGTGTTGTAATTGTTTGGACATCTGAAAGGAGATCATCATCAGTGAAGCATTATTGTTATAAAGTGAATGTCTTTAGACCCCATCATATATCAAGTACTTACTCAGATTCTGTTATTAGGTTGTGCTAAGGAGACGGAAGGTGCCTTAAGTATACTTACTGAGGAGGAGGCCAGCAAGGGCGCGCGATCCTCACTGGTACCTTTCCGGTTAATGGAGTGGATGCATTAGTACTGTTCGACTCCGGAGCCTCACATACTTTCGTTTCGCCTACGCTTGCGGGGAAGTTGGGGCTAGACGCGGTAGAGTTACCTGATTTTAAGGTGGCACTCCCGTCTAAGGAGAAGATCAGTTGCACTCGTCTTTATAGAGGAGCCACTATCAGTATTAAGGAGGAGGAATTTCCTATTGACCTTATTGAGTTCAGAGGTCTAGGATTCGATGTTATAGCCGGGATGGACTGGCTGGGGCGGCACAGAGGCCGCATTCTTTGTGCAGAGCGCAGACTGTTGCTTAAGAGCCCATCAGGAGTGACAGTATCTTACCGTCAGAGCCCTAGGGCACCATCGATAAAAGTTATATCTGCTATGTCCATGTACAAGCACGTCAGGAAGCAGAAGGAGTATATTATGTTATGTTCAGATGTAGAGCATGACCCTGATTTTGATCCAGCTATGCCAGTGGTGTCGGATTTCCAGATATTTTTCCAAAGGAACTTCCAGGCTTACCGCCATCCAGAGAGGTAGAGTTCTCCATCGAATTACTACCAGGTACCGGTCCCATAGCTAAGGCACCGTACCGTATGGCACCAGCAGAGATGGCTGAGCTGAAGGAGCTGAAAGATTATTGGACAAGGGATACATACGACCTAGCGTATCTCCTTGGGGAGCACCAGTCCTATTTGTGAAGAAGAAGGATGGAAGCCTTCGTTTATGTATTGATTACAGAGAGCTTAATGCAGTATCGTGAAAAATAATATCCACTACCACGGATTGATGATTTGTTTGATCAGTTGAGAGGAGCAAAAGTGTTTTCGAAGATCGATTTGAGATCAGGCTACCATCAGATACCCATCAGGGAGCAAGACATAGAAAAGACAGCCAGAACACGGTATGGCCACTATGAGTTTCACGTTATGCCTTTTGGCTTGTCAAATGCACCTGCAGTCTTCATGGATTTGATGAACAGATTATTCAGAGAGCAGTTGGATAAGACCGTGGTTGTATTCATCGATGACATCCTCATCTATTCAAAGTCTAAGGGAGAACCAGCTTTATGCTAAGTTCTCCAAATGTGAATTTTGGTTAGACAGAGTTTCCTTTCTAGGACATGTCATCTCAGATGCTGGGATCGCGGTTGATCCAGCAAAGATAGAAGCAGTTCGCACTTGGCTTAGGCCAAAGACCGTTACGGACATCAGGAGTTTCCTTGGTTTAGCAGGATACTACAGAAGGTTTGTCAGAGACTTCTCCAAAATAGCCAAACCTATGACCAGCTTAATGAAGAAGGACGCACCCTTCACATGGACTACTGAATGTGAGACCTCATTCGAGCTTTTGAAGAATGCTTTGACATCAGCACCAGTTTTGACTATACCTGAAGGCACAGAGGGTTATGAAGTTTACTGTGATGCATCAGGCAGAGGATTAGGGTGTGTACTCATGCAGAATGGGAAGGTAGTCGCCTACGCTTCCCGACAGTTGAAGAAACATGAGGAAAATTATCCCACACATGACTTGGAGCTTGGAGCTATTGTTTTTGCATTGAAGATCTGGCGCCACTACCTGTATGGTGTCCAGATGACCGTATATTCGGATCACAAGAGTTTGAAGTATGTATTCACCCAGAAAGAGTTAAACATGAGACAAAGAAGATGGGTTGAATTTCTTAAGGACTATGACATTGATTTGCAGTACAAAGAAGGGAAAGCTAATGTTGTAGCAGACGCACTTAGTCGACGAGCACATTCTCTAAATGCCATTGTGGCTAGCTCGAGTCTTATGGACGACATACGCAGAGCACAGCAGAGTGATCAGCGAATGATGGAGATCAGTCAGAAGTTGTCTGACGGTACGTTTGAGAGTGGTAAATATGAGTTCCAGCTACATGATGATGGACTAATCAGATTGAAGGGAAGATTGTGTATTCCCAGAGACAGCACCGATATAAAGGAGCATATTCTTCGAGAGTCCCACACTTCTTCCACATCTGTCCATCCAGGAGCTTCTAAGATGTACAAGGATCTGAAGAGGTATTTCTGGTGGAGTGGTATGAAGGGCGACGTGACAGAGTATGTGATTCGATGTCTCACTTGTCAGAAAGTGAAATTCGAACATAGACGACCAGGAGGTATGGTACAGTCTATGCCAGTTCCTGAATGGAAGTTTTATGATGTTTCTATGGACTTCGTGGTGGGACTACCACCTACGAGAGGAGGCCTTAATATGATTTGGGTTGTTTTGATCGACTGACTAAGGTTGCTAGGTTTATTCCGATGAAAGACACTTGGAAAGTGCCAAAGTTAGCAGAATTATTTGAGCAGGAGATTATCAGGCATCATGGAGTACCTAAGACTATTGTTTCAGATCGAGACACTAGATTTCTCTCACGATACTGGCGAACTACTCGCGAGGCACTTGGCACTGAATTGAAGCTTAGCACGGCATTTCATCCTCAGACAGATGGTCAGTCAGAGAGGACTATTCAAACCTTAGAGGACATGCTACGAGCATGTGCCTTGGATTTCCAGGGCAGCTGGATAGATAGATTACATCTCATCGAGTTTGCTTATAATAACAGCTATCACGCCTCTATACAGATGTCACCTTTTCAGGCTTTATATGGCAGACCATGCCGCACACCTTTGTGCTGGGACGAGTCTAGTGAGACCGTCATCATTGGGCCTGAGTACTTAGAGCAAGTCCAGGCAGAAGTACAACAAATCAGAAGTAACATGAAAGCAGCACAAGATAGACAGAAATCATATGCTGATGAGAGGCGACGAGACCTTGAGTTCGCAGTTGGCGACCAGGTATTTCTACGAGTATCACCCATGAAGGGTGTATTCAGATTTGGGCAAAAGGGCAAGCTAAGCCCGAAATTTGTAGGACCCTACGCTATCATAGAGCGGGTGGGCCTTGTGGCATATCGACTTGATTTGCCAGCTGAGTTGGGCAAAGTACACAATGTTTTTCACGTGTCTCAGCTTAAGAAATACATGCCTCATCCTTCTCATGTTCTACAACCTGAGACACTCTCTTTAGAACCAACAATGCGGTATGTGGAAACACCGCAACGAATCTTAGACAGAAAGACACGAGATACTCGAAACAAATCTGTAAGCTTAGTAAAGGTTCTTTGGTCAAACCACGATGTGGAGGAGGCCACATGGGAATTAGAAGCAGATATGCGAGCGAAATTTCCCTCATTATTTACCGACTAGACGCTTTAGTCTAGGGTACGGGGCGTACCCCTCTTTTTTTGGGGGGGGTAGAGCCTTTTTCATTTGTGAGTTCAGTATGCATTTGTTACATTTCAGTGAGTGTTCTTGTGTAACACTATTCAGTTTTGTTGCACCTTGTTGCATTTCAGTGAGTGTTCTTGTGTAACACTATTCAGTATATTCAGTGACACCTTGTCTTGTATGTGTTCTTGTGTAACACTGTATTTGAATGTACCTTGTACTTCTACTTGTTGGTGTGTACTTTGTTACACTACAATGAAAAGTTTATGTGCACCACTCTGCACTATCAAATATGAAAAGTGACTGTGTTACTACATTACACTATACTGTTCCAAAGTATTCCCATTGTGTTTGATGTACACTGTGAACTTAGGAATATAGAGACTTGGGACTGTAGACACCAAAAATTCTCACCCCATTAAGCAAATTTCGAAATAATAAGAGGGGTCGTCGCCTTTCTTTTTCAAAAACATACTAGCGTGCGTGCCATAATGAAACCGTCATTTTATAACCTTTTTCAAAGCATTTCATAAAAACACGATTTTCCAAAAATGAATTTTCAAACAATAATTCGGTTTTAAACCCATTCATTTTGTTTTATTTACTTATCTTATTATTATTTTATGTATTCCATTTTTATCACTCGTTTGTTTTTATCTATTCAATTTTCTTTTCATTTTCATTTACTTTATCCCATGTATTGCTATTTCTTACTATTTCTATCATGTACTCTTCATTTTTATCATCATCATTTTAGTACTATTTCATTATTTCATGTATTTATCATTACGTTATTTCGTCTATTTTATTTTGCATTATGTTTTATATCTTATTATTTACATTCCATAATTTCATGCCATTAGATTAATCTTCTCTTTTTTCCTCGTATACTTTCTTTTAAACTCGTAGCATTTTTTAGAATAGTTATCCCAGTCCGGGCTAAAACTCTAGTATTATTTTCTCCCGTGAAGATATTGATTTCCGACTCAGCATAGCCGGTTAGCATACTCTCCATATAACCCATAGGTTCTGGGTTTGATTCCTAGCTAAAGCGTTTTTTTTATTTTATTTCTCGTTTAGCTTGCAATACAACTTTTGTTTTATGGTCTACTGTTATAAACTGAAATTCGCCACAGCTCAAGTGGTCAAGGTGTGATTGGTATTGCTTGAAAACTCAAGTTCGAAACCTGGGCAGAGCATGAACGATTGTTTTTTTTTGTTTTCTTCTTTCCTACCCAACTTTTTCATTCTAAAACACCAAAAAGCCATACAGTATGGGTATTTTCTGGAAAAGAGCCGACCAACCCATACTCTTTATTCCTCTGTCTTCTTCCCCAAGTCGATAGCCAAACCTGAGAATCTCAAAATGGAAAACATTATAGCATGGGTCTGAATTCTTGAAAGAATCGATCATCCCTCCCAAAACTCTCTGCATGTTTCCTTCCTCGGTATTCAAAGGAGGGGGCGAACGCCCTTCAAAAAAGGCCCATATCGCCTTGACCCTTGGACGACGGCCCCATTGGTTTTCCCCTCTGAAATTGTCCTCCACCACCGCCGACTTCAGACACCCATGCCCGAAAACACCATCCTCCCATCGCGCTTCAACGGAAACCCACACCTCACACTACGCCAAGCGCCTCTGAAATCTCACGCCTGTGAATAAGAAAAATCCAAGCCAGAAAACTCCCTTCGCTACGAATCCTTCGCCCACCATCGAAGCACTAAGAGAGACACCACTGAGATCCTATCTCATTTCGATTTGCTTCTTCCCATCGTCGATAGCGTAAGCGGTCATCTTCATCTCCACGTTCTTTTTCGTCCCCTCTATAGAACATTCTACTTCCTGGCATTTGAAAGTCTCGAAAAGAAACCCAGAAGTAAAACGCACCCAACAGTTACCTTCATCTTCCTCTCCGGCTTCTTCTTCGATTTTTCTTCCCTCTTTATCTCTACTGGCAACGGGGATATTACATGCTCGCGCTTCTTCTTCTCTTCACCAACAGAAATTTTGCAACCACACTGGAGACCAAGGAGATGCTCTGCGCCTGTTTCATTTCATTCACCGACGATAATTTTGCTCACGCAAACTAGAAATGAGAAGCAGCTTTGTGTTGTTTCTCCAATTCTTCATCCCATCAAGGAACTTACATACTCTACAACTCCCTCAAAACTCACGGTAATTTTGCTCACCAAACTGGAGAAAAAAGGAACGTACATCTCTGTTGCTTTAAGTCTCTTCAACATCGGTAATATTGCAACCCAATTAAGAACAAGGAGTATGCAGCTCCAGCTATCTTCATTCTCTTCATTTGCCGGCGAACAAGGAATCTAGTGACTCCATCTCCCGTTCTCTTCACCACGTGTGAATAAGAGTGATACCAGGCCTGAACCTTCTTCATTCTCTCAAACGACGGCAACTTTACAATCCCAACTGGCGAGCAAGCAACATACACGCTCCGCGCCTTCATCATTCCCTTCACCGACGGGAACAGAGGCAGGGAGGGACAAACTTGATATGGAGCAGAATTTGGTTCAGTTTTGAACTTGAATTCGATTATGAAGATAGACGGGGAGAACGATTTCCTGGTTCTATTTTCTTCTGTTGATTCATCTATTTCAATTTAAAATAGATGTGCATACCATCCAGGGTCATTTTGAATCGATTAATCTAGGATTTTACCTTACATATTTGCTTCTGTTGTGTTTGGACGAAGGGTGGTATTTGTGGATTCTTACTATTGCTGACATCGTTGGTGTTGAAAGGTATTTCCCGACCTTTGGATCTTCATCACCTACATAGGGATTATCTTCATGGCATCTATGACGGTCTTCTCCTCCCCTTTTTCAGGTCGCTGGCTTTAAACATACTTCTTTGGGGTTTAAAATTTGTTTTGGTTATTAGTCCATTATCATAAGAATTGAACTAGTGTTTTGGAAATTAATAAATCGTTGCTCATGGGTTATTTATGCGAGAAATCTTTCTGTTGTGCCTACTTATATGCCATCGTTTCTAGTATTCTATCATTAACAAATCCGAGAAATGTGTTTTGCTTTTATTATTGTTGCTAATGACGTAAGTTAGCTAGATCATTTGTTGGGTATTTACTACTCGTTTAATGAAGTGATTAGTTGGAGTTATTCTCTTATCTGGTCTGATTAAACTTCATTGCCTGTAATGTGTAGACCACGGATGTTTGGATGACTCTGATTTTGGAATTGGACTAAGAGAAATGTTTATTTATGGGATACGATCAGTTGTTTCTCTTTTAATTTTTGTTGGGTTCGAGTGTCCTAGCATGTAGTTGTTCACCCTGATCCATGCAGTGTGATGATTGTTGGGCTCGTATGCCTTACTTCTGTTTCACATATGTTCTTGCTTGAGATTTTTCTATCCATATGTAGTCTTGATGTGAATGTTTTCTTTTCCGGACCCTTGAACTGCTTTTTTTTTTTACCGAGGTACACAATCGATTGGACTTAAGGGAAATTGCCACCTTCGAATCATACACTTGGCTGATCGAATTTTGCTTCGAGGTTTGAATTGGGAGTTTGCTCATCGATTGAGCTTATTCTTGTGGGCTCCCCGAGTATTGGATCCGCTATTTCCCTAGATTTTTGGTTGAAAGATAAACCGGGGGCAGGCCACCCCGTAGGTTGGTTTCTTAACACCTAAATCTCTTATTGGTCACGATCAACACTATGTTTTTTTGTTTTTTTTAGCACTGTTATTTGCCCCGTGCACATAATTCAGTTTGGGAAATTAAATTCTGTACAGTTTTGATTCTTTCATTTGAGGTCAACAACTCCGAACAACAATTGAATTTGCTACTTGTTTCTTTCTGCTACAATCTTTGTCGATTTGCCATGTTCATTTTCAATCTCCATGTTTATTCTACTATCACTGTAATATATCACCAAATTTTTGTACATAATGTTTACACTTCATTTTGCTTCTCCAATGTTTGTATCCTATGTGAGATATTTGCTTTGTCGTTTTGTGATTTATGCCCCTTGCTTGTTGCTTATTAATGTCATAAGCCTTAGTTACTATGTCCTTAGGTCCAAGCCATTAGGATAGAGGGGTCCCCCTGGTCTGATAGGTCATTGACCAATCTCGTGGTGGTGATACCCCTAAACCCTAAAACACACATCTAAACAAAATATGTATATGTATATAACAAATTTTTCTTTAGGCCATTCGGCTCCAAAAATTCAAAATCTCTCACCAACATTCTAGCCCAAATCCAATTCGGCCCAAAAGCCCACACAAGGCCCACTCGGCCCAAAGTTCAAATAAGGCCCAAAGCCCAATTCAGCCCATTCAGCCTAAACTACCCATCCGGCCCGATTCATCAGCCCGATCCAAATTCCATACTCAACAAAACCCAAACCAAAAGATCAATCCAAATCCACAACCAAAACTCAGCTCACAAAATCAGCCCAGGCCCAAATTCGGTCCAAGCCCACACAAGTCAAACCAAGTCCACAAATGTCAAACATTGACCAAACAATGTTGACCTTGACAAAAAAACGTTGACCTTGACCAAACAATGTTGACCTTGACCAAAAACGTTGACCTTGACCAAAAAATGTTGACATTAACCAAAAAACATTGACCTTGACCCAACTTTGATCCAACCCGAACTTCAATCCAATTCAAACTCGATCGCAATCCAATCCAAAGTCGACCCCAATCCAAACTGAACTCCAATTCAATTCAAACCTATTTCATCCAGCTCAATTCAACTCAAACCCAAATACAGTTCATCCAATCCACACTCAACTTGTAAATTAATTTAAAAATCCAAAAACCAAAAAGAATTTCGAGCCATCATTTTATTCAAATTTCATCAAGCTTTTAAAGAAACCATTTTGTGGAATTTTAAAGGAAAAACTCTTCTCACATCATAGAAAACTTTTCTCAAAACGCAGAAAGTTCTTCTCACATATACAGAAAGTTTTCTCCTCAAAAACATTTCTCAAAATCAGTGTTTCTTCATCGAGAATTCCGAACAACTTCAAACACTTTCCAACTCAGTTTTCAAGCTCAAAATAAATTGTTTTCGGGGGACATGTAATGTCTAACTCCTTCAAAGAACGTTTTCTTCCTTGTTAGACATCACTTGTCTCTCTCTCTAAATAAAAATCCGAGGCGGGGCGCTGGGGTCATAACCTCCCTTATTGCAGTCTGGATCTCTTTAGGCGGGCATTAGGGTGACAAATCTCCCCTAATTGCAGCCTAGATTTTTACAAGGCAGGGTGCTAGGGAAGTAACGACCTTTCTAGTTGCAGCCGGGATTTTAGAATCGTCTAACTCCCTTCCGCTCGATTTCAAATGTTTTCGGTTTTTAATGTTTTAAGATCTGGGAGTTAGAGACGTTATTAGGGTTCGACCGAGAACATCTCATTCATGGTGTTTCTCTCTGAATCCTATTTTTTCGACATAAATTCATTGCCCCATCTTTCGAGCCTCGGCACTTCATTAATTAAGTGTCGTGTTCGAGGGGGTACATAGGGTAATCCCTCGGGATTATCCGCCCTTTTACAACAAAAATGATTTTTAATTTTAAAATTTTAAGAGAGACAATTCTGAACAATCAGTCCAATACTTTCATTGGAGCTTTAACCCATAAGCACTCCTCAGTCCTTTCCTAAGCAAACTCGAAGTCACAAGTCTCACTAACATATGACCCTTTATTCTTAAATGCTCCAGAACAACCTTAGTGATCTTAAACCTGAAACATCTTCAAACCCGAGCACCTGTAAACCAAATATCCTCTTTCACACTCCACCACACTTTCGACTTCCAAAAATACCTCAAAAATTTGACCATTCAAAATCCAAACTTTACAAACACGAAAAACTCCTCAATCCCACCAAAGAATCTGAATACCTCTCAACTTCACAAAATGACCAAAATACCCCTAAGCTCTGCAAAATGATCAAAAACTCCTTAACTCCAGCAAATGATCCGAACACCCCTTAACTCTAAAAAAAAGAGACCAAAATCCTCTTTCGTTCCTCAAGACTTCCAGCATCCTTTTAACCTCGTGTAAGTCGAAACAACCAAACCTCTCAGAAACAATCAAAACCTCTCAATACTTCAACCAAGCCAACTCCAACCAACCTATTCTTCAACTCTCCCAAATCATCTAATCCTCATCTACACTCATCCTATTCTTCGGCTTTTAATGAATCTCTCTCAAAGGTTTTGAAAGAAGCAATCCCGACAATTGGAGACCAAGGTTTCCTCGGTACCAATCCGAAGTCGTGGTCGTTGCCACTTCTAAGGGGTTACCCAGTACGAACCCACAATAGAATCTCTGACGCGACCAGATAAGTCCTATCCATAGGGAACAACCTCAAAGTCAACTAACGGTTCTTAGAACCCCCCTTCTCCTCCTTTCCTAGTTCTTTTGGTCAAACTAGATGGCAACTCTAGTCAACTCTGCCTTATAGAGGCATAAGTCCGCGTGGAGCCCATCGAGAGCGGGTGTAGTGCACACTTGCACTCCCCTTTATGCTTTCTGGGATAGACGGACGATTTAATAGGTATTTGAGGGATGCCAAGAATAACGGGTTTTCACCCTCCACAGAATGGCATTTTCTAGGATCTAGACTTCTCAGTCAAGAACCATATTTGGATAGACCCCCCCCCCCCTCATACCGAAAAATCACCCTCCACAGAATGGCGACTCTGCTGGGGAAAACTTGAGTGAGTTTTTCTCAAACTCAAGGAAGACTGAACTCCATTCAAAATTGTCGGATTTCCCAACTTCTTTCAAAGCCTTCAAGAGATTCTTTTCAAAGCCTTTAGGATTATTCTACTCCACACTTAGCTTGTGTAGCTGATGAGGTCAGCTAGGATTTGTTAGATCCTTAACAAACATTACAACAATTGGGTTAATCATTAGCTCACGATTAGAGAGAGACACTTAGGATTGAATGAAGCTAACTTCCCTTTAAGTTAATAAACAACCAATTGGAATCATCACCTGCAAGACAAAACAGTTAGTAAATAGGGTAGTTTGTTCTTCTCTGCTTTATTTACTGCATTCATATTATTGTTGCTTGTTGCGGGGTGAGACGATCACTGACCTACACCATTACCGCCTTTACATTTACAAGTTATGAGTGCATGGGTAGCTTAGGACATGCATTCCTCTATATCATCCCTATTTCCACGAGTCACGGAATCCAAATCAGTCCATGATTGATTTCCCATGAGTCGGGTCACTCATTGAGTGGTTATGCCCACGAGGCGAGACGGTCACCGACCTACGCCCTGAAGACTCATGATCCAAAATTATCCTCCATATCCGAGTCAAAACCAGCATATAGTGAACCATGAGCCTTCAGCGTCCAGCTGCCTAATCCGGTGTCTAGGACGGGTTTTACGGGTAGTCACCCCTTTTGTATACCGCCTGTCTGACCACCCTTCTGCCTTACCCTGAAGATTGTATGGGCTCAGTTCTCCATTGTTCCTCTGCACCACGGGTGTCTTTAAAGCCCAATGTCACGCTACACGTCCGTAGAGGATCCCGTATTTACCGGATACCCATACATGGCACAACGTAGTCAGTGAATAATTTGGACTTTAGACACACCTGACCGTGCAGATGACGAGAGACCCGTTCCCATGCAGTACTTCCCCGAGTTTCCCAAAAAGTGGGGTGTTGTCGGATCATCACTGGCCATGGCGTATGTTTCCTTTTCACTTCGGGTATCCTGACCTTTCGAACTTAAGCACTCCGGACTTTCTTGATGACGTGCCCCACAAGGTGTAACAGAGATTAACCCCGAGAGATGATAGTGAAGCGACGATGGTTCCCCCGGTGAGACGGAATCATAATTGACCTGGAAAGTGATTATCCCAACATTAACACTTACAGCTCCACATCAAATATAGCCACGATTTACTATTTGCTATACATGTGTGCAAACCACTGTTTCAAATCAATCAGTTTTAAAATGTTCGGAATTCTCCTTTGCATATCTCTTAAAGTTGTTTTACGAGCTCGTTCAATCTAGAGTCCCACCTTAGTTTTGCTCCTAAACATTTGGGGTTTTAAAACCCGTCACTTCATCTTTTAAAACCTTGTTATTTCCAAAACGATTTTCAGAAATAGATTTTGAAAAACCTACTTTGTACAAACGAATTTCAAACAACATTCTTCACCAACAGTATTTCAAAATAGTTTTTTGAAAACAGATTTCAAAGTTGAGTTTCACAAACATATTTCAAAATAAATGATTTAGTCCCCATGTTGTGACCCGTTATTTTTGAAGTTTTGTCCACCTTTAAGAGTAGCGGTCATTACCGTGGAGCGTTCTAGTCGTTTCGTGTTTTCACAAAAGTGGTAGATTTTTACATGAGATTTTGTGCTCGATCATTCACCTTTCCTTTCTCAAAAATATCCCTCATTCATATCGTTGGAGCAAATGAAGAAGCATGAAGATCAACTAGCAGATCGAGCCAAAAATTAGAGGTGCACCAACCCGTGGAGCTAGCCGAGCGACATGAAGACCAGCACTAACCGTTCAAATACAAAATCTGGGGTGTACCAACCCGAGTCAAGTGATACGAAGATCACCAACACCGGTTCAAGTTCAAACTGTTCAAAATCAGAAGAACACCAACCCGTTGGTTTGATCACAATACTGCTTCGTTGCAAGAGCCTGAACTCAAGAGAACAGTCGGTCAAGAGCCCGAGGACGAGTGAACAACCAATCGAGAGCCGAAGACGAGCGACAGCCAACCAGAAGTCCGAGCGTCTGAGCAGTCAGTCAGAAGCCCGAAGACGGACCAGAGGAGTTCAGAAGAAGTTTAGCTCAAAGTTCCCCCATTTTAATGACTTTTTAGAATTGATGATGTATAGGTTTTCCCTATTGCTTCTTTTCTCGCTTGTCCATTTCTAAATAGATTACATGTATAGGTTTATACATGCCCTTCGAGTTTATTTAGATCAATGTGTATAGGGTTCCCCACTCCCTATTTTATTTGCGAATGACCGAGCGTCAATATTCATATTGAGAAAATCCACCACTTTGAAAACACGTGTTTTCAAAAATGTTTTTCCAAACTTGGTTTCTTTTGGCATGCACATATGATAAAAAGAACGAATAAGGGACGACCCCTCACATCTATATATCATTCATCAACTTTGCTTTATGGGTGAAAATTCACAGTATCTACAGGAGGTACCCCCTAAATAAACAACACCAACAAATGCAACCGAGCACAAAGCAAAACACATGCATCGCATTCATGACAAAAAAAGAGTCACTTGCACTTCCAGCCATTTCAATTCCATCAATCATTCACGAGTCGTGTCCATCTCAAAAATTGCATAACCATGTGTTTCATTGTCACCACACCACACACACTTTCATCCCAATATCTCGACCGCCAGAGCCCGATCTCAAAGGGATAAAAAAGAAAACCGAGTTCAAACCTCTCCCACTCAGAATCACCATGCGCGCCAGTGACTAAACGGGAAAGAGCGTGTCATACCGTGGGACCACCATGCGGGAGTTGTCACTCCCTAAAAATCCAAAATCCAAAAACCAATCACCAACCCGGCCTCACTTGAGAGTCTCTACCCTGATAGTGACCCTAGTAGCTAGACCAGCTTTAGAGTTTATAAAGGAGGGATGAGCTTCATAGACCATCAACTGGAACCGACTCAAGCAAGACTAGGTGTAGCCTTACCACGCATGCATTGCCTCTAAAAAGAAAAAACACAACGAAAAAAAACATTTGGTCAAAATGCAAAGTCAACCATCTTCATTCATCATTTCTAGCATTTCACGCAGCTTATACGTAGTAATTCCATATTACCACAATAGATTGCATTGTAGATAGTCGCATTTGCATACTCTCGTATCGAAACGACATCTTTGGGAAAATCTTAAGAGATTGATTGAACAGAGTGCGTGAACCATTAAACTCTTGACCCGTCAATGAACACGTGGGTTTAATTAAAATCAGCACCACAGACTAAGTGAGTAGTGTGCGAAGAGCGGTATTTTCCCTTGAATTCTGAATGAGGATATTGGACAAATCACCGAGCGATGAGGGCAGATAGAGCGAGTCCATAGAGGTAAAACCATGAGCGACTTGTGCTTTCCTTCAGCACATTGAGAGGCACAACTCGTAGTGAGATCGATGTCGATAAACAAGATACGAATTGTGATTCATGCAAAGATCCGAGAATAGTAAGAAAACAATCATTGACTAATGAGAATGACGAGGCACTTAGAAATAAAAACCTCCACAAAACCAAAAAAGCTTTGACTACCCTGTACATACTCCCTTAGTGAGCCCCGCTGAGCCTTTCAGGAAAAACTCTTTCTTCAAAAAAAAAAGAAACTCTACAACATGCCACCCCACATATACACACTTACCCCTACAATAAAGGATCTCGAAGGAGCCAAAGCAATGGTCCCTCCCTGCCATCTTTCACCAAAACAACATAAATGGTCAAAGAAATCAATGAGTCAATGCAATTCCAAAGTCAAACACCAAAATAAAGAACACCGAAAATGTTCAAGAAGATCAGCGACTCAATGCAACTCCAAAGCTGAAAGCCAAAATACAAAGCAAAGAATGTTTGAGAAAATTGACGAGCCAAATTCAATTTCACAAAGAAAATGAGAAGAAGGTTCAAACCGTGCACCAGAAGAGTCAGGAAGGAGAAATCCAAATCCGAAGGACCAATGATGTCCCGTAGAAATCAATAAAGGATATCAAAACCAGTCTAATCATTCCACCCATGGCGAAGGTGAAACATATCCTCTATTGCACAAAAGCTCCACAACTTCCAAATAAATCCTCCAGTCCCATGTGACATACGTCATACCCCTCAGCCCCGTTATAACCCAATAAAAGACCTCCGACTCGTTAGTTGGTGAGCGTTAACTGAAAGTACTGGATCTGAAGCATGAATCATAAGCTTCATACTTGCTATCAACATGTCCCATCATACCAAAGGGACCATGAGCGAATGAGTGTGACCTTACTTCACAAGGTCTTCCGAGTGCGAATGACTCTTTGATCTAAGCACCAAATCGTAAACAGCTTACCCCACTGCAGGTGAGGAATTTGTAAGGGTCGGAAAGTCCGGAACCTCGAAACAAGATTCTAAGGAAAATACTGCTCTGAGCATCAAGAGCATCATCACACCGATAGAACACACAACCATACTCACGAGAGATTGACCCACAACCCTCCATGAGAGGAAAGTGATTCACGCATTTCAGTTTAACAGTCACTAAAGATCGAACCGATGATGTCTTATATTCGTAAACCTCATAGTAATAGAGATAGAGCCATACATTCTCTAAAAAAACAACTATATATGCATCTTGCATCTCATCTAGCATTTAGTATTTTCATGCATCATAACCATTTCACCTTCTACATCCGGCTGGTAAGAACTCTACCTAGTCTCGCTGAAAATCGACTTCAGTTACAGTTGTTGAAGCATAACTTTTGATCAAAAGATGTCAACTAGAGCCATCCCAGACCATCATCTAGCTACATCGAACCATCTCGGAGCCATCCTGGGCTATCCTCGAGCTACATCAAACCAAACTAAAGCCATCCGAGGCTGTACGAAGACAATTCTGAAGCCATCCAGCGTCATGCTCGAGCCTCACCAACACCATATCCAGAACCCAACTAGATCCATGGGGGAGCCATCATCCGACATTGAAACAATCCTTGGAACTACACAGGGGGCACCCTAACAGTCCGAGAACAATACGGAAGCCACCTCAAATCCACGTCAGATCTATTTCATAACCAGGGTCTTGCCTAAATAGTTTCGAACTACGTTAGGTCTGATCTCAAAACAGATTTGAGTACGTAAGCAGCCCACCCAGGGTGCGACCACCTCACAGACGAAAGTTCCCCTTTTGTTCCCCACTATCATCCAATGGAGCCATCTTGTAGCCTTTCTGGAGCCATCTAACCGCACCAAAGCCATCCGATCATACCGGAGCCCTCAAATCATATCGAAGTCACCCAATCATATCGAAACCGTCGAGTTCTAAAAGTCACTCATTTAAAAAAAAGAACATCCATTCAAAGACCGATTACCAAATCACCAAAACCAAAACAAAAAAAAAACTCAAGAGCCATACCGGAGCCATCTCGAAACTCTGGAGCCAAGAGTTCTATCAAATCCCGAAACTATAGTGCACATCAGGCAAGACTATCAAAGCAAAACCAAAGCACAAGTCCCACACTGACAAAGTCAAGGGCCACATCAACAAAAAACATTCGACTATCACATCCCTCATGAAAACAACCGAAAAGCATCCAATCCCGGATCAATCCACAATCAAAGCCATCCTCAAATCAATCTACCACCACAAACAACTTCAGATCAAGCTTTCACCACAGCGAGTTTCGTACAACTCCATCAAAGTATTATAGGCTCATCATAAGTCCTATAGCTAGATGTCAAGAGGTCTAGTTGAGGCACTCCTAAGTCCTCGTACTTTCAATCGCATTCTAGGCCCGTCATAAGCCCTAGGACTGGATATCAAGAGGTCCAGTTGAGGCACTCCTAAGCCCTCGTGCACCTTAAATCAAATCGGGTTGTTGGTATTATAGGCTCGGCATAAGTCCTATAGCTAGATATCAAGAGGTCTAGTTTAGGCACTCCTTAGTCCTCGTACTTTCAGTCACATTATAGGCCCATCATAAGCCCTAGGACTGGATATCAAGAGGTCCAGTTGAGGCACTCCTAAGCCCTCGTGCACCTTAAATCAAATCGGGTTGTTGGTATTATAGGCTCGGCATAAGTCCTATAGCTAGATATCAAGAGGTCTAGTTGAGGCACTCCTAAGTCCTCGTATTTTCAATCGCATTCTAGGCCCATCATAAGCCCTAGGAGTGGATATCAAGAGGTCCAGTTGAGGCACTCCTAAGCCCTCGTGCACCTTAAATCGAATCGGGTTGTTAATATTATAGGTTCGGCATAAGTCCTATAGCTAGATATCAAGAGGTCTAGTTGAGGCACTCCTAAGTCCTCGTACTTTCAATCGCATTCTAGACCCGTCATAAGCCCTAGGATTGGATATCAAGAGGTCCAGTTGAGGCACTCCTAAGCCCTCATGCACCTTAAACCAAATCGGATTGTAAGTATCCTAGGCTCATCTTAAGTCTTAGGGTTAGGTCAAGAGGTCTAACTGAGGCTCGTCATAAGTCCTCGTACTTTCAATCGTATTAATACACTCACGGTCGCATCCCTATGCACCACTAAACCATTGTGAGAATTTGTGGCGCCCCATCAACCTTGATCCAATTCTACAAGGGCTTGTAGAATTGAATCAAGGGGAGCCATCTGTAGACACCAAAAATTCTCACCCCATTAAGCAAATTTCGAAATAATAAGAGGGGTCGTCGCCTTTCTTTTTCAAAAACATACTAGCGTGCGTGCCATAATGAAACCGTCATTTTATAACCTTTTTCAAAGCATTTCATAAAAACACGATTTTCCAAAAATGAATTTTCAAACAATAATTCGGTTTTAAACCCATTCATTTTGTTTTATTTACTTATCTTATTATTATTTTATGTATTCCATTTTTATCACTCGTTTGTTTTTATCTATTCAATTTTCTTTTCATTTTCATTTACTTTATCCCATGTATTGCTATTTCTTACTATTTCTATCATGTACTCTTCATTTTTATCATCATCATTTTAGTACTATTTCATTATTTCATGTATTTATCATTACTTATTTCGTCTATTTTATTTTGCATTATGTTTTATATCTTATTATTTACATTCCATAATTTCATGCATTAGATTAATCTTCTCTTTTTCCTCGTATACTTTCTTTTAAACTCGTAGCATTTTTAGAATAGTTATCCCAGTCCGGGCTAAAACTCTAGTATTATTTTCTCCCGTGAAGATATTGATTTCCGACTCAGCATAGCCGGTTAGCATACTCTCCATATAACCCATTGGTTCTGGGTTTGATTCCTAGCTAAAGCATTTTTTTTATTTTATTTCTCGTTTAGCTTGCAATACAACTTTTGTTTTATGGTCTACTGTTATAAACCGAAATTTGCCACAGCTCAAGTGGTCAAGGTGTGATTGGTATTGCTTGAAAACTCAAGTTCGAAACCTGGGCAGAGCATGTACGGTTGTTTTTTTTTTTTGTTTTCTCTTCCTACCCAACTTTTCATTCTAAAACACCAAAAAGCCATACAGTATGGGTATTTTCTGGAAAAGAGCCGACCAACCCATACTCTTTATTCCTCTGTCTTCTTCCCCAAGTTGATAGCCAAGCCTGAGAATCTCAAAATGGAAAACATTATAGCATGGGTCTGAATTCTTGAAAGAATCGATCATCCCTCCCAAAACTCTCTGCATGTTTCCTTCCTCGGTATTCAAAGGAGGGGGCGAACGCCCTTCAAAAAAGGCCCATATCGCCTTGACCCTTGGACGACGGCCCCATTGGTTTTCCCCTCTGAAATTGTCCTCCACCACCGTCGACTTCAGACACCCACGCCCGAAAACACCATCCTCCCATCGCGCTTCAACTGGAAAACCCATCACCTACACTACGCCAAGCGCCTCTGAAATCTCACGCCTGTGAATAAGAAAAATCCAAGCCAGAAAACTCCCTTCGCTTACGAATCCTTCGCCCACCATCGAAGCACTAAGAGAGACACCACCTGAGATCCTATCTCATTTCGATTTGCTTCTTCCCATCGTCGATAGCGTAAGCGATCATCTTCATCTCCACGTTCTTTTTCGTCCCCTCTATAGAACATTCTACTTCCTGGCATTTTGAAAGTCTCGAAAAGAAACCCAGAAAGTAAAACGCACCCAACAGTTACCTTCATCTTCCTCTCCGGGCTTCTTCTTCGATTTTTCTTCCCTCTTTATATCTACTGGCAACGAGGGATATACATGCTCGCGCTTCTTCTTCTCTTCACCAACAGAAATTTTGCAACCACACTGGAGACCAAGGAGATGCTCTGCGCCTGTTTCATTTCATTCACCGACGATAATTTTGCTCACGCAAACTAGAAATGAGAAGCAGCTTTGTGTTGTTTCTCCAATTCTTCATCCCATCAAGGAACTTACATACTCTACAACTCCCTCAAAACTCACGGTAATTTTGCTCACCAAACTGGAGAAAATAGGAACGTACATCTCTGCTGCTTTAAGTCTCTTCAACATCGGTAATATTGCAACCCAATTAAGAACAAGGAGTATGCAGCTCCAGCTATCTTCATTCTCTTCATTTGCCGGCGAACAAGGAATCTAGTGACTCCATCTCCCGTTCTCTTCACCACGTGTGAATAAGAGTGATACCAGGCCTGAACCTTCTTCATTCTCTCAAACGACGGCAACTTTACAATCCCAACTGGCGAGCAAGCAACATACACGCTCCGCGCCTTCATCATTCCCTTCACTGACGGGAAAAGAGGCAGGGAGGGACAAACTTGATATGGAGCAGAATTTGGTTCAGTTTTGAACTTGAATTCGATTATGAAGATAGACGGGGAGAATGATTTCCTGGTTCTATTTTCTTCTGTTGATTCATCTATTTCAATTTAAAATAGATGTGCATACCATCCAGGGTCACTTTGAGTCGATTAATCCAGGATTTTACCTTACATATTTGCTTCTGTTGTGTTTGGACGAAGGGTGGTATTTGTGGATTCTTACTATTGCTGACATCGTTGGTGTTGAAAGGTATTTCCCGGCCTTTGGATCTTCATCACCTACATAGGGATTATCTTCATGGCATCTACGACGGTCTTCTCCTCCCCTTTTTCAGGTCACTGGCTTTAAACATACTTCTTTGGGGTTTAAAATTTGTTTTGGTTATTAGTCCATTATCATAAGAATTGAACTAGTGTTTTGGAAATTAATAAATCGTTGCTCATGGGTTATTTATGCGAGAAATCTTTCTGTTGTGCCTACTTATATGCCATCGTTTCTAGTATTCTATCATTAATAAATCCGAGAAATGTGTTTTGCTTTTATTATTGTTGCTAATGACGTAAGTTAGCTAGATCATTTGTTGGGTATTTACTACTCGTTTAATGAAGTGATTAGTTGGAGTTATTCTCTTATCTGGTCTGATTAAACTTCATTGCCTGTAATGTGTAGACCACGGATGTTTGGATGACTCTGATTTTGGAATTGGACTAAGAGAAATGTTTATTTATGGGATACGATCAGTTGTTTCTCTTTTAATTTTTGTTGGGTTCGAGTGTCCTAGCATGTAGCTGTTCACCCCGATCCATGCAGTGTGATGATTGTTGGGCTCGTATGCCTTACTTCTGTTTCACATATGTTCTTGCTTGAGATTTTTCTATCCATATGTAGTCTTGATGTGAATGTTTTCTTTTCCGGACCCTTGGACTGCTCTTTTTTTTTATACCGAGGTACACAATCGATTGGACTTAAGGGAAATTGCCACCTTCGAATCATACACTTGGCTGATCGAATTTTGCTTCGAGGTTTGAATTGGGAGTTTGCTCATCGATTGAGCTTATTCTTGTGGGCTCCCCGAGTATTGGATCCGCTATTTCCCTAGATTTTTGGTTGAAAGATAAACCGGGGGCAGGCCACCCCGTAGGTTGGTTTCTTAACACCTAAATCTCTTATTGGTCACGATCAACAATATGTTTTTTTGTTTTTTTTAGCACTGTTATTTGCCCCGTGCACATAATTCAGTTTGGGAAATTAAATTCTGTACAGTTTTGATTCTTTCATTTGAGGTCAACAACTCCGAACAACAATTGAATTTGCTACTTGTTTCTTTCTGCTACAATCTTTGTCGATTTGCCATGTTCATTTTCAATCTCCATGTTTATTCTACTATCACTGTAATATATCACCAAATTTTTGTACATAATGTTTACACTTCATTTGCTTCTCCAATGTTTGTATCCTATGTGAGATATTTGCTTTGTCGTTTTGTGATTTATGCCCCTTGCTTGTTGCTTATTAATGTCATAAGCCTTAGTTACTATGTCCTTAGGTCCAAGCCATTAGGATAGAGGGGTCCCCCTGGTCTGATAGGTCATTGACCAATCTCGTGGTGGTGATACCCCTAAACCCTAAAACACACATCTAAACAAAATATGTATATGTATATAACAAATTTTTCTTTAGGCCATTCGGCTCCAAAAATTCAAAATCTCTCACCAACATTCTAGCCCAAATCCAATTCGGCCCAAAAGCCCACACAAGGCCCACTCGGCCCAAAAGTTCAAATAAGGCCCAAAGCCCAATTCAGCCCATTCAGCCTAAACTACCCATCCGGCCCGATTCATCAGCCCGATCCAAATTCCATACTCAACAAAACCCAAAACCAAAAAGATCAATCCAAATCCACAACCAAAACTCAAGCTCACAAAAATCAGCCCAGGCCCAAATTCGGTCCAAGCCCACACAAGTCAAACCAAGTCCACAAATGTCAAACATTGACCAAACAATGTTGACCTTGACCAAAAAACGTTGACCTTGACCAAACAATGTTGACCTTGACCAAAAAACGTTGACCTTGACCAAAAAATGTTGACATTAACCAAAAAACATTGACCTTGACCCAACTTTGATCCAACCCGAACTTCAATCCAATTCAAACTCGATCGCAATCCAATCCAAACTCGACCCCAATCCAAACTGAACTCCAATTCAATTCAAACCTATTTCATCCAGCTCAATTCAACTCAAACCCAAATATAGTTCATCCAATCCACACTCAACTTGTAAATTAATTTAAAAATCCAAAAACCAAAAAGAATTTCGAGCCATCATTTTATTCAAATTTCATCAAGCTTTTAAAGAAACCATTTTGTGGAATTTTAAAGGAAAAACTCTTCTCACATCACAGAAAACTTTTCTCAAAACGCAGAAAGTTCTTCTCACATATACAGAAAGTTTTCTCCTCAAAAACATTTCTCAAAATCAGTGTTTCTTCATCGAGAATTCCGAACAACTTCAAACACTTTCCAACTCAGTTTTCAAGCTCAAAAATAAATTGTTTTCGGGGGACATGTAATGTCTAACTCCTTCAAAGAACGTTTTCTTCCTTGTTAGACATCACTTGTCTCTCTTCTAAATAAAAATCCGAGGCGGGGCGCTGGGGTCATAACCTCCCTTATTGCAGTCTGGATCTCTTTAGGCGGGGCATTAGGGTGACAAATCTCCCCTAATTGCAGCCTAGATTTTTACAAGGCAGGGTGCTAGGGAAGTAACGACCTTTCTAGTTGCAGCCGGGATTTTAGAATCGTCTAACTCCCTTCCGCTCGATTTCAAATGTTTTCGGTTTTTAATGTTTTAAGATCTGGGAGTTAGAGACGTTATTAGGGTTCGACCGAGAACATCTCATTCATGGTGTTTCTCTCTGAATCCTATTTTTTCGACATAAATTCATTGCCCCATCTTTCGAGCCTCGGCACTTACATTAATTAAGTGTCATGTTCGAGGGGGTACATAGGGTAATCCCTCGGGATTATCCGCCCTTTTACAACAAAAATGATTTTTAATTTTAAAATTTTAAGAGAGACAATTCTGAACAAATCAATCCAATACTTTCATTGGAGCTTTAACCCATAAGCACTCCTCAGTCCTTTCCTAAGCAAACTCGAAGTCACAAGTCTCACCAACATATGACCCTTTATTCTTAAATGCTCCAGAACAACCTTAGTGATCTTAAACCTGAAACATCTTCAAAACCCGAGCACCTGTAAACCAAATATCCTCTTTCACACTCCACCAACACTTTCGACTTCCAAAAATACCTCAAAAATTTGACCATTCAAAAATCCAAACTTTACAAACACGAAAAACTCCTCAATCCCACCAAAGAATCTGAATACCTCTCAACTTCACAAAATGACCAAAATACCCCTAAGCTCTGCAAAATGATCAAAAACTCTTTAACTCCAGCAAATGATCCGAACACCCCTTAACTCTAAAAAAAAGAGACCAAAATCCTCTTTCGTTCCTCAAGACTTCCAGCATCCTTTTAACCTCGTGTAAGTCGAAACAACCAAACCTCTCAGAAACAATCAAAACCTCTCAATACTTCAACCAAGCCAACTCCAAGACCAACCTATTCTTCAACTCTCCCAAATCATCTAATCCTCAATCTACACTCAATCCTATTCTTCGGCTTTTAAATGAATCTCTCTCAAAGGTTTTGAAAGAAGGCAATCCCGACAATTGGAGACCAAGGTTTCCTCGGGTACCAATCCGAAGTCGTGGTCGTTGCCACTTCTAAGGGGTGTAACCCAGTACGAACCCACAATAGAATCTCTGACGCGACCAGATAAGTCCTATCCATAGGGAACAACCTCAAAGTCAACTAACGGTTCTTAGAACCCCCCCTTCTCCTCCTTTCCTAGTTCTTTTGGTCAAACTAGATGGCAACTCTAGTCAACTCTGCCTTATAGAGGCATAAGTCCGCGTGGAGCCCATCGAGAGCGGGTGTAGTGCACACTTGCACTCCCCTTTATGCTTTCTGGGATAGACGGACGATTTAATAGGTATTTGAGGGATGCCAAGAATAACGGGTTTTCACCCTCCACAGAATGGCATTTTCTAGGATCTAGACTTCTCAGTCAAGAACCATATTTGGATAGACCCCCCCCCCCTCATACCGAAAAATCACCCTCCACAGGGACTTGATCCCTAAAAACTAGATTGAGTTGTGGATACTTAGTGGAACTTGATTCCCCACAACCTTATAATTTAGATATGAGACTTCGGGGCGAAGTCCCTTTTTAAGGGGGGTAGATTGAAATACCCCAAATCTAGATAATATTATTAAATCATTATTTATTGGAATATAATCCAAATATGAATCATTTCACGTACGCATGCAAACCCATGCATGAGAACGTTACGTAAAAATAGTCGTTTCTCCATAAACGCTAAAACGCCTTAGAAGCATATGGTCAAACATGACCTTGTATGACCCTCTAATATTCAAACCAAATGGTCATACAATTATTATATGAATATACAAATATATTCCCTAAGCTAAATTCAGTCAAAAACGCAAAACGCTCGGGAGTGCTCACGCCCGCTCCTTAAAGCACGAAAAGTCCGGAGGAGTGCCGAGGTGGCACGAACTCCTATAAAATTAATTCCTTGAGTTCCTAACATCATTATTAACCATTATAAAGAGAACCCACGAAGTGGTTTCTCAAAATTCAGCAAAAACCACAGGAGGATTTCTTAGCGCTCCTTTTTGCCCGGGTGTGTCCCGATGGCCCGTAAATTATGTCATGGGTTGATATAACCTCATATAACCCAATGTAACATCTTAATATATGTTTAATTACTATAATAATTGTTTACAAACACTTGGAACTCATAAAAACAATTTGTTTCCCAAAATTTCCTTAGAGCACAAAAACACACCTTCGGGTGTCACGAAAACGCGTTTTACGCAATTGCCTTGTAGTTTTGACATACCACGAATTGGTAATATTAAAAAGGGTTAAAATGACCTTCTAAATCAGTTGGTGTGACTAGTCAACAAGGTGCTCTATAGGGGCCGATTTTAAGAGCAAAAACTAGTCTAAAAATTGCATTAAAAATTTGTAAAAGGCATAGAACATGGTGACTCACCTTCCCATGTGTTATATTACTTAATTCCAAAGTATGTAGGTCTCATATGACCAGCAAGCTGTCGAAATTATGCAGAATAATAAGGCCATGTGATCTAGGAAGAAAACAAAATGCAAAAAAGTAAAAAGTAGATCTAAGATTCCTTTCTTTTGCTTTCTTACAAACTAAGTAATCTTCCATGTTCTTCCTTGGCTATTCATGGCCGGTTTTTGAGCTCCATTCAGGCCTCCAATTCGTGACTCTACATGAAGAAGAAGACAAGCCAATTAGCATTGAAAAATCAAAGGAATATCCTTACCTTTTCTTACCTTGTCATCTAGCCAACATTATTTGCTTTCCAACTCTTGCTTAGTCACACCACATGGCCGGTTTTCATGCTGGAAAGGAGGACATTTATTGAGCCAATCAACCAAGAAATAAACTAAGAAAAAGCATAGTCTTTTGACATTAAAAATTGACAAACAAAAATCAATTCTAGAATTGCATTCTACCTTATACGTGAGTGAGCCTCATTTCCCTCCTTGCACAATTCTTGCACGGTTTGGTAAGCTCCCTCCTCTCTCTTCTAGCTTCATCTTCTTCCTTTGAAGCTCTTAAGTCCATTAATGGAGTTTTAACTTCTATCTTCATCTTTAAGGTAATTTCCTAGCATTTCTTGACAAGTCTTGAAGCAAAACTCTTCCTAGCATAACAAGGTGTGTTCGGCTCCATTTAGTTCTCCAAGGAGATTGTCCAAAACAACATTAATCCAAGGAGCATCTCAAGGTTATCTTAAGGTAGGTTTTAAAGCTTGAAAATCCTTAAAGCACGTTTTTATGTGTAACCAAGTTCTACTTCTTATAAGTCTCTTTTCTTCTTCATTTTGATGAAGGAAAACTTATTCTTCACCTACCTTAGGAGTGCCGAATTTATAAGGAGAAAAGCCTAAGGTAAAGTCTTGTAAAACTACTTCCAAATCTACTTAAGATCTTTATTCAAGATCTAACTCCTAAACACCTTCACCTCTTGCATAAAACCGAAGAGGAGCATCAAGTTTACCTAGGAGAAAGCTTGGAGATTCAAGAAGAAGTTCAAACACTTAACCACCTTTGTCATGAAGTAAGTTTACTAAGTAAATCTTTATGTTATAAGCTTTGTTAAGCTTCTAAAAATTGTACAAAAATTATGTACATCTCTTAGGCTAAATATACCGAAACTATATGGTTTTATATGCCAAAAATATAATCTATAACATATATAGAAAATATTTACCTTAAGACACATTTTGTGTCACAAAATTTATTTAGGTTACAAATAAAATTAGGCCGAAATGTCTAGGGCAAAAATGTTTTATTTTGAGCTAAGAATCAATATAAGACATTACAATAATTTTTACATGAGTTATATAACTCCTATGAATTTATGTATAATTATTATGACATATAAATCCACTTTTATATACTATATGGTCACCAAATAAATATGGCCGAATGTATTAATTGGTAAATAGGTATTAATGACCTACTTAGGTATATAAACTTATATCACAAAGTTTGGTGAGTTAAAAATATTTTATGAGAGCTTAAATGGCTAATTAATTAAGTTAAGTGGCTTAAATGTAATTTTTACAAAATTTAGTGTATATATTGTGAAAGCCGAGAGCTAAAGGGGTATTTGGTGTAATTATGATATAATATAAGGTTAGGAAATAAGTTTAAGAATTTTAGATAATTTAAACAAGCTTTAAAATAACTTTTATAAAGTTTTGGGCTATTATGTAATTTATAAAAGTTGTTATGAAAGTTTAGAACATAAAAAGGGGCGAATTCATAATTAAGAGATTTATTAGGCTCACCTTTGAAATTTTGAGGAATTATATATTTAGACTTTAGTTTAAGTCATTAAGAAGTTATTATAAAGTTTTGGGGTGAAAATGTAATTAATGGAGAGTTCAAGACCAAAGCCGAATTACTTGGGGTTAGTTTGGTAATTTAAGAATTTATATATATATATTCGGCATTTATGGAGATTTAAAATTAAAACTATAGTTTATAAGGCATAATGCAAAGTTTATAAGGTTTTTGGTTAAATTGTAATTATGGGAAATAAAATATTATTGCCGAGAATTTAAGGGGCTAGGTTGTTATTTTTGAAAGTTATAGTACTTAAAAGCTATATACCAAAATATTAGTGTGACTATGTAATTTAGCTAAATAAGAAGTTAAAACTCTATAATATAATGAGATTAGAATTTAAATATAAAGTTTATGAATTAATGTGGTTGATTTATAATAACCGAAATATAAGGGTAACAATTTAGATTTAAATAAATATAGGTCCTATATGGATATTTTGAGGAATTAGAAGGAAGAATTTTAATTAAAGGAATTATGGAATTAGAACTATGGCTTATGTAGTTATAAGGAAGTTAAAAAGAAACAATAAGTATTGTTTATGACTAAAAGGAGAATAATGAGATTATAAGAATACTATGTCATTGTAAGACATTTAAATATGGTTAAGAAAATTATAAGCAAATATAGTACATGAATATATGAATACATATATGTACATTAAAAGATTTACAATAAATCAAAAAGGAATAACAAATAAGTTATACATTAAATCATGAGGTAATTAAAAGAAATAAACCTCACATGGAATAACAAATAAGAGATTTGTTGAAAGATCCAATAGGATCATTATATAAGGGTAACATAAATTAACCCTCTCAGTTAATCCTATTCTAGGACTTTGTTTGACCAGACGTTGACCGGGAATTAAACAAGTACAGTCTACGGTGAACGGTATGGGATTCTTGCAACCTGTTTTCTACCGGATTACACCGGCTTGTGTGCTATCTGTTGTTTGAAATAACGACCAAGATAATTAATGTAAAATGTTGTTTACTCTTGTGCGCTGTTGTATTATTTTATGTGCGTGAATGTTGCTGACTACAACGTGTATGTCCCACGCATACAAACACTACTATACCAGTGGATTAAATACCTGCGCTTTAGTATACCGAGGACTTGTACTCGAGTCTCTCACTAACTTCACTTCATAACAACGTCATTATCCTAAACGTGATAATTGACAATACACATTGTGTTCTTGTTTAACGTCTTTATATGACACTTAACAAATCTATACTACGAGAATGAGGAGCCCAGTTGGATCTGGCCATGCATGCTACAGGAGTTGTACCTGTCTCAGGTCGTCTCCTATCTACGTCGCGACGGAACATTCAGTTGGGAGGAAGACTCTATTCCTCCCGGGATTCAAATGCCCATCAGTTCAGTTTGAGGAAGACTTCTTTCCTCTAGTGGGATTCATTTTCCCACGCCTCTCAGTTCAGGGTTTAACTACGTTATCTCCTGGGGTTTTTATACCCAACCTTTCTCTATAACGAGGTCACTATACCTCCACTATATTGATATACTTTAATACATCTGTCAGTCCCATTGTGTGGACCCGACAGCTATCAGACATTTCAGTTCAGCTAACTTGACCTTCTGTGTCTTGTTCTATGTGACATTATTGTCCTTGTATGGATACTTGTTATCATCAGACTATGCTTGTTTACAGCTTTATAAAAATGAACTGCATGTGTTCGACAAAGTAGTTGGTGTGGCCCGGTAGACGATGGGCTGCACGTTTTCCATACCAGCATTGTTTGCTGAGCCCCTTTGGGGGCACCCCCATTTTTTCAGGTACCTGAAGTTTAAGAAGATCACCACACTGAGTGTAGGTGGGGTAGACCAAGCTTTGGGAGTCTACTATTAGTTAATTATTTTATGTCAGTATTTTACTTTGAGTTTGATTCCTAGTATCTCGGGTTGTATCTGTATTCCAGACCGTGACATTTGAGGATTGTATTTGGACTTAGCCTTGTTGGTCACAAGGGTGGCCAACGGCATTGTAATACCGCCCGGTTGCTGTATTTATTTCCGCTGCAGTTGTATTTTATTTGGGAGTGATCGCCGTTCAGATTATTGGATTTCGGGTTGGGGTGTTACACTCATGGACCTCTCCTACGCATTCTTCTGACAACCACTTCTCCTATATCCATTCCGTTATCACTTTTGTGACTTGGGATTACCTCCTCTAGGTGGGGGGGGGGGGGGTGGTCTGAATTACTAAAGTTGCAATAGCCTTGCATACTGTTATTTTGGTATATTAAAAACTACGAAATTAATCCTAGAAATTAATAAATAAAATAAACCTACGGGTTGAAAATTAATTCCCGGTCGTAGTAGTAAAGTAGTATGAGCAACCGGGGTATCGAACCAGGGGACTAAGAAACCAAATCTATTCCTAGCAAAGGTTGTAAATCAGGGGAAATTGTTGATCAATAAAATAGAAAACAAGCACAGAGTAACTGAAAATATATAACGAAAGCGGAACTCTGGGTTCAGGTGGTTTTTCCTAGTTAAGTCTTGCAATTCTATTACCAGTTGATTGGGGATTAGGGTTCGGCTAATTCTAGCAAGTTTTCAAAAGACTAAATCCTAGCCAATTAGAACTCCACTGCGTAGAACGCGACAGATTAAATCATAAACCTATCACTACTAACGCAGAGGGATTAAGCACACGAATTAAAATTGCATCTGAAGGATAACTCATCAATCAGATTAAGCTATCCACAGATTAACAGATTATAACGACCTAGTTATCAATCACTGATCAGATCTTGACAACTTTCACAAAGCTAAAAATAAAGTTGCAAATTTTATTGATAGCGCAAACAAGATTTATAATTTGAAACAAACCCAGGTTTAATCCCATATCGACTGATAATAAAACTAAAAAACCTAACTATATACCACCACCATTCCCCGAAGTTTATTCCCTTAGCCAAGCATAGCAATAGAAGAAATAACAAGAGAAGAAGGTGTAGAAATCATCTCTATGTTAATCTGAAGATTTGCAAAGAGTCGGGTTGAACAGACAGAAGAAATCGGAGCAGAAATTCTCCTCTTGTGTAGAAGAAGGGTTCACGACCGCTCTTGAGTCTCCAAAAGGTCTCGCCTCTCTCTTCTGAAATGTGTTACTATCTTCAACTAACTCCCTTCATCAATAACCTTTGGAGTTACTTTCTTTTATATTTCCAATCTTCCCCCTTCTTCTTCTCAATCCTTTCACGGCAGTCTCGTAAATATATATATCGCATCGGACACAACTTTGACAGGGTCCAAATTCTTCATATGAGTTCCGATTTGTTCCCTGTTTACGGTGTTGGAAAGCTTGTGAGGAGATCTATGCATTTTCACCATCATTTACTGCTTTTAAAATATAAATTTGTATCAGTTTTTGCCCAAAGTAAGAGTCATGAAAAATATACGATAAGTGTGAGAAAGCGCATAAAAATGCTACATAAAATAAGAATTTAGCACCTATAAATCATATCAATTTCACAATTATCAAGCCTCATCTTGTCTCTTATCAATGTTTTACTTTGTTCAATGATCGGATCTATCTCTACCTTTTTTTATCCAACTGTTTCTACTTTATGCAAGATGAATACCTGATGTCTGAGGACCTAGAGACCCTATGTGCACCTCCCGCTTGAACAGGTGCATGAATGCTCTACCCACCAAACATTCTTTTCTATTTTTTAGGCCAGGCCCATAGCTTGACCCCACTCTTCGGGGAAGCACTATGTACGTATGTGGTAAAAGCCTCATAGTTTGAAGCCGTGTCTCGGTATTTGTAGTTTTAAATCTCAGGTTGATGCTTAGCTACCTTTTTTGGATTTCTACTCTTTGTGTACTACAAGTTTCTTTGCAAGTAAACCATGTCATATCAATAACTGTCTATCTAATGGGTTAAGAAAATTCTCTCTATGGCGAGAAGAAATTCTCTATTCTGTGAGAGTTAAGTCTCACCATTTTCCACCATGTTCCTCCGGCATCCTCTCCTTCTTCTTGTTGTCTGTCTCAAAGATCTTCTGTGTTAGTCTCTTATATTTCAAGTGTGGGAACCATGGTTCCTTTCTCAGACGGTTCCTCTCTTTTTCTTTGCTCTATTTTTGGACTCGTTTTTACTTTCTGCTAGCGATGGAATCTAAGATGTATGGTTTGTTGTCGGTGGCTTGTGTTGATGGCTAGATTAGCCATCTTGATTAGGTCCGATGGATTATCTCGTTACCAATGCTGGGTTTGATGTTGGTGGATGCCAAATGGGCTGATGACCAACCCAATCAAAGGTAGGTAACTCTAGTTGCTGCAGTGGTTTCACATCAGAGGATGCCAGCTACAGAGGGGTGGCTATAGAGGAAATTGCAAGTCCAAGTCGATGCTTCCAGCTTCCACAGCTAAATCAACATCGGTTATGTTCATTTAACATCAAACGCTATTGAAATAACTATCCAACAGTACAACACTGATATAAATCATCCGTTGCACAAGTACCTGACATTGATTGTCAAGCCCCCGTGGTTTGGTCGGTAGATGAGTGATATATCAAAGATCATGCTTCAAAACCTATCCACTACCGTACCTAAGAATTGTTCAAGAAAATTCGAGAAACATAAGAGTACATATGCTCTAAATCAGAAGCAAATGTTTCTTCGGATGGCAATTTCTGGCTTGGTCTGGACTTCGGTTTTGCTCCGATTAAGACTCCACCAAATTAACATTTGCTCGGGTGGCCAACCAGAGATGGTTTTCTTTTGCATTGACGGTTTCGTAGTTTTCAAAGAAGCTTCTCATTGAACTAAGCAGCTGATGAGAGTAAACGCTCTACGTTTGGGGGAAGTTCAGCGAGTGGTCCCCAAACCTCCTCTTCGAGTGTTACAAGTCTTCTTTCCGCCCCGGGAGGTGGTGGCGGGTGGTCTCCGTTGGAGATCTTGTGGTATTTTGGCGGTGCGCGCATCCAGAATCCGGAGATATGGATTTTGTGTTTCAAGCTGAGGAAGGAGAACACGAGACCGTGAAGATCAACAAAAAGAAAAGAACGGTGTCGGAATGGGAGATTGACAGAAACTTCCCAGCGGTGAATGTGCCTGGGAGCTTTGGAACGGCCGCTTCAGATGCGAAACCCCTTTACAGTGATGCGCTAAGACAGAAAACTAATGGGAACGACATGTGTATGTCCGATGAGGAACTTTCGGATCAAGAAGAAGAGGAAGAGGAAGATTTATCAGAAGAGGACCCCCTTTGTCCTAAAGTGATGGTACCAAAGGAATGGATCTCGGAAATCAACCAAGAATGGAGGAATGCGGTAATCGTCAAGCTTCTAGGTAAATCCTTTCCAATTCAAATTTTGTCGGAAAGACTCAATCAGAGATGGAAGACGAAAGGAAAGTTCGAAGTCTTCTTTGTGGGTAATGGGTATTTTTCTGTAAAATTTGAGTTGAAAGAGGATAGAGATATGGCTCTGTATGGGGGGCCCTGGCTCATAGCAGATCATTATCTTACTGTAAGACGATGGGTTAGAAATTTTGACACTGAGTCTGAGGCGCTTGCAAACCTAGATGTGTGGGCTAGATTTCCTGATCTGAGGACGGAATTCTTGACTGAAAAATGCTTGGCGTTAATAGGGAGTAAATTGGGAAAAGTTCGGAAGGTTGATATTGCTAGGACTAGTATGGGGAACCCTCTGCATGGAAAAGTCTGTGTTAATATAGATTTAGCACAGCCCCTAATTGGAAAGTTCAGAATTTTTAAGGGTATCCAGAGGGTGGAATATGTTGGTCTCCATCTGTTGTGTTTTAATTGTGGGAGATATGGTCATCTTAAAGAAAAATGCCCGCTGCTAGAGAATGAAGAGGAAGTTGTAAATGATGGTGGGTTTAGGATGGTCCAAAACAGCTCTGAAAAGGATGAATCGCTACTAACAGATAACTTTGGACCATGGATGAAGGTCTCTAGAAGAAGGAAACCGAATATCAAAAAACCACCTGTTAAGACAGGGATGAAAGAGGCTCCTGGGGGAGGAAAAGGGCAAATAAATCCAGCTGATCCTCCTAAGAAGAAGAATCTGATTAAACCGGATGGAAAGGTAGTGGGGGCCAATCAGAACCCTACTTCCATTAAGAATAGCTTCGAATCCCTGGTAGGGGGGGAGGGAAGAAAATATGGACCTTGAAGCTACTACAAACAAGGAGACTGCTGAAGCAGATGGAATCAATAGGGGAGGAAGATATAATGTGATTACCAGGAAGAAGCCGGCTCAGGTGGCGACAGAGGAGGGTATTGAGGCTGAAGAAAATTTCCACAGCCCAGCTAAGTCTCTTATCTCTAACTCGTCTCTGGAAAATGCTTTACTTAATAGTAATATAGTTTGCGATAATGAGAATGTGGAGATTGTTCCTCCCTTGGTGGATGAGTTACCCTTGGGTGGTGCTTGATGTCTATTGATGCTCTGTATCTTTGCATCTGATCAGTGGCTTTGTAGTATCCTTTTTCTGTGTTTTTTGATAAATGGTGTGCAATGTTAAGATTTTATCCTGGAATGTGAGAGAGAGCGGGAAGTAGAGTAGTTTCATGCCTGCTATTAGAAATTTGTTGATCATGCATAAACCTGATATCCTATTCCTTTGTGAGCCTAGAACCAGTGGGCTGAATGCTGATAATATTATGCGTAGGATTGGATTCCCCCACTATTTCAAAGTTGATGCGAGAGGTTTTAGTGGTGGCCTCTGGCTGTTTTGGAATCACAATGTGAACATTAATATTCTGTCTTCTGAGGAGCAATTTATTCATACTGCTATCAGTATCGGACATAATAGTATGTTTGGCACTTTTATTTATGCAAAACCTCCTGATAATGAGAGAATTAGGCTCTGGAACAGGTTGAGTCAGATTGCCCCCCCTGATAATAGCTATTGGTATTTGACTGGGGATTTCAATTCTATCACTTCCTTGAGAGAAAAAAAAGGTGGTGTGAGAAAACTTAACCAAGGGAGTCTAGCCTTTAGGGATTGGGTCTTTTCTTGTGGTTTGAGGGAGCTGCCTTCGAAAGGCAATAATTTTACCTGGACTAATAACTCTATATTTGTGAAACTTGATAAAACTCTTGTCTCTGCTAATTGGACAGATATGTTTCCTCTGAGCTGGGTTTCTATTTTGCCTAGAACCTGCTCTGATCACTCCCCTATAGTTACTTACTTTAATAAGTCCCCTCCCAAGTCCTGCAGGACTAAGCCTTTTAGATTTCAGATAGCTTGGGCGGAGCACCCTATTATAAAGATACTGTTGTTAATAATTGGAATGCTTCCTGGCAGCTGAGGCATAATTTAGGCAATTTGAGTTCTGTTCTGAATGAGTGGAATAGGAAAGTATTTGGTAATATTTTCTCTATTAAAAGAAGATTGGAAGCAAGACTGGCGGGTATTCAAAGAAGTTTGGAGAAAAAACAGAGCCCTTTTTTAAGAAAGCTAGAAGCTAATCTTAGAAAGGAGCATGAAGACATTCTTCATAGAGAAGAGATTTTTTGGTTTCAAAAATCTAGGGATAAGTGGGTCAAATTTGGTGATCAAAATACTAAATATTTTCACAGGAAGGTGGCGGCTAGAAGAGCCAGATCTAAGATAGTTAGTTTGGAGGATAGTAATGGTAACATTATTGTGGGAGAGGACAACCTCAGTAAGCTTGCGAAGGACTATTATAATGATCTTTTCAGTGAAGAACAAAAGGGCCCTCTTGACCATATCGGTCATGACTTTCCAGTCTTAGAGCCTTCTGATAAGCTGTTTGTGTCTACCCTTCCCACGATGGAAGAAATATGGAATGTTATCAAGTGTATGGATAATTTTAAAGCGCCTGGTCAGGATGGTTTCCAAGTTTGGTTTTTTAAGCATCACTGGCATTTAATTAAGAACTCTGTATATGATTTTGTTAGGAAAGCATTTGAGAAGTCTTCTGTAGACAGAGATTCAAACTCTACTCTGTTGTGCCTCATTTCTAAGGTTGCCTGTCCGGTAAATATGAAACAGTTCAGACCCATTGCTTTATGCAATGTGTCTTATAAAATAGTCTCTAAACTTCTAACTGATAGACTGAAATTTTTTCTTCCCAAGATTATTTCCCCATGTCAGTGCAGCTTTGTTCCGGGTAGAAATATTCAAGATAACCATATTATTATGCAAGAGATTATTTATTCCATGAAAAGAACGAAATGCAGGGATGGTTGGGTTGTTATGAAACTGGACCTTGAAAAAGCATATGATAAACTTTCATGGAGTTTTATTAGGGAGTCTCTTGAATGTCTCAACCTTCCAGCTGAGTTTGTCAATCTGATCATGAGCTGTGTGAGCTCGGTGAGTATGAGGGTTTTATGGGAAGGTGCTCAATCTGATAGTTTCTGTCCTAGTAAGGGGCTCAGACAGGGCGACCCTTTGTCTCCTTATTTATTTGTTATTTGTATGGAAAGATTGTCTCATTTGATTAATAATGCTGTTCTTAGTAAAGTATGGTGTCCTATTAGGCTGAGCAAAGGGGGACCAGACCTTTCCCATTTATTTTTTGCTGATGACTTGGTCTTACTTGGTAGTGCAAATGTTACTAATGTATTAAACATTATGGAAATTGTTCAAGGTTTCTGCACTGTTTCTGGAGAACAACTCAATCTAGGGAAATCTAGAATTCTGTTTTCAAAGAATGTCAAGGCTGATAGAAGAATTGAAATAAGTAGGCATGTGGGAGTCCCTCTTGCTGATAACTTTGGTAAGTATTTAGGTATTAATCTTATTGAGGGAAGATCTAAGATTAAAAACTTTAGTGACTTGGTGGAAAAAGTTCAAGCGAGAATAAGTGGTTGGAAGGCCAAATCCCTTTCTTTTGCTGGGAGACTAACTTTGGTTAAATCTGTCCTAAGCACAATTCCCATCTATAACATGTTGTCTCAGAAAATTCCTGATGCTACCTGTAATAAGCTTGAGAAACTGACCAGAAACTTCCTGTGGGGCCATGGTATCAATGAGAGGAAGCTCCATACAGTGGCTTGGAGTACAATTACTAAAGATAAGCAAGAGGGGGGCTTGGGAATTAGAGATTTAAAACTAATGAATAAAGCTTGTCTTGCTAAACTTTCTTGGAGGTTAATCCAGAATCAGGAGGGGTTTTGGCAAAAGGTCTTAAAGAGTAAATACAAAAATCTGAATACTAGAAATGCATCTAGTACTTGGAAAAACATTGTGGAATCCAGTGAGATTATTGATAAAGGGGCTAGATGGAAGTTGGGTAATGGTGAAAACATTAAATTCTGGCTAGATAGTTGGTTGGTGGAGGAGCCTCTCCTAAGCTTTGCCAAGCACCCTGAGAGCATTGAGGAAAACAGAGTGGTGGCAAGCTATTGGTGTGAAAATGAAGGATGGAAATGGGATAGTATTAATAGCCAACTCCCAAACAGCATCTTGGACACTCTGTCTAGTAAAGGAATCTTTGATCCTGAGCTGGAAGATTCAATCATTTGGCCTGATGCAAAAACTGGTCAGTTTACTGTTGCTTCTGCATATGAGATGATTAGAAATAAGGGTAGGAAAAATCCCATTTGGAAGCATGTCTGGAAACTGCATGTTGTTGAGAAAATCAAAACTTTTATCTGGTTAGTGATTCATCAGGGGTTGAAAACCAAAGACCTCCTTTTTAACCGGAAAGTATCCCAGTCTAGCTTATGTGATAGTTGTGGAGAGGTTGAAAATACGTCTCATGTGATTAGGGATTGTAAGGTTAGCGTCAAGGTCTGGAATGTATTACTGAATGGTAACAGCATGTCTAGTCAATTTTTTTCTCAAAATCTGCAGGATTGGCTACTCTATAATCTCAGGTGTGCTGCCTGGGTGGATGAATTCAATGCTACGTGGGCTAGCATTTTTGCTGTGACTTGCTTTACCCTCTGGAAATGGAGAAACCTTAAATTCCATAACAATTTAAATGTATCGGATTTACCACTAAACTTGCTTCATGGTAATTTTCAGCGCTACCTCATAGACAAATTTCGGAGAGATTGGCTGGAGAAACAACTACTGCGGGACTACCAGACTGGTTGGACACCTCCTCCTGATGGAATTCTGAAAGTGAACGTGGATGCTGCCTTGAGTCTTGAAGGAGTGGCAGCTGCTGGTGGATGCGCCCGTGACTACAGAGGAGGTTGGAAGGGTGGCTTCACCCATTTCATGGGTCAGACTGGTATCTTGGAGGCTGAGGTTTGGGCACTATATGATGGGATCAGAACTGCAAAGGAACTCAACCACAAGAACATAATTGTTGAATCTGATTCCCAGCTAGCGGTAGATTTGGTTTTACAGAGGGGGATGGGAATTCCCCCTTAGAAAGCTTAGTTAGAGGGTGCAGTAGCTTACTTGATTGGTTTGATACGGTTTCCATTTGTAAAATCAATAGGAGTTGTAATAGGGCTGCTGATAGTCTTGCTAAATTTGGGTTGAATTGTAACAGAGGGTTTGCAGTATGTGCTCCCCCCTGACTGCTGTACTATTTGGTTATCTCAGGATGATTCTCATCCTGAGAACTAATGAATAAGATGTCGTTTTAGATCAAAAAAAAAAAATTAGGGATCTTTTATTACAATATAATTTTGTGTAATTTAGCAAAGTGGGTGTGTTGTACCCCTATCTCCCCTCTGTCTCCGCCCAATCGTCTCCGAAGTGGACTTGGTTGGTGGGTCTCATTGCAGGTGCTGCTGGTGAGATTGAAGCGACTCTGTGAGCTGGAGCTTGGTGGTGATTTGATCAGAAACCTTTGTTGCAGGTGGCGTGAAGTAGCAGCCCACGTGACGCAACAGAGAGGATTGGTCACCGGCGTTTTGCTCAGGGACACAGAGATGATGTGAGTGCCAGTGTCGGATGTGGTGCAGTATTTTAATCCTTATTTTAGTCGATTAGGTGTTTTAATTAGCCTTAATATATTGTGTGTTCCTGTTAGCGGCTTGTTTAGTTTGTTATGGTCATCGTTGTCATCCTAATGTCGTCTTATTTTGCTTTGGACTCTTTAAATCTATTTGGTTTGTAGTGGGAGATGGGGGACTGATCCTAGGTTCTCATGACGACAAGAAGACATATGTTCATCAAGTTTTTTAGGCAAGGTAGTGCGCCTCGGGCTGTCATGCGCCATTCCATAGGAATAAGCTACAGTTGGTAGTAACTTATATACGTTGCCCCTTGTTTAATACTACCTCCGTCCGTCATAAGTGTCTCTTTTACTATTTGGACATGTTGTTTGACTTCAATATTTAATCTATAAGATGAAATAATTGTATAAATTTAAGTTTACTAATATATAGTTAATCTAATAAGGAATCTACTATAAAAATTAGATTTATAAAATTATTTTATCATAGATGTTAAATGTGGAGTGGAAAAACGGACCATAAAACAAATGAGACAATTGAAGTGGGACTAAGATTGTTGGTTTGGAAAAAGAAAAAAAGAACTTTCTTTGCTAGTAAGCCTTATTTCTGTTAAGTTAAAAACTTCCAATTTTACTAACAGGCAAGGTTCTTTAATTTTTTTAACATCCAAACTCTTTAGCCATCTTACAAGTTTGTCTCACTTCCTTTCAAATCCACATCTTATTTTTCTTCCTCAACAACTCATTCGCTTTTCTCTTCTCCAGTTTGAACTCTTCTTCCAGTTCTTACCTAGATGGCTTTACCATCTTCCTCAAGTTGAACTCTTCTTCCAGTTTGAACTCTTTTCGTTCGTTGGGAATATCTGAAGAAGAAAAGTGAAGGATATTAAAGGAACAAGTTGTATCAAACTCAAATGCCTTTATCGAACACTGCAAATTTCTCACTTTTTAAGTTTACGTTAATCCCCACATCATTAAGTACTAGAACCTTTGCATCTCTTTGGAAGTGGAACTCAACAAAAGCAAAGTGTCGATTTAAGTCGACTTTTTTCTTTCTTGCTATTCGAATATGACAAATATTCCCGAAAGGATGAAAAAGATTCCATAGCAGATTGATACTTACATTATCACGAAGATAATCGACGAACAGTGTACTTTCAGGTGTTGGCGTAGGCAGACTCATTTTAAAAAAAGAGGAGGAATCACAGATAAGGAGAAATTCTGCTCCTAGATCAGTGGAGGTATCTTGCACATGCTGCTTCCACTTGGGTCGAAATGTAGCAGAGACACCATATGAGTTATCTCCATGGTCGAACCATTGAAGGCCGTAGGATTATTGTTGAGCAGGCCATCCCTTGGAAACCAAAAAATCGACGCTCTGCTTCTGCTGCTTCGTCTGCCTCCTCTTCACAGAGATAGAATGTTTCTCCAACCCAAAAAATTGCTCAAGAGATTGAGAGTCCTTTTGCTCATGATTCTCAGGTTATGACACGCTCTATTTGTCTAAAAGCTTCAAATATGATGGCCTCTAAACTGGAGAGAAGCATTGTGTTTCAATCTGGAAGTCATCTCCGTCCTGAACAACTTAAGATTAAGCTTCATAAATGGGTGCACGTGGACGAAATCATCCCCCTCTCTGCTGATAAGGTGGTTGTTGTTCTACATTCTGTTGAAGACTGTAGTAAACTTCTGGAGAAGAAAGCGCACTAGAAAATCAAGGCTTGGGAGCCCTCTAGCCAACCGAACACTAAACTAACGGATATCATAATCAGAGGAATTCCATTGATTGCATGGTCTACAGAGAATATCATCTCCATTGCCCAACACCTAGGAAAAGTGATTGCCATTAAGGGAGACAAAGAAGCAAGCGCTCAAGGCTACTCCGAGGCGATTGTTAGGATTGAAACCAATCAATTCACTTTGATTAATGAAATTTCATCTGTCCTTACGAATAATATCCCTACAACTGTGGGTGTTAGTGAAATCAACAATCTCCAAGTTTTTTCTTCTTTATCTCCAACTCATCTATGGAGCATGTGAGCCAGGACAACAAGATAGTCAATGAGGTGGGAATTTCAAGATCAAGTTCCCCATCCAGAAGTGTTGATTGTACCAATAAAGATACTCAGACAGATCGTGAGAGCTCTGATGTGTTGCGTTGTCTTGGAACTCTGCGTCTGCTTGAATACGGTTTTCCTGAAGATGGTCCCAATAATCAGGCGGACCCACTTAATTGTCTGACTTGCTCTCCAGATCAGGCCCTACAGGATCAACTTGCTCTATTTGCCCATCTTGCATCAGAGAACATTGACGATGCTCCTGGTGGTGTTGTGATGTTTCTCATGAAGCTCACTCAGTCATTGGGTCGGATTCTCACATTGAATTAGTCCACTCTCGACCTAATGAAGCGATTGACACAGTCCATGTGACCAGTAGTACATCAGACCATCCCCCCATGATTCCATTGCCACATGAAACACCTGACTATATGCAAACTTATTATGATATCGGTGCTAGCTTAATTGGGAAAGACACGGGCGATAAAATTCCCAACAAAGAGGCAGTTGCTTGTCTTGGTTTTGGTAAGCGTCTAAAGGTGCATATTCCGAACCCTTTATTATCTATTGAGAACTTTTCAAAATCTCTCGAAGGCCCGAGAAGAAGTGCAAGGGTTGAAGGGAAAAAGAAAAATAAAGAAAATCGCCCGGAGATCTCGACATCTAGTCTCTCTGATAGTCTCTCATTAGAGTTCTAATCTCCCTCTCACTTTGATCCATGTTTTACTTATTGACTCTTCCTCTCACGTATTATGTTTGTTACTGTCCTATTTTGCTCTGTTGTTACTTTGTAATTCTGATTGCTTGCTCAGCAGCTGTACTTTACAGCTTTCAATGATAAAAAAAAAATTAAGTACTAGAACCTACGGGCTCTATTCGGACCCTCGTCCTGAGCAAGACAGACGTCTTTGCAATAACTCTACACTATTTCTGTCTTAAACAAATGAAACCATCACTCACATTCACCAATTGTACATTAATATTAATATTATGGAAGTTTTAGGAATGCGTTGGCAGATAAGGCATCCACAATGGTTTGGATTCCACCCATAGTGTTAAAAAGAAAAAAGAAAAAGGAAATGATGAGGTGGAGAAGATAAGTTGTGAGAGAAGTTCTTAACTAAGACACTCCCTTTTTAAAGAACCCTAGGGGCATCCACAATGGTCTTGAGTTTCTTAGCACAATTCTAGGTGTCATGTCATCTAAAAATTATATTTTATTACTTAAGAAACTCTATTTACTACAATAACAAAGTTTCTTAATCTTCTCTCTCTTAATGAACAACCAATAAACTATCACTATTTAGGCGTGAGAGAAAATAAAAAAGAGAGAGATACACATAAGTGGGGTCCATTTTGTCATAAAAAGTGGGATTCGTAATTAAGAACCTTGGAGAGAGAAAATGGGTGAAATCCACACCATTGTGGAACATTTTTTAATTTCTTCACATATATAACCGTGTCAAGAACCCTTATTGTGAATGCCCTGATCCACGATAACAAAAGTGGATTCCACCAACCAATAAATATTATTTTATTATCTCCTCCCATAATCTCTCTCTTGTTTACCTAGGTTCGGGTGTCTTAGGTTCTGTTCGTTCATAACCTTAATGTGTTTAATCACATTAATCAGATGAGTTGGAGTTGACATGTGTGTGAATTGCTGCAAATTTCTCACGCGATTTGTTACACATGAAGCTTAAAGATAGAGACCGGTTTACCTACGTTTAAAAAATAAGCTGATTTCAGGGATGGTTAAATTACATAGTTATCCTTCACTTTTTTATAAATTTTCTTTGTACAACCGCATTCACCCATCTCCCTTTCTCCATGCCATGAGTAACCCCGTTGAAGATTATCCCTTTCCCATGAAATGAGAATCAACTATGAACTATCCTCTTTTTTCTTCACGAGAGGAGGTCAGTTCATGCCGCCATTGGATGACGTAGTAGGTGAAGCCAGTGAAAATGTTTGTTGTCTAGCTCCTCTTTTGATTCCATCCCACTGTCCAAGTGGTATAATGCGTGGTTGTTTCACTGGGATAGCTCGAGAAGACGAGTCCATTTTTCGACTGCTGCAGCTTGCAAATAAACAAAGCCTTGTGGAGAGGTCATTGGAAGGTGGAAACCGAATGTTAAGGAGAATGATGTGCCGATAAAGCAGGAATAATGAGGAAGAAGATGACTCTCTGTTGAAGAGACCGATAGAAAATGGAGAAAGTATTTTCAGGGGTATTCCAGTATTTTGGCCATGTTCGCTGGAGTAAAAGTTAAGCGAGCAAACGAACACCCTAACTAAGAGAGGCACCTTAATCTGGGCTTTGCGTCGCGGCCCAAACGAACAAGACTGTAATTAAGAATCTCTCACACATCCTCTGGATGGACTGCTGCACTCTCCAACCTTCTACGAGTATATCTAAGACATGTCATTCCCAATGCAAAATGAGTGAATATTCAATGATCGTGTCGCAAAAGGGAACCCTGTAAAGGTGTTTAGTGATCTACAGTTTATATCCAACTTTTCCGGAATGTTTGTATTTGCTGTATCTACAGACTGGTATAATCTACTTTTACATCTCTCTTTCTCTCTCTCTCTCTACAAGCATAGCAGTACATTCTACCTCTATTTTTAACATCAATGTCAGTAGGGAACCACAGAACGCCATATCCTATGCAATGGGCAAGCTTCTGTTTCAGGAGGTGAATCCAAGACTTGCTTAGTGATGTGCTCAGCAGCGGGGCCAATCTCCTGCACCAATCTCACTGATTCCGACAGCCGGTTGAGAAGATTGACCAGCGCGATCACCTCATTCCTTTGCAATTGAAGCTGCTGCCAAATAAAGAAATTGTCAGGGATTTCTTATAACCGCAACTGACAAGAAGAGTAGCGGAGGTGGTGTTTCTACCTGTTGTTGAATTGGTTGGTTGTGATTATCCAGTGAGAAGAGGATCTTCAAAGCAGTCCCTAGGCCAAGAACTTGTAGCTTTCCCCATAGCCTACATTTTTCACATCCTACACAGTCCATCAAAGCACTGTACACAGATTCGATGGTGTAAGTATAGTTGACTTCACATACTATATATTGCATTTTAGAAGAATTTAGGCGACACAATCACTAAAAGTTCATAACTATCCACTGGGAAAGATTCAAGGGAGAAGTGGGCATCAATTAGGCAGCCTAAGGCAATTGCCAATGTAATAGAAGGTAAACACCACCACTATAACCATAATTCATTAAGTTAACACAGGTTGTTTTTAGTCTACTCGCAAATGTAGATAGCACGCTACAATTTTCCAACAAGGAAGTTAAGCATAAAAGGAGAAAAGACCTGATATTTCTGAACTGCGTCTGTATCTGTTGCTTCAGCTCAGGGCCACTTTGGCCTTGCCACAGCTTTGCTTCATCAAACGGCAGTGGGCATGCATCTTGTAGCTTTTGATTGTAGAGCAACTGCTTCATTAATGACAGAGTCTTCAAATCCTCTTCAGCGTTGCTGGTTTCATATTCAGCCTGCTCCAAGTAATCTGATGCCTGTAAAGTTACACAACAAAGCCAACAACCATTAAGTGGAAGCCACCATCAACATGGAGCAGAAGAAACGATGAAATCCAGTAGACATACCTTTGTGACCGCTCTCAGAACAAACAGAAATGTGAAGTACAAACTCCTAACCCGCTCTGGATATCGCAGGACACGATCATGCATCAGCTCAAGATTTTGACCCCACTGAAAAGAAGAAACCAGTTTAAATTATGAATCAGATTGTGAAATGATGAAAATTTGAGTAGTGAGATTAAATTAATGTACCATGTTTGTTTTCTCGTCGAGCAGATAGTCAGCAGCAATATGGATCGAGATGGATGAATGAAGACCAGATATTAATTTGTACAACACCTTCTTCTCCGGGCATCTTTCCCCTGATGAATCTGCAGGGTATATTTTCAATATGACAATTAGTAAAAGTGACTAATTGCAAAAGCTGAAATTTGCTCAAAACAGTTCTTGTAGAAAGATACTTCAGGAAGACCACCCCTGGTTCACCAAAAGAGACCATAATTCTTAATAGAGAATCTACAAGTCTAGAGAAAATGTATGCTTACTCATACAAATGCACAAGCACTAGAATGGAACCACTTAAGCTAGAACCGCAACTTTCTTCCCACACCCAACTGACAAAAAGTAAGAAATAAGAAAAAGGAAAATGACAATGTCCACTTAGCACCACCTCTTCACACTCATGATCACAACAGAGATCAAACAGTGCACCAACAAACCTTCTCAAAGTATTAAGTCCGATAATAACAGATTGCAACTTACAGGAACTATAATTATTAAGTGAGCCATATTTTAGGTCTAAATGTAAAGGGTCAGAATATACAATGCATCATTTACAATGAACCTGAAGAAAGTCAGATCCCATCATCACTTACAAGTATCAAATAGTAATATCCAGGCACCAACATCAAGAATGTTCAAATCTTACATTTTGGGCAATTTTCTGAGTAGACAGCATCCCATATCCTCCTGGCAGATGCACCAGTATACCCTGTATAACGCTCTGGATTCAACTGTAGATTTACGTAAGTCATTTCACCTGCACATAAAATTAATGACAAGCCGAAAAAGATTAAAACAGTCGCACCATACAGTGACCATCATCATACTACAACTAAACTTATATTTATTAAAAGTGTAATAGTATCGATATGAGAATATAAATTGCTAAGCTTCTTCCATAAAATGTTATACTAACCATCCAATTCCTTTTAATCATCTTCTAGCACTTGAGAGTTGAATTATACCCACATAATTTCAGAAATCAGACAAATCCTCATATGAAAAAACTTACTCAATACCTCGTCAATAGAAGTTAATTGTCAAACTCTCCACCACTTAATTACTACAATGCCATTATACACATTTTACACTTCATACACCATAACAAAAGTATGAAATAAATTACTTACTATTATCAGTCTCATCTTCATGTGTCCACGGATTATCTACCTCAACCCAGCCCCTAAAAGCTTTACTGTCTAGTGTTCGGTCAACAGCACCCTGTGGATTCCCCTCTTGGCACATCAAATCCTCTTTCTTAAGAACATCCCGAGATGGCTTCTTAAATGTTTCTGGAAATTCGCTTTCTGGACATTCACACACACTACAATCACGCAACCGACACATTCCGTCATCAGGCCAGAATGGGCAGTCACACCATAATTTAACCTGTTTAGCATAAAAAGGGATCAGCTTCAGCTACTTTGTCTCTGTAAATGTCACAGACATCATCTATTTCATCAGCTTAGTACTTGTTCTCTTACATACTTTTTTCTAACCTATGAAATTATCAGTTTAAGCTTACCTGCCTAACAGCTAACACAACTTAGTTAGTAATATAGCACAGTAACTTAACAAAATTTCATGATGGTAAATCTATGCGATGATCATTCCCCCAACTATGATAAATTGCCAAAAAGAACTAGAATTTAAGAATTGATCATCAAATTGACCTACCAGCAAGCTACTAAAAGAATATCATATCAAAGATCATGTTGATCAGAAAGAATGGGAATCAAACCTTGAAATATCTAAAAAAGGGTGTTGCAACAAGCTCTTGGAGCAAAGGATGCAAGACTTCTGTGTTAAGAGTATTGACAGTCTCATAATCACAACAACAATCTTCCACTACCCCTGTATAATTACATGGAACCTGTACAAGCTTGGAAAAAGCGGATATCAGTTAGCATGATTCGGAAACTCTCAGATCATCATTACACCACATAGCTTCCCAAAATGATTTAATATACGATGAAGTATTGCCCAACTGATAATGAATGAAATCAACAGGATCATGATATCAGAGAAGCTGAGATAAGAAGTTAGAATTGCAAAGGTGGTCTTCGCTCAAGCAAATAATAATATAGGTTCATATATCACATCTCTAGGTTCACAATTTCTATGAAAACCACACTCCCATGATGAAACCACAGGATTAAAAGCTAATCAACCAGAAAGCACTGCCAATTCCTAATGCGGTAATGCAGAGGATTACATGCAATAAAATAACATCCTTAGAAATTACTGTACTTCGTAACTCATGGCGATGCCACCTAATTTTATAAGACACCCATGGGTATTGATAAATTACACCTCTAACCACCAGAAATCGAGATTATGATCCCGCGATCAAAGTTCAATCGGGAAATTTAACCAAGACATTCAAATCCTGACTACCCAATTGCGCAATATCCAACTTTGACATAAGGGCCACCAGCACAGCCGTAAGTCAGAGCACGTTGATGGTGTACGTTAACACAGGAAGAAATAATACCCTAACAAGTAGCGATCAAAGCCCACAGCCATTCCAGGACCAAAAATTAAGAGATCTCGAAGTAGATAGACAACAGAATAGACCTGATTAGAGCGAGATAGATTGCCATTCTTGAGAGAAAATGAGATCTTCCAACCACCATCGCTCTCGAAGTGGACAGCAGTGGCCAAGACAACCATCGCTATAGCAACAGCTAGGACAGTCCATCTCCATCTCTGAACACTTTCCTTCGCTTTCTTCCCGCTGTTTTGTGTCCCCTTGCCATTTGCCACCATCCCTGGAAAAAATGGTCTTTCTCGTTTCTTTCGTCTGGGAAAATCGGTCTTCCACGTTTCTCTTTTCCAGCATAAAACGCTCAGAGACCCCAGAAAGGATCACCAGCCTCCACAATTTGCGAAGGATTGAAGAGAAAAAAATGGGGTTTTCGGCAATAAGATAACCCCTCCACGAAGATTCAATTGACTGACATATTTATTCTAGACCCACGCAGTATCCAGTAAGTATTAAATTACAGCGGGGTAGGAAGAATGGGATGCATGAAACTGATGACGCACAAGGGAAAATTAGAAAAGTATTGAATCAGGAACAAAACATTCCAAGGACCGGACTCGATTCCGGCCGGCGACAGAGGTTTGAACAAAAAACTGAAGGAAAGTCAAGATGTACAGACGAACTTCTCGACGCGCTTTCACTTCCAACCGTACTCACGCGGCAGCCAGTTGTCCACGTGGCGAGAGTAAACTGGGTCATCGACGTGGCATAGAGTAGAGTATTGCCGTCGCCTACCGACAACCAGGAAAACGTTGTGGGACGCGCGAAAGTGAAAACGAAAATCCACTTTTCTTCATCTCTCTCCCGTGCCTAGGCAGCAAGTGACGTGCCTCCTCCAATCAGAATTAAGGCGTTGCTAACCTATATTCTCTTTTACATGTTGTTTGACTTTAATATTTAACAGGTAAGATAATAGTATAATTTTATAAATCTAAGTATTACAATAGAATTCTTATGTGAAAAACTATATGTTGTAGAAATTTGTTTTATAAAATTATATTATCTTATATGTTTAATATTGAAGTGGAAAAACATGCCAAAAAACAAACAAGAAGGTCAATTAGGGACGGAGGTAGTAGTATACTAGTAGGTAGACCTTTGACCCGAACCAGAAAAATCGATCTGATCCAATCCAATCTGAACCTAAATTTAAATCGAATGATGTGACCTGAAATATGTTCTGAAAATCCGAATCAAACCGAAGTTTGATATACCCAAATCCACCTGAACCGAATTGATCAGAACTAATTAACCTGAACTGAATTCACTCGAACCAAATTTACCCAAACCACACATAAAGCTAGACAAATTTCCATAATCCTTCTGTTTAAAATTAATATTAAAAATATTGTTATTCAATTTGATTATGTATAACCAATAAAACGTATAACTTTTCAGTTAAGAAAAATATACTAACTTTGATTGATTTGTAGATGTTAAAGAATAAAGATTACAAAACTTACACCTTAATTAAATAAAAATTACAATATCAAGCTTGGGAATGATTTAAATGTGTATGTGTATATATCATCACATCACTACTTAGGTTTCTTATCCACAAAAGAATAAAGATTACAAAACTTACATCTCGTGTAAATATATTTGTATGAATAATTAAACTAAATTAGGGGTTAAAAAAATTGAAAAATAAGTAAATAAAGGGACTACCCCTACATGGGAGCAATAAGCTGCTAGAGGAAGTCTACACGAGGCGCGCACGTGAGACAGTGATCGGTGGCGCACACACAATATGAAGTCATGGGCGGCTGGACGCGAGGTAATGACAGGTGCATAAGGGCACAGGCACAAGGTGGTGATGGACTGGCATGGGCGCGTGACGCTCGCTTGAGATGACGGGCGCTGACGCAGGATGGCGGGAGGCACAGGCACAGCGTCAGGCGTGAGTGGGGGGTAGACTCTGCGTCGAGTGCCATATATTGACCACCGATTCACCAAATTTTAAATTTATACTTGGTCGATATAATTAATAAATCTATAGTTAAAAATTAGTATTAAAAATATTGTCATCCAATTTGTTATGTATAACCATCCAATACTCAAGAGCAAACTTCATTAAAAGTAACACTATATTAAAAGAATTTGGATCCAAATATGAAAATCAATACAAGTTACAAAGGTTGCTTAAAGTTGTACTTTAAAATTTTTATCAATTAAGCATAACGCGGTAAGTCACCCGAATTTGACCCATAACCCAAAAAAACTAAAAAATGCAAAGGCTAACCCGAACCAAAAGCACCCGAACCCGAAATCAACCAAACCGAAGTCACTCGAATTTAATTTTAACCAGATAACCCGACCCGATCTGAATCGAACCAAATAGTGAATATCTGCAAATTGACCCGAACCGAACCCAAACCGAGTGACCCGATCTGTCAGGTCTACTAGTAAGGGTATCTACAACAGCGTCTCTAGTGGATAAGTGGATGTTACTCTCAAAATAATAATATTTTATTTTTCTTTTTACAATCTTTAACTTGTTTTTGCTAAGACATCCATTTTTTGGATTTTTTGGGTTCTTAGCTAAGAACCTCTCACATAACTTTTCTCCTCCATGTCATATTTTATCTTTTTATTTTACTAGTTTGATGTGTATTCCACTCTATTGTGGATGTTCTTTAGCATTTCTTACTAACAGAAAGTAATAAAAATAAAAGGAAATTGTGAGATGAAGGAGAGAGACATATACTCAGTGTTCTTAGCTAAGAACCTCCTTACTGACAAATTTATATTGAAAAAGAGAGTGTGTGAGAAAATAAAATATAATAATAAGGGAAATTTCACCAAATACCATTGAGTTTTTGATTAATTCATGATATACCAGTGTTTCTAAAATTACACAGGATAACATTGAGTTTTTACTTATTTCACCAGATAGCACTCTGTCTCATATTCTTGTTAACTTCTTTGTTATTTTTCCTGAAAAATGACAAAATACTCCTGTTAATAATTAATTGCCTCACAATGAATTGTCATATTGATAAATTGCATAAGATATCAACTTAGTTTAACTAATAATAGGGCACTTTAGTCTTTTTTTTCTAGGGATATTCATAGAGAAATTAACGAAATATGTGAAAGAGTGTTATCTTGTGAAATAAGTAAAAACTCGGTGTTATCCTATGTAATTTTTGAAACACAATGGTATATCATGAATTAAGTAAAAACTTAGTGGTTAACAAATTTCTTAGCTGTCTATTGTTGTGGTTGCTCTAACTTGTCTTTTCATAATTTATTATTAATATATATGCACTTGTACTAGTTTTTGTAAGCATATACTTGTAACAATTGAAAATTACTTATGTCATAGTGGCTAAAAGCAAGACATTACATATATTATTAAATTATAGATTGTTTATTTAATTCATTGGAGAGATTGTCGGTTACCATTGTTCTCTGGTCTATCAAATACACCCAGTCATCTATCTGGATATACATACTAATGTTTTTTTCGAAAACACTGATAGATTAATATATTAATCACAACAAAGACATACAATACATTCGGGAACATTATGAAGCCAAACATTCCCATATCCCCCACATCTTCTTAGATTTGACATCATATGTGCACTCATATTTTTCATTCGTGACATAAAAACCCAACTAACTTCACTAAACCTAGATAACACATTATGTGTATATCATCAAACAAAATTCTAGCCTCAGTAGTACAGAGTTCCAACCCAGTAGCATAATTGATAATAGCTTTACAATCTGACAAAATACACACCCTTCTACTATTTAAACTTAAGGCACACTTTAGACCAAAACTAACAGCACTAACTTCCACTAGCTGTGGAATATCTATACCCCACCCACCATCTATGGCAGCTCCAACCAGGTTATCTTCTCCTTGATAGCAGATAACACCAAAACATGCTCCATTGTCACAGCTACCATCAACGTAGACCCAAAGGACATCCTGCGGGAAGCCTTTGATAGCGAACGCAGCATCCCGACTTGAAACATTACTCTTGCATGCAACACGAAGGAAAACCTTCACATGTTCCCATCCCCATCTCATATTTCTTGATGCTCCATGAAGAATGTGACAACGAGTGAACCACATCTTCCACATAAAAGTAAAGAAATGAAAAAGATAAGGCAAAGATGCACTTTTAGCCACATCCATAATCCAATCTTGAAACGCCTCATCAGTTAGAACATGCTCAGGCCAAACAAAACCTTCACAATCCTAAAAAAACCTTGCATCCATACACTCATAGAAAGCATGCATAATAGACTCCACTTTGCCACATGAACAAAACCCCAAGTTGGAAGAATTCCATCGAGCCGAAAGAATAGTTTTGACTAGAATGAAACCATGCAAAAGACACCAAGCAAAAAACATAATCCTATTTGGCAAAATTGCTTTCCAAACCCTTGTAACTGCTCACCCTTACACATCTTGATTTGAAGTAGAACAAGACATAGACATCTTCTGATTTAGATCAAGAAAATAGGCCAGTCGAACAGCAAAAAAGCTCGACTTTGCAGGCCCCCAGCACCACTAGTCAACACCATCATTTGACATTAACGGAATAGACAAGATATGCTTCACAACATCATTTTCAAACCAAAACTTAACCGCAGCTTCTCTCCAAGTATGACTCATGGGATTAATAAGCCATGATACCCTTCCTTCAACACACGCAAGGCGTGGCAACTTAAAAGGAAACAGACACCACCCCGGCTTAGTACGCAACCACCTACCAGTGATAGGAATACTTTCCCCATTACCAACACCTCTACATACACCACTTCTTAAGAGATCAAGCGAACTCCATAGAGCACGCCAAATTGGACTCGGCCTACACCCAAGTCTAGCCTCTAAGAGATTACCAATAGGGAAGTATCTACAACGCGTTGTAGACACCAAAAATTCTCACCCCATAAAGCAAATTCAAAAATAATAAATGAGATGAGAGGGATCGTCGCCTTTCTTTTTCAAAACATATTAACATGCGTGCCAAACGAAACAATCATTTCATGACAAAATTCTTAAACCAATTTTCAAAACCATTTCAGAAAAAACATAATTAGTCATCAATGAATTTCCAATGACAATACAATTTCAAACCCACCCTCTTATTTATTTATTTTACCATCTCATTTTTTATTATTTTATTTATTTATCCGTTTTTCTCTTGTTTTCAATTTAGTTATTCCTTATATTTTTATCTCATTCACTTTTACGTGTCTCCTATTTATTAGTGTTCACATTTTTATTATTTTCATCTTCGTCATCGTTAGTATTATTGTTCACTTGATTTTTTTCCTTTTTGTTTTACTTATTTTCATCTTGTTTTATTTTGAAATACATCTCTTTTCACAAATAAAATATCTTAGTTTACATTGCATTTTCATGAGCGTTGTAGAAGATTTTATTCGAATAAAGCGATAGTTCATCATTCACTTCTCACATCTTCATAATGAATTCAGTTGTTAAGATGATGTGTGAATACGGGAGATCACATGTTCGAGTCTAGATAATGACATATTTTTAACCCTTTTTCTTTTACTCTTGCAAGATTTTGCTCTATAAAAGACTAACAAGCACAAAAACCCTAATCCCAAGAAGAAGGTAGCGGTCTCCCGCTCTCTCGTTTTCCACATCTTAAACCCTGGTCAACATTCTTTCACCACCACCTTCCCTCCCGAACATTTCCTTTAAAACTCTGAAAACTCCCAGGATGGTGACCCTGGCTGGTCTCTCTCCGTGAACGCTCCCACTCGTTTGTTCCCCTCTCGATTGATTTCTCACTGGCCTCTCGAACAATAGCAGCCACCACCACATTTTCTTCATATCAATCATCTTCTTCAAAAAAAAAAAAAAAAAACTGTGGTGAACGAACACTTAACCCAACTAGCGAACGAGCAACACACATGCTCTATGCCTTCTTCCATCTCCTCACTCACGGTCTTTGCAAACAAATTTGCGAACGAAGAACATCACCTCCATCCTCTTTTCATTCTCTTCTCTTCGAACGGAACATTTGCTCTGCGTTCTTCATTTTCTTAACTAACAGTAATCATCCGCCCAAACTGGCAAACATGAAACCCACCCTTTTGCACCACTCTTCAATCTCTTCACGTTTAGTAATGTAGCAACACTAGCCTCCTCTCTGATCTACGAAGAACCCTAATTCCTCTCGACCTCCCTTCATCGGTCATAGCTCCATCTTCACCATTCACCTTGCAACCCATAAAAACCCTGGCATCAGTACCGTCTCTACCATCCCTGATCTCCGGCCTTGAGGTTCAAAACGGTGGATGGTTACCTCCGCCAGAACCAGGCGATTTCTTGAGACGTTTCTCTGAGACAAGGCATTCGTAGGTCCCGGGCATATTGGGAAGTATTGACATTCATCTTCCTCCTTTGTCGATTTATTTGGGTTATTGTCAAATGAAGTTGCATGTTCCATACGATATTTTACCTCTGCTTGAGTACCGTATTCGTTCGACTGCTTTAACTATATGTTTCAATTTGCTAGAGAATGGCTGTTCTCGAATTTGGCTCGTCAGTGCATTATTTTGGGGGTCAAGATTTAGTACCCTTCTATTTGCCCTTTCGAGTTTGACCTCTTTAGTCGTATGTGATTCGGGTCTCATCCCTTTCCTGATCTTCTCGGATTCAGACTATGCGTACGTTAGACCCGAGTTTGGTATTTTTTCTGGTGTTCTTGGCTTGGCACCTCTGGCATACGACTAATGTCGTTTCCGGTGTTTAACTGGAACAATCGCGAAGGAATCTCCACTACCATTGTCCCTTGTGCTATTTGCTTAAATCCAAAGCAGTACTTACCTCTGATTTTTCATTTTTCTGCTGAGGTACAGTGAGAATTGAACTGGGCCTGCTTGACTCGGATTTTTTATCTTGGGCTATGGAGGTTTACCACACCAATAGACTATGCATCTCACGAAAACTCTTTATGCGTTTGGAAATGCACATTTGTCAGTTACTTCTGATTATAATATGTTTGAGAGTTTGCCCCCTTTTACGCATGGCTATTGACCTGGCGATTGTTTTGCTTCTAATTTGCACGTTTCATGCTTCTACATTAATTACTTAGCCCTTTGTAGATTGATATTGGTAGGAGATTATGTTGCTCACAGCATTATCACTTGCCCCTTTGTGCATTATATTGCCTCTGTGCGCTTCGACATCTGTTTGGAAATAAAATTGATTCCAGCACAACTTGCCCTCTTGTTATTTATTTAACTCAATACACTCATTTTACTTTGGTTTCATATTTGACCAAGGTACACATGCCCGACTGAGAATGGGATGTGCTTGATTGATGGTTGCACTTGCTTCACTTGGAGTTCAACCTGGGGGCTTTGTTGATGCATGCGGGCTTGATGCTTCCTCTTATGGGTTTGGAAATTCCATCGCTCGACCTTTACTATTAATTCAACTGCCTTTGGTAATTAATTGTCCCTTGCACATTGATGTTAGTTTGGAAATTTGTTTAATTCTAGCATAACTTGTCCCTCGTGCTTAGATAAGAACATAAATTGAGTGATAATTGCCCGAATGTTATGACCGTTAAGACAAATCACTCGTTGGCTGGTTGGTCCTTATTAATTCTTCATCTTAGAGGGAAATGATATAAACCCTTCTACATATGATAACACATGACTCATAACACCTATCTTTGATACTACACTTTGGTTGAGTCATAATCTAAGATGACGAATTAATTTGAGTAGCAACCCTAATGCTTGATTTATCTTACAATCCTTAGCATTTGTTGGCAGCTTGAAACTCTTTTTCTATGTTCTCAGTTGGGGTGTGGGAGATGATTAGATTGCCTCTTTCCTCCCATTGAGAGGGGTCGTATGATCCCATTGCATACACCCTAACCCTCCTACATTTCATTACTAACTAATCTCGTGTTTCTTTGTATTTGTTCCATGACATGTACATGAAGGATTGAGGAATGGAAAACTGCTCGGGGACTAAGGAGTTGGACCTTGGCTAGGACTACCGGGGCTCTCCCTTCAAACGCGAAAAACGGTTGGTGTATCTCTTCGGATCCCCTTCAGCTCGAGTAAGGTGGCATCAATGCAACCCCCTATAGCAGCTTTCTTTAATCCAGAACTTTAATTCTTATCATGAATTGTAATTTGTCTATTAGTTATGCTACCTATTACAGTCTTGGATTCCATAATTTTGTGTATTTGTCGGCTTGATTATTTTTATTCTGTCTATCTTTCGTACATATTCTTGAATGCTTGTTTATACATGTTTTGTTCTATTATGCATTGGATGTTTTTTATTTGTAAGCTTCGTCTTATAAATTGATAGATTGGCTTAGCACAGGTGGCCATAGAATAGCCTTTAGACTTGCCAATTTATTTCTGGACACTTCGAGTCCAATTTAGAAAGCTTCTAGGTTCAGGGTGTTTCTTACTCAAACGGGCCGTAGAGTCTGGTCGGTGGAAATGCCTTTTTTTTATAACACTTTCCAAACCATCCCTTAATTATTGAGATCTAAGACTTAAGAAAATTCATACTTTAGCATCAAACACTCTTCAAAAGCAATCCTTCTTATACTCACTCATCAAACACTCTTCAAAAACAATTGTTTTCAAACACTCATCAAACACACTTCAGAAGCAATCCTTCTCACACTCACTCATCAAATACTATTCATACACAATTCAAAATTCATTCCAATTCAATGTCAATCCCAACTTCAAAACATTCAATTGAGGCCCAATTTGAAGCCCAATTCACGGACCAAATCAAAAGCCCAAATTAGCCCAATTTTCAAATCCTAAATCAGACCCAAATCACAAGGCCCAATCGGTCCAAGAACAAGGCTCATTTCTAGTCCATTCTTGAGGCCCATTTCAGCCCAACAATATGGCCCAACCTGACCCACATTTCAAGGACCATTCCGACCCATATTCCAAGGCCCATTCCGGCCCAATTTTCAAGGCCCATCTCGACCAATTCCAAGGCCCAATTCAGCCCAAATTTCAAAGCCCATTTCGGCCCACTTTTCCAAGGCCCAGTCCTGGCCCATTAGTTCAAATTTGGCACTCAATTTCAATTCAACCTCAATTCATTTTCAATTCTAAATCATTCCAAAAACCGATTCAATCCCATCTCAAATTCAATCCAATTCAAAATCAATTCAATTTCAGTCTGATTTCAATTCAATTCTTAATTCGACTCCAATTCAATTTCAATTCAATTCTTAATTTAATTAGATTCAATCTCATTTTCAATCCAATTCAATTCAAAATTCTGTCCCAACCCAATTCAATTTCATTTCAATCCAAAATAATTCCAAACATCATAAATCTTAAATTCCTTAAAACTTCAAACTCCTTGAAACTCTAAACTCCGAAGAACTCAAGCATCTCATATCTCTAAACACCTCGGCAGCTCAACAGACTCGAACGTCTCACCAGCTCAACAGACTCGAATGTCTCAGTAGCTCAATAGACTCGAACGTCTCAGCAGCTCAACAGACTCGAACGTCTCAACGGCTCAACAGACTCGAACGTCTCAACAGCTCAACAAACTTGAATGTCTTAGTAGCTCAACATACTCGAATATCTCAACAGACTCCACAAACTCAAACACCTAAAAAATCCTCAACTCCTCGAACCCAAACACCTTCAAACTTCATAACCCTTTCAAGCCTTGATTGCCCTACAAACCCGAGCATCTCACAGACTCTGTTATCTCAAGATTTTTAAATGTCTCACAGACCTGAGTGTCTCACAGACTTTTTGCACCTTACACTCCAAAACAAACCTGACAATCCATCAAACCCTCACAAAATGACCATAATACCTCTTTGACCCTTCAAAGACCCAAATTGACAAAACCCTCCAAAAACTCCTAAAATCCTAAGTATTGTGAACTACGTAAGGTCTGATCTCAACATGAAGTTGAGTACATAGGTAGCCCATCGAGGGTGCGACCCCACTCAAATAAAAAAACCTTTTCCCCACTCTAAGGTGTTCTTCATACCTCTGAAAACACTCAAACCTTATTCGGCTCCCATAAACGTCAAACCACCAGACTCCAAGCCTTGTCTATTCACTAAACCTCATACTTTTCCCAATCTTCATTCTCTACTTATCCGAATTCACCAATTCTTCTTCTTGGCACTAGCTTGGCAGAAATCTCCTCATCCACTCTTTTTCTCTCTGCTCATCCAAATCCTACCCTTGGCTCTTAAACAAATCTCTTTAATAAGGTTTTAAAAGAAGGCAATCCCGACAATTGGAGACCAAGGTTTCCTCGGGCACCAATCTGAAGTCGTGGTCGTTGTCACTTCCAAGGGGTGTAACCCAATGTGAACCCACTTAGAATCTCTGAAGTGACCAGATAAGTCCTATCCATAGGCAACAATCTCAAAGTCAATTAACGGTTCTTAGAACCCGATCTTCCTTCCTAGTTATCATAGGTCAAACTAGGTGGCGACTCTAGTCAATTCCACCTTATAGAGGCATCAGTCCATGTGGAGCCCATTAAGAGCGAATGTAGTGCACACTTGCACTCTCCCTTATGTTTTCTGGGAAAGACTGATGATTTAGTAGGTATTTGAGGGATGCTAGAATAACGGGTTCTTACCCTCCACAAAATGACATTTTTTTAGGATCTAGACTTCTCAGTCAGATCATATTTAGGTAAACCCCCCTTATATAGAAAAATCACCCTCCACATGTGTTGCACATGAAACCAAAGAATCCGGGTTAGTTAAAATCCTCCAAGACTGCTTTGCTAAGAGCGTCCTATTAAAACTTCCAAGGTCTCTAAACCCAAGACCTCCATCCCTCATACTGCTACATAATTCAGACCATTTCCTCCAGTGCATCTTCCGTTTACTTAACGAGCCACTCCATCAGAACCTTGAGATAATGCGGGTGAGATCATCAATAAGACTTTGAGGCAATCGGATAACACTCTTGACGTACGTGGGAATGGCTTGTAGAACATATTTAATTAGAGCACCACGACCATATTGAGAAACCATCATAGACCAGCTATTGACCCAAGTAATAATTATATCCCTAATATAATCAAAATCACATCTTCGACTTCTTCCAATATGGCTTGGAAAACCGAGGTACATCCTAAAGTTCGACACCTCCTTAGCAGCAAACAAGGAACAAATACCATTCCTGATAGGGCCGGAGACACACTAGGAAAACATAATACTAGACTTATCATAATTAACACATTACCCCGAGGCCTCTTTAAAATCATCTATAGCATTCGCCATCACACATGCATTATCATAAGTATCCGCACCAAACACAATGCAATCATTGGTAAATAAAACACTCGTAATATCATAGGGCATGTCTTTTATATGAAAACCCCTTAACATACCAACTTCCAAGGCAAGATGCTAACTGGGCATTAGAACTTCCATGCAATAATTAAACAGAAAAGGTGATAAGGCATCTGTCGGACGAAGACCATGCTTCGAAGAAAACACACGACTCGGGTATCCATTAACCAAAATATACATTAACACTGTAGTCAGACACTTTCGAACCAAGTCAACCCAACTATGAGGAAAGCCCATGCTATACAAGACATCAATCACAAAATTCCACTTAACCCTATCAAATGCTTTAGACATGTCGATTTTGAAAGAAAAAGAACCGTGATGAATTGCACGTGACCCACACATCATATGCAAGACTTCATTAGCAACAATGATATTATCAGCTATCAGATGACTCTTAACAAAAGTGGCTTGTTCTGGTGAAATAACATAATGCATGTAATCACGAACCCTATATACACACTAATGTTGAGCTAAAAGAAAATGTATTTGCTTAGTCTTCTTTTTCAATGATCTTATTAGTCAAGAAGAAAGAGAGTTTAATATCTTTCATTATTAATGATTTTGTTCCTTAAGTCATGAAAAAGAAGAGAGGGGACCTATCAAGTTCATTCTCTAGTGAAGAAGTCATGATTTTATTATTTTACATTTTATCCTCCCATTTTTGGAGAAAGGATTTCTTAGGCAATCGAATGCAGCATGAGACCCGTGTTTTTTAGGAAAACAGCCAGCCAAACTTGTTGTATTAACATAGTACATACCTAAACACCAACTATTAGAGTACATATTCAAGCATAGAAAAATCGTAGTAAGTGTATCTGACAAGCACATTAATAAACCAACATATTACCAAACTCAAAACCATAACCTATCACCCTAGCTACTATGGGCAATCTACTCGCTGAGAGAGTTGTATGAGTAGTCAAAGAGAAGACCAAGCACCACCATGAAATACCCTAAATTAATAAAACATGGATTAAATATTTAATCACATTAATTAAGGCCTAAACATGCCTTAAAAGTCAACTGAGAACAACAATGGTCAACATAAACAAGATGTTGCACCCTTTGACTGTTAGGGTAAACAAATACCCAAATGAACTACTTAGGACCTAAAAATTTGTCCTAAGCATATTAACACATTACTAAACATATTATAACCGTTGGACAACACTCCAACACAAAGAAAAAAGCATTTACATGCTTCAAGGTCAAAAAGAGCAAAAGGTGCTCTAGGAAAACCTTAAAAATCAAATGACCTCTAAATGATATAAAATTGAATACCATGATCAAATATCATGTAAGGAACACAACAAAACCGTTGTCAAAGGAAAACAGAGCTCAGAAACACCTGGCGACACAAAATGTGCACTAAAACTCCTTAAAGCACGTTTTTGTGTAATTGCCTTTTAAATTGGTTTTAAATGGGCTAAAAGGTTATAATTACCTTTAAATATAATAAAATATCATATTATATGATATTAGGAATTTAATTCCAGAAATTTACGAATTTTTACAAATTTAATATTAAAATATTAATAAAACCCTAATGTGGGGCCCGTTTGGGTCAACATTGACTAAGTTGGTCAATGTTGACCATTGACCACGAAATGGACTACATAAAATCAGATAATTAAGTCTCTTAACAGACCAAGAGACAAGAGACATGTGACAATTAAATATATGCTCTTACTTTTACATAAAATAACAAAAAAAAGACAAACTTTACCTTATAAAACAAAAAAAGTGGGCTCCACTTACCTTACCCATGTGAGCCAGCCGAATTGGAGCCTCCAATTGCTCCTCTTCCTCCTTGCATTTCGGTGCTCCAAGCTGGTACAAGACAAGAGATGAGTCACATTCATTAAATGAGTTAAGTAAAGTAACATATTTACTCCATTTTCAATCAAAATTTGAATCAAACACTACCCTACCTTCCCTATCTTGGACGGCTGCCTCCTCCTCTTGTCTCCCACTGATTGAGCTCCAATTATCCAACCCCAATCAGACTTGATGAGTCATCAAAGCAAGGAAATCATAAAAAAATGCAAAAAGGTGCTTTAAGGCAATATTAGGTCTTTCCCTTCATTTCTTCTCTTCAGCCGAGGTTGCTCTGTCCTTGAGCTCCCTTGGCTCCTCTCCACCGTAGGTAAGAGTTCCAAGCACCATTGATGAGGTTTCAAGCTCTAGGTAAGCTCTTAAGGCATAAAAATGCCCATTTTCTTCATCTTTCTTTCCTTTTTCGATTGATCTACACTCCAACCTTTTCTATACATCTATGTAGAGTGATTTGGAGGTTAAAGGAAGTGTTGGTTCGTACATAACCAGATCTAAGGAGGAAAGTTCAAGTCTTGACCATTTAAGGTAAAAATGTGCTTTAAGCTCATAACTTTTGATTCCCTTCAAGTTCGGCTGTGAAACTTTGGTCATAGCCTCATCTTCTTCTCCTTTTCATGTGGAATCTGTTGGTTAGCCATTTGGAGCAAAGGTGGCCGAGATCCAAAGGAAATACCCTCTTTTAAGGCATTTTTCCAAGGTAAAACCTAATAACAAGGTAGCTTGTTGAGATCTAGCTATTTCCTATGTCAATATGGTAGATCTAACACCTTGTGGTGTGTTTGATTCAGGTCGAAACCATCTTGAACTCTCCTTGCATTCTTAAGGTGATTTTTGCCTTAAATCTTACATAAATTACTTCTTATGGTTAGATCTTCTTGGAGACTAACTAGGCCTTGGTTCTGTTTGAAAACATGTAAAACAAGCTGTGGAGAATTTCTACTAAGGTGGCCGAACCAAACAAGGTTCTATCTAGGTTAAATCAAGGTATAAATTACTTAAAACCTTAACTTGTTACATTAATACAAGTTTAAGCTATTCCTAATAATTCCGTGAGTGAAGAAGTGAAATAAGGTCTTGTTTGACCTTAAAATGTTTAAGGAATGGTTTAATAAATTTTATAACTAATTAAACAAGCATAAGTGTCAAATTTAAGACATTATGTGGAAGTTTGGTAATTAAACAAAGAATCTATGGTGAGGCCGAAAATTTATATGTATTTTGGGACATTTATGTGTAATTTATTTTGTGACCAAATGTTTGTAATAAGGCCATGTATTTTAGGCCATTTTATTTATGCATTTACAAGTTTTTATTTAAGTTTAGGTGATATTCTATTATTACCGAAAAGAAGTGGGTTTAGGTGTAATTAAATTAAATTTGGGGGCTTTAGAATAATAAGGCCGAAAATTAGAGTTAAAATAAAGTTTATAAGATTTTATAAAGTTTTGGGTTAAATGGTGAATTTTAGAAAGTTTGGGTACTAAACCGTAATTATAAGGAATTGGTGGTCAAGGAAATATTAAGGTGGTCAACCTTGACCATATGCTAGGTTTTGACCAAATTAGATAAGTTAAATAACTTATTTAAGGTGTTATAATAAGATAAGTATCTTAAGGTAATATTTTTATAACATATGTGGTAAATATGTTATTACCGAAAATAAAGGGTGTACAATGGTATTTTAAAACCCATGGGCTATTAGGAATTTTTAGGAATTTATTTGGTGGATTTGGAATTAAAATGAACTATATATGTATATATTAGTTATTATGTCATTATGACACTTTGGAGAAAAATAGATGGTGGAATGGTAAATATTGAAAGTATATGGTTTAATAAAGATATTTATAACCCTTTGGTGAAATTTGGAGATTTTTAGAATTATTAAGAGAATTTATTAAGATATGTGTATAAAATATGGTTTTAATGATATGGAAGAACTATGTTATAAATAGGGCCAAATGGCAATTATAGAATAGCACAAGGGCTGTTCGGAATTTACAAAAAATAACCATAGGTTATACTCTTTTATAAGTTAGAAATGTTATATTAAATGGTATATATAACATGGTAAAAAGAAAGGGGTGATTTTGTAAATAAAGGAAACTATGGTTTATGGAAAAGAATAAGATTTTCTTATGGTGCCTAAGAGGCAATAATAAATAGTTTGTATAAAAACTATAGGTTATAAGTTAAAGGGAATAAAAATATCACATAGTATGATATTAGTATATGGTATAACATTACATAATGTTATGTGGTCAAAACGGAATTTAAATTAAGTTAAGGGCTATACTGAGTTAATAAGAGTTGAAAGATGAATTTTAGACTAAGGTCTATAATGTTATAAATGTTATGACAATGATATGGTTTAGATGGAATTAATATAAGGAAGGGTACTCACATAAAATAATGTGACAAACTATAAATAAATGAGATTTATAAACTAAGGTGTTTATGGAATAAACCTTAGGAGTTGTAATTATACAACATAAGATGTTACATGATATTAGGATAATAATCTTAATATAAGTTGTATAATATAATACAACTAATGGGAATAATCATCCAATAAAAGATGATAAAATGTAACATAAAATACAAGAGTTTATGAAACTCATGAGAATTACCTACGTGGTAAAAATATATACATACACAAGAATAATGTATATAAGGTGGATAAATATATTTTGTTGAAAACCATATGATTTAATGGTGGGGGATTTGGAAAAAAAATATAGTTAAAACTATAGGTATGAATTTTGCTAAGATAATGGTTATGAATACAAAGAATTATAAAGATGATGAAAAAAAATATATAATATAAGAATGCATGCATACATGCAACTATAGGTTACGTACCTAAACTAGATGTGGATAAGATTAAAAGAAATATAAGGAATTAAACTTAACAGTTGAAATAGTTTGACGTACGCGTTTTAAGTAACAAAGCCGACTGTTTTAGAAAAACCTGTAACAAACAACTGTAGAAAACAGGGGTGAACTGTCGGGGTTACTTATAATTCGGAAATACCGGATGTAGTTAGTCATGGAGACTGACTTATAGTTTTATTACCGTTTAGAGTATACTTCTGACAAGGACGCTTGACGAGCTAACGGACTACACGGAGCGTAGGATCTTGCTGATTCATACTCCACCGTAATACAGTCAGGGTGAACGGTATGTAAAGGGGTTTGATCCGAGTTGTCCTAAGGTTGCTCCTTGGGCTCGGATTTGGTTGATATAACTTGTATGTTGTTATGTGTCTCTGATTGTCCCTGAGGGCTTCCTCAGTTCAGACATCTGTGTGATCTGTGATAAGATTGTTTGTCTGAATGTGATAATTAATATGCATGAACTGTATATTTATAGCTGCTTATTATTTACTGTTGTTGAGTTAACAGTATTGGTTCGTATATATGAACCTATATATATAAAACGAACTAGCGGCTATGGTGCTATCTTATATGAAATATAAGGAACGTAAGTAAAACGTTGTAGCACTATGATAATAATAACATATACATTATCTGAGACTTTTATACGGAGCATTGGCCTTTCTATACGCCGCTCTCGTATCTAACACTGGATCCCGAGTTTACAGACTCCGGATTGGACTAATGACCTTAGTCTGCTGTGTTAGAAAATTTGGTAATGCGATGCGATGGTATAATTAATTAATTAATGGAATGGAAGTAAAGCCAAGAGGATGTGGCTCTTGGTGCGCGCTGTGATCACAAAAACGATACCAGGATGTCCGCGTACGGGTCCGTAAGTATCAAGAAAATTTCCCGTGAGCTAGAATGGCTCGTTGGTCGGAGACTCTACCGTTGGAGTGGCTACTGCCGTGGGTGACCCGCCATAATATATGGGTAACTAGAGACATGTCGTTTTAACGAGACATTGTCACTAGGTATAACTGAACAACTAAAACAATTGAGACTTATACAGTGGCGAACAATACTATGGACGAGACTTAATACTTGTTTATTATTCTCGTTGTTTCGCTTTGTTGCTCATTGGTTATACTTGGGTTATTTTATTGTGTGTTGATGGTTGGATGGAGCCTACAAGGCTAAGGTAAATTAAATATGAGCACTGTACGCTACGGCGAATGTACATTGTACATTATATTGTTATTGTTCGATACGTTCAATATATATTTGGATTATGTTATTAAATGATGTGGATTGGATGGAGTTGAATATTATGAATATTTGGATGGATGAATATGTGTATATACATGTATTACAGTATTGTTATAACTGTAAAATGGTAAGCATGAAACCGACCTAATAATAAGATGGTTAAAATGACAAGTGACCATTAGGGTCCAGGCCCGGCATACTCAGCGTCTATCGCTGATACTACACCATTACAGGTTGTTGATCATTGTCGGAGCTGAAGAGCAGGAACAGGGTAATTGGAGATGTTGTATAGCAATGAAGATGGTGAATTGTATTATGGTAAGGTTGTGTATTCAGGATTGGGTAGACGCTCACTTGTCGATGTTTATGGTTTATGGACTTAGTGTGATGTATAGGAGTTTCTCGTTATCACTGCGGTTAGCAGTTTATTTGTATTGGAAGTTGGATGTAGTTTGGCTGCGTTGCTCGCATGGGCGAGTAACGGCCGGTGACACCCGAGTGAGTTTTGTAATTGTTATTTATTTTCCGCTGCGAGACGTTTTATTTATTGCTACGTGAGAGATTATACCGTGATTATTGAGAGGGGTGTTACAACCAACCCTAACAAATCACCGTACTTCTTCAAACACCATTTGTTCTTAACAAAGCTAAAGCATGCACTCCAAAGAGGTATGAAACTTCACGCAAAAGGTAAATGCAAAGCTACACTTAAACCAACAAGACACCAACCAAATGACAATGTACAAGTAGAGTACCAAAAGAAAAACCTGGAGGCACAAGATCTCTTCCATTCCAAACAATTGATAAAATCCATAAACATTTCTCGTGACAACCCCTAGATGATCCGGGTTTCCTTCACCACATGAGACCCACTCGTAGCCTGGCTTAGATGGTTTCGTCATGTGAACCAAGTCAGCAACCAAGCTAGGATCTTTCATTGATGGAGTTGTCCTACCTTTTTTCAAGTTTAAACCAAACTTGTAGTTGGTCCAAACCTCCTCAAAGTTGCCATCCTGAATGACCCGATCAAATCGACCCTTCTTCCCATGTGCAACCTCTGGAAGTTCCTTCATCTTCATAACAGCGGCCACTGAATCTTTATTCACTGTAGACTCACCTATCTCGGGACCTTGTTCATCACCATGCCGAGACTCCTATGGCTGTTGACGGAGAACCATGAACATCTGAACCCGTGGAGGAAACGAGATTTTGATCACTTTCTGCCGAATGCAACAAGAACCAAGTATTAAGATTGGAGGCTTAGTGAGGCTAATAATGTAACACCCCTACCGCTAATACCGTCGTTACTGTCCAATCACAACGTACTTACATATCTTCGCAGCGGATACTTACTTACACAACGGTGGGTGATACAATGCCGTTAGCCACCCACGTGACTAACAAGGCTACTACTACTACATACATCATCGGTCTGATGGACCGGAATATCCGAGTGCTACACAAATACCATCCTTACTACAATTACAACCAGGTACTACAACTTCCCATTCAATACAATACTCCATAAGTTCAATACAATAAATACACCGAGTTTACTAAGATCCTTATACAAATACAATACCTCTTTCAAATTCATACATACTCATTAAGAGTCTACATCTACCCATTCCACAAACTACATACTTCCAATACTTAAGGTGTACCCCTTGGTACACTTCTACGACAAAGGCTACAAGCCTTATACAATTCACTACTATCTACATTTCACTCCTAGCTATCCAAACTTAGCTGTCGGTCTCTTACTGTGATCATGTCCGCTTCGGGTACCTGCACACTAAAAATGTTGCCCCTAGGGGCTCAGCTTTCGCTGCATATGACTTCCGCATACCCCACGTACTAGCGAGGCTACGCCGACCATTTGGTCGAATACATGCAATTCATTTTACAATACATACATACATACATGCTTCATTTATAATACTACAATACTACACAAGGAATACATACATACGCACATGACAATACACACAAGGAAGACAATACAAATCAACCAATACTTACTTACCTTCTTTCGGAATACACATACACAATACATACATAATACGCAATACTTGTTAGCTCCATTTGTCCACCCGGGTTAATCGGGTGGAGATTACTCTTTTACTCGGGTCAGTGACTTACACCAGCCAAGACCATTACTCATACAATACTTTACTTACTTACTACTTACTCAAGTCAAGTCGTCGGGACCTCCGGCCCAGGGACTACTCTGTCCCACCACTGGGATTTACTTGGTTCACTAATCCAGGATGCTACCCATTTAAGGGTTTGGGCCGTGGACAAGTTTAAGAACCAGGAATCAGATCCAACCTCTTGTGTCTCCTCATCCTCACGCGTGGCCGAAACTATATTGGACTTCTACTCATTCCAATTTACTCAATACTTACGTTAGGAGTTAGGTAGTTAGGAATTAGTAGAAGTCACTCATATCCAAGCCACACAATAATTCAATACTCCCATACACATACATACAAGGTATAATACATTACACAAATACACTACAAGGTACATACACACTTATCTTCATCCATTGAAATACCCCAAACCTTAGTATGTTGTTTAAACATTAAGCTATGTTATAATAAGGCTAAAAAAGTGCCTTAGAAACATTAATGAACAATTTAAACCATAGTTAACACAATTAAATACCTTAAAGTCAATATGGGTGAAAATGTGCTCTAAGCTTGGGATAAGTTTGGTTAAAGCACATTTTTGAAAAATTGTCTTGTAAATGGGTTTTGAATGGCTAGATGTCCATCATTACTCTTTAATTAACATGTGTACTACTTAGTATCACATTAGGAAGTCTAAATCAATGGGTAATCAAAATTTTCACAATTATGTGCCTTGTTTAGTGAATAGTAACCAAATTGTGCTAGTTTACAACATAAGTCAATATAAGTGATATAATTGGTCAACAAAGACCAAAACACCCCTAAGCACTTAATGGGGGCCGATTTTTATAAGGGTGAGTCATCCCCTTTCTTAGTTTAATAAGTAAGTAAAGTATAAAGTAAGTTACTATTTGCTTTTTACTTAAATATCTTAAAACTAGCTAGTTTCTCACATTCTCTTCATTCTCTTGCTTTCCCACTGTCTCCAACCTCTCTCTTCTTCCTTCTCCATTCACGGTTTGCTACAGCACCACACATACCACCATCTTCAATCTCTTATATCTCCTAGCTCCATTTGCCAAATCAAATTCTAAGACCACCATTCTTCTAGTCTCATCAAGCTCTTCAACCTTGTCTTCTCAAATCTTCAAGACCACCATTTCGGTGCCATGGAGATCCACCATTGAAGGAGCTTGAGCTTGTATTTTTATGCCTTGTTGATCACCTTTGCTTCAAGGTAAGGAAAAACCAAAGAAAACTCCATTTCCCTCTTGTTTTGATGTTGACCGAGAATCACCATTGATGGTGTCTTTATCTTGCTTTGTTCTAGCTTCATTTTAATCTTCCAAGGGCTTGGTGGAGTCTTCTCTTGCTACTTATTCAAACTCTCTTCCATTACCAAGGTAAAACAATCATCTTAATGTTTTAAGACAATATGTAAATTAGGGTTTATAAATGAGCTTAAGCATGAAGCTTGAATGCTCATTGTCTTGCTTGTATTTTATTAGAAGGTTGACAAGAGATCAAAGCCTTGCCGATTTCTAATCAAGCAAGAGCAAGGAAAAACAAGTGAGGAAGTTGTGAAGGAAAAGAGGTAAATGAGCTATCTCAATGTAGTTTAAATTAGGAAAAATGAGCTTATGTTGCTTATTAAAACTACCTAAAGAGCCAATGGTGAATGAGTTAGTAAAAGCTCTCAAAGAGATATTAAAGGACTATATGATGTTGAGTGTATTTGCAGGTTAAAGGCAATATATATACATGTGGAGATTCGGTGTTTAAGGTTTATGCAATTTAAGGGCCTAAGAGCCATGCTATTTAAGGGCCTAAGTGCCAAGCAATTTAAATTATGCACTATATTGTGATGTAGTGTAATTGGGTGAAGTTTTGTGTATAAGAATGTTCTTGGTGGATTTAAGTGTTCTTAGATGTTTAATGGTGAAAACTATGTGTTTGGTATAAATGATGTTAGTAGAACCCATGTCAAAAATTAGGTAATGTATAGGAAGTTCTAAGTGTTTTAAATGAGCTTTGGTAAACATGAGGAAATAAGATGTTGTAAGGAAGATGTGTAAACTTGTGGAGAAAATTCTAGAGGTGGCATAAAGGAGTTTTGGTTAGTGAGAAAAGATGCTTGGGAGATGATGTTGTTGGTGATGAGGAAACATTTGGGATAGTTGCTATCATAGGTAAGAAACACCACTTAGAAGTCTAAGGAAAAAACATTATAGTATAAGAGATTTTGTAAGAAAAAGAGTAAGTGTTTACGGGGTTAGAAAATGTGTTTGGTGGTTGTTTTATAAAGGTTTAAGTGTGCCAAATGGTGTTGAAACATGTTAGTAGGGTTGAGGAAAAGTTTGGAGAAGATTTGACAAGTTTTAGACAAGTTCTGTGGTTGACCGACTCAGGGGACCGACCCTGGCTGGGTCGGTCGGTCTCTGTTAAACCAGCGGATGAGTTTCTGGAATCGACCGACCCAAGGGGTTGGGTCGGTTGGTGGGTCGGTCGGGCTAAAAACGAAGAACAAATACGTTCTGGAATGGACCGACCCAGAGGGCTATGGGTCGGTCAGAATGGTGTTGGGTCAGTCGGGAAGATTTTAAAAGACGGAAAAATTTCTGGAAGGGACCGACCCAGTGGACTTGGGTCGGACGTGGGTCGGTCGAAGTGGAATTTTGAAACCCGAGAGTTACTGGAGTGGACCGACCCAAGGGGTTGGTTCGGTCGGTGGGTCGGTCTGACCAAAACCTATATAAAAAAAACAAACAAACAAAGTGTGGCTTAGGTAGTAAACCCTAGTGGGTATAATAAAGACAAAACAAGCGTAAGTTTAAGCATAAAACATGCCATACAAACATGTAAGATTTTTAGTAATTCGGAAGTTAAGTAAGTTAATTAACCGACATTATTAATCATGTATAGGAACTACCTTCGGTGGGATTCGTACACAACAAGGACCAAGGTATGGTTTTCTTGCAGTCTGTTGCCTACCGGTTTACACCGGCTTGTGTGTTGTTTGCTTTTCTGTGTGTTTACGACTTTATAAGATTAAACCATGAAATGAGTTTACAGTCGTTTGTGTTTGGCGTGTGCGTACCGATACCGGTAACCTCGAAATGCGTACTAATTGCTAGCTAACCAGTGTTAGGGTAACGCACGAGAACGGTATGCGGTTATAACGTTTCCAACCTAAGGAACATTCTAACCACGGCTATGTATGAACTGGTTGTGGTTTGCATTAACGACTTATATCTCATTCCCCTTATGTGTCTAACTAGACCTATATTCCTATCGTGGATTGTTGTGTCAAGTCCCGACAATGGGACTTCTAACAAGTGTACTGGGGGGTGAGGAATCCGGTTGTCGGGTCGCGCGTGTATGTATAAGAGTAGATATCTGCATCAGATTCGACTCTTTTAATGTTAAGGTTGTTCTCCTGCTTGGCGTTCGATCTCCCGCTAGCTTCATCCAAAGCTTACCTATTCTGACTGATGATCGGTCTAGGGGGAAATATGTGTGTTTGTGGTGTGTTCGGATCACTATATCCGATCCATCTTTGAGTTAAGTTACTCGTTCGACTAACAGAACGGTAACGAGTTTGTGTAACGAGCTTAACATGAGGGTGAGATCATTTTATAGGCTTTTAATGTTGACTAACCATCTTGGTTTGTTTCCTAAGTGAAATGTTCTCACTATGTGTGTGTTGTTGTGCTATGCAATATTCTTGTTATGCCATATATGTTGTATGTTAAAATCAATGCCATGTTATCATGACAAATAGTTGCGCGTATCCCGGTAGCCGATGGGCTACGCGTTAACCATACCAGCCAAGGGTTGCTGACCCCTTTTGGGGGCTCCATATTTATTTGCAGGATGTTGATCGAAGAAGCAGAGTGGCTATAGATCTTAGGTCATGAAAGACTTTTGGCTATTTTGGATGTTGGTCCGGGAAGCGCTTGTGCTCCCGTGGCGATATAATTTTGGATGCCGTTGTCTTACAGTGATAGATAGATACAGTGACAGTTACAATGACAGTTTACAGTGATGGGATGTAATTAAATACTCGGTATTGTATATTATGTATTTATGGTTTTAGTTCTATGCTCGGGAGTCTGATCATCAGACCGGTACAAATTGTATGTATTCTGCCTTGTTAGCCACGTGGGTGGCTAACGGCGTGTAACACCAAACCGTTTAGTTATTGTTTAGTCGTTTATTTCCGCTGCGATTTCGGTTATTGTTAAGTGCGTAGTAGGGGTGTTACATCCATTCATTTCATGAATTATACAAACTATTGTTCAAGACAAATATATCAAGAACAATATAAACAAGCACAAGTAAGTGCAATAAAGTCCGATTCATGCATTTATCTTATTTAGGTGATCAAATAAGCACACAAATCGGGGTAACCAGGTTAGGATACAGAGCATGAAGAAATCATACCTTTCACCATGGATTAACTTTACCATGTCACCTTACACTCCTCGGGTTATTCTCGAACCACTGACAACATTTCAAGTGGTTCTATTAATATTAAGATACTACGGTATGTAAAACTAATACTCCAGTAATTAACCCCGTTATCCATTAATCTTATTTTTACTCAAGTGTGCTTAACTTTCTTAGCTTCATTACTTTAGCACTAATGCCCCACTTATACACATATAAGTATGTGTATATATGTATATATATGTACACACACACATATATATATATATTATCTACTTTGGACTCCAATTCACCTCAATTCTCACCCAATCTTATCCTAATCATTTCCACATGTTTTAGTACCATTTAGGCTTCCTAAAATACCTTAATTCATCCACCAATTCCATTACTAAATTCATCAATCCACTTACCCAATTTCCTCACTTCCTTTTCAACATATGCAACAGTTTTTTGTTTGCTCCCTCTTGCTACAGATTTTTGCTCTAACCTTTACCATTCAATACTCCCTCTACCAATTCCTCTCCTAGCATCCTAAATCCATTACTTTACATCCTAGACATATGCACTACCTATACCCAAGTCAAATCCCCACCTTCGAGGTTACAAACACTAACTCTTTTCCTTGTTTCTCCAATGCATTTCACATGCTATTCGCTATAGCTTTATACACACTTTTATTCTCATACTACAACTACCACTCCATAGTTACTAAACATCTCTACTAACTCCAATACACACCTTGGTTCTCCCCTCCACCTAGTCATCCAATAATGCACAATTCCTACCAAAATTTTGCCATAGTCCACCTACTTTTCTTACTTAGCCACACATATCCATTCTCACCAAATTCATTCCTAATCTAGCCACACCCATACAAGGGTCCTACCAGCAATCAATACAATACCAATTCATCAATATTTCCATCAACTCCAATACCAATGTACATACACAATTATTTGGCTCTAAGGCCTACAATCCAAATACTTAGCTCACAAATTCTCAAACTTCCAATACTACAATACTAATACAATACTTGGGTTCCTTTAATTTGTTTACCCATTCCAATTACTCTAATGCATTTAAAATAGAGCATTAAGAAGGAGCTCTTACCTTGAGCTTCTATTTCCCCCTTTCTTTTCCAATTCTCCTCCTTCTCTCCTTCTTGCACAAATCGGTCACATGGGGAATGGAGTTGCCAAACTCCATTCCCATCACCCAAAGCACACAAAAACAATTGTAATTAAAATACTAACCCTTATATTTATATTAATTCATTGAAGTGTTTAAAACACAATTTCTAGGGTTTACCTTTAGAGTGTTATAGGAGGGGTTTTAGCCCTTGGTTCAAGAAGGTGATTCCACCACCATTGCAAGGTTCAATTGATGCTCAAAAGAGAGAGGAAAATAGGGCATTACAAGAGGGGTAAAAATCGGTTACAAAGGAAGGTGGAGAAAACTTGAGTTTTTCATGAAGATTTTTACCTTAATGGAGAGAGGAAACTCCAAGCTACCCATTGATGCTATTTTCTCTTTGAATGGGGAAAACCCATGGAGATGAACTTCCTCATTTTTGAATTTTGAAAAAAGAGATAAATGTAGAGGATGATGAGGGGAGCAAGAATATATATTTAGTTTTGCACTTGGAGCTCACATGGAGGTAGAGCATGGAGAAGAAGAGAGGGCTGCCATTGTTGTATTGGGGAGCTCAAAATCGCAGCAAGAAGGGAGGAGGAAGAGATAGAGTACGGTGGGGAAGAAAGAAATGGGAGAGGGAAGAGAGAAATGAGAGGAGAGAGAGAGTATGAGTGCTTTTTGTACTTTGTTTACTTTTTGCTTTTTGCCTCTTAATTAATTAGCTAGTATGTGAGTGTGTGTGAGGGCTTTTGACTTATTAAAAACTGGCCCCTACTGTTATACTAGTTGGAGCATTTTTCGTCTATTACAGAAAACGCTCGTTATTTTACCCGGTTTCGGTACTATTCACTAACCGGGCCCATTTTCCGGAATTTTCCCGTTTCTTTAATTTTATTGGTTAATAAGCCTCCATTAATGCTTAATTATTGTATTTAATGATTTATAATTTTTACGGGTTCGTTTGACCACTTAAAGTCACGTTTTCGAGTTTTCTTGAAAAACGTGCGCTAAAGCTCTATTAGCGTTTAATGCATTATTTGGATCCGTTTTCTTCGGGAGTTGTTCCCATATATTATTTATGCCTTATTAAGCCTTTAGAATCCATATAATACTCTAACCGAGGTCTCATACCTCATATGGTTATTTAACACTTATTTAGCGTTTTTCGCTTTTTAAGCGTTTCTTTATTTCTTTTGGATTTATTTTTCCTTACCAATATTACTTAGGCACTATTAGGCCCCTAAATACATATTAGAATTATTTTAATCGCTATATTTAAGTTCGGGGTATTTCAAATAAGAAGGGTAAGAGGGTTATTTACCGTTAAACTCCTAACATTTCTCAAGGTGGGCAGAAGCAAGAAAGAAGCTGGTGAGAGCATAAGTCGCAAAGGTCTTAAGATGAAGGTCTCTGGGGTTGTCCCAAAGTTGCTATGAGAAATGATCTTTACTAAATCTAGTTGCATGAGGGAGGACACTAGTCATGCAATTAGAAGAGCTTGCTTCTCTTTGGCCAGCCTAGTGCCTTTTTTGATCGGCTATGCCAGTTTGTTTCTTTTTCTCCTAGTTTGTTCATATTAAAGCCTAGGTACACACTCAGTCTCCTATGGGCGACTTAAATGTGCTCTTTTGTAAAAGTTAGTTGGTTAATAAGTTTGCTTTTGATAGTATATTGATGGGGTTCTCTCTAGTATAGGTTATGAGGTTGATAATAAGGAGCTCATCAAGTGTCCTTAGCCGACCCTTGGGTCTTGGCATGTCTGTTATCAAGCTGCTCATGCAACATTCCGAGGGAATTTGTTGTGAACACTACTAGAAAAAATGGAATTAGTGACGGAAGACGTATGTCTCCAACTATGTCGTCATAAATCTGAATTTATGTCGAATGATGTGTACCATCACCAATTTGCGATGGATTAGCGACAAAAGAGTCCGTCGCTAACCAATTAATTAGCGACGAAATGAAGACGTAAACCATCTGTTGCTAATTTATGATGAATTTAAATATTTTGATTACTAATATTAGGGACAGAATTTTCGTCGCTAATCTGACTTTAATTTTTTTTGGAACTTTTGAAAAACTACTGTTTATTTATTTTCACTTACACCTGTAATGTATTTATTTTCACCTGTAGGGACGATCTCTTAAAATGATTCAAAATAAAATATTTTTTACTAACCAAGTTCAAACTAATAATTAAATATTCGTACAATCAGCATATCAGACAAAATAGTTATTAGATAAATATAACCATAATCGGGAATCAACATGTTCGACACAACATAAAGTTTCAATGTCTCATAACCATAACAACTAATCTATCTACGTCTGTGCTCTAACCATGTCCATCCTCTGAACGATACGGCCCCACCTGATCACCTACACAGCTCTGATCACCTGGATCTCCCCACGAACCTCATCCGCCTGGCAGATTATTGCTAGCACCTGGAGCACCATACGAAGCCTAAGAGGGAAACATCTAAGAGATATGCACTCGTATCATAGTCTGCATCTCGTCGCTACACAGCTCTTGACGGATTGTATCCCGCTCCTCAACATGGATCTGACCCTATAAGTGTCACCCTGGTTTTCAAACAGATCTGGCTCAATGTCCGACTTCATAGCCTCATATGTACTCTTATCACAATCAAAGGCATGTGAGTTGGTATCAATGTTGTGAAATGAGTCAGGGAACTACTGTGGTGCTAACTTACCCACACCGTAAACCCTCTACTTTCGTGATTTACCTTTGACAGCCTTGTAAAATATATATTATGGTCAACAGGTGTGGTCTGATGGATCATCTAAACTCCCCGACTCTTGAGTGGAGGCTTCCATAAGATGTTCATATTCATACTACATAATAACAATAGAAGGATAACTTCTTCTATTCATTATTCAATATGATTTAAATGTATTACAAACGCTTAGAAGGTATAAAAACACTTATAGTAGTCCCCCACCTCGCGTAGACTGGCACAACGTTAACGTGTACCCATCAGGCTCTAAATCTGATTTTGAGTCTAACAACAAAGTGCTTATTAAGATATAAAAAAATTCTATGAAAATTTTGACATACACTCCCCTGTTTTTTTACATTTGCCCACACGTATACAGATCCATATATCACATACAGACAACAATAACAGTTCACACTTCACATTCACATACACAATCACATCCATGTTCATACCCATAATCACAGGCACACTTTACTACCAAACTATAAATTTCAAAATATCATATTTCCTAAGCATATCTTTAAGTAAATGTAAAACAACACTATCAAGAGACTTACCAAAACCTTCTTATGCTCCATCATGGAGTGTGATCCGCAAGCATGGAATGAAGAGCCCGCCACCAGGTGTGTGCTCACTCCTTCTATTTCTAGAGTTGATCTGGCTTTTTGCTTTACACTCCTCAGTCCTCTATTGTCTCTGTCACTCCTCTTAGATGTCATCTCTCACTTTCCTTTTATTTTTTCTGACTTCATTTAGTACATGTGTCTGTTATGCCCCAGTTTTTTCTTTTGGGTTAGGTTTACAAAGGGAGGGTCATGTCATTTTCTATCTTAAGTTAGTAAAAGTCATGTCATGAAAGGAAGATTTTATTTGCATAGAAGAGAGGAGATGTAAAAGTGTTTTTTGGCATTGTATTTAGTAAGTTAGGAAGGGAGTTTCCTAATTTACGATTATTTCATTTTCTCTTTCCTCCTTCCACATTCTAAATTCTCATTTTTCTTTTCTTCTCCCTTTACTCCTCTTCTTATTTTCTCAATTGCTTTCAATGATCGATCGTTCGAATGGTTCTACTTGTGAAGTTTTGGTCTACTAGTTCGTCGGATTTCATGTTTGAGATAGTGGGTTTTTGTTAATATTCGTTCTTCATTTCATTTTCAGCATTTCTAATTTGGTTCTGACTTCTAGTCAATTCAGTCAGTTGTTCGTTGAGTTTTAAGTGGGGATCAAAGAGTGTGTAGTGTGGAGTCTATAGAGTTATGCGGTTCGTCAATTTGAAGTAGGTGGTAGATGGACTCGGCATAGGTAAGTTCATCCATGGGGTATCTAGGATTTTGTTTTGTTTCTGAATGTGTTTGATATGTTCTCTGATTTTAATGTGAATCTGGATTGGTTTTGATTTACGTTTTCGCTCCGCTCAAACCCCCATGGTGTTGTGTTTGAATGCGTACTTTGAGATAAAGAATTGATGTTTTCAGAAGAAATTTTTGGCATTTATGTACGACATTATTCCTTTAGATTTATGTAGTTTTTGTTCCGTCCACACAGGTTCGGACGCCTTTGTTTGTTTTTTTATAGTTTCTGCTTTGTCCGGACGGGGAGCGAGGATGATGTTTGGGTTTCGAGTCTCAGCATGTGTCCGGACCTTCTTTTGTTTTAAGTCTCGGCATGTGTCCGGACTTGCAAGCTCGAACACATATTCGAACACCTCCCTGATTTTAGCTAAAATGTTTGTTTAACTTTAGTTTTTCATTCCTTTTACGGGGTTATGATCCCCTAAGTGTGCATAAACTATTATGACATGTTTTAGTATGTTTGTACATGTATTTTTGTTTTAAAAGTATTTGTTTTGTTTATGATCTCTTAACTTCTTTGAAAGTGAGATTTTGGTTTTGTTTCCGTTTGGCTTTCGTGCTTTGATAGTCTTGGCATAAGATCTTTAGTTTGCAGCGATTTCGATTTCGTCACGTAAAAATAAACTATGCTATGGTGTTTACATTTTACAACACATTATATTTTGTAAGTGAAGCTTTTGTTTTTGGACCTAATTACATTACCTTTAAGCTGTGAATGGCTGGGTCGAGATATCCCGTAGCATGCTACGTAGATGTCATTCTTTTTTTGTTCTGGAACCGACCAGTCCATTGGTCTTCGGATCATTTCTGTGTTGTTAAGGATCTTTTGACCAATGGGTCTTTGGTTATTTCTACGTTGTTGAGGATCTTATGATCCATTGGTCTCTGACCATTTCTGTGTGTGCTCTGAGCTAGTGTCCCACTCTGATTTGTGAATGTTTTGTTTTATTTTGTGAGCACTCTAATTTATGGATTATGATCAATTCTGCTAAGTGTGTTTTGACTTTTGGGTTTCTGATTAGTTTTGAGCTTTGACAGCTTTTGATATGAGACTCTGTTGTGTGCTTTGTCTTATTCTGGAAGTGTGGTCTTTGCTTCTGTTCAGTTTCTGCCTTCTGTTAATTTTATTATGACTTCCGGTTTCTGAAAGACTTTATGGTTTTCTTCCGTTGTTAAGTTACCTTTTGAGACTTTTGTTTTACTTTGCTCTATATTTGACTTTGAGTCATTTTGAAGTGCTTCCGTTTGATTCTGCTTCTGATTCTGATTTGAAAACCAAATATATATGTAAGCTATGTTCTGTAAAAGGGTTTTGAGCATGCTTATGCTGATGAAGTTTATTACCCGCTAAGCTATGGTTTGCTCACCCCTATTAATCCTCTAATTTGTAGATTGTTTTAGTCGGTTGGCTAGAGGTTTCTGCTTTCATCTTTTAGCTTTGTATTTGGAATATGTATTTGTATTGTTAGCCTTATGATCCTTTCGTATTTTGAAGCCTAAGAGCTTATTTTCATTTTGCTAGTTTCTAATTTGTGAACTATTTTGATCAAGCTTTGTAAACTCTTAAATGTATAATATATGGAGTTACCGACTTTAGTCTGTTAGTTCATAATATATAAAATCAGAAGCCTCAGTACGAGACTGATAGAGAGCAGAAACGAGAAACAAGACAGAAAGTGTCTTAGAAGAAAAACTCCGCTACCAATCTTATTATTGATAACTTGAAAACTCCTCACCTGATCTGTTCAACTCTTTAAACAGTCACTCTCACATCTAATTCTAGACAAAACGTTGATTACTATCAACAACTCTCTTCTCTCTCTAAGACTATATTTTTACGGTAGAAGCTCTACCTTTTCTGATGTTTTTGCTGTACATTTATACTACTTGGAGGCAGATAACAACCTCCTAAATACTTACAAAAATATTTATCTAAAACTAATATAAATACAAACTAAAAGATCCTAAAATATCTCTAACCTGTTTCCTAGTATAATGCTGGCACCTCTGATTTTATTCATTCTGAATATTGAGTAAATATTCTGTTAAGATCTTCTAAAGGCTGGCTTGAGAGGTTGTTGAGATAATATAGGAAAGCCCATGCTTGGTTGTTGAGATAATATTCTGGTGATTTTGCCACATCAAAAACCTTTAGTAAATATGCATTTACAATTTCCCCCTTTTTTGATGTGAGCAAACTTTGTATGGTGAGATAATGTAGCATTCCCCCCAAGATATGCATTCCCCCTGAAGATGTTCAAACCTTGCAGCACTTGAACAAGATTTTATTAATCAAGTAACATATTCAAATTATCCACCATATTTCCCCTTTTTGCGAAAACAAAAAACAAACGTGTTTAGGTTTCCTTCTCCAGAGGTTTCCTCCCTTTCTCAAGCTAGGGTTCGCTTTTCTTCAGTGTTCCAGCACCATGCATTGGCCAATTCCATCCACCCGCTTCCTCGATTTGCCACCAGGCTTTATTCCCTGATGGATTACGCCACCTTAAACACTTTTCCTCTATCCCAAAGACACGTTTTCCTCTATTCTCCATGCAAATCATTACACCAGCCGTCGTTTTATTTTCCATCGGATTCAAAACAAGCCCCGACCTTGCATCTTCTTCGCCCTCAAACCTACAAACCTCATCTGTCTCTGTCTGTTTCACCACCCTGTCTGCACACCACCACTCTCCTCTTCCTGTTATTCTCGTTTGCGAAGCTTGCCACCGCACTCATGGCCTCATCCCCCCTCCTTGGATGAAATCGCCAATCAGTATGCCAACTTGGTTTTGACAGAAGTTGAAGGTGCTTCTTTGGATGTTTTGGACGTTGCCAACGCTGAGTCAAGTGTTAACTATGATTGCTCTCTTCTCGGTAAGCTGCTTCTTGCCAAATCTGTTGATGTCAAAGGGTTAGCTCTTTCGTTCTCCAAGCTGTGGCGTCTGCATGATCAGCTTAATGTGCGTGCCTTGGGGTCGAATGTTTTCCTTTTTGAGTTCCCTGATGAGGAACGAAAGTTTGAAGCTTTAAGTCGGGGACCATGGACATTTGAAGGATGCTTGTTGGTGCTTTCTGATATTGATCGCTCTATTGCACCGCAGGCACATGCCTTTCGGTTCGTTCCCTTCTGGATTCGTGTCCATGAGGTTCCCATGGCTTTCTTGAATGGCATGTTTGCTCAACGGGTTGCTAACAAAATTGGCCAGTTTCTCGATTATGTGGACTATGATCGCAGGTTTGCTGGCCCCTACCTCCGTGTCAAGGTTCTTCTGGATCTCTGTCGTCCTTGTTACGTTTCATTACCATCACCATTGCTGGTGCTCCAACTGTTCTGCCACTTTCCTACGAGTGCCTGCCTACGCTTTGTTTCATCTGCGGCTTCTTTGATCACACAGTATGTGACTGCTCCAGAAAGTCGGAGGTGGCTGGTTCTGTGTTCCCGTATGGTCTGTGGTTGAAGTCCAGTTCTTTTACCCCAAGCCGTGCCCGCTTGGCAGCAGCCCAAGCTGTTCCGTCCTCTGTTGTACAGCCTCAGCCAGCCGTGGTTGATGCCCAGGGCCAATCTCCAATGCTTGGTGTTGAAGTTGCAGCTCCTCTATCTGCTGATCAGCTCCTGGCTGCTATTTCTCCGGCGAAGCAACAGAGCCATGCTACAGAGCCTGTGAACCCGGTTTTAGGTGCGCATGCAGATCCAGAGATTGAGGAGGGTGAGTTCGTGGCCTCTCCTACAGCTTCAAGCAATAGAAAACGTAAGTCTCTTGAAGATCGGCTATTACCTCGGAGCCCCGCACGTCTCCTGATCCAGATGCGGCCGAGAGCTCCAAGCGTGTGAAGTGTGGTGCTTCAGGTGGTTCTCCATCTCAGGCGACTCCGGGGACAGCCTCGGGTCGCCCAGCATAATGTCGGTTTTAGTTACAAAACTGTCGTGGCTTGGGTGGTGCTGCGACAGTTCATTGGTTGGTAGGGTTGGTAGCTAGGGAGCGGCCTCTTTTTGTAATTGTGCTTGAAACGAAACTCTCGTCTTTTGAGATGCGCTTTGTAGCATCTAGGTTGTTGGTTATCATTGGGCTGCGGGAGATAGTGAGGGTAGAAAGGGGGGGGGGTGTAGCCTTGTTTTGGCAAGATAATTTGAATGTTTCTTTGCTTAGTTTTTCAGCCCACCATGTCGATGTTCTTGTGCGTTCTTTTGGGGGTTTTGATTGGCGATTGACGGGGGTGTATGGTTGGTCTAACGCTACTAAAAATGGAAAACATGGAGCCTTTTGCGTTATTTGCATGCGCAGTGGCAAGGACCTTGGGTTCTTGGTGGTGACTTCAACGAGGTTTTGGCCTTACGGGAACATCAGGGCCGGGCATTTCGATCACAAGCTGCCATGTCGGCTTTTCGTACTTGCTTATCTGATTGCTCATTGCATGATTTGGGGTATTGGGGCTCTTGTTTTACATATAAAAAACAGTGTGAGCCCCCTTATGCTGTTCTTAGTCGCTTGGATCGGTTCGTTGCTAACGATGCATGGATTGCCCTTTATCCCCATGCACAAAATAATCATCTTTGTTGGGGACGCCCAAATCATAAGCCCATCAAGTTACTCCTGCAACCTTCGACCAGAAGAGGTCCAAAGCCATTTCGTTTTGAGAATTGTTGGGCCTCCAATGCCCAATGTCGTGAGTTGGTTCAGCAAGCGTGGTCTAGCAGTGGTCAGCATGATTATACTTCGAAGGTTAGGGCTTGTGGCCAGCAGTTGAGAGCCTGGGGACTTAAACAAATCTGGGTAGAAAAGCAGGCACTCCGTCAGGCCCAGCGTGATCTTGATCTTCTGGATCAGAGCCCCCCGACTCCTCTTAATTTGGCCAATTGGAAAACCTGCTCCGCAATGGTGGACACTCTCTTGCAGCGTGAGGAAATTCATCTTCAGCAGCGCTCTCGTTTCAGTTGGCTTCAGGCAGGTGATAAGAATAATAAATTCTTTTTCAACAAGTTTCGGGCTCGTACCCGTCGCAATGCGATCCACAGCCTGTCTTCGCCTACTTTGCCGACTGCTACGACTTGGGCTGGGGTGGAATATGTGGCCCGTTCTTATTTTCAGGATCTGTTTACCACTACTAACCCCCAACTGAATCAGCACCTTTTGGCTAGTGTGGATGCTCGTGTTCCTCGTGACTACTTTTACACAATGGGCCAGCCTTTTACTTGTGCTGAGGTGGTCACTGCTTATATGCAGCTTAACCCTTCCAAGGCCCCGGGTCCTGATGGTATCAACGGCGTTTTTCTTCGCACATATTGGCCCATCATTAGTGATGATTTTATCCACTCTGCCCTTGATTTCCTGAATACGGACTTGGTCATTCCAGATCTCAACCACACCCATCTGGCTCTTATCCCTACGAAGCCAGGCGCGACTTCTATTTCAGAGTTCCGTCCTATTTCTCTGTGCAATACTTTGTATCGTGTCATTTCAAAGGTTTTAGTTAACAGGGTGCAACATGTGCTACCTCATGTCATTTGTATAATCAAGGGGCTTTTGTCCAAGACCGCTTGATCACTGATCAGGTACTGATTACCCATGAGATTCTCCATTTAATGCGTACTTCCAAAGCAAAGCAGCGTGGGTTCTTTGCTTATAAGGTTGACATGTCGAAGGCATTTGATCGGGTTGAGTGGTCTTTTGTTCTGCACGTTTTAGAACGGATGGGCTTTCACCCGGTTTGGATTAACGCTGTCCGTAAATGCCTCACAACTGCTACCATGTCTGTGCTCATCAACGGCCATCCTGGACCCTCTTTCTTGCCTCAACATGGGCTTCGTCGGGGCGACCCGCTGTCTCCGCTTCTCTTTATTTGCTGTATGGAGGTTTTGACTTCGGCGGTCCAGCTGTCGGCCCAGCTTAACCGCTACCAAGGTTTCTCTTTCCCGGGTTTAACAAGACCCATTACAAGCTTGCTTTTTGCGGATGACTGTTTTTTATTTGGAAAGGCCACTTCAACAAATGCCCATGCCTTATCTTCCATCTTAGATGATTTCAAGCGGGCTTCTGGCCAATGTATCAATGCCGACAAGTCGGCTATTATGTTTTCTCACCGTCTCCACCCTCCACTCCGTCAGGCAGTAGCGGGCATTCTTTGTGGACGTATGGTCCATGATTTTGGTATATATCTGGGCTTCCCAGCTCATGTGGGTCGCAATCGAAATGCAGTTTTCGCTTATATCAAAGATAGAGTGGCGCGTCGGATTCAGGGTTGGTCTCACGTTACTTCTCAGGCGGCGCGGCTGACCCTTATCAAATCCATCTTGCAAGCTATCCCTACTTACGTGATGTCGCTTATTGCCTTACCAAAGTCGCTGCTCAAATCGATCAAAGGAATGCTGTCTCGTTTCTGGTGGGGTGGCTCTTCAGCTTCCAAGACTATGCATTGGCTGAAGTGGGATCATTTGTGTGCTTCTCAGACTTCAGGGGGGATTGGGCTTTCGTGATTTGAGGAGTTTTTTAATCGTGCTCTCTTGGCCAAGCAACTTTGGCAGATTCTCCATCGGCCTCAGACTACGGTCTCTCAATTCTTTACAGCACGATACATCGGTGATTGTCCGCTTCATCTTCTCCGGCCTGTGGCCAATACCAGTCCTCTCTGGCGAGGTCTTCTTCTGTTCTGTTCAGATCTCATTCACGCAGGGGGCCATAAGCGCATTGGCACAGGGACCACCACTTTTATTTCAGATCGTTGGCTTCCCTCTAAGGAGGGGGGGAAGCCATATCTTTAGTATCTCCCTCCCCAAATGCGCAGTGCATCTGTTTCCTCTTTAAAGCTCACCCCCACTACCTGGAATGTTCCTCTCTCTTCAGGCTTTGTTTCATCCTGCGGATGTTCAGCACATTTGCCGCATCGACTTGACATCCACAGCCACAACCCCAGACTCATGGTTTTGGGGTCTCACTACTTCGGGCCAATATACAGTTAAAAGTGCCTATCATTGTGACGTTGCTCTGTCCCGCCAGCACCAGCCATCCACCTCGTCTCCGACACCTCCACCCAAGCGGTCGCCTTATCATCGGGTCTGGACTTTAGACCTCCCGCAGCGTGTTCGTTTATTTGGGTGGAAGCTTTTACAGGGGATAGTGCCATGTCGGGGCCTGTTGGCCTACAGGCTCCACCGCCCAGACTTAGCTAATTGCGTACTCTGTGGCTGCTGTGAAACTTTTTCCATGCTTTCATTGGCTGTCCATCTGTCAAGCCTTATTGGGCCCGCCTAGGTGTGTTGCGCCCTGTTTCTTCTCAGTCAGATGGTGCTTTTGTTGATTGGCTTACTCGGTCTTGCTTGACCATGGACGTTCCCATCTTTCCCAGCTTTAGTCTCTCCTTTGGCGCCTATAGTATGCAAGATGTCAATTTACACATGGCCGGGTTTCGTCTTTTGAGGCAGGGTGGTCTCAGGCTGATTGTTTTTTGGGCCTCAGCGCCTCTTGTTTTTCTACCTGCTCCTTGCCTTCACTTGTCGATGCACGTCAAAGTTCTCCCAGCTTGATTGAGATCTCCGTTGATGCAGGTGTGGACAAGTTTGGCCATTTTGGCATTACAACCATTGCAGCGCGTCACGGCACTGTCCTTGCTGCTGCACTCTGGGGGGGCCTCACTTGTCATGACTCTTCACATATGGAGGCGGCAGCAATCTTGTTAGGCCTTGACATTGCCAAGTGTTTTGACTCTTGGGATGTCCGGATTTTGTCTGATTGTAAGCCGGTCGTTGCATATCTTACAGCTTTCGGAACCACAAACCCTTCAGATAGATAGTACCACGCTCTTGCTCAATGATGCCTTGGCATCTCTGAGTCCTCTGTTGGGTTTTCAATGCTTTCATGTTAATCGATTAGACAATTTCACTGCTCACAACCTAGCTTTTTATGCTAGAAAACATCAGCTCCCTGCGAGTTGTTGGAAGTCTTCTGACTTCCCTCCCTATGTAATCCCTTTATGTCTTAATACAATCTGTTTCGTTTGTTTAAAAAAAATGGTACTAAAAAGTATATCTCACGAAGTGTAAAATAGCATGCAAGATCATTAAAATGGCATTTTATACAAATTCATGCATAGGAACACAGAACATAAGGATAGGATGTCCATAGAAAAGGCAATGAATAGAAATAAAAGTGTCACTGGGTCAGGCTAAGGCTGACTAGGAACCTGGCTATTGAAATTAAAAGGCAATGAGGTAGAAGATCAATACATACTTCAAGAATAACTTCTTCAAATTTCTTCATCTGCTGTGAAGACACACCCAAAGCCTTTAGTGGTTGTTTAAAAATGCACTGATCATCGTTCAGTTCAAGACTCATCTTGGAAGAGTTGGGGATCCAATCATGATTATGATCCAGAGGTATAAACATGAACAATTATTTGTGTACTCTTGTGCAACATATGGTACATAATTGGGTAAGACTGATACAAATCTCCGTTTGTAGAGTGTTGCATAATTCCTTATTTCTTCCCAATAAACCTCAGTCTAGTCCTGGACCGGGTTATTCAGCCTTGTGTGAAGTAAATCTAGCATCTGATGTTGGATAATGCTTGTACAAGCAAGTGATCACCCCCTATTTATGTTTACTATTCGAGAATCCTTTATGGGATATGAAGAAAAAGACTAGCACAAAATACCAGTATGAAAGCCATTGTGAGGTAAAAATATGTGCAACAAAGAAACTAGCAAAATGGTACGGGAAACTTGTAGAAAAAAAATGGTGAGTGTAAAGTGACCAGCGAAGTGGGTTCTATGCTGAGGGAACATGTTGGTCAGGTAGAGAAAACCAAAAATTTAAGTGGGGTGGTGATAAATGGATAGTGCCACCAGATGTTCAATGTTCCAACTTAGAATTTGTCAACATAGAGCATCCACAGTGCACCACTGAAGAAGGATAATGTTTCGCGTGGAAGAACTTGATGAAGTTGAAGTGTTTGCCATTGTTGAGCAGTGGCACACATGAGGGAAGATCCCTTAATATGCTTGCCAATCTCGATTTTGAGAAAAAGAGAATAACGGATCTCAATATGTGTAATCATGGAATGTGGAACTGAATCCTTCGTTAGTTGCAATACTGAAGAGAGTATCGTAGTAGATTGGCATAGGAGACTAAGGAACACTATAGTCAGCCAATTAATATTGAAGGTAGAGGATGTGGGTGCATCAAGCAGTAGCAACGATATATACCGCTTCAATGTGGGAGAGTGCAATATGTAATTGTTGCTTAGAAAAACCAAGACACCAGGCTTGAACTGACCAATTTGAGGCAGAACCAGAAATAAATTCTCATTTTTTTATCAGTCTCGATCTGTGAAAGCCCTTAGGAAGAAGGCAGATCCTACATGAAAAACCAAACCAAAGTTAGTAGAGTACGATTTCCTTTCATATGACAAGAACATCCAAACTCCATTAGCCGCCAGTTTGGAACTTTAGTATCCTGAGAAGAGAAAACAGATAGTGCCGCTTAGGGACCCATTGTTGTCTGAGACGTCTAAGATTGATATAAAGCTGAGCATATTTAATAGTATTAGACTGAGCAAGTCGAGCATTCTTGCGTTGAAGCTTATGACATGAACGAATATGGTGACCATGTATATGACAATAACTACACTCTACCCTTACATGTGAAGTAACATTCATAGCAGTAGTATATGAAGTTCGTGAATTAGAAAAACTATAATATCTTGTAGGATCAGCCCTAGTCTGTAAATTTTGTTTCTGAGGTAAATATTAGACGTTGACGAAGTAGTGCCATAAAACCCTAGACCAGCACGTCCTTGATTTGGTCGACCTACCATTTCATTAAGTTTAGCTTTTTATACCAAGAGGGATTTTCCAAAGTCATAATGTCTAATTTTCTACTAAGTGCATCACACTGCCTTTGTAGATCAGCATTATCCTGAGGTATCCACTCATTATCAGCTTTGAGAGATTGAATTTCTTTTTCTGCCCACTCAGGAATAGAACTTAGTTTAGTACTGATAGGTGCAGTAAACGTGGATTGAACAACCTTAGCTTAGTTTAAGACTAACTGAGATTCCAACTCCTTATTTTGTTCTTTCAAAACAACCATCTCTTCTTGTAGTTTACTAATCACAATAAGAGACTCTGTGGTATGTTCCTGTTTCGCTTCCAAATCCCTAATTCTTGAAAGAGCATCTTTCAACATATCAAACACTTGTGACTTAGTAGAACTATCATAAAAATCATTCAAGCTTTGAGAACTTACTTGATCCCTTATAAGGGATTGAAGTACCTTATCTCTTGCCATCAAACACATAGTCTCATCATGTTTTGCCGTGTTAGTATGAGACCTATGGATTGCAGTCATGCAAAAATGTGCTTCATTGCTATCTTTGCCATCTGGTTCAGCATCATCCTCACCCCACGCGGAAGTTTCCATGCGTGACTCACATCCTCGATGTTGTGAAGATCTCGATGGTAAAGGGAAATCCTTTATCAAATGTCCTGTTTTGTGACATCGAAAACATTCATACTTGTTGGTATAATACTCACGTCTAGACTTTCCACCTTGATAACCTTTTCGACTGAGAATGCGCTTTAGTCCTTGTGCTAGCATAGTTATCTCATTCTCCATGTCATCATCATAGTCCCGGTCTAGCGTTTCGATAGATTGCTTTGCCATGAGTGGGAGATCCTTGTGCAGCACTACATTTTGTTCATTCATCTTGCTTTCATGAACTATCAGATCTGAACACAATTCTTCAAACGACATAGATGATAATTCTTTCATTTTCTCAAGAAGTGAGGTATATTTAAGCCAATCCTTGGTTAGTGAATCAAGAAATCTATCATTAATAGTCTCATTAAAAGAGTTACCCCAACCGTTTTGAGTTCCATAAGCACTTGATTGAACCTTTCCACCGTCAGTGCTAGACTCGCGCCCTCTAACATCTTGAAGTTGTTAAAATCTCGTTGAAATTGTTTCTCCTTAGCTTTGCGGATTGATTCTGTTCCTTGATAAGCAATCTTCAGAAAGTCCCATACTCCTTTTTCCATTCTTATACCCAAGACTCTTCCTTGATCTTTGTCGGATAAGGAGGAAACAATAATGCGAAGAGCTTGTTTATTTTTGCTTAAGAGATTTTCATCGACTTCTGTCCATTGATCCTCAGGTTTGGTCTGTCTCTTACCTTCAACAATGACAGTAGGTTTGTAGTCACCCTTGCACACCACCTTCCAAACCTTGTAATCTACGGACATCAACTGAGCTTCCACCTGTTCGCACCACTTTGGATAATTGAATTTCGTCAACCTTGGTGCTTTTACATAATACGAACTCATCTTTAACGATCTACCCATAAGTGTTAACCTCTATATTGGGTAAACCTGCTCTGATACCACTTGTTAGTTTGTAATATAAAAATTAGAAGCCTCAGTACGAGACTGACAGAGAGCAGAAACGAGAAACAAGACAGAAATTGTTTTAGAAGAAAAACTCCGCTACCAATCTTATTATTGATAACTTGAAAACTCTTCACCTGATCTGTTCAACACTTTGAACAATCACTCTCACATCTAATTCTAGACAAAACGTTGATTACTATCAACAACTCTCTTCTCTCTCAAAGACTATATTTTTTACGATAGAAGCTCTACCTTTTCTGATGTTTTTGCGGTACATTTATACTACTTGGAGGCAGATAACAACCTCAAATATCTACAAAAAATCTTTATCTAAAACTAATATAAATACAAACTAAAAGATCCTAAAATATCTCTAACCTGTTTCCTAGTATAATGCTGGCACCTCTGATTTTATTCCTTCTGAATAATGAGTAAATATTCTGTTAAGATCTTCTAAAGGCTGGCTGGAGAGGTTGTTGAGATAATATAGGAAAGCCCATGCTTGGTTTTTGAGATAATATTCTGGTGATTTTGCCACACCAAAAACCTTTAGTAAATATACATTTACATAGTCTGTGCTTTCGGTTTTAGGTTTCGTTTTAGTAGTCTTGCGTATCTTGGGTAATAAGTGTGCAGCGTGTTTCAACCTTAGAACTAAGGTGGTTTTGGGTCGTTACATTTAGTAGCATCAGAGCCATGTTGGCTTTTGCTGAGTGTGTGGTGTATGTCTTATTGACTATGCTTCCATGTCATCTGTTGTCTATGAATTATTGTCTGCTATGCGTTCGTGTGTTGTCTGGTTATGTTTATTGCTATCATAGTGGTGCGGCAGAAGTGTCATGTCTGAGTTCAGTGTCTGTTGAGTTTCTGAGTTTGAGTGAGGCCAGTTGTAACACCCCAACTGCTAATCACGCCATTACCTCTTAAACTGTCACAATTACCAATAAACTCGCAGCGGAACTCTAAATACAACAGAGGGTGATACAAAGCCGTTAGCCACCCATATGGCTAACCAGGCTTATTTCACATACAGTAACAGTCTGATGAACTGGAACAACCGAGTACACAATACAAATGCAATATTCAACTCGCTTCTTACTATACCGAGTCTACAATATATGGTTACCGACAACATATTCGGTCTTACACCTCTTTCAATACATAAGTAATTAAATCTAACTACCCATGCAACCCACCGACCCCGTCCTACTCTCGAACGGTAACATCTTCGGTGTACCAGTAAAATAAAACGTTGCCCCTAGGGGCTCAACTTAACGCTGCATATGAAATTCGCATACCTCGAGCGCTTACCGGGGTACGCCGACTACTTTTGTTGGATATACATGGAGTTCATTTTAGTCAAACAACATGCATCATAGCAATACGATATTAGGTGTATTACTCAAGGAATCTACATCCAATCACGGAACACAACTCCTAACTAACATAACAAGGTTGTTAGTAGTATCAGTTTACTCTTAGGCCTTGAGGGTTATACCTCACTGTGCCTTGTTTACTTATTCAATATCTCACCCCCGCTCTCTCGGTTCCTTATTCATATACACACCCATTCTCTTGGGCTACTCGTTTTATACTCACCCGTTCTCTCGGGTTACTTATACTCATTATCTCACCCACACTCTTGGGTTATTTATACTCATTATCTCACCCACACTCTTGGGTTAATTATACTCAAGCTCTTGTAGATTCTCGAGACACTACAGGTCTCCTACGTCACTCTTGTTACTCTTAATACATACTAGGCCAAAACTCATGGCCCACGAGCATAGCCTTACTTCCCCGGTTTCGACCCTATTCTGGGTCTAGCATGGTGGGAAGGTTCAACTAGCTCACGGAACTCTCTCTTAGTTCCTATCTCTTTTTACTTAGGTCCGACTACTCTCGGACTACTTACTTTCTCATACACTCCTCTCTCGGAGTTATAATAATATTATGTTTTTAGTCTAGAAGCATCACTCTCGATGTTTCTAATGACTTTGGGAACAATACTCAAGTTCGGTTAATCTTAGGTTTTAAGAATACCCATACATTTCACTTACTCATACTTTCAGTTATTTTCTTATATCGGGTAAAATCCTCATATAGGAGGTCGACCATGTCTCAAGGAGCTACTAATCCTTAGGTCTCTTTTACCTTCTTTACCAGTTCACATCTTCGAACTATCTTAATCCTCTTAAAGGAGGTTCACTTATCTTTCCACTCTCATTTGTTTCGTGGATTGTGTCATTATGGTTTACTAACCGTTGTTGGGTAATCACTCAACCCGCACATCTCCTCACACTCTAGGGAGTTCATATGTTTGTGTTTTCGTTATACTTTACGAATAGTTTGTGTGTTTGCACGTTTTCGTTATCATAAGCATCGACCCGATCTACGGGTCTCTAGCCAAATGTTACTCACTATGAGTCGGTCTTTACTCTATGTTAGACCACACCAGGATACAAGTATGTTAGCTCATTCAACATACAACAAGACATACATAATCAAACAAGGGATTATTTTTCATGCTTTAGTCTTGATTAAGCCGGCACACAAACACACAAATCAACGTAACTCGGTTAGCACGCGGAGTATGAGAAAATCATACATTTCACCCGGAGTTAGCTCTACCGTGTGTTCCCTTATTCCTTGGTTCACACTTGTTCCACTGATAATGTTTCAAACATTTTTATTAATACTATGTTTCATACAGTACATAGTATTATACTACTCCCGTACTTACCCCGTTATCCCGGTATACTTAATGTTCTCATACTCTCAACTCACTTGATTACTTTTCATACTTGTTTTCCTACTCATATACTTACTTTCCTACCATTGGTGTTACATTAATGATGTATTACCAAGGTCCTTTATATATGTACATATCCTATATATACATACATATGATTACTATGTTACTATTTATTATTATTATTTTTATAAGTTAGGGCCGACCGACCCACCGACCGACCCAACCCTTGGGTCGGTCCATTCCAGTAAGTTTTCCGTCCTCTGAAATTGTCCCGACCGACCCAGAACTGTTCCAACCGACCCATACACCTCTGGGTCAGTCCATACCAGAAGCTTTAAGTTCCGTCGTCGAAGCTCCGACCGACCCACCGACCGACCCACCTCTGGGTCGGTCGAAGTCAGAAACTTCGACGTTCGACCATTTCTACCCGACCGACCCACGACCGACTCACGGCCCCGGGTCGGTCCATCCCAGACTGTTTATTTCTCGTAGTTTAATCTTCGACCGACCCACCGACCGTCTAGCCTCTGGGTCGGGGCGATCCAGCTCTGGGTCGGTCGGTGGTAGCAGAACATTGCTACAGACCTTGTTTTTCAATTCCTTTCTCACTCATTTCTTCCCCAATCTTCCTTCATACATCCTAATATGATTTAGTGCCATTTAGGCTTCCTAAAATACCTTAATTCATCCACCAAATCCATTACTAAATCCATCAATCAACTTACACAATTTTCCTCACTTTAAACTAGCATTCACAAGGTGAGTTTCTAAGCCAAATTAATCTCCATCCACACCTAATTTCTCTAGGTTTTTCCTTACTCACTACTATACTCAAACCACTTAAATTTCTACACCAATTTTGCCATAACTTGGATACTTCTCTTAACATACCCAAAGCTCATTTCTTCACATCATGCATCCTAAAGCTAGCCAAACCACAAGGGTTCCGTCAACACATAGATAAATCACCAATACTCATCAAATTCTCAAATGCAACACAATACATAATTCACAAAATGCATTACTCTTAAATCAAATACTAAGTACACAAATGTTTTCTCACTTGCATTATTTCTAAGAAAGCACATTATCACCACAACTCAAGTGAGGTTCATTCATTTTATTAACCCATCCCAAATTCTAATACATATAGAATATACATTAGGTTGGTTCCTTACCTTGAATTCTCTTAAGTTTCCTTTTATTACTCTTCTCCTCTTCTCTTCTCCTCTTCATTCAAAATCGGCCAAGGCAATTCATTTGCCCATTTCTCTAGCCACATTAAAATTGGAAATTAAGCACTAAGGAACTCTCTTAGGCTCATCATTAATCTAGAATTCACAAAGATGCTTAAAGCACCAAGTTAGGTTTTACCTTTGGAAATTCTTGAATGGCTCTCACTCATGAATCTTAGGAGGAACTTCCACCACCATTTAAAGCTTGGAGAATAGCTCAAACAAGGAAGAAAAGCTAGTCATCAAGAGAGCCCAAATTGCCAAGGTGGAAAATGGAGAAAACATGGGTTTTCCTTGAATATTTTTACCTTGATAGAAAAGATGAAGACTCAAGCTTCAAAGTGGTGTGTTTTTCTCTTCAAATGGCCAACACCCATCAAAATGGAATTCATCATTTTCGAATTTTGGAAAGAGGGAAGTGTGGAGCTTGATGAGAGGAGTTCAAATATGTGATTTTCTCATTGGAGCCTTAATAGGCTTGGGCAAGAGGAAGAAAATGAAGAAGCCATGGGAGTCCCCTGTTGCAGCTCAAATCGTTCAAGGGAGGAAGAAGAGAGGAAGAGAGGAAAGAGAGGGGGAGTCTCACGGTGGGGAATGGAAAGAATGAGGAGAGAGAGAGAGTAAAGTGGGGTATAAGTCCACTTTTCACTATTTGCTTTTTCCCTTTCTTTTTCTTTTCTTTCTATATTACTAGCTTAGTGTGTGGGTGTGTGTGAGAGGCTATTAAAAAACCGGCCCCCACCAATTAAGTAAGCTGGAGCGTTTTTCGGTTTCTGACAGAAAACGCTCGTTATTTTACCCGTTTGGCACTATTCACTAACTGGGCCTGTTTTTCAGATTTTTTCGTTTCTTTATTTTTAATGGTTATTAAGCTTCCATTAATACTTAATTATAGTTATATAGTCAACCATAATTTTTACGGGTCCGTTTGACCACTTAAAGCCACGTTCTCAGGTTTCCTGAAAAACGTGCTTTAAAACTCTGTTAGCGTTTTAATCCATTATTTGGATCCGGTTTCTTCAGGAATCACTCCCGTATACTAATTAGGCCTAACTAAGCCTTAGGAATCCATCTCGGACCCTAACGAGATCATATATCTCTTATACTTATTTAATGCGTGTTTTAGCGTTTTTCGCGTTTTACGCGTTTTCTCTTTTCTTTTGGTTTTATTTCCCTTACCAATACTCTTTAGGCACCATTAGGCCTTTAATAATCATATTAGAGTAATTTAATCACGATTTTTAGATCCGGGGTATTAAAATCTACCCCCTTAGGAACTTTGTCCTCAAAGTTGGTGAATCTTATATCGTTACTCTCATGGGCACGCTATGCCAAGGTTATAATACATGTATAACCTTACAGACTCCACAAGTCAGTCTCATTTCACACTACACATACCACACACATATCACAACATGTATAGCAATCAAAAATACTCTTTTTACTCTCTCCATGGAATTGGTCCGAAGACAAGAAGGCACTACAGTCCTCGAATCCATATTGAGTAAATACTACTGATCCCTCAGGTACCGGTCACGTTGGACACTTACGCTCTCTGGTCCACGGCCGTTTCATGATAATGGGCACTTACTCCCTCTGGCCCACGGTCCCTTCGGTTCTGATCAAAACGTTACACATATACATATCCTCAGGCACTCTGTTGACTCACTCAACACAGGAACGTCTCAGGGTACTCTCCCGTCCCGCTGCCTTTGGAAAAATCACACACTGTCACCGCCCCAACCGGTCACTTAGGACCGCCGCACGTACGGTGAAATGGTTTCAAAACTAATACACGCCCACCGTTCTACCGGTCATCAAGACTTAAGGCCACAGCCATCGGCGGGTGATAGCGGTTTCAAAACCAATTTTCATTTCCATATTCATACTTGAAGAAAATTCTTTTTTTCAAATTCTGTTTGAAAATTCTTTTTAAACCATCACACAACTCCAACTCAATTTTATGGTAGATGTATCTTTTCTTAGCGTGATTACTTGTGACCACTTATAGGGAGCTTCAAGAATCATCCAACCCTGATGTGATCAGCATCGGTGTTGAACTATCCTTCCACCCCAATTTGTGTTCGGTTTCCCTTGATCGCTAGCAGATCAAGTTCCACCTCCCACGTCAATTTCAAACAATCAGATAGTCAAACATTTTCGTTTTCTATCTTTTACTCTTTCTAGTCATATTCATAAAACAATTCATTTTAATTTATCTCTAAATCCTAGAACTTAGGTCATCCATCATTTCCAACTTACTTTGATTACTTTACCTAAGAAACTCATGCTCATTTCCTCAACTTGTTACTCATTTAAAACACACAACATACAACTCCAAAGGATGGAACTCGCTCCATCAATCATTCTCAAATAAAATCACCTAGGGAACTCACTCCCTACAAGGTTACACATCGGTTTCATACTGATTCATACTCATTATGTCTCATGTCTAATCTCACTAGACATATACTATAGGGATTCTCATTCCCCAGGAGTCTCTCTACTCCTCTTTTCGTACATATTATATACTCGTACTTGCATCTCTCATGCACAGTAATCATAATTACACAATGAATGGGTACATATGTTTATGTAACATAAGTTCCAATCATCAAAAAAATTTTTTGTGCTATGCACATAGTAGTTTATGCACCTATACGTAAAACATACTCTAAGCGGTTTCTCGCCCTACCCCCCCTTAAAAGGGGTTACGCCCGCGTAATCGACCATATGTTATCACTGAACATTGGTTCTCTAAGTGAGCTTCATGAAGTGTCTTAACTTCAATGCGGTTAATTAACTCATACCGGATTCGGTTCTAGCCTCTAAGGCTTCAAGGCGTTTATGATTATCCATTTACTCACATATGCTAGGTATACTTAACCTTTGAATTACGGTCCACAAGCTTCTGCTGCGTGACCTGATAACTAGAGCTTAACTCGCCCTTTTGGTATTCCCAATGTATTATTACTCCCTTTAATCCCTTTTATCTTGGGAATAAGGGTTTCTTAATCGTCATTGGTATCTCTTACCGTATGCGAATTCGATGAGTTATAGATTTTCTCTCCAATTCTCTGGAAATCTATTTCATATAGCACTGTATACCTCGTGATTATTCACTTACTTTTCCGACTTGTTGTCGGTTGAGGTCAAGCTACTACTAAGCATGTAGTGCTTCCTCATTTAATAATGACTTCTAAATCATGTTTGTTTATTTGTTTCTGTACAAGAATTCCTCATTCGTACTACTCTGCCTTTACCATTCATCGGTCCTGGGACCTGTGGGTTACGGCCCACATTCTTCGTGCATCTTTGGCCAACGGCCGCACGGTCATTTCTGTAATTTTGCTCAACAGGTTCTGTTGACAGTTCTCAATTCCTGACTCTCCCACTCGATCATTACCGCACAAGTGCAATACCAAAAACACTCAGTCATACAGAGTGCAGAGGCGTAAACCCTTGACATTAAATCTCTCATGAGATAGGAATGAATATGTCTCCTTTACCTCATTTTCTCATCAGCTTCATATTATTATCAGGCTATACTCTTACAACGGCCGCTTGCTGCGTACCATGTTCCTACTCATTTTCATGGCATCCACTACTACTTTAGCTTCCGCCCAGGTGTTCTCGCCATTTACTATGGCTTGCCATTCACTTGGCTCAACAAATACGCTACTCTTTTGAATCTCACTGCGCTCCTTGCGCATTGTTTGCTCTGCAATTCACATTGCTCACGTACATGTTTACTACTTAACTGATTACTCTCTCGGTTTCTTCCACCGCTATCAAAGCTTTTCTACATACTATTTTTTTGTTCATATACTCCTTGGAAATATACACGTGCTCAGGTTTCACTACACCGCCCCAGCGGTTTCACATTACGTTCTTAGGTGGTAGCCTTTCTCTGGAGGTTTCACGCAATTGCCGCCTTAGGCTCCACAATAACGAGGGTATCCCCACTGTAAGGTAGTGGTTATTCTCCACGATCCCTTTTTATGCCTTTATGCATAGGTTTCAGTTGTAGCTGGTTTCCGGCTTACAAGTCACCTTGTCTCGAGCCATACTCTGTGCGGCTGTTTATACAATTTCCGCTTCTCCGTACACCATTAAATGGTTTGGAGGTATTGCTGGGCTCTTTGATATGGTTGCCTCATCAAGCTTCCGTACATGGAAGGCCCTTTAAGTATCTTGATATTAATTCATGCCCTCTGGCAATCTAGGGTATCCCGTTTCATGTGGGATCCCTTCGGGTTCTATCCGAGTGTTCGCTTTAACACTTGTGTCTCAACACGATGTTTCGTTCAACTACTGTTGACTCCAGCACCCTTCACGGATTGCTCCTGGGTGTTACTGAATTGCGCCATTACATCTGGCTTGTACTTATGGTTATGTTCAGTTACGACTTCGCCTTGACGGCTATGTATAACTCGAACTATCCCGTTTAGGGTTGTAATGTCTCCCGTTATTGGGTAGATCATTGGTTCTTTTCTTACCTTCTTGGTCAGGTTGTCATTCTCTTCAGTGAACCATACTATGGGAATTTTATCCGTTTATTGAACATTAATATGTTCATTTTAGGCATTTGCCGTATTGTTTATACTGGGTACTCATTCCAGTTACCTTTTGTTTCCTTTGTGATTTCTGAGACATATCCAATGTCTATACTTATTACTCTGTGCTTCCCGCACTTCTTAACGCTACACATTTAGGCCCTTCATCATCCTGGGTTCTTCTCCTTGATCATTCCTGGTAGTCAATTGTTCTGGTCTGAATTGGCTCTTTCGTCCGTAGTATGGAGTGGGCTACTTCCCGTGTTTCGTACTCTACTTGTATACATACATGGAGTATCTTATTGATACGTTGCCACTTACCCGACTAACTCATAATTGGTCTGTCAGGCCCGCAAGCTCCTTCGGAGTGCGGTCGTCCCATGTCTCATTTGTGTACACTTGTAGTGTCGGTCGCACGCCTAAGTGAAGTATTCTGTGCCAGCTCCTCTTATATCGTCCTATGATAATTACCGTGGTTCCCTGGGTTGGTTTAAAATTTTGGGGTTTTGGAAAATTTTGTGTTTGAAAATAAAAGTTTGAGTCTTGAAATAAAATCTTCATGGCACTTCAATGCCGGTTACTTCTTACCAGGTCTAGCTTCTCGCTGACCGGTATGTTCTTAATACAATGGTTAGGCCGTTCGGCCTTTCTAAGGTCTCGTTTCAAAATTCTTAGGGTTTGTGGTGCTATATTGGCTCCTCTCGCCATCTTCGTACTTTGCTAAGTACTGGTAGCTAGTTAAAGCTCTTCTTAATAGTCCCGTTTTCACTGCACTTGCCTTGGCAAGGTGCGCGGTACAAGCGGTTTTTGGGTTAACTCATACCGGTCACGGTATTGTTCCCACTGTATTTGGTAGCCTTGTCGGCTCTTCCTTAATCCTTTAGTTGGATAACTGCTCGTCGGAGCTGCTTCTTGTTCATCTTGACATGATTGTCATCCATTTAGGTGCTTCTCCACTCTCGGAGTTTCTCTGTTTACTTAGTTCGGTGTTCTTCTCGTTGCTCGTTCCCACGTCTTTACTGTGGTTACCGAGGTTTAACTCATTTAGGCACTACTTCAGTAGTCCTATTCGGGTATGTCCCATAAATATGCTCATAGTTGTCTGAGCTATGTCAGTTAGGTATTGCAACCTCTTCGGGTGTGGCAGGGTGGGTGTACCTACCTTGACTAGATTCTTAGTCAGTTAATATACCGCTAGTGGTATTACATAACCATGGCGGTCCGTAGACATGTGTCCCGGTTCTCGTTATTTCTATGAGTCCGCCTTGTCGCACGATTGGTGCTTTCTTCTTGCTGCCGCTCGGCCAGCTAGGTTCTCGCGACTGCTAAGCATGTCGCCCATGCTGCCACAGATTCCAGTTTCCTTGGATAGGATTTCTCGATCTCCCGCCACTAAGTGTGGTTATTATCATTACAGCGGGATCCGTCTCCGGGACTTCCGGTTCTCGGGATCCACGGATGACAGGTTCTAGTTCATATTGAGATATTTAACGGCTGCCAGGTTGGGTTTCCCCGTCTCCCTGGCGTTCTTTCCCAAGCTTTTAATACGGGGGTTGTGGAGGGCGGGTCTGGTATGTAGGTATCCAGATCATACTGGAAGTTCCTAGCTAGCGCATCTCTCACGCTACCACTCAACCCTTGGCCCTAAGTCTCTAATTCCTAACTCGGTATTTCCTAAGCTCGGTATTTCCAGTCATCAGAGCGATACTTCGCTCTGATACCATTTTTGTAACACCCCAACTGCTAATCACGCCATTACCTCTTTAAGTCACAATTACCAATAAACTCGCAGCGGAACTCTAAATACAACAGAGGGTGATACAACGCCGTTAGCCACCCATATGGCTAACCAGGCTTATTTCACTACAATAACGGTCTGATGAACTGGAACAACCGAGTACACCATACAAATGCAATATTCAACTCGCTTCTTTACTATACTGAGTCTACAATATATGGTTGCCGACAACATATTCGGTCTACACCTCTTTCAATACATAAGTAATTAAATCTAACTACCCATGCAAACCCACCGACCCCGTCCTACTCTCGAACGGTAACATCTTCGGTGTACCTGAAAAATAAAAAATGTGCCCCTAGGAGCTCAGCTTAACGCTGCATATGAAATTCGCATACCCTGAGCGCTAACCAGGGTACGCCAACTACTTTTGTCGGATATACATGGAGTTCATTTTAGTCAAACAACATGCATCATAGCAATACGATATATAGGTTATTACTCAAGGAATCTACATCCAATCACGGAACACAACTCCTAACTAACATAACAAGGTTGTTAGTTGTATCAGTTTACTCTTAGGCCTTGAGGGTTATACCTCACTGTGTCTTGTTTACTTATTCAATATCTCACCCGCTCTCTCGGGTTCCTTATTCATATACACACCATTCTCTTGGGCTACTCGTTTTATACTCACCCGTTCTCTCGGGTTACTTATACTCATTATCTCACCCACACTCTTGGGTTATTTATACTCATTATCTCACCCACACTCTTGGGTTAATTATACTCAAGCTCTTGTAGATTCTCGAGACACTACAGGTCTCCTACGTCACGCTTGTTACTCTTAATACATACTAGGCCAAAACTCATGGCCCACGAGCATAGCCTTACTTCCCCGGTTTCGACCCTATTCTGGGTCTAGCATGGTGGGAAGGTTCAACTAGCTCACGGAACTCTCTCTTAGTTCCTATCTCTTTTTACTTAGGTCCGACTACTCTCGGACTACTTACTTTCCCATACACTCCTCTCTCGGAGTGTAACACCCCATACGGGTAACTGTCCAACAACCTAGCTCTCAAACCATCCAGGCTTGAAAACTAGCCACTTTAGGCCCTCAAATCCTAACTTGGGCTTAAAAGTGGAAGGCCTGTTGCTGTAGTCAACTCATATGTATCCTTATAAACCATTCACATTACTACTCATATCCGATGTGGGATGGGGGTATTACATACTCCCCCACTCAAAGAACGCGACGTCCTCGTCGCAAGCCTAACATCCAAGTCCCATGGACCTCCTCGGTAGGTGTCGGGTAGCTCATCCCGGCACGGTCCCGAGTCAGCTCTGATACCATTTGTAACACCCCATACGGGTAGCTGTCCAACAACCTAGCTCTCAAACCATCCAGGCTTGAAAACTAGCCACTTTAGGCCCTCAAATCCTAACTTGGGCTAAAAGTGGAAGGCCTGTTGCTGTAGTCAACTCATATGTATCCTTATAAACCATTCACATTACTACTCATATCCCGATGTGGGATGGGGGGGTATTACACGGAGTTATAATAATATTATGTGTTTTAGTCTAGAAGCATCACTCTCGATGTTTCTAATGACTTTGGGAACAATACTCAAGTTCGGTTAATCTTAGGTTTTAAGAGTTACCCATACATTTCACTTACTCATACTTTCAGTCATTTTCTTATATCGGGTAAAATCCTCATATAGGAGGTCGACCATGTCTCAAGGGAGCTACTAATCCCTTAGGTCTCTTTTACCATCTTTACCAGTTCAGTTCTTCGAACTATCTTTAATCCTCTTAAAGGAGGTTCACTTATCTTTCCACTCTCATTTGTTTTGTGGATTGTGTCATTATGGTTTACTAACCGTTGTCGGGTAATTACTCAACCCGCACATCTCCTCACACTCTAGGGAGTTCATATGTTTGCGTTTTCGTTATACTTTAACGAATAGTTTGTGTGTTTGCACGTTTTTGTTATCATAAGCATCGACCCGATCTACGGGTCTCTAGCCAAACGTTACTCACTATGAGACGGTCTTTACTCTATGTTAGACCACACCGGCATACAAGTATGTTAGCTCATTCAACATACAACAAGACATACATAATCAAACAAGGGATTATTTTTCATGCTTTAGTCTTGATTAAGCCGGCACACAAACACACAAATCAATGTAACTCGGTTAGCACGCGGAGTATGAGAAAATCATACCTTTCACCGGAGTTAGCTCTACCGTGTGTTCCCTTGTTCCTTGGTTCACACTTGTTCCACTGATAATGTTTCAAACATTTTTATTAATACTATGTTCATACAGTACATTAGTAATTACTACTCCCGTACTTACCCCGTTATCCCGGTATACTTAATGTTCTCATACTCTCAACTCACTTGATTACTTTTCATACTTGTTTTCCTACTCATATACTTACTTTCCTACCATTGGTGTTACATTAATGATGTATTACCAAGGTCCTTTATATATGTACATATCCATATATATACATACATATGATTACTATGTTACTATTTATTATTATTTTTTATAAGTTAGGGCCGACCGACCACCGACCGACCCAACCCTTGGGTCGGTCCATTCCAGTAAGTTTTTCATCCTCTGAAATTGTCCCGACCGACCCAGAACTGTTCTGACCGACCCATACACCTCTGGGTCGGTCCATACCAGAAGCTTTAAGTTCCGTCGTCGAAGCTCCGACCGACCCAACCTCTCGGTCGGTCGAAGTCAGAAACTTCGACGTTCGACAATTTCTACCCGACCGACCCACGACCGACTCACGGCCCCTGGGTCGGTCCATCCCAGACTGTTTATTTCTCGTAGTTTAAGCTCCGACCGACCCACCGACCGATCCAGCCTCTGGGTCGGTCGGTAGCAGAACATTGCTACAGACCTTGTTTTTCAATTCCTTTCTCACCCATTTCTTCCCCAATCTTCCTTCATACATCCTAATATGATTTAATGCCATTTAGGCTTCCTAAAATACCTTAATTCATCCACCAAATCCATTACTAAATCCATCAATCAACTTACACAAGTTTCCTCACTTTAAACTAGCATTCACAAGATGAGTTTCTAAGCCAAATTAATCTCCATCCACACCTAATTTCTCTAGGTTTTTCCTTACTCACTACTATACTCAAACCACTTAAATTTCTACACCAATTTTGCCATAACTTGGCTACTTCTCTTAACATTACCCAAAGCTCCTTTCTTCACATCATTCATCCTAAAACTAGCCAAACCACAAGGGTTCCGTCAGCACATAGATAAATCACCAATACTCATCAAATTCTCCAAATGCAACACAATACATAATTCACAAAATGCATTGCTCTTAAATCAAACACTAAGTACACAAATGTTTTCTCACTTGCATTATTTCTAAGCAAGCACATTATCACCACAACTCAAGTGGGGTTCATTCATTTTATTAACCCATCCCAAATTCTAATACATATAGAATATACATTAGGTTGGTTCCTTACCTTGAATTCTCTTAAGTTTCCTTTTATTACTCTTCTCCTCTTCATTCAAAATCGGCCAAGGCAATTCATTTGCCCATTTCTCTAGCCACATTAAAATTGGAAATTAAGCACTGAGGAACTCTCTTAGGCTCATCAATTAATCTAGAATTCACAAAGATGCTTAAAGCACCAAGTTAGGTTTTACCTTTGGAAATTCTTGAATGGCTCTCACTCTTGAATCTTAGGAGGAACTTCCACCACCATTTAAAGCTTGGAGAATAGCTCAAACAAGGAAGAAAAGCTAGTCATCAAGAGAGCCCAAAATCGGCCAAGGTGGAAAATGGAGAAAACATGGGTTTTCCTTGAATATTTTTACCTTGATAGAAAGAGGAAGACTCAAGCTTCAACGTGGTGTGCTTTTCTCTTCAAATAGCCAACACCCATCAAAATGGAATTCATCCTTTTCAAATTTTGGAAAGAGGGAAGTGTGGAGCTTGATGAGAGGAGTTCAAATATGTGATTATTTTCTCATTTGGAGCCTTAATAAGGCTTGGGCAAGAGGAAGAAAATGAAGAAGCCATGGGAGTCCCCTTGTTGCAGCTCAAATCGTTCAAGGAGGAAGAATAGAGGAAAGAGAGGAAAGAGAGGGGGAGTCTCGCAGTGGGGAATGGTAAGAATGAGGAGAGAGAGAGAGTAAAGTGGGGTATAAGTCCACTTTTCACTATTTGCTTTTTCCCTTTCTTTTTCTTTTCTTTCTATATTACTAGCTTAGTGTGTGGGTGTGTGTGAGAGGCTATTAAAAACCGGACCCCACCAATTAAGTAAGCTGGAGCGTTTTTTCGGTTTTTGACAGAAAACACTCGTTATTTTACCCGGTTTGGCACTATTCACTAACCGGGCCCGTTTTTCAGATTTTTCTCGTTTCTTTATTTTTCATGGTTATTAAGCTTCCATTAATACTTGATTATAGTTATATAGTCAACCATAATTTTTACGGGTCCGTTTGACCACTTAAAGCCACGTTCTCAGGTTTCCTTGAAAAACGTGCTTTAAAACTCTGTTAGCGTTTTAATCCATTATTTGGATCCGGTTTCTTCGGGAATCACTCCCGTATACTAATTAGGCCTAACTAAGCCTTAGGAATCCATCTCGGACCTTAACGAGATCATATATCTCTTATACTTATTTAATGCGCGTTTTAGCGTTTTTTCGCGTTTTACGCGTTTTCTCTTTTTCTTTTGGTTTTATTTCCTTACCAATACTCTTTAGGCACCATTAGGCCTTTAATAATCATATTAGAGTAATTTACTCACGATTTTTAGATCCGGGGTATTAAACCAGTCCTTAGGGCAAGGACGTCGTCTGTGAGATAGAGTTTTGTTGTAGAAGTTGTTCTACTGTTTGGTGTGATTTTGGATGTGGCTCAAGAATTTGCGTTCCGTGTTGCGATTGTGTGTGCTTTGAGTTAAGATTGTCAAAGATTTCCGTTGCGTCAGGTTCGAGCTCGTGGTTAGGATCGAGCTATTGTAGTGAGGGAATCCTCTTTGTGTGAGTTAATGTCATTAGAATTCTAGCACTTGAGGTGCATAGTTCCAAGCTTTGAGTTTTATTGAATTTTGAGGACGAAATTCTTTTTAAGAGGGGAATAATGTTATGCCTCAATTTTTTAAGAAGCTGCCCTGCAGTGGTACGGTTTCTGGTTGTCAGAGCTGGAAGCCGCCCTACATCGGTGCTACTTTAGAAGAAGAAAAATAACAGTAACCGCCTCAGTCCATGGCGGTTTTTGCTAGTTTCCCGAAAGCAGCACCTCCCCGATGTTGCTTCTTTGCCAACATTTAGCGCATCCGTGTAATTTTCTAGAAAAAAATCCACCGCAAGTAATTTTTTTAGAACACGACATTTTGCCAAAGTTTTTCGTCATTATTGTGCTATAATGCCTTTGTTTTGTACATTTTGTTCACAATTTTGGAATAGAGAGGAATGAGGTCCTTTGATGTGTGATAGTATACAGGGATGCATATTAAAAAGTTTATTAAAAAAAAATGGGAAGTACTAAGTAGAACAAAAATGAAAAAAAATATAAAAAAAATTAGCGGTTTTTAACATATAACCGCCAAAAATATTAAGTCAGTATGAGAGTTGATATGATCTTTCTCAAGCACTATTTTCGACGGTTTTGGAAAATGCAAGCACTATTTTCGATGTTTTAGTAAATGCAACCACCAAATATAGTAAGTCATTACGAGAGTCAATATGGCCTTTCTCAAGCACTATTTTTGACGGTTTTGGTAAATCAACAGCCGAAATCCGGCGAAAAAGATTGGAAGACTTTTTTGACAGTTATTTATGAAAATAGTACATAAAAATCATCAAAAATTGACTGTTCTTTACTAGTGTTTTCATCACCCCTTGTTTTTCCATGGAGAGAGATTAGCAGAGCGTGCAAAATAGAATTAATGGAGGTCACTAATGGACAAGACGAAGAAATCAAAGGACATGCAACTAAGACGGAGTAATGGAAGTGCTAAAAGAGTGAAAACATAGCAACCTTCAATGGTAGACAACATCAACCATCTAAGTATTGTGCATAAATGAAGGCTTTAAAGTACCGGGGGGAATTAATTTTTTTTTTTTTTGGGGGGGGGGGGGGGGGTTAGGGGGGTGGGTTAATAGAAAATGGGGCTTCAAAGTAATGGAATAGGAAAAAAATGTATTAAATATTTTTTCTCTTTAAAACTCTTTTCTGTGTGACTTAAATACTCAAAACAATAGTTTATTTTCAAGCAAATTAATTCGTGCAAAGAATATCATTATTAACTGGACTGTCTTTCTAAAAAAACTAATTTACAATAAGTTAATCTTTCAAGCACACAAATAGATACAATGAATATTGTTGTCAAATTATTGTTGGTTAATTGTTAAAATTATATTATTTCATATAAAATAATGAGTTCAATAATTTTGAATAAAACGTTAAAGTTATGTGAAACTATTTGATCAAATATACAAATAGTTTTACTATCTATCTATCCACCCATTCAATTTTATTTTATTATGTCAATATTAAAAATTTAATAGCACAAATTCAAAGATATATAACTATAGTAACTCAAAATATTTTAGATAAAACGTAATAATAAATAACAAATATAATCAAACTCGTTGAAAAAATAGGTTTTGTGCTACTAAATGATGACTTAAATACTATTTTGAAAAGTTATTGAATTAAATAGTATAAAAAGTGAATATCAAAAGTGTACCTGATACTAGAAGATATGAAGATAACTAAATTGAAAATGTGAAAGAAGATATTGTACCATGAAATCAAATTATGAACAAAATTAATATAATTACAAATATGGTGAATTTGAAATAGAGAAAACTTATGGAAGGACAATGATACGACATAAGAGAAATATAAAGGGAGCATTTGTAATTTTACTATACAATATAATGAATTCTATATTTTATTTTAGTTCTCGCATTATCCCAAAAAATGTAAGTCCACATCTCACTCGGGTTTTCCACGACTGTTAATGAAAAAGAGAAAATAGGGGATACAATTTATTAAAAATGAGTGCTTGATTATGCTAAGGTAACATACTTTTGTTTATAAGAAAAATAAAGTATTTGCATGCACATTGATTTAACAGGGAATGGTGTTTTACTACAAAAGAAAAATGTATGGACAATGTAAAGTAATGCACCTGGGTGGTGGTAAAATTTTTTGTAGGATTAATACTGTTTGGGCTTCGTAATTGTCAAACATGAAAAGATAGTTGAAATAGAACACGCAATAGTATGTCTTTGAATACAATAGACTAGACCATTTAGGTTGTACCAAACAACTTTTCTCCCTTGTTACTTTTTTATTGTCATACCAAATTATATTAATATTGGGCCTAACTCAAAATGGGAGGGGGGGGGGGATAAACGGGGAAGTTTAGGAGAGACGCCATTAGAAACTGCAAGAAAGGAATGGATCGGGATTCTCATTAGTAACAAAATGTTGACACGTATAGTATTATGGTAGACTATACACTTTAAAGGTGGCCAACATGACCGGATAGAATCAGAACCGGTGGGACCGGACCCGAACCAGTCGTAACCGGTTCGAAATCGCATGTTACCAAAGTAAATCCAAACACAAGTTTTAAGATTCAAGACCGAACCGGAACCGACCCGGATTCGCCTTGGAACCGTAACTGGTACATTTGGTGTAAGGATGAGACCGGAACCGGTGAAACTGCCCCAGAATCAGTAAAAAAGATCGTTAATTCCCACCTCCTGTAATGAATTTTTTTAAAAAAATTGAAACTTTGAAAAATTCAAAAAATTAAAAATTCAAATTTGGCACCAAATTGGAACCGAACTTTAACTGGCACCGGAATGGTCATTAAGCGGTAAAACTAATTTTTGATAGAATCCGAAGCCGAATACACCCTAAGGAACCGAAACCGCCCCTTAACGGTTTTTAATCTGAATACACTTGTTCCGGAACCGGAACCGTGATCACCTTTAATACACTTATTTACAGGTGGCATAATACTAATAATGTAACACTAATATAAAGTGAAGACTTTGAATATGAGTGACTTGCTTCATATTTAATGTCATTCGTTGTTTTGGTGCAGGACTAGGAAAGATTATTAGGTCGGTACAATTTATTTTTTTTTCCTTCATGAGGAAAAGTGGTTACAGTCTCACATAATTCTCTATCAAAGGGCTATTTCATAGTATAGTATTTAGAATTCCAAAAGTTGTACATCATACCACTTTATGTAATGAAATTTTATTTTGTATCATTAATTAGATGGTCAAACTCCAAAATCCTACTAAAGTTTAAGATTTAATATTTCAACCTTGAATCATTGAATCCTAAACCCTCAAATCATATTATCTTTTAAATTTAAAGCCATTAAAATCTAAGCCCTAGAGCTTAAGTACAAAACCCTCACAATATAGCTTAAACTTTAAATCTTGAAGGTAAAACTTTGAATTTTCAATCTTAAGCCTTTGAAGTAAGGTTGATATTTAATGCAGTACATATGCGAACTTTATGAATCTCGGTGGTATATTATGAAGTATCTATTAAAACTGGAGGTAATACAAGTACCAAGACCATTTGGAATATAAAATACACAAGGGGTGTCCGTGATAGCCCAAACGGTTATGCTGGGTGGTATAAGACCCCATGATTCATACAAAGTGGACGAAGAAGAAGACATAAAAGTCATTAAGAATTATAAAAAAGTAAAAGTAAGTAAATTAAAGATTACAAAAGACCTCGAGGACCAGAATTATTGACAAACTCTTGATATGTATGTAGACCTTTAAAAGAGTTTATAATAACTTTGGTTTAATTATTTTCCTCAATCACCAGCTTTCATACAATATTTAGTTTAGCCTCATCATCTGTCTAGTTACTGAATAGTATAAATTTGGTTTAGTGAAAATAAAAAAAACATAATTAATTTATATTTTACCCTGCTATCACCCGCATCATCACCCGCATCATGTTTTAGGTAGGTGTATCATATTTTTTTCTATGTCATAACCAAAACACCATATAGTCATTTCTACAAAACATAAATTAGAAAAAAAAAACAAAAGTAATCACCTCATAAAAATCTCTCAATCTTGTTATACAAAATAATTATGAATTTACAGAGCGGAGATGGTGCAGGTCGTCTGCTCCAAATATTGTGCGGCTGGTGAGTTGGCAGCCAGTCAGTAGTCCAGTCAGCTGCTGACTGGGTTGCTTTTTTTATATTAACTTTAAATTATTGTATCTTTTAAAATACAAGTCCAAAATAAAAAAAATTTGCACCATTGTTAATCTAAATTCAAACTCTTCAAAATAAGACCAAACATGAATATGTTTTGAGAATTTTAAAAATTTATGTTAATTACATGTATAAATCCATATTTATCAATGATACTTATGATTCATAATATCATTTTAGTCTATCATTGTAAACATATAACATCATTTTAGTGCATCATAATATCAATTTTAATGAATCATAATATCAAAATTAATGAATCATATCTTCATTTTAGTGTATCATCATAAACATATAAGAATAATTTTTTCTACACAATAATAAAACAAAATATAATATTTGGTATGTATGAAAAATACACGATCACCATATAAGGTTTAAAATGCACCACACAACAATATTAATACACTACAAAACAATAATGACTTTTATCGTTCCGAAGTTTGTTATCTAGTTCACCACTTATTAGTTAATGAATCATAATATCAATTTTAATGAATCACAATATCAAAATTAATGAATCATATGTTCATTTTAGTGTATCACCGTAAACATATAAAATAAAAAAATCAAACAATAATACAACACAAAACAATATTTAGTATGTATGAAAAATTCATAATTCATAATATAAGGTTAAAATACACCATACAACAATAATAATACACTACAAAACAATAATGAATTTTTATTGGTTCCGAAGTTTGTAAACTAATTCATCACTAATTACTTAATGAATCATAATATCATTTTAATGAATCATAATACAAAATTAATGAATCATATTATCATTTTAGTGTATCATCGTATACATGTAAAAATATTTTTTAAAAGTTGTCAAAACATATCCATGGCTAGTCTTGTTTTGAAGAGCTTGAATTTAAGTGAATAATGATATATTTTTTTGTCATTTTGGACTTACATATTAAAAATTACAATCATTTAAAGTTAATATAGTAAAAATGCAACCCAGACAACAAAACAGTCCCGTCAGGCGTCAGCTGCTGATTAGGACTGCCAAATCAAATCTCACTCCTTGCTCAAGTACGGGACCGCCGTTTCATCGAATTTGCCATGAATTTATGAGCTGCGCTTTTAGAGTTATGTAGTTTGGCCCAAAATCTCATATGATGACATACAAGTTTTTTTTTTAAGATTTATCAAAGACGCAAACCAACAATATTTATTTGAAATGAGTGCTAATGTAAATAATCCATCTCATACCCTCCTCATTTACCTAAACTTACACTTTTGACAATTATAAATCCAGCAACATGGTTTGAACTCGAGAAAATATTACAGCTCTATATACCTATTGACGCAAGCCATTAGGTAGAAAAACATCTACACTTCTACTAAGAACTTGTACTCATATTTAGTCTAAATAATGTATATTAATAAACTTTCATGACATTCCATTCATATTTCATTGTTTTTCAATCTAACTCAAATCATAAAGTATAAATATTATACCGTTAAAATAGCATTATAATATTCATGAAATATAACAAATGATAGAATAATAAGGAGTATGAAATATGGAGAAAAACATGAAATTAGGTAGAATTTATTTTTCTTATTAAAATAGAAACATTTGTTAAATATTTATATTAAGTTTGCTTAATAAAACAAGATAATCAACTTATCTTATGAAGATTTTATTAATATTTTTATTTGAATGATACTTTTATGAAACTAATCCTATTTCTAAATATATGAATCATGATATAAATAGTTTTCATTAGTTAAATTAGTTAATCAAATATATTTTGTTTGATTTAAATTAGTTTTTCGAAATTCATTAACTAAAAGTATAAGTAAGCAGAATTAGGCATAAAATTCCAAAAATTGAGTTGAATAAATCTCATTAAGTAGGAACAAAAACGAATATACTTATTAGAGTCATTAGAAATTGATTTTACAAGAAAAACTTATACAGGAAATTTTCAGCTGTGTTTTCCTCATTATATTTGTTAATAAAAAATATATCTATTATTTAAATTATCTTTTATATTGAAATTTACCTAACATATAGTATCTTTTATAAACATGCTTTTTTTCAATAATAATTGTATTTAACTAAATGTCCTATTAAATACTTCCTCCGTCCTGAATTGACTGTCCTATATTATTTGGATATGTCGTTTGACTTCAATCTTTAACATATAAGATAAATTATTTTTTGAAAATTTAAGTTTTTCATATGATTTTTTTACATGATAAACTATATGTTACAAAATTTAGTTTTATATAAAATTTTATTTTATATACTTAATATTGAAGTGGAAAAACATGTCATAGAACAAACAGGACGGTCAATTCAGCACGGAGGGAGTAGGATATAGTACGAGTAACAAAAAAATAGATCAATGGAGCACGACAATATTTGAAATTTACCTAACATATAGTATCTTTTATAAACATGCTTTTTTTTCAATAATAATTGTATTTAACTAAATGTCCTACTAAATACTTCCTCTTGACCTGAATTGACTGTCCTATTTATTATTTGGATATGTCGTTTGATTTCAATCTTTAACATATAAGATAAATTATTTTTTGAAAATTTAAGTTTTTCATATGATTTTTTTACATGATAAACTATATGTTACAAAATTTATTTTTATAAAATTATTTTATTTTATATACTTAATATTGAAGTGGAAAAACGTGTCATAGAGCAAACAGGACGGTCAATTCAGCACGGAGGAGTAGGAGGATATAGTACGAGTAACAAAAAAATAGATCAATGGAGCACGACAATATTTGAAATTTACCTAACATATAGTATCTTTTATAAACATGCTTTTTTTCAAAATAATTGTATTTAACTAAATATCCTATTAAATACCTCCTCCGTCCTGAATTGACTGTCCTATTTATTATTTGGATATGTCGTTTGACTTCAATCTTTAACATATAAGATAAATTATTTTTTGAAAATTTAAGTTTTTATATGATTTTTTACATGATAAACTATATGTTACAAAATTTATTTTTATAAAATTATTTTATTTTATATACTTAATATTGAAGTGGAAAAACGTGTCATAGAGCAAACATGACGGTCAATTCAGCACGGAGGGAGTAAGGATATAGTACGAGTAACAAAACAATAGATCAATGGAGCACGACAATATTTGAAATTTACCTAACATATAGTATCTTTTATAAACATGTTTTTTTTCAATAATAATTGTATTTAACTAAATGTCCTATTAAATACTTCCTCCTTCCTGAATTGACTGTCCTATTATTTTATTTGGATAGTCGTTTGACTTCAATCTTTAACATATAAGATAAATTATTTTTGAAAATTTAAGTTTTTCATATGATTTTTTTACATGATAAACTATATGTTACAAAATTTATTTTTATAAAATTATTTTATTTTATATACTTAATATTGAAGTGGAAAAACGTGTCATAGAGCAAACAGGACGGTCAATTCAGCACGGAGGGAGTAGGATATATTACGAGTAACAAAAAAATAGATCAATGGAGCACGGCAATATTTGAAATTTACCTAACATATAGTATCTTTATAAACATGCTTTTTTTTCAATAATTATTGTATTTAACTAAATATCCTATTAAATACCTCCTCCGTCCTGAATTGACTGTCCTATTTATTATTTGGATATGTCGTTTGACTTCAATCTTTAACATATAAGATAAATTATTTTTTGAAAATTTAAGTTTTTCATATGATTTTTGTACATGATAAACTATATGTTACAAAATTTATTTTTATAAAATTATTTTATTTTATATACTTAATATTGAAGTGGAAAAACGTGTCATAGAGCAAACATGACGGTCAATTCAGCACGGAGGGAGTAGGATATAGTACGAGTAACAAAAAAATAGATCAATGGAGCACGGCAATATTTGAAATTTACCTAACATATAGTATCTTTATAAACATGCTTTTTTTTCAATAATAATTGTATTTAACTAAATGTCCTATTAAATATTCCTCCTTCCTGAATTGACTGTCCATTTATTATTTGGATATGTCGTTTGACTTCAATCTTTAACATATAAGATAAATTATTTTTGAAAATTTAAGTTTTTCATATGATTTTTTTACATGATAAACTATATGTTACAAAATTTATTTTTATAAAATTATTTTATTTTATATACTTAATATTGAAGTGGAAAAACGTGTCATAGAGAACAAGACGGTCAATTCTGCACGGAGGGAGTAGGATATAGTAGTACGAGTAACAAAAAAATAGATCAATGGAGCACGACAATATTTGAAATTTACCTAACATATAGTATCTTTTATAAACATGCTTTTTTTCAATAATAATTGTATTTAACTAAATGTCCTATTAAATACTTCCTCCGTCCTGAATTGACTGTCCTATTTATTATTTGGATATGTCATTTGACTTCAATATTAAACATATAAGATAAATTTTTTTTTGAAAGTTTAAGTTTTTTATATGATTTTTTTACATGATAAACTATATGTTACAAAATTTATTTTTATAAAATTATTTTATTTTATATACTTAATATTGAAGTGGAAAAACGTGTCATAGAGCAAACAGGACGGTCAATTCTGCACGGAGGGAGTAGGATATAGTAGTACGAGTAACAAAAAAATAGATCAATGGAGCACGACAATATTTGAAATTTACCTAACATATAGTATCTTTTATAAACATGTTTTTTTTTCAATAATAATTGTATTTAACTAAATGTCCTATTAAATACTTCCTCCGTCCTGAATTGACTATCCTATTTATTATTTGGATATGTCATTTGAATTCAATCTTTAACATATAAGATAAATTATTTTTGAAAATTTAAGTTTCATATGATTTTTTTACATGATAAACTATATGTTACAAAATTTAGTTTTATAAAATTATTTTATTTTATATACTTAATATTGAAGTGGAAAAACGTATCATATAGAGTAAACAGGACGGTCAATTCAGCACGTTGGGAGTAGGATATAGTACGAGTAACAAAAAAATAGATCAATGGAGCACGGCAATATTTGAAATTTACCTAACATATAGTATCTTTTATAAACAGCTTTTTTGTCATTAATAATTGTATTTAACTAAATGTCCTATTAAATATTCCTCCGGTCCTGAATTGACCTGTTCCATTTATTATTTGGATATCGGCATGTTGACTTAAATATTAACATATAAAGATAAATTTATTTTTGAAAATTTAAGTTTTTCATATGATTTTTTTTACATGATAAACTTTGTTACAAAATTTATTTTTTAAAAAGATTTTATTTATATTCTGAAGGATGAGGAGAAGGAGATAGTAGTACGAGTACAAAAAAATAGATCAATGGAGCACGACAATATTTGAAATTTACCTAACATATAGTATCTTTTATAAACATGTTTTTTTTTCAAATAATTGTATTTAAACTAAATGTCCTATTAAATACTTCCTCCGTCTGAATTGATTGGTGTCCTATTTATTATTTGAGGATATGTCATTTGGACTTCAATCTTAACATATAAATAAATTATTTTTTGAAAATTTAAGTTTTTCATATATGATTTTTTTGAAAAAAGTGATAAAATATATGTTACAAAATTTTAGTTTTATAAAATTATTTTATTTTATATACTTAATATTGAAGTGGAAAAACGTATCATATAGAGCAAACAGGACGGTCATTCAGCACGTTGGGAGTAGGATATAGTACGAGTAACAAAAAAATAGATCAATGGAGCACGCAATATTTAAATTTACCTAACATATAGTATCTACATATAGTATCTATAAACATGCTTTTTTTCATTAATAATTGTATTTAACTAAATGTCCTATTAAATATTTCCTCCGTCCTGATTGACTGTCCTATTTATTACTCCCTCCGTCATAGTATTCGACATAACTGTCATTTAGAATTGCACACTTATTAGAAAGTAGGATAATGACGCATGTGCCCCTACTTTTTACTTTTCCATTTAGATAGTATTACTTTTATATTAAGTAGTAGGGGTAAAAGTGGAAGAGGTGTGTCAAAAAGCTAGAATGACAGATATTTTTGAACAAGAATCACATCCTAAAACGACAGTTATTGTTGAACGGAGGGAGTATTTTGATATGTCATTTGACTTCAATATTTAACATATAAGATAAATTATTTTTTGAAAGTTTAAGTTTTTCATATGATCTTTTTACATGATAAACTATATGTTACAAAATTTAGTTTTATAATTATTTTATTTTATATACTTAATATTGAAGTGGAAAAACGTGTCATAGAGCAAACAGGACGGTCAATTCTGCACGGAGAGAGTAGGATATAGTACGAGTAACAAAAAAATAGATCAATGGAGCACGACAATATTTGAAATTTACCTAACATATAGTATCTTTTATAAACATGCTTTTTTTCAATAATAATTGTATTTAACTAAATGTCCTATTAAATACTTCCTCCGTCCTGAATTGACTGTCCTATTTATTATTTGGATATGTCATTTGACTTCAATCTTTAACATATAGATAAATTATTTTTTGAAAATTTAAGTTTTTCATATGATTTTTATACATGATAAACTATATGTTACAAAATTTAGTTTTATAAAATTATTTTATTTTATATACTTAATATTGAAGTGGAAAAACGTGTCATAAAGCAAATAGACGGTCAATTCAGCACGGAGGGAGTAGGATATAGTACGAGTAACAAAAAAAATAGATCAATGGAATATTTGAGAAGTTACAAGTGTTTTTGTTTTCAATTTTAGTCCTTCCTATGGTTGCCTTTTTGGCATTAATTTCAAATTATCCCCTTGTGGAGTTCCTTTCTTCAATCATGCAAGAAATTCGGTAATTGCGTCTCCAAAGTTGCTAAATTTAGGCGAGTTTTCAATTCCTTCCGTCCCTTCATTGAATCCTATTATTTAAAGTCTTTATTCATAATTTGCACTATCTTTCTTTCTGTTAGAAGACGATATCCAGGGCATTCCGCAGAGGAGATTGTTACCAATTGCAAGGGAGGAGGTTTCAGGCATTATCCTCCTCCAACTTTATCCTTTTTTCAGGTGAACCTAGCTATTTTCAATCCAATCTTTTTTATAGTATAACTTAATTATTAAATCCTCTTTTCAGGATAATTTTTTTTCATTAAATCTAATTATTCCATGCCATATAAGCTAATTTAGTTCAACGAACTTTAAAATTGGTTGCCAGTCACCTCCAATCTAACTAATTCCCTGATGAAGACGAAGACGAAACGAAGACGATGATGATGGTGACCAAACCAGTTACGTACCAATTAGTCTCATTAGTCCTATTGTCCGCGTTTTACGTGACATTATCAGAACCAGACCAATTCTGCCCACTACTCCTTCCTCATGCGACGACCCGCCGTCACGGGAGCTACTCATGGCGGTCGATAAGAACATTCCATCAGCAAAACCAGCAGCAGCAGCAACCGCACCACCACCACTTCCTCCTCCACTGAAGTTTGAAATTCGATCTTACACACAAACAATAGACCACTTCACATTCCTACCACAAAGCTACCAGACATTCCAGCAAAGATATGCTATAAACTCCGAATTCTGGGCCGGAACAACCCAAAAGGAACCTGGACCTATCTTCGTGTATGCAGGAGGTGAAGGCGATATTGAATGGGAAGCAAATCACACAGGGCTATTACATGAGATAGCGCCTCGTTTTAAAGCACTACTTGTGTTCATTGAACATAGATATTATGGGAAATCCATACCATTTAATGGGGATAAAAAAATTGCATACAGTAATGCAACTACATTTGGATACTTAACAACTGCACAAGCGTTGGCTGATTTCGCGACTATTATACTTGATTTGAAGAAGAATATGTCTGCTGTTGATTCACCAGTCGTCATATTTGGAGGTTCTTATGCAGGAGGTATGTTTCCGTATATTAATTATAACAATTTATCGAATTAATAATTAGATTTAATTACATAAAAACTAATTAATTTGTTATGGTGCTGGTTCATATATAAAGCATTGGCAGCCTGGTTCAGATTAAAGTACCCACATGTGGTAATTGGAGCTTTGGCTTCATCAGCTCCCATTTTAACCGGCCAAACTGCACCTCATGCCTACCACGACGTCATTTCTCAAGATTTCAGGGTCTTTTTTTATAATCTATCTTATACTATAATAAATAGTATAGTTTCTCTCTCTCTCTCTATATATATATATTGTCTCAATTAATTTTTAAAATTGTGAATCATAAATTGCAAGCAGAATGAAAGCGAGAACTGCTACAACGTAATTAAACAGTCATGGCAACTAATTGAAGACACTTGGAAAAAACCAGGAGGGAGAGAACAAGTTCTAGACTCATTACACATGTGCAAGTAAATATACACATATGCGTTTATATTGCACAAAAACTATAAATGTATTACACCTCGTTTTATTTATTTCTTTGTACGTACGTACGATGAAAGAAGATTGCCATTTGTTTTATTTCCAATTAATCGTCTTGTTTTGCAGATTAAAGGAGATTGAGCAATCTATTTTGGTGACATATTGGGTGAGAAACGCATTCCTATACACAGCAATGAGCGACAGTCCAATCGCATCCAACAGTATGAACAACCCCTTACCTGCTTATCCAGTCAAAGAGGTTTATATTATTATTATTTTTACTTTATATCGATCAATATTACTGCTTCAATATCTCTACTTTAAAAATAATAATAATAAATTTATATCGAGTTTTCGGTGGCATATATATATATTTTGGATGCAGATGTGCAAAGCGATAGACGATCCAAATTTGCAAAATGACACGTTAGCGAAGATATACAGAGCAGTTAATGTATTCTACAACTATACCGGGAATGTCAAGGATTGCTTCAACATGTTGGACTTTTTGATGAAGGACGTAATTGACGCCGAAGCATGGCATTGGCAGGTAATTAATTACACATCGAATATGGCTACCCTATAATTAATATAATATATAGTATAAGGTAGCTGGATTAAGTATGAACCTGCGTAAATGAATCAAACTCCTCATTTATAACACTATTACGTACCCATGCCCAAGTCATCCATGCATACCCCACGCTACAGTTTCCGTTTTGAACTTGTTGGTTCTCTCTGTATCATCATCCATCATTTTCGTTGTAGTGGATAATCGTAGTTTCAATCAACTGCATACCATGTTCTCCGAAGGAATTTTGGTCTTGCTTTTTTTCCAATATAAGGTGGTGTAATTTCAACAGAATTACAAGCTGATTTTGACAGATTCGCCAAGACCATCTCAAGCAACTATTCATCCTATGATATAAGGAAAACATATAATTGGGTGAATCTCTCAAAGTCCTTTTATAACCCTTTAAAGTTAGTAGTAATATTTTGTTATTCTTCTGATGTGTATTAATTAGCCTTTGACCCTAACCACTTTTCAGTGACCTAGATACATGTTCCAAGTCTAGCGTTAGATAAAATCGGTCACATTGTGCAAACTAACGATTGATCGATTTAGAATCTATTGATTTTAATGTTGATATTAAGGTTGTCTGATTGGCCATATGCAGACGATTACGGAACATTTAGCATATAGAGGGAGCTACAATGAAAGCATATTTCCACCCTCAGTGCAAGAAAATTACACCTCTATGGCCGCTGAATGCAAGTCTGAATACGGGATCGAGCCGAGACCAAACTGGACTTTTATCGAATATGGTGGTTATGTAAGTGATAAATGTTTTGTTGGAGCTTTAGCCTCCTACACTTAATTATTATATATATAGAAAGATATTAGAAAATGACCATCTTCATCAGATATTGCTTCACATTGGATTATTATATCTTGCATCACAGATGGACCATGATTAATATAAATAATAATATTTGTGCAGAATATAAATAGATATTTGAGGCGCTTTGGTAGCAACATTATCTTCTTCAATGGCTTACGTGACCCTGTTAGTAGTCAAGGGTAATTTAAACATCTTCAAAATGAATACTCAAATTAGAAAAATATTAATTGTATCGTATATTAAAAATATGTACCAATTAAATTGACAACTTGCAGAGTCCTCACCAACATTTCAGAAACCATAGTTGCCATTGTGGCCCAACAAGGTAATCAATTAGTAGATGATTTTTATTATTTTTCAAAACTTAGATAATTAAAGTACTGTTTTTGAGACAATATTATATATTACTCTGCCTAATACTACTAACGTAATATTTGTCATAGGTTCTCATTCCTCGGATCTAGGGTATTCAACAAGGGAAGACCCACCCTGGCTACGAGATATTAGGGATAAGGAAATCAGCATCATTCAGAAGTGGCTCTCCGAGTATTACCAAGATTTGGCCATGTTCCCTTCCAATATCAAAGTTTAACTCATCATATCGTACACTCTTTGCTGACCGTTTCTCATGTAATTAAATTAATCAATTTTCTTTTTTTTTGTAATTAAAAAAAACAATGTTCTGAATCATAAAAAAAAGGTTCAGAACCGTTTGGTACACCTCCAAAATAAGTTAGAACCGTTGACATGTATATACATAATCTTTCCATTAAAATTTGGCATGTAATACTAATAATCCACGGGATACTGCAACTGCATGCATGTTGATCATCGATTTAATGGGCTGAACAAAGGTATTGTTGGCCCAATATAGCTAAGTCCATTAACAATAATTTGACGGTTGTTGTGCGGGTTTATATAAATTGATAAATGTGATGTGATTATGATTCACGAAAACCGAACAGGCCAACTTAAAAATCAGAATTTTAATTCAATAATACAACCTAAAAATAATTGAAATATCTCAAACCAAACTTAAACTTAACCTATCCAAACTGAAGTCAATTGAAACTTAAACCCGCTCAATTCATTGTCATTGGAACTAATTACTTAAATCCCGATCGATAGTAAGATGACACATCTTCAAAAGATAAAACATTATGTATAGTAGGTCAAGTATCTACTTTATTCATTCACTCACCCAAACTATTATGTGATAAGTTTAGGAGAACTTAGATTGATTCTAACCATGTAGCTCTAGAGATTAATTCTAGCTTAAAATGCCATACAACTTTTTCTTTTTATTATAGTGACTTTTCTCACCAGATATGATAGTCTGGTGTGAAAAAGTACAAATAATTCACTTTAAAAGTTGATCAAATAATCAAAATGAGTATGACATCATTACATACTTTTAAATACATTTTTTTTAAGTATATACTTTTGAGTACCTTAAATATGGACTCTCGATTTTTTTTTTCTTCTTTTTCTGAAATAAAGCACTGGCCGTACCGGCACAGTACCCGCAATTACAATTCTGTGCAACTTCAGTACAGACCACTACTCTAGATAGGACCAAACTATACCGAGCTTACCATAATTTACCAACACACACCAGCCACTTACTATCTTATTTCCAGGAGATATTATTACAGTTACAAAGTAGTCCAACTTATACAGCTCAGTAATAATAAATGCATGACATTCAACAACTTGTTTCTGCCGCCGCCTATCGGATTGGCCGGGGTCCTTTCCTACGTCGTCCTCTTAACACAGAAGCTGTTCATTAAATTCCGCTGAAAAACTAGCCACTCAGACAGTTGGGCGCAGACCATTAAATGCAGAGGAGAAAGGGAAAACAGCAGCTTTTTTAAGTTATTTTCAAAACACCCAAGTCCAACTGTATGATGATCCATCGGTGTCCGACGACTACGTCCTCTGTTTGTATGGATATATATGACTCTACGTATCTCATATATGCAATGCACGTTAAAAGTTTGCCAAATAAAATACTACTACTACTGATCATTGAATGTATGACGACGGGTTTCTCATTCATCATCTTCCCCAGAGAGGGAGACCGTGACAATACATTACTACTGCCATTTTTCTTTCCAAAATCAATTTCAAAGTGTCACCTCGTTTTCCCAAATGTTATGATTGCTTTTTGAAGAGTTGATTCGATCAAGGGGCCCTTTTTCTTTTTGGATTCAATTCAGAGTGAGAAATTATCAATTTAATTACAATGGCTGGATATATATTACCCGAGTGCTTTCTAATGACCATACGGAAGTAAGTCTGCAATTGCAAAACCCTACAAATTCATCAGCATCTAAGATAACGTATTCAATCACAACAATTACATCTTTAGTTCATAAACATAAACGAACCAGCTGCACTGAAAAGTAGTATAACTCATAACAGTAATAGATAATTAAGAAGATACAAGGTAATTGATTAATTAGTACTTGGGACCCTTTCTCATTTGTAATGACTACCTAGACTCTGTTCTCATTCTTATTCATGGAAACGCGCGCGGTCCCAAGATTCAACAATGACAATACATTTGACTGGTCTATGTATTATCATTTTCACTTCTCATCAATTCAAAGTATCGTTCCAATTTTATCATATGTCCCCGAAGGGACACATCTCATCAATTCAAAGTGTCACCTCGTTTTCCCAGCATCGATATATGATTGCTTTAAATTAGCACTTGGGACACTCTCTCTTTTGTAATCAATTCAGAGAGGAGGAGGAGGGTGATCACCTGTGTTGTTGATGATAAATGTTGACAGCTCTCATGAGAAAGACTAAACCCAAGTGGTTCTAAGGTTCGCATAGGTGACACGCGAATGTATTTCTAGACCTGGAGCTCAATCATCACTTCGAACGTACGTGAAGAATGAATGCGAATTTCATGACCTCAATTTAGATACGGACTACTTTAATTCTCTTATTTGTTTTTTTAAAACAAAAATGTACACATAAATAGGAAACTGTATAAACAGTTTATACGTAAATAGCGATACATACATAACTTTTCGTAAACAACATCATCCTCCGTTAACCATCCTCGAACTCTAGATTCATCTATTTTGCAAGAAACTTGGATGTAGCGTTATTGATGAGGGTCGCGCCTTTAATAATCTTGAAAGTATCATTCTTGAACAGAGAGGTAGTGCTTGTCAGAAAGGTAAGGTTCCTTTACTAGGCGTAGGAGTTGATTCTGAGAGCTGCTCGCAGAATACATCTAAAGCTAGTTCTAGAAGAAGGAGAGGCTCGATGAAGGGAATGGTTACTTTTAACAAATTTTCTCGTATTAATGAGATTGCCAATAGAAGCAGGGGTAGGACTAAAAATAAATGATAAGCGTTGTCTTGATGTTTAGCTACCTTGTAAGGATAGGAATAGCTAGGTATGGTCTCAGTGTGCTTGTGTTGTTGTTGGTTCCGTTTATGTCCCGCGTTTGCGGTGTAATATTGGCCGTGTGACTCGAATTATAAAAAAAAATCTATTTTGCATTCCCTAGTGCTATCAACCATGAGACCATCCCAAACTATCCTCCATGCCTAAGGTTTCTCGCCCTGCTTGTCAAGGAGCCAAGGTCTGTTAACTTAATCGTAATTCTGTCTTCAACAACCTTACGAGCACCCACCATAATAAGCACAGCGGTAGAATCGTCGAGAGGAATCTTCAACCGGGCTTGGCTTTGTACCCGCTTCAGCATTCAAGATACTCTCATGAAAGAGAAGACTTTTGAGAGAAGAATATGTGGGTTCTACAGGATTCTTCCGTATTGTTTCGCCAAAAAGCATCATTAAAATTTCAAAGGTCTTGAAAACCCAGCCCTTCATCGTCCCAACTTCTGCAAAGTGCTTCCCAGCTTCACCAACAGATGCCCCAACTTTGAAGGGATCCAATCCACCAAAACCGTCTAATAATCCCTTGAATCTCACAGATCAGTGACATAGGAGGGAATAGCTTGCAAAATGGATTTGATGAGAGAATACATCTACCTGCCTACGAAACCAGTATGTCCAAGCTCTGAACTCTTTTGTATACTCTATCCCTGATATAGCGAACACTTGCCCCTAGTGTCTAGCGCTACGTACATATTAGAGGACAATAAATCATTAGATGGGGATCGTGTGCCACATTAATAAAATACAAAAGATTGCAATGACATGTTGATATATCTATTACTGTGGAAGAACATGACTCCTCATCACGTATGTGGGCTAATATTCCTGCAGTGGGATCTGCTCTAACAAGGAAAGGCTTGTTGTAGAAATTGAATTGCTTAGCTTAAAAGAGGAATGATGTGGAAACAAAGATCTTGGGAGAAATGGGTTAAGGAAGCTGAAATAAATACTGGATACTTTCATATCTACACTTCAGCCATCTACAATCAAAATAAATCTTTGGCCTTCTTAATAAATCGTGGTCTACTCCTGACCCCGGATTAAGTCTATTACAAATAATCATTTCAGTCAAATGCTTACTTCTTTTTCGCTCTTTTCAAATCTTGCATTCTCATTTGTTGTAAACAACAAACTCTATTCTTCTATTATTATGCATCTCAACAATTCCTATTTTCTATTGATATTTTTAAAGCTATAAATGGGATCTCAAAAGGCATTTGGCCCTGATAATGTTAGTGGTAGTTTTGTTAAAACTTATTGGCCCATTTTAAGATCTCACTTTACTTGCAAAGTTCTTAATATTCTTATGGATGAAGATAGACTCCTTGAATTCCTATTTCATTACCCTGGTCTCTAAAACAAGGGCTTAAGACAATCTTTGATTACAAACCCATTACTCTTTCCAATCTTAGATACTAGATTGTGTCAAAGTTCTAGTCAATAGAGTTCAATCCATCCTACTTGATATTATTGCTGATACTTCTAGTTTTGTAAAAGGTAGAGCCCCTAGTAATAATTTTATCCTTGCTCGAGAACTCTGTCACTTTCTGCATAGATATCAGACAAGACAAAGTTTTTTTTGCTTTTAGTGATGACCTAAGTCAAGATTATGACGGTACTGAGTGATCATTTATGAAAGAAGTCTTGGGCTCCATGGTCTTTCCCCTCAACTAGCTCATCCCTATCATGAAGTGCATTTTTTGTCAATTGTTCCATCCTTATAAACGGGCCTCCTAGTATTTCTTTAATCATACTTGGGAATTATACAAGGTGGCCCTTATCTCCTTTTCTCGTCATCCTTACTCAAGAAGCTCTTGTAGTGCGCTAAACCTAGTTGACTCAAAATATCACTTCAGAGGTTCAAATTGCCCTTGTATGACCCTTAATCTCCCATCTTGCTTTAGTTTATGAAATTATTTTCTTTGGGGTGGATAATCCTCATGTTGAATTCTTCCACAATATGTTGGACTCCTTTCTTTCATCCTCAAGTCATGGTCAATCTTGAAAAATCTTAATTGGTCTTCAATAAAATATTATCCCCTTCTATTGAATCTCTTGCTTCCAACATTTTTGGAGTCTATGAGGTGCAATCTCTAAAGAAATACCACGGACGTCCCCTAAAATTGGGCAGGAACAAAAAAAAAAAGATCTTTGCCTATCTCATTCATTATGCGATGAAAAGGTTGCCCCCTAGTCAGACATGTCCCACACAGCTTGATCCATCCTAGTTTCTTTTAACCTCCCAACCATTCCCAACTTTTTCATGTCACTTTTCTATAGGGGTGAAAAACGGGTTCGTGAGTCGTGTTAGGCTAAACCCAAACCCAATCTGTTTATTCAACCGGTTAACCCAAACCCGGCCTATTTCTTCAACCGGTTGACCCAAACCCGGCCTGTTTCTTCAACCGGTTGACCCAAACCCGGCCTGTTTATTCATCCGGTTGACCCAAACACACAATTTAAAAACTTAAACCCGATATGGTTTTCAAACGGGTCAACCCGGACCTGTTTATTCAACCGGTTGACCCTAACTCCCAATTTAAAACTCAAACCCGACACGGTTTTTAAACGGGTCAACCCGGACATGATCCATTTAATTATTTAATCATGTCAAATTTGAAAACTTAAACTCCCAGACTTCATGTCGAGTTCATGTTGGTCAAATGGATTGTGTTGAAATTCTCACCCGTACTTTTCTCCCTTCCAAAAGATATATTGTGGCAGAATTTGAGCATTTTCTCTTCTTTATGGAAAGGGGACAAGCTTGTTTCCAAATATCTAAATGGGTTAAATAGGATAAACATTTGTAGGCATTCAGAATATGAGGGGTTGAGGTTCAAAAATATTTCAAATTTTAACAAAGCCCTCACCCCAAAACAAAATTTGAAGGTATTTGGTTTTCAATATTGACATTTTCAGAAAAGGAGCGAATTCAAATAGGCAAAGTTTCTCTTTGAAATATGGAACATGCCCTAGCTTAAGTAATCTTTAACTGTTGATTTTTTTATTAGTGGTTGAATGATCAGCAAGTGCGATACTGAAGTTCTAAATGAACAATATTTCTCGTTATATGGTAATCTTCAACTGTTAATGATTTCCCCAAAGCCTCTTTTACTTACACTTTGTCAATCATCAAACTTCTTCCAGGATTCCTAACTTAGTTACCGATCTGATGTTGCTCATTGAGTCATAGTTCATTTTAAAGCTCCCTTTATCTAATGACATCTAAGATTTCTGGGTTCGGCATTTTGATTCCAAACTCCAATATTCAGTAAAACCATGGTATAATTAATACCCTCCAACAAAATGAGCTCTTCAGGGCTTCCTCCTAATGATCCAATATTTGCTTAAAGATCAACAAGGAAATCCCTTCATTCAAGTGCATGCAGCCTCCGTGTTACGCTTCTCCTACGGAAGTTTATGAAGTGTGATATTCCTTGTTAAGCCAATATGTTATCTCCCATTTTCAAGGACTATTAATTCCCCAGCAGCATTAGCTGCAAACCTTCATCTAGCTCTTAGATCACCTTTCGCTCTTTGGTATGAACCTGAAATACCCTTTGAATATTTGAGACTATGGCGTCGTTCGTTCAGGACGATTCAGTTTTTTAATAAATAAAGGTGACAAATGTTGATTTGTATTGGATTTAAGCTACCCACATCCATACCTGGCACAATGTTATTTGCTAACCACAGTAACATTTAAGCAAACACAGCATTTGCTGTGTTCACTCGCTAGAGTCGAACGGCACATATGGTCTCGTTCGATGGGAGCGATCAAAATTTTAAATTGTTTTTAAAGAGTAAACATAACAAGTGTCAAGATATAATTGGTTTAAACTTTGTAAAGTGTGTATGTCTGGTCACCATAGGTTAACCACATAGAGCTCTATTGTAACTAAGGTATACCTGCGTTTGGTCGTTGAGAGAACGACCCCAATCTTTGAAGTTACAATGTTCAAATAAAGTTCGGAGGATGTGAGCATAAATATATTGTAGTTGTTGTAAATGAGGGAATGGAGAAAGAGTAGAAAGTGATAATCAGGTTTTCATTCACATTACAACTGAGTACAATGATCTCTATTTATAGAGAGTAAGGGATAACCCAAAGGGTAATAAGGACATTCACTAAATATATATATATATAACACTCCCCCTTGAATGTCCGATGTTGATTGCCTCGTCAAAACCTTGCTTGGAAAAACCCAGTGGGATAAAAACCAAGACTAAGGAAAAAGAGTGCAATCCTAAGTTCTCCCCCTGAAATAAACGTCACTTCAAGTCTCTGAATCTACATAGCCCAATCTTGCGGACTAACTTTTCGAAAGTTGAAGTTGGAAGTGACTTGGTGAATATATCTGCCAAATTCTCGCTTGAACGGATTTGTTGTATATTAATTTCTCCATTCTTCTGAAGCTCATGGGTGTAGAAAAACTTGGGAGATATGTGCTTCGTTCTATCTCCTTTGATGTACCCATCTCTCATCTGGGCTATACAGGCAGCATTGTCTTCATATAATGTCGTGGGAATTTTCTGATCAAAAGGTAGGCCACACGTCTCTTGTACATGCTGGATCATGGACCTCAACCAAACACATTCTCGGCTGGCTTCGTGCATTGCTAGAATTTCTGCATGATTAGAGGAGGTGGCGACACTCGTTTGCTTTATAGACTTCCATGATATAGCCGTACCTCCATGAGTAAATACATAACCTGTTTGTGACCTTGCCTTGTGAGGATCAGATAGGTAGCCAGCATCAGCGTAACCTACTAGGCCAGACTTAGGTGTCTTTGGAAAGAATAACCCCATATCCATTGTACCTCGAAGATAACGAAGTACATGTTTAACACCATTCCAATGTCTTTTGGTTGGAGCATCACTATATCTTGCTAATAGATTTACTGAGAATGCTATATCAGGTCGAGTATGACTCGCCAAGTACATTAATGCTCCAATGGCACTTAGATATGGGACTTCAGGACCAAGTAACTTTTCGTCACTTTCCCGAGGTCTAAATGGGTCCTTGTTTACATCTAGGGACCTAACAACCATTGGGGAGCTCAACGAATGAGCATGATCCATATAAAATCTTTTCAAACACCTTTGTAATATTTGAGTCTGGTGTAGGAATACCCCACTTGGTGAATGCTCGAGTTGCAGTCCTAGCAGAACTTTGTCTTACCAAGATCTTTCATTTCAAATTCTGACTTTAAACATTCAACAGCTTGTTGAAGTTCTGCAGATGTTCCAATTATGTTGAGGTCATCAACATAGACTGCAATTATGACAATCCCAGATCCACTTTCCTTATGAATATACAGGGACAAATCGAGTCATTCTTATAGCCTTTTTTAAGCAAAAACTCGCTAAGACGATTGTACCACATACGGCCCGACTGCTTTAGTCCATAGAGGGATTTATTCAATTTAATAGAGAACTTTTCTCTAGAACTTGATTTAACGCTTCGGGCAATTTAAATCCCTCTGGTAGCCTCATATAAATGTCGCTATCAAGCGATCCATATAGATAGGCTGTAACCACATCCATTAAACGAAACTCAAGATTTTCTTGGATTGCCAAACTAATCAAGTATCTAAAACTTGTGGCATCCATAACTGGGGAATAAGTTTCTTCATAGTCAATACCAGGTCTTTGACTAAAACCTTGTGCAACTAGACGAGCTTTGTATCTCACAATTTCATTTTGCTCGTTTCTTTTTCGCACAAACACCCATTTATAACCAACTGGTTTTATCTTACTGGGTGTATGGACCACTGGTCCAAAACTTCACGTTTTTTAAGTGAGTTTAATTCTGCTTCAATAGCATCTTTCCATTTTGGCCAATCATTTCTTTGTCTGCATTCTTCAACAGACTTTGGTTCATGATCCTCTTCATTATTCATAACTTGTAGCGCTACATTATATGCAAAAGTTTCATCGACGTCAATTTCATGTCGGTTCCATCGAATTCCAGTCATGACATAGTTGATCGAGATCTCTTCATTATCAATATTTGTTTCAGGTACCTGATTTTTCTGCATTTCTGCAACTGTCATGTCTACAGACTCTTCAAGAGTCTCACCCTTTTCACTTAGACCATCTTTAATGCATGCTCCCTTTCGTTTTCGAGGGTTTTTATCTTTGGAACCGACTGGTCTACCACGCTTTATACGTGTGTTAGACTCATTTGCAACCTGTCCTCCATGGACATCAATTTTAGCAGGAGCATTTTTGGCTGGCACATATGACTGTGTCACCTGATTTAGGTCATTAAATGCGTCAGGCAATTGGTTTGCCAGCTTTTGGAGATTAATAATATTTTGAACGTCTAGTTCACATTGTTTCGTGCGAGGATCATAATGTAGTAATGACGGTTCATTCCATGTAATCTCCTTTACCAATTGCTTATTTTCTCCCCCTAATGATGGGAAATGTGACTCATCAAAATGACAGTCAGCAAATCGAGCTGTAAACAAGTCCCCAGTAGTTGGCTCGAGATATCTAATAATTGAGGCAGATTCAAGCCCAACATATATTCCCATTCTCTTTGAGGGCCCATTTTGGTTCTTTGCGGTGGAGGTATAGGAACATATACCGCACAACCGAATATCCTCAGATGAGAGATATTGGGTTCTTGACCCATAACCATTTGTAATGGTGACAACTTATTAAAGCTTGTTGGCCTGATGCGAATCAAGGTAGCTGCATGTAATATAGCATGTCCCCACGCAGATACTGGGAGTTTTGATCTCATTAGTAACGGTCTTGCAATTAACTGCAGACGTTTGATCAAAGATTCTGCCAAACCATTTTGGGTATGCACATGAGCTACTGGATGTTCAATGGTTATTCCAATGGACATGCAATAGTCATTGAAGGCCTTGGAGGTAAATTCACCAGCATTATCCATGCGTATGGATTTGATTTGATTATCAGGAAAATTTGCTCGCAATCGAATCAACTGAGCCAATAATCTTGCAAATGCCATATTACGGGTTAATAAGCTAACATGTGACCACCTGGTTGATGCATCTATCAAAACCAGAAAATATCTAAATGGTCCATATGGTGGATGGATAGGTCCACTTCCTTCTCGGACTTCAAAACCAGAAAATAACTGATACATTTTTTTATCAGATTCATCTCAACTTCCTTTCCTCTATCTAGATCTTCCTACTATATTTTTTAAATATACCTACAATTCCAGATCTCTCAATAGATCTAATAACTAAAAACCTTGATCCATCATCCCCAAAAAACGAAACACAACATTTACACATCCAGAAGATTAAAAGAATTATAATACATCATTTGTATATATAAGGCATATGATCATCAAATTAAACAAATCTCTTACTATACAAACATATTTATTACTGTAAATCTTATTCAACCCTCTATCCTTACTCTTCATCAAGTAACTAATCAATCCTTTCCACCACCACTTCCTTCTCGGACTCATCATCACAACCCCTTTCCCACTCTTACTCCGGCTATAGTAACTACTATTATTCTTCCTCATCTGTACCAAAACCGCCGACCCATTCCCACGCGCCACCACTTCCGGTGGAGTTGTCTCCCTTATTAACGGCCACTTCACACGTTAAAAAACGGATGCGCCTTAATCTCAGTCGCACCCTTAACACAACCTAATCTCCGTCTCTGATCCTTCTCCAGTAATTTCTTTATCAGATCCCTTGCTTCCTCCATCCCTCTGTTTATCTTCTCCACTACTCTGATATGTTCATGATCCCGATCACCGGCACCGCCCTTAACCGGGAGAAGTGGAAATGATGCGTCCTTTGTGGATGAAATGTTTCTTTAATGTAGCTTCTTTATCCACACCTTTAAACGGTGTCGTTCCGTATATTAACTCGTAAATTAATACTCCGTACGCCCACCAATCAACTCCGTTTCCATGTCCGTTACCGGATACTAATTCCGGTGCGAGGTACTCATGTGTCCCAACACATGATTTAGAGTAAGCGTCAGTTGGTTCAGCTACAAACTCTTCCTCGACTTCATCTTCCTCCACTGTACTCGCGATCCCTTCATCTCTAACATCCGCGGGGAAACATCCACATCCCCGGGTTCGTCTCCGTCTCCGTTTAGTTCGGATGGTTAGTTTGTGGTTGAGATCAGTATTCAGATTTGACGTTCGTCGGTGCCGACGCTCAATCCGTGGTGTAACGTCAGCGGTGAAACAGAGATCAAAATCAGATAACATGATATGTCCATCATCACGTAATAAGATATTCTCCGGTTTAAGATCTCTGTAAACAATCCCTTTTGCGTGGAGATATTCAAGTGCAACAAGAACTTCCGCTGCGTAAAATCGAACAGCTGAGAGTGGTAACGGGAATGGACGTCGACTGTTGTGATGAACACGGTGGAGAAGGGAATGCAGATCACCGCCGGGACAGTAATCGATTAAGAGACAAGTGTAGTGTGACGCGTCGATTCGAGCGTAAAGTGTTGGGAGAAGGGTGATCTAGGATGGAAAGGATTTTAGCTTCTGTTTCGGCATGGGAGAGTTTTTTGGGGGAGAGGAGATCACGGTCTACGACTTTGAGTGCGAAGTAGTTTGAAGTTGATGATGAGGAGGAGGAGTCACGGAGGCGGGCAGAGAAGAACTCGTCCGGCATGCCAAGGTTTCCGGTACCGAGGTGGCGGATGAGTTAGGTTACGGAGATGAAGACGACCGTCTGGAGAAAGGTTTGTGGCGGCACGGATTGCGGACCAGTGTGGGTCGTGACGGCGGTGTGGACGGTGGTGGGATGGGGTTGTGGTGGTGGTGGTGGTGGGTTAGGGTGGTATGATGGTACGGAGACGGTGGAGAGACGGTCATTGAAGCTGAGGGTTAGACTGCTACGCGCTAAACTGCTTCTAGCTGAGGAATTTGTGGCGTGAAAGTTGCGGCGGATGAAGAAGCTAAGCTTGTGAAGCTGTGGTCGAGATCGGTGGAGTTGTCTAGAGAGTAGTAGTAGACGACGTCGTCGTCTTCCATTTTTAGAGAAGGTGATGGGATTTTTTGAGCTAGCACTAGCAGAGCTCTTTGTTGTTTGTATCCCGTCGGAGATATTGGTTGGTTTGGATGGGTAGTTGTTTGATGATGAAGACGGTTTTGCGTTTGGGAGTAGTGGTGGTGGTTTGTGCCTGTAAGGGGTTTATAAGACTGATGTGAGGTGGGGCGGTACAGAAAGATTATTATGGGCGGAAAAGGCATCTACCATTATTTACTTTTTAAATTAAGTTTCGTAATTAATTATTCGGTTAATGATAATATAACTAACAATTAAGCTACTATTGTAGTAATATTACTAAAGTAATAACAAATGTTAGATGTTGACTTCGATTCTGTTTGGAGAGGCGGCGAGACAGAAGGTGGGGGAAAGGACGGTAAAACGGTTGACCACTTTGTGAGATACTACTGTAACTATATCAGAGTGAAAAGGCAGCTTTTCGAACATTTTGGAAAGAAGTAGTACATAAAAAAGATGGGCTTCGTCGACAGATGGAAGCCGCGTTTTGTCTCGAATTGGGGGATAAAGGAGGAGGTCAAAGGAATAAACTTGAAAGTAATTGTGTTCCTAATCTAGGTATTAGCATTGCGGTGGTAACTAATTTTACAAGAAACCGAGAAAGTTCTTTTCCAAAGTAACTCTAGTATTATTCTGGCGGTAAAAGAAGACGCCGGATGTAATGGATCCTCGTCCACTCTACGAAATTGCGTAACCCAATACTCCATTAGTAGAATACAAAACGAGGAGGTAAGTCTGGTTAGTCTACAAATGGTATGGCTAATGATACTTTCTTGTCACCACAATAATGGCTTTTATGTTTACCCAAATTGAGTTTGAAATTCTCTTTTTTAAGCATATTTTCTCATTTGAAATAGAATAAAATTATAAAATCAAATCATAAAATATACGAGACAAATATTAAATTTATTTTTATTAAATTATTTACCTTATATTATATTAAAATAATACAATTTTAAACAATTTAACGTTCTGTTCATATAATAAAATAAAAAATTATATTAAAGTATTAAAAGATAACATGCAATTTCATGACAATTAAATGTAAGTCATCTCCGTCTTCGCCACCAAACATGTAGCCGACCATCTCTGCAACCTCACTAGCCAGCGTAACATTATTTATGATATTAATATGATCCCTTATTAATGAAGAGAAACCTTTCCTTTTCTTTTTTTCTATGCTACTGTTGGAACTTGGAAATTAGTTCAATTATAGTACTAGTCACTAGCTAGCTACGTTTTAAGCATTTAAATGCGAAAAAACCGACAAAAAAAAAAGAGAATACAAATGTCACATTTTTGTACGTTGGATCAGGTGCGGAGCTTACACAATTGGCAACATTTGTTCTCACAAGTGAACGCAGCTTTCATTTATGGTCCTGTTCGTTAAGAAGATGAATGTCTCTCGGGAGATGAATGCCCTCTTTTTTTATCTTTGGTTGGACATTAGTGCGGGATTAATCGCTACACCAGGAGCTGATACAGACGCCAGTATTGCAGTGTTTCAGATTTGATTCATCTATGGGGGAGATTAATGAGAATGAACAAGGAACATTGTCAATATTAGCCCTTCTTGCTCAGCCTTCCCTCTACAATTTGTTGTTCGAATTCATTAATTACAGGGGAACTGTCATTCGTAAAAGTAAAACAACAATGGTTTACGAGAGTGAAAGAAATTAAACCTGGTAACTACAAAGAGGAACAAGATTAGAGGAAGGATAATTAATTGCGGACAAGAGAGACTCTGTTGAACCAGGAAGGGAGAAGATGAAGTGTCGTGAGTAGCCCCAAAAAGGTTCGTACTGAAGTTTTCGGCAGGGGTAAAGAGGTCTTCTACACATGACACTTTTTAAAAGCCCCTTAAAATTTCTTTCCCGTAAACGAACAGATCTAAATTCTTCTAGATTGACCAACCAGATTAATCTAGTGACATTAATCCCTACACAAATGGGCTAGCCGTTAACGAACGAAGCCTATATATGGCGGTCAATTTTTTTTCCCCTTGGATTATCCTCATAGTTGGAGCATAACTGACATAAGGCTTCATTTGGGTGAAAGTATAAATGCAGTATTTTTTTCTTTATCATAAATGTAAGTGTATTTTTGTCTTTGGCATAAATGTTAGAGTATTTTTTGTCAATGATATAAGTGTGGTATTTTTAATGTTTGACATAAATATTGAAGTTGACATGTCCGTGGATTACTGTTCGATCTGGAATTGAATTGATTCGATTGTTGAATTGATTTGGGAATTCGTTTGTTCGATTAAATATAACATTTTGGATATGTATGTTTTATTTTTTTGCTATTTGTGGATTGTTGTTTGCCCCTAATTTTGCCTAGCTAAAAATGGTTCTTGTGTTGATCAGAGAAACTGACATGTTGATTAAAAAAATACCCACGAATTATGGATTAGTGTATGACATACTACTACTTGTGTTAGTTAAGATTACTCAAACATGTAACAGCCACCTTCATTGTAATACTACCCTATTTATCTTGGCAAGATTATAAAATTTAAGATAAGAACAAAAACAAAAAAAAAATGGTAGTGTTATTGTTGCAGTAGAGATAGTTATGGTTAGAGTTGTGTAATAATTTTATAAGTAATTGTTGTGAGTCTACGTTAATCCACCAATTATGATGAGGGAAAAATTACTTTGAGCTGAATGGTCTCGAAAAACTTCGCATAACGATGATGAGGGTTAAATTACTCAGAGCTGAATAGTACTGAATTTTTTTGTTTGACATTGTTGCAATGTGGCGATTGGATGAGAACAAATGACAATGGCTAGCCTTTGGTGATTAGATGAGAATGAATGACAATGGCAGACTTGTGGAAATCGAACAAGAACAAGCATTATGTAGTACATTAAAGGATTATAGTTGACAATAGTGAAGTTATTTGTATAAATTTTAATGTAAATGTAATAAATATTCAGTGTAATAAAACTTTTTTTGGTTTATGATTGTTGTACTGAGTTTATCAAGATTTGGTAACAAATTACTTATCTTATAATATTTGTAAGTATTTATATTATTTAAAATTTTAAAATATTGTTTTAAACTATAAATTAATATTTAAAATTGTAGTACAGAAAACGATTAAACGCACTGCATGTAACCAACTTAACTAACTTATGCTGCAAAAATGTCTCACTGTTAAACAACAGTTTTCAAAAACAGCTACAAATATGCAAGCACAAAACAATTATCAGTTTATGCTACAAAACAGCCAAACCACAGATACCAACATACGATTCAAAACAGCTGCAAAAACAACCATGCCGTTTGCTTTGGATGTTGTTTGTTTAAACATCTTTCTTATGTTTATGACAGAGAAAGAGAATGAGACTACCTTAAAACGATCCCTCTATCATGATTCTCTACCTTCTACCAGGGAATACGATTCCTTCCTTACTCTTTGACCGATGACTACCAATGACCAGTGACCATTTACCGATGATTGAGCCCGTGTTGACTGTTCACCGCGGTTGTTGATCAATGATTCATTCCCTTACTCCTGCACAAACAACCATAAAACATAAAGAGAATTATTTTCCATTTCTCTTTTTTATTCCATTTCGTATCCTCCACCCAAAACAAATATCTCTTAAGATGGTATAAGACCTATTATCAATAAATCCAAGTTTGAATATTTCCATGTTTTGATATTTATGTTACTTTTCATGATATATTCATAGTACATATTATGTGCCTAAAAGGGAATACTAACTACATTTATCTATCATAGGCTGAAAAAACAATGTCATGGATCGAGACAACAGTTGTTGGGCCGACGCTTTGCCCGGTTCACTAGGCTAAGGCTCAACATGACAATTTCCCTGGACATATAGCATTCTCCCTTCCTCGGCCACTGGTCAGTCGATTTCTAAGCATATTTTCACAAGTGTAAGCAATGGCCATTTTCCCGAGCCCCATAGCTTGACTATCATACTAGTAATCCACGTCCATCGTTAATGCCTGGTTGTCATGCTTACCAGATTTCTCGGGATCCCAACATAACGGCGCCAAAAACTTGTAGCAGAAATATGTGACTATCTCTACCTAGGTAGTGTACCTATCGTTTTGCAAAATAGTGAATTAAGTGAGGTTGTCGATCTCAGAGACCTCGTTCAATTATTGACAATTTATTAATTAAACTGAGAGAAACTAAACTAAGTAAACAAGAAATGTCATTTTTTAAGGTTTTCTTAATCTAATTAAAATACTGACTCAATAGACAAACGTAAAATAATTAAATAATTAAAAGAAAACAAAATTAAGAAATAAAGATTGAAACTTTATATCTAAGGAAGCACCCCAGATTGTTCTGCAAACCTTCACTATCTAAATCTATTAATAAACTTGTAGGATCGGGTGGCTAACTCAAACCAACTCAAGGTGTGAGTCTAAGAGTTGGTTTGACTCAATCGGTCTTGAGAGTAAGAAACACTTTGGGATGTAGAGGCACTCAATCGAACTGGTTAAAGAAAGTGTGCAGAAGACTTGAAGAAACTGTAATGAAATAATGCTTGAAAGATAGACAGACTCTGTGGAGCACAGTAAGATACACAAATAAGCTATTTTATTCTCTGGTCAAAATAAAACAACTTACAAATGTCCATTAAGTAGAGGAGATCTACTTAGCGGTTTCCACTCACTCACCTAATACACTTTCTGATCAGAACAGTGGTAAGTGTAGCAAAAACTAGGATCTTCCTAGGCAGAGAGTCTATCTAGATGCACTAACCAATTTGGTACGTATTCTCTCTCTGACTTACAACAATTTCTCTCTCTCTCTCTCTCTAAGCTCTAGAATATTTCTCGATGAAAGTCCACATAAAACTAGCTATTACAATATATTTATACTAGCACTAGAAGCAACAGGTCGAGGGAGGTAGTTCCGAAATTGTCGGAACTAACTTAGTGAGCAACGTCTTAGGTGGTCGCCTGACTTGGGCCGCGAACTTCGGATGTGATGGGGAGGTTGCATGACGTTGAGCGTTTGAATCATTCACGAGTTCGTTCCTAGTTTTCACAACGACATAGGAGAGTATGCGATGTTTCCTTAGTTGCACGGACTCTCTTGAAGTAGTTCGTTCTTTGTGTTTGGCTTAGGATGATTGACTCTGTTGAGATGATCGGCTATCTCTGCAACACTTTGATGTCTCAACAGTTTCCCCCTTGTTGCTGATGACAGCAAACCTCCGTGAATCCCGATTGAGTCAATCCTGAAAGAGAACAAAAACACAAAGGACTAGGGGAACCGACCCTGTCAAAGTTCCCCCTTAATAGCAGCATTTGAGTCCAGAGACTCCATTGTGGTTCCCCCTAATCGTAGAGGGACTCCAGGCTAGCAGATATTGAGTAGGCATTTTAACAGGCATAAAAAGGCATAGTATTGAAAGCAGTTATAGTACTAGACCACACGGTCCAGCAGCAAAAATTCGAAAGCAGTTCAAAGCAGCAATAGAGTCACCCATACACCAGACGAGATTCACCGCTTCCCCCTTTTGCTTTCATCAGAGGGAAGCCCATCAGTCACGAAAGAGTTAGTCAAAATATTCACAACCAAACCAGCAAAAAGTGTTTAGAACTAAAAAATAGCCTAAGTCCTAACACTACACACACACACACGTCATAACTAAGGTTGGGGTTCAGGGTAGCTTGGATGTCAAGGAGGTGATCTTGCAAGGCCGTCACAGTGTCTCAATCCCAGCAAGTATGTCCATCATCCGTGAGTGGCTCTGAGTCAGCTCTGCTGCCTGTGCGAGGAGTAGCTCGACTTTCTCCAAGAGTTGTAAGAGAGTATCGTGAGGGACTGCCTCTTGAGAAGTCGATGGTCCCGCCGTTGTTGGAGTTGATGGTGGGGGCAGCAGCTTGGATTTGTCGATGGAGGTAAGCTGATTCAGATAGCGGAGATTGATGGTGTCTGCCTCATCGATGGACTCCGGCGTGGATGTTGCCAAGGGGTACCTGAAAGAATTTTAGAATGCGGGGCAAGCAAAACACCTATCCCAGGGAGTGTTTTGGGGTATTCACAGACTGGGCCAAGTGAAGTGAGGAGAATAATGTGGGCCAGATTGAGAGTGACGGTTTATTGATGCAGTACATGATGGTGGGTCCAAGCAGTTGACCATTAGATTCCTTCTTTTCTAGGGATGATATTTTTATGACAAGGATGGTAGGAGTTTGGTGGAGTATTGAAAGATCGCCTCGGGGTATTGGGAGCCCATTTTTTCTTTGAAGAGAAAAAGCGGTAGATCTTGTTTTGTGGGACCCCGGGGATTTCTGGGAGGACTCCTTTTTCATAGAAGGACAGACTGATATGAGGGACTCCGAGAATTTGGGACAGCTTTTCAAGATTAAAAAAGATGGGAGTAGTAGAATTGACAAAAGACTGTGCAGCACCGTTTCGAATGACAAGATTTTGATAGAAATCAACAGACTCCTGGGATACCACTCAGTTATCTCACAGAAGAGGTGTTTCCATCCCTGCACCTCTAGCATTGTGACTAACTCCCCTAGATTCGAAGATAGAGCCCAAGAGAAGTCGAGGAACTTACCCCTGACAATATTTCACTCCGCGGCAGGATCGCAGAGCATGTAGCGTTGGGTGAAGGGGTCTATCTTGGCGCTTCGACGCTTTGGTTTTGGCGGCTTCTGAATTCTGGTGGAGGTGGCACAGTGGATGTGTCGTGGCTGTTGGTGGGCAACTCTTGGACGGGGGAAGACTCGCCAGAACCTGAGGAGACTGGTTGGGCCTTGACTGAAGATCTTAGGACGCGTTTGGCTGTGGGACGGGTTGTGGTTTGAGCTTTGCGTTTTCTAGGTTTTGGTTTCGAAGAGGGGGGATTTGGGGTTGCCGATTTTTCTTGAGATTCTTGTGGCATTGGTGTTAGAGATTTTCGGGTTGAGCTTGCGGTGGGTCAGTGGCTTGGATATCGGAGGTAGGGATGGGTTGTTGAGGTGGTGAAGATGGTGGCTTTGTCTGGAGTGGGGTTACATCTTCGATATCCGTCTCAAGAATATCTGTCTTGGCGGCGGATGGAGGTGTTGGTTGGGGGGAAGTGTCGTGGGGGTTGGCGGGGGGTGGTGTGGCAGAGTGTGGGGGATGAAGTGGCTGTAGTTTTGGTGGGAGAGTGAGTGGTGGGTGGTGGTGAGTGGGGATGGGTTAGGGTTTTGCCATTGATTGAAGATACGCCTGAAGACGGAGAGGATCTTGGAAGATTTCTGTCGGGATGTTGATGTCGTTAAAGTTAATGCCCGCCATTTGGAATTATTGTAGCTTTGGGTGCAAGGGAAATGTGAGTGAGAGAGACGGAGTAGGGTGATAGATGATATAAAGGCGGAAGTGACTAGTGGAAGGTGCAGAGTTTTCGTGTGTCGGGCGAGGAAAATCAGGGGGCGCGAGATCAAGGGCGTGGATTTAGGCGGAGCAGGTGTGAGAGGTGTGGATAGATGACGTGGATGTATAGCTCTAGGTGCATAGAGGCGTTCTAAGCAAGGAAACACAGTTCACAGATTCAAGTGCAAACAAAGACAGACTCAGTGAGACATAAGGGATTACCTGCTGACGATTGTTGTAGGGGCAAGGAGATGCGAGCGTCTAGGTAGACGGAGTCAACCCAATTGCTGATCGAAGTGCTTCAAATCGTGCTGTGGACAGGGGTTTAGTGAAATATCTGCAAGTTGATCTTCTGTGGGCACAAAGTCAAGTTGAATGAGCTTTTTCTCGACACAGTCTTTCAAGAAGTGAAAACGGATTTCAATATGTTTGGTTCTTGAGTGTTGGACTGGGTTTTTAGATATTTTGATTGTGCTTTTGTTGTCAAAAAAGATTAGGATCTGTTCTTGGGTAACATGATAGTCTTGAAGCTGTTGTTTCATCCAAAGGAGTTGGGAGTAACAGGCTGCAGCAGAGACATACTCTGCCTCCGTTGTAGAGAGTGCGACAGAGTTTTGTTTTTTGGAGGACCATGAAACAAGACAAAGACCCAAGAATTGTGCATTAGCTGAAGTACTCTTTCGATCTTGGAGGAGTGAACCAGCCCAATCAGAGTCACTGTATCCAGATAAAGTAAAAGTAGGAGATCGAGGATACCATAGATAGAGGTGTACTTGTACCTTTGAGATATCGAAAGATGCATTTGACTGCTTTGAGATGGGACTGCTTTGGTGCTGCCTGGAAGCGGGCGCATAGACAGACTGCGTGTAGAATATCAAGGCGACTGGCAGTCAGATACATGAGGGACCCTATCATTCCTCTATATTTTGTGGCATTAACACCGACTCCGTCATCGTCAAGATGAAGTTTGGCAGATGTACAACTTGGTGTTGACATGCTCTTGACGTTTTGAGGTTGTACTTGTCAAGGAGTTCCTTGATGTACTTTTGTTGATGGATTTTAATCCCTTCCTTTCCTGTTGAACTTGTAGTCCTAAGAAGAACTTTAGCTCACCTAACTCATTCATGGAAAACTCTTGCTTAATAAGGTTAGCAAAAAGGTCACAGAGGGTGTTACTCGTAGAACCATAAATAATATCATCAACATAAATCTGTACTAGAAGTAAGTCATGTGAGGAATGAAGAATGAATAGTGTTGTATCTATGTTACCTCTAGAGAAACCATTTTTCAAGAGATATGTAGACAGTCTTTCATACCAAGCTCGCGGAGCCTGTTTCCGTCCGTAAAGGACCTTACACAGCTTGTAGACGTAGTTGGGATGGACGGAGTTGTGAACCCTGGGGGTTGCTCGACATAGACTTCTCTATCAATATAGCCATGGAGGAAGGTGCAGACAGGATAATGTGAGTGATTGGAACTGATGTATTTAAAACAATTGAAAAAGAAATTAATAACTCAAAATATCTTGTCGGGCTGCAAACAAATCCCGGTCACAATAGTATAGTAAAGTGGAAGCGACCGGATATCGAACCGTGGGACTAAAGGGAATTATCTAATTCCTAAGCCGTGTCACAAAAGGGGGATTAATTGAATTGTTTTTATAAATAAAAAGGATAGATAAATTAAACTGAGTAGTAAAAGATAAATTAAACGGGACTCTGGGTTCAGGTTTATATAGTCTGCTCTTTTATGCTATGTCTACCGGTTTTATTGTGATAGTTTGGCAAAATTCCTGTGATTATCTTGAGGACTAAATCATAGACTCAAAAGAACTCGTTTACCAGAACATGCTCGGTCTAATCCAGATTCGAGCAAAACACATGTAAACGGATTAAGTATGAGAAATTATATTTGCGTCTGAAAATACTAACTTATTAAATCATAATAAGCTTTCTACAGATTTACAGCTTAATTAACCTGTCTATTTATCACGGATCTGATCAAAATAGATTTAGTAAAGCATTTTAATAAATTCATGAAATTTATTAAAAAGGCGAAAGATAAGCTTTAATCGTAACAAACTGTATTTAATTAAACCGGTAAAAACATAATTACATAATTAAACAGACTATAAATTAACCTTCACCCAGAGTATATCTCTTAGCCCAACATAGTTAAAAAGAAGACAGAATAAGAAGTAGAAGAAATCATCTGGAAAAGACTCTCAATTCAGCTCCACTATTTTGACTGCTAATATTTTGGACAGAGGTTGGACAGAATAACGGTATGTAAATGGAATGATTTATGGGATGAGGTGCTGTGTGAATCGTGCGAAATGATGATGGAAAATGTATGTGGAATGGGGTGTGGAATGGATGGAGATAATCATGTGATATGGAATGAGGTAGTGAATGGTTTTTGGAGAGGAGATGGTGATTTTGTGGAGGTAAATTGGCATGGGTTGGGAGATGGAATGAGTGATGAGTTGTGTTGGGGTGTAGGTGTTTTATAGAGAAAAAAGGTAGAAGGGAAGGGGGGAAGACGTGTGAATTGGGCGTGTGAAGGAAAAGAAGAAAAAAACTCTTCTTTCCTTCACGACGCGGTCATTTCGCTAGATTTTTAGTGCTGTCCGAACTTGCGTCCAAACTTGCAAGTTCAGACAGTACTATTCTACCGCGTATGATTTTTCCGAAAATGGTCCTGAACTTGCAAGTTCGGACCTGTTTTTTTGCTCATAAATTCTTCGTCCGGACTCCGATTTGATCCCTGTTTGTTGCGTTGCGAAGCTTGTGAAGTGTATATGTGATTCCAAGACCTTTTTCTGCATTTCATACATAAAATATATCAGTTCATATCAAAACATAAATCCAAGAAAATTCACATAGCAAGTGGGAAAAAATTGCCTAAAGTGTTGCAAGTTATAAGGTATTTAAACCCTAAAAAGTCTATATGTTTAGCACTTATCAAACTCCCCCACACTTAACTTTTGCTTGTTCTCAAGCAAATCTTTATGACAGAATCTTTAAACAAGTTAAATATAAAATAACCAAACAGGGAGAGCACAGAAAAGATTGCTACAAAACTTCTAGATTAAAGGGTACTAGAAACTTCCTTTTTTTTAAGTTTTTGAAAAGAACCTTGAAATCATACAAAAAACTGTTAAGAAGGAGAAGTAGAACCATAAGAATCCAGTTTTTAACCCTGAGCCAATCCACTATTTTCTTTCACATTTCCTGAAACGACAAGGGGCATGAAGTAAAATCATATTCCATTATACCTTTCAATTCCACGTACTCATGATCCATAAATAAGAAGTTTTCATCATTTAAGTACATAATGCAAAGATACTTCGATTGAAGTTAAATTTCCTTTCACCTCAGACTTTTCTCTCCACCCTTGTAGGGGTTTTGGGTCAACTATCCCAGATATAAAATACCTTAGGTAGCTAGGTGATAAAGCACCCCAAATAACTTAATAACTGAGTGGATGAGGCCTGCTTAGGTTTAGAATATGCCTGTTTGGATCATAGGAGTACCTTGCCTTGTTCTTTTTCCACCTTTTCACTCCAATTCAAATCCAGGCTCAAAGCTAAAAACAGGGCTCAAATGATAATTATTCTTAAACTTTAAGCAATTTCTAATCAGAATAAATTTTAAAATGGTTGAAAAATTTTTAGTACCCCATAATGTTTGTAGGTTTGAAATATTTCCTCTATGGCTCCCTTTTTGACTATTTCAAACTTAACAAATCTAAACAAATTGTCAAAAGAGAAAACTTAAGAACAAGTTACGAGGGTACGAGTACTCCCCACACTTAAGCTCAAGCAATGCCCTCATTGCGTAGAAAGAATTAAATTAACAGGGCATGCAATCTGATAAAGAAAATTACACAAAACAAAGAAAAAGGGAATATGAAATATCAGAAGAGAAAGAGTGTACTCCCCAGAGTTCGCAGAGTGTGCAGAGCTCCCCCACACTTGAGTGCAGCTGTAGAATTACGTGAAATTTACCTGTAAAGAATATTCTACATAGCCAGAGGAACTCAAGTAAAACCCGCATTTTATTATAACATATAAAAGGGAAATATAGTACAAAAGATAAAAGGAAAGGCAAAGTGTAGATAGTGGGTTGCCTCCCACCAAGCCGCCCGGGTTTAACGTCTCTAGCTAGAAGCATGTTCTTCATTATCCCGGACCAAAAATGAAAGTGGACAACGGTGTTAACGGGAATATGAAATGGCCAACAAGTAGGATCGAACCACCTGGATCAAAACAAAGTATTACTGCAGCAATTAAATTAGGAAAATACAAACTCCACAAAACCTGGTTTTGAATGAGGTGTTTTTGCTACAAGAAATCTCTAACAGAAAACGGGGTGATGGTTGTTTTTCTTCCTTAAATTGGAGAATGTAACATTCTCCTCCTGTTGTTGAGCCGGATGGAGGCAAGGTGGTAGTGGTGTTCCTCGCTCAGAGTCGAGGATGTAAATTCCCTCCCCTGGATCGAAAATGAAGGTGGAAGTGGGCGTCAATGGGTGGATTGGGCGGGCATTATTTTCTTTGAAGAAGGGCCCATATTTTTCAATGGATGACCCTTGGTGCGAGGATCATCTAGTTGTGGAGACGCTCTTCAATTTTAAGGATGAAGACATCCTTAACCGTGTTGAACGGTGCAGGGAGAACTTCGGGGCGAATTATATCTTCAAATTCTGATCCTGGATCAAATGGGAAGGTTGCCTTCTCACTTAGCGAGTTGACTTCGAGTTTCCACCCTACTTCTTTGGTGCACAAGAGAGGAAGGCCGTGATCCTCCAGATGAAGATCAAAGTTGGATGGCTCATCCTTCTCAATTTATGGATGTAATAATCCTTGTCTTCTTGGAGAGGCTCATAGGAGGAGCCCAGATTGAATTCAACTTCAGAGGGAGGTGGTTCCTTGAAGGTGATATTGGTGTTTTGTTTGGATGTCTCGACGGGAGCGAGCATTTCCTCCTCTTCATTTTGAGGATGTAACTATCCTTATTTTCTGGGTATAGCATAGAGAAGGAGGGAAAATAACGGTAGTTGACTTCAGAGGGAGAAGACTCCATGAAGTTGAGGTAGAAGCTTGTCCTCTGATGGCTTGTCTTCAAGCTCATGCAGAAGGTTTGATGTCGTTTGCTCAGTTTCAAATGAGGGTGGTGATAGAGAGTAACTCAAATCCTCAGTAAAGTCGTCCACTATATGAACCATTTCACTCTCCGGTTGCTGCGATGCAAGGTTTAGTGGATCTTCCATCATTTCATTTATCTCAACTAATTTGGCATAGAGCTTCAGTTGGTTCATGTCGAGGTATTCTTCCTCAGCCCGCTGTTCCACTTCATGGACCATTTCACTCTTTAGTTGTTGCTCCCTTTGAGCTAGTGTGATGGGCTGGTCCACTACATAAATTGTGTTTGCATACTCTCGTGGATTTGGATTGGTTTGTGAGGGGAGTTGGCCAGGAGGTCTTTGTTGGATGAGAAGTTGTTGGATTTGGGATTGCAAGGCTTTTTGGTCTTTACGAAGGGCTGTGACTTCATCTTGCGTGTCTCGGGTCTTACTCATCATTGCTTTAAACATCTCATGCATTTGGGACATTCCAGAGTCGGGATTTGAAGGTGGTTGAGTCGGTCGGCTCGGAAGAAGCATCATTGCCATAAGGCGGTTGCTGTGCCTCCTTGGTAATTCGATTGTGGCCTGTAGTTTTGGGAAGGTTGGAGTGTATGTAGATTCTGAATGTTGTTAGTATTACCGTAGCGGAGATTAGGATGAACATTCTACTGCCAAGGTTGTCTGTACTCTAAATTGTTGCCAACAAAGTTTGCTTCCTCTGCTGCTTTAATTCTTGTAATTGGGGGCATTGTTCAAAATCATGTGGCCCACCACACTGTGTACAAGATATATCAGAAGATGATAAGGATAGAGGAGCGTATCCTGTTGGGGTTTTAGATGATCGGGAAGTCATCAACTTTGCTTGTTGGGGGTAGGAGTTCATGGCCATCTGCTCAACTACTTTCTGCAGGGTGCTTACCTTCGTCGCCTGCTGCGCATTGCTCTCCATGAGTTGCTCATGGCTTCTCATCAGCTGGTCGCACTATTGTCACTTTCTCCTACGTGGTATAAGCTTGAAGTGCCTCCTCTTGATCCACCTGTGGCCCAGTCTCTGATCTCTTCTGAAATACCCCAAACCTTGATATGTTGTTTAAACATTAAACTATGGTATATTAAGGCTAAAAAGTTCCTTAGAAACATTAGTGAACAATTTAAACCATAGTAAAAACAGTAAAGTACTACTAACACAGTTTGAGCAAAAACATGCTCTAAGCTTGGGGTGAACTTGGTTAGGACCCAAAGAGCCTACCAAGACTAAATAACATTCAATTATGATTTAATAAGGATAATAAAGTCCTTAGGAGACCTTGGTAGACAATGAAACCAAACAAAACACAAATAAATACCTTAAGGTCAATATGGGCTAAAATGTGCTCTAAGCTTGGATAGTCTTGGTCAAGACCTAATGAGCTTACCAAGACCTTATTTATATACTAATGAACATATTAAACCAATTACTAAAGAAAAACCAAGCTTGAAAACAAGTTAAAACACAAATGTGCTTTAAGGAGTCTTAAAGTACATTTTTGAAAAATTGTCTTGCAAATGGGTTTTGAGTGGCTAAATGTCCATCATTACTCTTTAATTAACATGTGTACTACTTAGTATCACATTTGGAAGTCTAAATCAATCGGAAATCAAAAATTTCACAATTATGTGCCTTGTTTTGTGAATAGTAACCAAAATATGCTAGTTTATGACATAAGTCATTATAAGTAAGTTAATTGGTCAAAAAAGACCAAAATACCCCTAAGTAGATGATGGGGGCCGGTTTTATAAGGTGAGTCACACCCTTGCTAGTTAGTTAACAAGTTAAATAAGTGATGATAAAGACAGTTATTATTTGCTTTTTTAAACAATTAAATATCAAACAAAGAGTACTCTCTCTACCTCATTCTCTTATTCTCCTCCATCCTCACCGATTTCTTCATCTTCTCCCAAGCTCCAACCGGTTTTGCTACACACAACTATACCATCTCCAACTTCCATTGCTTGTAACTTCTAGCTCCATGGTCCAAATTCAATTTCAAGACCACAATTCTTCTAGTTAGACCAAGCTCTACACTTCTATCTTTTCAAATCTTCAAGAACTCCATTTTGGTGCCATGAAGATTCACCATTGATGGAGCTTGAGCTCACCTTTTCATGCCTTGTCATTCTCCTTGGCTTCAAGGTAAGGAAAATCAAAGAAAAAACTCCATTTCCTCTTGTTTTTGTGTTGGCCGAAAATTCACCATGTAATGGTGTCTTCTCTTGGTTCTTTCATAGCTTCATTCCAATCTTCCAAGGGCTTGGTGGAGTCCTCTCTTGATGCTTATTCAATCTCTCTTTTGTTTCCAAGGTAAAACAACTATCCTAATGTGTTAAGACAATATATATAACCTAGGGTTTGTAAGTGAGTTTAAACATGAAGCTTGAATGCTCATTGGTTTTACTTGTGTATTGATTAGAACATTGATAAGTAACCAAGTCCTCTTGCCGATTTCCAAACAAGGAAGAACAAAGGTGTTCAAGTAAAAATCTTGAAGAAATGAGGTAAACAAACTATCTCAATGTAGTTTAAATGCCTTAGGAAAAAAATGAGCTTGATTTGCTTAATAAAATACCTAAGGAGCCAATGGCAAAAGAGCTAGTGGATTGTTCTTAAGGGAATTATTAAAAGGCATATGTGATGTTGAGTGTATTTGCAGGTCAAAGGCAATATATATGTGGGAAATTCAGTGTTTAAGGTTTGTGCAATTTAAGGGCCTAAGAGCCATGTTATTTAAGGGCCTAAGTGCCAAGCAATTTACGTTCATGCACTATATTGTGATGTAGTGTAGTTTAAAGATTTAGATGTGTGTAAAGAACATTCTTTGTGAAGATGAATGTCTTGGATGGTTAAAGGATGAAAAACAATATGTTTGTGTGTATTAAATGAATAAGGGTTCTTGGTTATATTAAGGTGAAAAATTATGTGTTTTGGTGTAAGGTGATACAAGAGAACTATGTCAAAATTTGGTTAATGAACAAGGAGTTTTAGGTGTTCAAAATGATGTTTGGTGATATAGGTTGAACTAGGAATGATTTAGGTTTAAATTGGTGAAAGGAGGTGAAATGAGTTCTTTTTAGGTGTTAAAATGTCTTGGGCGTTGTCTTGGAGGATTTAGGATGCAAATGAGTATTTTAAGGATACTTCAAGATCATGGTGAGATTGTGTTAAGGACTTATACAAGTTTTGGTACCGATGTGGAAGTAAGGTGTTGTAAGGAAGATGTGTGAACTTGTGGAGAAAATTCTTGGAAGGACATAAAATATTTTGGTGGGCTAAATAATGTGTGGGAACATGTTAATAACCTAAGGGGGAAACATTATAAGTATTGGGCATTTTGGCAAGAAATGAGTAAGTGTTAAGGGTATAGAAAATGAGTGTTTGGGCACGTCCGAATTTGGATGTTCGGACATGCCCTGTTGCGCGTAAGTTACCTGAGTTCTAAAGCTGCGTCCGAACTACCGTCCGAATTTGGAAGTTCGGACACACCCATCTCTATTCTCTGGTTTGGCCTCGACCAGTGTCCGAACTTGGGAAGCTCGGACACATGTTCGGACATTCGTCAGTTTGCACCCTTTTGAGTCTCGACATGCGTCCGAACTTGGGAAGTCCGGACACAAGTTCGGACAAGGTGTTGTTTTGACCAAAAACTTTGTTTAAGGTTAGGAAGTGATATCTAATGATGGGGATTGATAAGTAATGATGTTATGAGGTGGTTAAGGACATGATAAGTGAGTTATAATGATAATTGGATGGGTGAAAAGTTGTATTAAAATGAAAAAAGGGTAAAACAAGTTAAAAATGTGAAGTTATTTAATTGATTAACGGGAGTAAGTCATGAGCATTAGACTCTAAACAAACAAGTTACCCCGGTGTTAATGAAAGTAAATGTAATGTTACCAGTTGTTCAAAGATGTTACGAGGAACATGTGATGGCACGTTAGAGTGAAACCCGGTGACAGGTATGGTTTTCTTGCAACCTGTGTCCTACCGGTTACACCGGCTTGTATGCCAATGTGTTTTTCTGTATATTTGCCACGTTATAAGATAAATCATGAAACGAGTTTACAGTCGTTATTGTTGTTGTGTGTTTGCGTACCGATACCGGTAACCTCGAATGCGTGTGAAAGGTTAGTTAACCATTATTAGGTAAACGTAAGAGAACGGTATCCGGTAATAATGTTTCCAACCTAAGGAACGTTCTAACCACGGCTATGCGTGAGTTAGTTGTGTGATGTTGTGTGTGATGTTGCTGTAAATGTATGACCCTCCTTTGTGTGATTAACTCAGTTGTAATACTGTATTGTGTGCTGATGTGATAGGTTCCACAGCGGAGTCTTTATTTGTGAATATATATATATATATATATTATAGGGGGTGAGGAATCCGGTAGTTCCGATCGCGCGTTGTTTGGGAGTTGTTGTATACAGTTTCTTCAGCTTCCTCTCTGTTGGTTGTCTTCCTTCATTGGTCTTCGATCACCCCTGAGCTTAACCAAGGCTCTTGACTCACGTCTGTTGGGGATTATGTACGGTGTGTTCGGATCACTATGTCCGATCCATCTTTGTGTTAAGTTATCCGTTCGTCTAACAGGATGGTAATGAGTTATGTAAACGAGCTTAGCATGGGTTTGGCAGCAATCTCTAGGCTCTCCCAGTGAACTAACTATGTTAGGGGCGGTTCCTAAAGTGATCCGTACCCGTTATGTTATGTGTTATTGATGTACTGCAATGCTTATTGCGATATGATGTTATATGTTGCTTAAATGTGAAATATGGGGATCATGGATATGAATCCCAGTTTGTAAAAGAGACGTTTATGGAAACCCAACTAATGGGTAAGTGTCGTCTATTAAGGAAATAGCTCCATTAAAGGAGAAACACTCTAGGGTCAAAGAACACAAAGAGTGATTTATTAGGTGTAGATGTGTTGTCTGTAATTGTTGTGACCACTGTTGTGGATTGTAATGTGTTTTGTGTTATTGGAGTACATGCATGATTTAAATGTAATCAACCGCATGCTAAGACGAGAAATAGTTGTGTGTGGCCCGATAGCATGCGGGCTGCGGATTACCATACCAGCAAAGGTGCTGAGCCCCCTAGGGGGCCACCCTTTCTTCTCTTCCCTATTTCAGGTACAAGGAGCTGGAAGCCGTTCGAGAGTAGGACGGGGTAGTCGTTTGTACATGGGTAGTCATTTAAGTTGTATATGTACAGTAGGTAGTAGTAAGTCGAATGTGTTATCGGCATTAGTTTGTAAATACTCGGTACAGTTGGAAGGTATATGTAGGTTGTTGTGTTAATGGAAAGGGATAGTAACGTGTAGTCGCTCGGGAATCTAGTCCATCAGACCGATACAATGTATATGTAATAGCCTTGTTGGCCACGTGTGTGGTTAACGGCGTGTAACACCAACGAGTTAAGTAATGTGATGAAGTATGTTTTCCGCTGCAGTTTGTTGTTCAGTGTGTTGTTGTTAGTTGGGGTGTTACATCTTCACAGAGGGACTCTATCCCATTCAGAAACCGTTCCCCTGGCTTTTTCAAAATTTCAGCACCTAAAGAGGAGAGTACCATTGTTTTGCATTGATTGATTAAGCCTTTGTAGAACAATTGAGATAATTGTTCTTTTGTGAGACCATGGTGAGGACACGTCAGCAACAGTCCTTTAAAACGGTCCCAAGTTTCACAGATGTTTTCTGACCCTGGCTGCTTGAAATTGTAGATCTCATCAATCATTTCCAATGTTTGGCTTGGGGGCAGGAACTTGTCGTAGAATTTGGTGGCCATATCATCCCAAGTACCAAGGGTACTTGGTGTAAGGCTGTGGTACCATTTACTCGCATTTCCCGTCAAGCTGTGAGGGAACAGGGACAGTCTCGCGTACTGGAGTACTGCGTTTGTCGCGGTTTGACTGTTGGCATGCTGCAGAAACTTGGTGACATGCAACAGAGCTTCGTCAGGACTAGAGCCGTCGAACATCCCTAACTCCTTTACGCATCGGATCTGATGATATGGCTTCAACTTTTGCCACTCATCGTATTCGGATTGGGTTAGGTGGGGAAGGATGATGGCGGGCTGTTGTCCTTGATTAGATGGCCTGTTGATGTTACGAACTGTAGCTGGTGAAGATGTCATGTCTGCTTCCTGGTTAGACTCTATCACCGTGGTGGTTGTGTTTTGTTGAGATCGTTTCTGCCTTAAAGTGCGCAGGAAAGTTCTCTCGATCTCGGGGATGTAGCTAACCGTATGATTGTTAATACTGTCCGGAAGGCTGTGTGACCTGGTAATAGGCATTCACCACTCAAAACAGCAAAAGAAACTTGTGATGTGATAAAATAAATAGAAATAGAAATGAAATATGGAGAGGGAATTTAAACAGCTAAAAAGAAACAATTCAATAAAATAAATAAAGAACTACTTTTTTAACAAGAGTAAATAAACATAAAAGAAATAAAAATAAATACAGTTTAAGTAAATGTAAATAATAAAAAGAAATAAAGAAAAGGGCAGAATTAAATTACTGGAATTTAAATAACAAGGGAATTTAAATGACAGTAATTTAAATGACTAGAGAATAAAGAACTGGAATTAAATTGACTGGAATTTAAATGACATAAAATTTAAATGACAAGGGAAATTAAATGACAAAAAATTTAAATGACAGAATTTAGATTACTGAAATTTAAAGGACAATGGGAATTTAAATAACTTGAAATAAATGACAGGAATTTTAAATGACTAGAAAAATAAATGACTGTAATTAATACGATATTTAAATTGTTGGAATAATTAAATGAAAGAAATTAGTAGAAATAAAATAAACAACAAAATAGTATAAACAAAATATTATAATATAGCAAGTGAATTATCCGGGGCTTTAGGGACTAGAATAAATCAAGTCTCTGGCAACAGCGCCATTTTGTAGACAGGATAATGTGAGTGATTGGAACTGATGTATTTAAGACAATTGAAAAAGAAATTAATAACTCAAAATATCTTGTCGGGCTGCAAACAAATCCCGGTCGCAATAGTATAGTAAAGTGGAAGCGACCGGATATCAAACCGTGGGACTAAAGGGAATTATCTAATTCCTAAGCCGTGTCACAAAGGGGGGGATTAATTGAATTGTTTTTATAAATAAAAAGGATAGATAAAATAAACTGAGTAAAAGATAAATCAAACGGGACTCTGGGTTCAGGTTTATATAGTCTGCTCTTTTATGCTATGTCTACCGGTTTTATTATGATAGTTTGGCAAAATTCCTGTTATTATCTTGAGGACTAAATCATAGACTCAAAAGAACTCGTTTACCATAACATGCTCAGTCTAATCCAGATTCGAGCCAAACACATGTAAACGGATTAAGTATGAGAAATTATATTTGCGTCTGAAAATACTAACTTATTAAATCATAATAAGCTTTCTACAGATTTACGGCTTAATTAACCTATCTATTTATCACGGATCTGATCAAAATAGATTTAGTAAAGCATTTTAATAAATTCATGAAATTTATTAAAAGGGCGAGAGATAAGTTTTAATCGTAACAAACTGTATTTAATTAAACCGGTAAAAACATAATTACATAATTAAACAGACTATAAATAAACCTTCACCCAGAGTATATCCTCTTAGCCCAACATAGTTAAAAAGAAGACAGAATAAGAAGTAGAAGAAATCATCTGGAAAAGACTCTCAATTCAGCTTCACTATTTTGACTGCTAATATTTTGGACAGAGGTTGGACAGAATAACGGTATGGAAATGGAATGATTTATGGGATGAGGTGTTGTGTGAATGGTGTGAAATGATGATGGAAATGTATGTGGAATGGGGTGTGGAATGGATGGAGATAATCATGTGATATGGAATGAGGTAGTGAATGGTTTTTTGGAGAGGAGATGGTGATTTTGTGGAGGTAAATGGCATGGGTTGGGAGATGGAATGAGTGATGAGTTGTGTTGGGGTGTATGTGGTTTTATAGAGAAAATAAGGTAGAAGGGAAGGGGGAAGACGTGTGAATTGGGTGTGTGAAGGAAAAGAAGAAAAAACTCTTCTTTTCCTTCACGACGCGGTCATTTCGCTGGATTTTTAGTGTTGTCCGAACTTGCGTCCGAACTTGCAAGTTCAGACAGTACTATTCTACCGCGTATGATTTTTCCGAAAATGGTCCGAACTTGCAAGTTCGGACCTGTTTTATTTTGCTCATAAATTCTTCGTCCGGACGCCGATTTGACCCCCGTTTGTTGCGTTGCGAAGCTTGTAAGTGTACTATGTGATTCCAAGACCTTTTTTTGAATTTCATACATAAAATATATCAGTTCATATCAAAACATAAATCCAAGAAAATTCACATAGCAAGTGGGAAAAAATTGCCTAAAGTGTTTCAAGTTATAAGGTATTTAAACCCTAAAAAGTCTATATGTTTAGCACTTATCAGAAGACCGTCTTGACATCCATTTGATATAATGTGAAACCTTTGAATGCAGCAAACGCAATTAACATGCGAATTGCTTCAAGACGAGCTACAGGTGCGAAGGTTTCATCATAGTCAATCCCTTCTTCTTGATTGTAGCCCTGAACAACCAACCTAGCTTGTTCCTGAAAACTTGTCCTGCATCATCAAGTTTATTACGAAAGACCCTACAAGTACCAATGGTTTGTTGATGTGTGGGTCGAGGAACTAACTCCCAGACAACATGTCTTTGGAGAGAATTTAGTTCCTCCTGCATAGCAGTGACCCAATCACTATCAAGGAGTGCTTCTTTGACATTTCTTGGTTCAGTGCTTGAGAGAAAGGCACCAAAGGCACAAAGGTTTTGCATAGCTTGGAAGCGTGTTTGAACACCTGAATTTGGGTCGGATATTATGTTTTCAGGAGGATGAGCTGATTTTTGTTGGAACTGTCGATGTGAAGCAGGAGGGGTGTGTCTTTGTCAGAGGAATGAAAGTTCAAGTTTTGAGGCAAGGGTGTCTCAGAGTTATTGTCAGAGTCAGTAGAGTCTGATGTATTGCTTTTCTTTTCCGGAGAGTCATTAGGTGTGATGGATTGGGAATCGTGGAGTCTTCCTATGGGAACAGTGATGAAGTGTGGATCAGTGAGGAAATCTGGAGCAAAGTCAAGTTGATCAGAAGATGAGCCAACGTTGTGAGACTCATCGAACTTGATATGGGGACTCTCATCTAAACATTGAGTTCTCAGATTAATAACACGATAAGCTTTGCTTTTAGACGAGTAGCCAAGAAATATACCTTCATCACTTTTGGGAGAGAACTTACCAAAGTTGTCCTTACCATTATTGTGGATGAAGCACCTACATCCGAAACGCCTGAGATGAATGAGATTTTGTTTACATTGACAGAGTAGTTCGTAGGGTATCTTGTGAAGAAATTGGATCAAAGGATGATTTAACACAACATGCTGTATTAATAGCCTCTACCCAGTATGATGGAGTTAGTTGACTGTCAATAAGCATGGTACGCGCCATTTCAACCAAGGTTCTATTCTTTCGTTCAACGACTCCGTTCTGTTCTGGAGTGCGTGCGGATGAGACTTAGTGATCCACTCCATTGTCCCTGCAAAACTCATCAAACGACTTGTTGCAGAATTCAGTGCCCTGGTCTGTTCTCGGGGTTTTCAAGGTAAACGAGAATTTGTTGATAAGCATTTTATGGAGTTTGGCAAACTCCGTAAAAGTTTCATCCTTAGTAGACAGAAAAATAGCCCAAGTCCACCTAGAATAGTCATCGACAATGACCAGAATGTACCTCTTACCACCTCTGCTTTTGAATACGCATGGGGCCAACAAGATCCATGTGGAGCAATTCCAACGGAGAGCTAGTAGAGAGAGTTAACTTACTTTTGAAGGAAGACCGGGTGTGTTTACCTTTTATGCATGCTTCACAAACGGAGTCTGTGTCAAAGTTGTGTATCGGGTAAACCAATCACCAAGTCCATTTGAGTTTGTTCAACAGCCTGTGATTTGCGTGACCAAGTCTGGAGTGCCACAACAATGAATTTTTGGAATGCACATTTAGACAGACTTGATCATCTAGATTAATGGAGTTTAAGCACATTTTATAGAGATTTCCTTCTCTGCGTCCCACAGCTTTTAGGGAACCTGTACGCTCATCAAAAACCTTACAATCCGAATAGGAGAAAAGTACCAAATTGAATCTATCACAAATTTGAGAAATACTTAATAAACTATGTTGAATTCTAGTGATCAGATGGACTCCATCAATTTTAAATCTAGAGGGGTTACCTACAGAGCCAACTCCCACGATTTCACCCTGGTTGTTGTTTCCAAAAGTAACCTTACCTCCTTGGTAGGATGAAAGCGAATTGAATTGATTTGGGTCTCCAGTCATGTGACGAGAGCATCCACTATCCAAGTACCAACTGTCTCCATTCGCCTTCACCTACAAAACAAAAGATCATTTGTTAGACTTGGGAATCCAGATGTACTTGGGTTCCCTTTTCGAGCCAGATCTTTTTAATTCTTCTCTAGCTTCAAGAATCAATCTAACTCGTTTGAGATTGAATCAATGATCCTTATTCAATTTATCACAAGCACCGTCCCTTTGTCCAAGACTCCCGCAGTAGCCACAAATCTTAGTTGGATGAAGATTGACGTATTTCTGCTGTGTCCTTTCCACCAGGAGTCAAACTTCTCCTTTTCTTGATATCGCTTGGCTTTGTTGTCGGATTTGGGCATATTTTTTGGAATATCGAACTTACCTTTTTGCCATTTGGGCTTAAATTGAGTGGATCCAACTCCAGATTGTAGATTAGCAATCTCTTGAGAGAGTTGTTCTACTTTTAATGAAGATAATCGCGATCTTGACTGACTTACTTGATTTTGGAGTTAGCAGACTCAGGTAGTTCGGAGGGGGTGACTTGTTTGATAAATTTGACTGGCTTGAGAGAGAGCATGCTCTTTTTTTTTCAACTTTTGAGTGAGGTTTTTGAGAGTAGTGTTTAAAGACATGTTTTTGGATTCGGAAGTATTTAGATCATTTTGAAGAGAGCAGCATTTATCAGTGAAAATGGTGAGATCCTGTTTGAGAGAGTCAATCAGAGTGAGAGACTTTTTCTGGTCGCTCTGGCTGGATTGGTTAAGTCCTATGGTATCATTGAGTTCCTTTTGAAGGGAATCAACATGACGTCGTGATTCTTGTAGATCTAGTCTAAGAGAGCAAGAGATGGTTTTGTGTTCATCAGCTTCATCTCTTAATGCATACATGAGACCCTTTGAGATTTCGAGTTCCTCAGTTAACTCGGATATCTTGCTGGTGAGACTTGCTTTGAGGGAGTTAGTCTTAGAGACAATTTTGGCAATTAAGGTCATAAAACCCATAGGAGTAATACGATAAAGGTCTGTTTCAAGATGGGAACGAGTTACCTCATTGTCGGGGATCATGGATTCCGTCGTACCATGTGCCATGGGCACACCAGGCCGCTGGACTCTGTGACTTGATTGTCGGAGTCTGATCACCCCAAACCAACAGCTGCCATCAGCGACCTCCCTTGGGATTTTCCATACTGGTTTTTGAGTAGGGGCAGTCCTTCTTGAAATGACCGGGCTTATTGCAGTTGAAACAAGTGACAGAGTTGAAGACTTGTTTGGAGGTATTTGAGAACGACCGACTCTGTCGGTTTGGCTGGTTACGCATGAATTTTCGAAAGTTCTTTACTATGAAGAAAAGTCTTCCATAGTCTCAGCCTCACTTTCTTCAACGATAATATCCACCAACTCGGCCTTAGCTTGTCTGATTTGAGTATTAGCGACATAGGCTCCTTCTTGGTATACTGATTTGAGTTAACCTGCAAGGCTTGGTCATTCAAAGTAGTAACCTTACTAGGAGAAGAAGAAGATGTATTACCACATTTCTTTTGAGAGTTCTTTCTGTACTTATCCACATATTGTAGATAGGAACCTAAGTTTGGCAGCTCCATTTGGATAAGTCCTTGCATGCTTTGGTGGAGATTACCGTCTCTGCCCATTCTTCTCTGAGACTGTCCAGCAGCTTGTGCAAGACACTCTCTCTATCCGGTAAGATGTTAACTTCCTGCATGGTAGTAGTTAGTAAATAAAAATGATCAAGCACTTCTTCGAGAGACTCACCGGGTTTTTGCAGAAAAATTTTCATAGTCCATTCGAAGTTCTTGAGCTTTGCATTTCTTGAGTTCAGTAACTCCTTCGTGGGTAGCTTGAAGGAGAGTCCATATCTCGTTTGCAGACTTGCATTGGTTGACTCTTCTTTGTTCTGGAATGGATAGACAAGTGTAGATTGCGCTGGATGCTTGTCGATTTAGCTCATACCTTTTGCGATCTGCAGCAGTCCATGTGGATCGATCTGGATTGACTACGAGGTCTCCTCCAGTGACTATCTCCCAAAGTTCAGAGTTGACTGACTCCATGTGTTGCTCGATCTCGTTTTTCCAGTGGTCGTAGTTGGTGGAGGTGAGTCTGAGGTGCTCGAAGTGCATTTTGTTGTTTTGATTGGCGAAGAGGTCTGCCATTGCTTCGTTGATTGACTGTCAGCCTAAGCAAGGCTCTGATACCACGTGTAGGATCGGGTGGCTAACTCAAACCAACTCAAGGTGTGAGTCTAAGAGTTGGTTTGACTCAATCGGTCTTTGAGAGTAAGAAACACTTTAGGATGTAGAGGCACTCAATCGAACTGGTTAAAGAAAGTGTGCAGAGGACTTGAAGAAACTGAAACGAAATAATGCTTGAAAGATAGACAGACTTTGTGGAGCTCAGCAAGATACACAAATAAGCTATTTTATTCTCTGGTCAAAATAAAACAACTTAAAATGTCCACTAAGTAGAGGAGATCTACTTAACGGTTTTTCACTCACTCACCCAATACACTTTCTGATCAGAACAGTGGTAAGTGTAGCTAAACTAGGATCTTCCTAGGCAGAGTCTATCTAGATGCACTAACTAATTTGGTACGTATTCTCTCTCTGACTTAAAAACAATTTCTCTCTCTCTCTAAGCTCTGGAATATTTCTCGATGAAAGCCCACATAAAACTAGCTATTACAATACTTATTTATACTAGAACTAGAAGCAACAGGTCGAGGGAGTTAGTTCCGAAATTGTCGGAACTAACTTAGTGGGCAACGTTCTTTGGTGGTCTCCTGACTTGGGCCGCGAATTTCGGATGTGATGGGGAGGTCGCATGACCGTTGGAGCGTTTGAATCATTCACGAGTTCGTTCCTTAGTTTTCGCAACGGCATGGGAGAGTCTGCGATGTTTCCTTAGTTGCACGGACTCTCTTGAAGTAGTTCGTTCTTTGTGTTTGGCTTAGGATGATTGACTCTGTCGAGATGATCGGCTATCTTTGTAACACTTTGATGTCTCAACAAAATTCTTCCATAATTTTGCAATAAACTTAGAAACTATAAATAATTCATCAACGGTCTAATCTAACGAATCATAATTAGTTGCTAGAACTAGCAACAGACTAATGCTCTAATCCGGGCACAACTAATCGCATAAAGAACAGTTTCTATTAGAGTCCTATTAACCTATTGGCGGGATCACGCTTCTAGTCACTAATTAGATTTAACTTCTTATGTCTTGTTATTTATCTCAGCTCTCGCGTGTGTGATTAGAAACTACAATGATCGTTTTAATAATTAGCTAGAGAATTAAATCGCATGAAGAACAAGAATTAAACTAATGTATTAATGAATTATTGAAAAGATTACAAAATAAATATTAACATCCGGTTTGCTACACCAATTCGGGGAGCTAGTCTAACTACCCAGACTTGACTCTAAAAAAACAAAAATAACAAAGAAAGACATTAAACAAATAAGAGAAAGGGTAGAGAAAACTCCAATTAGCAAGTTGACTCCGGCTCCCCACTCCGTCTTCGCCGTCACGCCGATCCTCTGTCAGAACTATGAAGTAACAATGGTGATATGTGGTATGGTGGTGGTGTTGATGAATGAATTGTGGTAGTGGTACGACGGTCTTTTGATAATGTTGGTGATCGATGAATTTTGCTTGTGTGAGCGAACTGGAGGCGCAAGGCCCCTGTTCTGGGCGTGGCTACACGTAAAAATTGATTCTGACCTACTTTAATATATAGCAGTGAACGAATCTTCCTTTTTTCAATCCTTTTTCTTATCTGAAAATGCGGCGTCCTGCTGCTTCTTTACGCACGTTCGGGTTTACGTCCAGGTTTTAAACCCGGACGTCTCACAAAAGTAATCTCGCGCGACAAAAATAGCCTGGTCTGCTTATTTAACCAGGACACAAACTCGGACTAGGTATAAAGTAAGGCAGAGAGGTTTCTCGGGTGAGGTCCGGGTTTACAAATTCGGATACAAACCCGAACCATACTTAAATTGTGGTAGAATATTCCTCTATGGTTGGTCCAGGTTTACAAATTCGGACACAAACCCAGACCAGCTAAAATGCACCAGAATGTTCACTTTGACTTCGATTTGCTCCCCGTTTGTACCATTGAAATCCTCATGAGAAGATCTATGCATTTCCTAGACTTTTCCCTACATTAGACACTTAAAATGTATCAATTCACATTAAAGCATAAATCTAAGGAAAAACAGATGATAAGTGAGAAATATAACATGAATTGTTGTGAAAATATGAAGAATTAAATAGATGTATTTCGCACTTATCACAACGCCAGCTAGGCATAGGCCTGACTCTCGACAACGATTTTCTCAAATCTAATAAATGACAAATAGTTAGTAGGTACAAGTTTGTGCAACAACAAACCACCTTGCCAGTTTCCATGGATGGGGTCACGTATCAGTCCTTGACGTCACAACTGTGCTTTAATCGGGTCTAACAAATTGATTTACAAGGTTCAGTCAAGGGTTAACCTCGAAAAGCAACAAAAGACTCCTAGGAGAGAGACACAAATTTTCAACACCAAGTTTGTTGCACACAATGTGGTGTAGGTCACACTTGACTGAATCTCGTAAATCATTTTGTTCAAATTATTTCAGTCGTGTAGGGACCATGAAGACGGAAACAGACTTCTTTGGCATTTCTGATTATTCACTCATTGGGAAAGTTGAATGTTTAGAAGGTCTTGAGAGATGCTAAGATGAGGGTTCTATTGGAACTTTTGGGTTTTGCCGATGACTACTCAATCAACGTGTAAATATAATCAATGAAGAAATGCTGGTATTTTGAGTTTTGCTTAGATGGAGTCCATCAGTACAGACATGGTGCATCAATGAAGGCATTCGCTCAATTGAGTTGATGGGTCGATCAACATCAGTAGTCAACCAATACAAACACATAAAAAAAGGCATTGCAAAGAATGTACAAGCAAGACTTAAAGTTTCTTGGCAGATCGAGTCCATCGTCTTGACAAAGTCCATTGCCTTAACAAAGTCCAATGACAGTTGTACGTGGCTGCGAAATTCATGGGAGAATGCTTCCAAGTCGTCCATTGGCTTTGTAGTTGGCCGACAATTGAGGGGCAAGGCTAAAAAATGTTTAGGAAACATTTAGGCCCGAAAATTATGCAAAGAGGAACATTGTGCTCCTGAAAAATCGGAAACACACTCTGTCAACCGTCCATACAACCTTATTATAAAAGGAAGCTCATTTCTGCTGATTCATTTGTGCTTTTCCACTCCAATACTTCATATTAGGAAAAGTCACCAGAAAAAGAGACATTTCTCCTATGACAAGCTATAATTCTTATATCTAGCTATATACTTTTGCACTTATTTCTCCATATGTTGTATTGATCTATTCATTGAGGAGTGAGTGTAGGCGTTAGGCAGAGTTTGTCTGCCTAACCCCAAGTGTGAGATACTTTCTTGTAACCCTAAAAAGTCTATCAATAAAGTTTCTCACTCTTGTCTTGGTATTTTGTTGATCGACTTCGTGCCTTCACTGAAAGAGTCATAGGGTTTCAATGACTTACATCTTGGAACATTTTGAAGTCAGCTCATTGATTGACTGCTTCCACTTTCTGGCTAGTTGTCTGATTTTAACAACATAGACAGACTACGTTAGCCTTAGCGATCCTACAGGTTCAAATATCGACCTTTCACATACTGACATACATGATTTAAGCTGTAAATATGATTTCCCACTCATACCGAAAAAACACCCTCCACAAACTGGTGCACATGATTTAAGTTGTAATTAACATTTCCCTTCATACCAAAATAGTACCTTCCACACGAAGCACGTTCAGGTCTCCTACTCAAGTATGGTCCTATTTTCCTGCAACTAACGTTAAAAACCTAAGAAAAATGAAAACAAAATCAAACAGTGGTTGCACAAACTACACCTATATAAGAAGAATTGGAACACATTCAAGCGTGCTTTTTCAAACCAAACTTTGATATTTTGAGAGAAACACAACAAAGATAGAAGATTCATTTAAGATCTTAAAAAAAATCATTTTCTTATATTTTTCACTTATAATCACCTTTAAACTTATGTTGATCTATCTATTAGTACAACTGCCAAAATTTGACCCAAACTTGAACCCGTCAATTTTATTCAAACCTGAAAGCCAAAAATATTAAATATATTAAACCTAAAACCTGATCGACCCGAACCTGAATGACCCAAACCCGAATGACCTGATAAATAGTATCTAAAGATTGACCAAACCAAAATAAAATATAATAATAATGACCCAAACATATAAATATGACAAAAAAACTTTATTTAACCATATTTTATTCGAATGAAAATCAGACAAAGCATATTATTGACCTTTTTATAATATAGAAGTAGTATATTCTAACCATAATTAGGAATATATTTTTAAATGTTATAAAAATATATTCAAGACCTTGAATACCGAATCCGATTCTCCCTTAAACTGTTACCCGAATAACCTGATATCAAAATGACCCGATAAGTTTATTGACCCGAATAGATATTAGCCCAAAAATATATCATCTAATACCCAAACATATAACCCGTTTGACAGATCTACTATTAGGTGAGTTAGTGTAATTTTGTTAAATAGATAAATTATATTTGTGTTAGTTGTAGTGTGAATTTATATATGCTTATTAAGTCAATCAAAATAAAAGAGTTTACATCACTTCTAGTATTTTAAATTTATTATTAGAGTTGCCAATTTCAGGTTTTGGGTCGGGTTGACCTCAACCCGAACCGAGTTGCTCATGTTTTACCTCAACCCAAAACCAACCTGAACCCGAAACAGATTATGATTTGTCAACCCGAAACTGACCCGGGTTACATATCCCCAACCGAAACAAACTTGTTTGACACGAACCTAAAATGTACATGTTAATATGAACCCGAAATCGACCTGAAATCAACTTGAAATTAAAAATATTGTAATATTAGTACAAATTCTATACAAAATCACCAAGACAACAAACATAGCATATAAAACCATCAAACATATACATGGTTACATGATTAATATATTTAGGGTTATATCACATAAGTATAAGAATATATATTGTCTTTTTAAAAAATATTTTCGGGTTGCGAGTTGAAATCGAGTTGACAGGTCAAACCCAAATCGACCCGAATTTTTAGTGACCCACCAAAATCCGACCCAAAATATTTGTCAGTTGAAAATTACAACCCAAACCTATATTTTAACGTATCAGTTTCATATTGGATTTGAGATTGATCAAGATTGACAACCCTAATTACTATCTCCACTACATTTCATTGATTAATCAGGCTACAATACTAATCGTTTCAGATATCCTAAATGAGCCGACCGATCATACACAAACTAAACCGACGGAATTCAAATTGATCAATTAATTCATCTGATATTTCAGAAAAGAGCGTCTTGGCTGCATGTACATGTAGCCATATATGGCTACATCCCTCCTACGCCCTTCTTTCGTACAGACGATAGATGTTGCGGCGTGGCCGTGTCCATTATGGTGCAGCCCTATCCACTTGGCAGTCCAGTCAGCTGCTGACTGGATTGTTTTGTTGACTGGACTGCCTTTTATTATATTAACTTCAATTGGTTATAATTTTTACAATACAAGTCCAAAATGAAAAAAAATTATATCATTGTTCATCTAAATTCAAGCTCTTCAAAACAAGACCAGACATGGATATATTTTAATAATTTTAAAATTTTATATTTTTTATATGTATATATCTGTACATATCAACCATACTTGATTCTCTATATGCAGTTTAAAATACATCATACAACGATAATAATACACTACAAAACAATAATGATTCATTATGTGTATTGAAATCGGTATATTAAAAAAATATATGATTCACTATATAAGACTTATAATACATCATATAAAATAATAATAATATATAATAATAATATAATAATAATAATAATACACCAAAAACAATAATAATAATGCATTACAATAATGATCCATTATTACTTTCGAAGTTTGTTATCTAATTCATCACTTGTTAGTTAACGAATTATAATATCAATTTTAATGAATCATAATATCAAAATTAATGAATCATATATTCATTTTAGTGTATCATCGCAAACATATAAAAATAAAAAAATTTAAATAATAATGAATACAAAACAATATATGGTATGTATGCAAAATACATGATTCATCATAGAAGATTTAAATTGCACCATACAACGATAATAATACACTACAAAACAATAATGATTTTTTATCGGTTCTGTAGTTTGTTATCTAATTCACCACTTCTTAGTTAATGAATCATATTATCAATTTTAATGAATCATAATATCAAAGTTAATGAATCATATCAAATATCAAAGCAAATATAAAAATAAAAAATTAAACAATAATACAACACAAAACAATATTTGGTATGTATGAAAAATACGTGATTCATTATATAAGGTTTAAAATACACTATCCAACAATAATCATACACTACAAAATAATAATGATTTTTTATCGGTTCTGAAATTTGTAATCTAATTCACAACTTATTAATTAATGAATGATAATATCAATTTTAATGAATCATAACATCAAAATTAGTGAATCATAGTATCATTTTAGTGTATCATCATACACATGTAAATATTTTTTTTTTCAAATTTGTCAAAACATATCCGTGACTGATCTTGTTTTGAAGAGCTTAAATTTAGATAAACAGTGATATAATTTTTTTTCATTTTGGATTTATATATTAAAGTTACAATCATTTAAATTAATACAAATTTTCTTATCACCATATGTGCCACATCAGCAGTCCAATCAGCATTTGAATTGACAACACATAATGTGCCCATGCAATGGTATGTGCAGCGCTCCCGTTCCGTCGAATTTGCGCTTTCGTAAGCGCTCCGGCGTTTTGTGTTTGTTTTTTTTGTTTTTTTTTTTCTTTTTTTTCACAAATCTTTAAATTATTGTAACTTTTAATATATAAGTCTAAAATGAAAAAAACTTATATCATTGTTCACCTAAATTCAAGCTTTCAAAACAAGACTAGTCATGAATATATTTTGACAACTTTAAAAAAATTATTTTTACATGTATGGAACACAGAACGTAAAAGAAAACTTATACATATGGTCATACAAATTTGTACAAATGTTCACTAAAACATGTACATCCTCACGTAAAAACATGTACATTAAAAACATATAGATAGTCATATAAACCTGTACGAATCATTAATATGTACATCCCTAGATTAAAACATGTATTATAAGGAAGAACACTTGTACACAGACGGTCATACAAACATGTACAGATGTTCATTAAAACATATCATTCTCATAATTGAACATGTCATTCTCACATTTGAACAATATGTACATCGTCACATTAAAACATGTACATAATCACATTAAAATATGTACATTCTCACATTAAAGTATATAATGTCTTTCAAATAGATGACCCTAACCCACACACCCTAAAACCCACCATAGGAAAGCTAAAAACATCGAAAGCATTTTTAGGGTTTATAGTGGCAGACCCTAAACCCGCGACCACAAACCCTATAAACCTGTCGAGTTAGTTGCTACAATGTAAAGTATAAAACGGTTTCCAAATAGATTACCCTACCCCCCAAAACACCCCAAAACCACCATAGGATAGCTAAAACGTCGAAGGCATTTTTAGGTTTGTAGTGGCGGGTTAGGGTCTAACGACCCTAAACCCCCGCTACCACAACCCTAAAAACCTGTCGAGTTAGTTGCTACAATATAAAGTACGAAACAAATTCCAAATAGATTACCCTACCCCCAAAACACCCCAAAAACCCACCCTAGGATAGCTAAAAAACGTCGAAGGCATTTTTAAGGTTGCAGTAGTGGCGGGTTTAGGGTCGTTAAACCCGCTACCACAAACCCTAAAAATCTGTCGAGTTAATGCGATGATGTACAAGTTTTTACATGTAGATGTACATGTTTTAATGAACATTTGTACAGGTTTGTATGACTATCTGTACAAGTTTTTTTTACGTTTTGTGCATTATACATATAAAAATAATTTTTTTCAAAGTTGTCAAAAAATATCCATAAGTGGTCTTGTTTTGAAGAGCTTGAATTTAGGTGAACAATGATATAATTTTTTTTTATTTTGGACTTATATATTAAAGTTACAACAGTTTAAAGTTTTTTGTGATAAAAAAAAAAAAAATAACATTTTTGAAAAAAACAAAGAAAAAAATGCAAAAAAAAAACAAGTAAAACAATCGTGTGTATGCGCGCTCCCTCCCAATACCCATTCTCTCATAGATTAGCCAATTAGGACACAATATATCGTTGATTAAAATTATTTTATAAATCCAGTGTAAATTTCATTATTGGCCCCACGTGATGATGTGGTGTATGGTAGACCTGACCTGGTGGTATGGCCCGGTCATTTCGGGTAGGAAGGGAAAGGCCAGGCCAGGGTCGGCTACAGGGCCCGGTACCAGTAGCATTTATTACTCCCTTTATCTAACTTGCTCCGTCCTTCCCTCCCATTAGTCACTACTACTCAGCATAATGGGACCCATGTGGAAACAACAGACAAGCTTGTGTCTGCCACGTGGTCAACATTGGCCCTACTTTGTCGGACCCTCCTGCTCACTCTTTTTATTTCTCGCTTAGTTTCAACGTTCTGACGAAGTCATCCTGTAGGTGTTTTTTCAAAAGAAAAGAACGAAGTTCCTAACTTCCTATATGGTGTAGCCCTGTTGAAGCGCTGGCGATCATGAGTGAGTGAGTCAGTCAGTCAGGGTATATGATTATTTACTACTCGGCGGTTCTGAATTGACCGTCCTGTTTACTATTAGATATGTCGTTGACTTCAATTTTTACATATAAGATAATTAATTTGAAAATTTAAATTTTGTAGATTCCTTACATGATAAACATGTACAGTTTTATCTTATATGTTAATATTGAAGTGAAAACGTCAAACATCAGAAGGATAGTAATACAGAGATTATTTTTGCGAGAGTTAATTTCGACCTTTATCGACTCAAATTAAAAACAAAAACCAAAGGGCAAGTGTCATTTCATTATACGCCTCATTATCATCATTTATTTTTTAAATAAAAATTATACATAAAATTAATTAATTTATTTTTATATGTTAATTCATGAATTATTATACGTCTACATCTTAAATTAGGTAAAATAATTTTAAAAATTTAAGATTTTGCACATGATTCCTAAGAATAAACTATATTTGCTTGTCAAATGTTACTACAAATTAAATCTTATATTGAGACTAAAACATTTACACTTATTATCCGGTATTTTTAATTCATGTTATGCTACATTAAATTTTAATCACACAAAATTTTACATGAAATTATAAATGTATCAAAATAATAGAAGCTTATAATAGCCGATATATTAAATAAAAATTACAAAACCAATACAAAAAGGAAACATATAATATTTATCAGAAATTACAATGTTTTCATAATATACATAAAAATAGTAGTATATAGGAAATATTAAATTTTAACACTTAAAAAAATTACTTTGATAACTTTATAATTAAACTTTAAATATATTAAAATTTTATTATTGGAATCTTCAATGTAAATATACCAAAGCGAATTACTAACTAATTGAATTCTTGAATCTCAAGATAGTTCTATCTTAGTAATAGGTAAATCTTGCTTCAGCTGGGTAGCAGAATTGGTGGATGGTGGAGTAGAAGGGTAGGAGGTGCTGATTCTGGATTCTCCAAACCCATCCATTCTCTGTTGTGTCTATCACCTTGTGTGGTTTACTTGGATTGACATGATTTGTAAGTTATTGTGTTACCCGTGGTTAACTCGAAGCGACTCTAAGAGTAATCAATTTGGGTCCCATGTATAAACAATGTGTCTTTTCCTCCAAAGTTATTTGAATTTATTTAATTAAATATGTTTAATTGTATAACATTTGTATACTTTAAAAAATGTGATTACTAAATAAAATTGCAATTCCAGTAATTATACTGTCATATTTTGTAGATAAGGTACTGTGTGTATTCTTAAATAAGGAATTACATAAGAACTATATAATTAAATTGTTAGATCAACTTGATACAACTGCCAAATATTAATCGCTAAATAATGTATAAATATGTAAACAAAAATTATAAAAATGTATCTAAAACTAAAATCATCAAATTGGTATATAAAGTTTATTGTGTTTTTGTTATTATATTAATAGAGAAAGTGGAAAATTAAGATATTTGAAATTCATTTGGTGTTTTCATTTTCTTTTCTTTTTTTATTTTAATTTTTTCTCAATTTTAGCATCTGATTTTAATTTTTAATTCTAGGCATTGTTCTCTCATTTTTCTTTATGGAATTCTTTTGTCTCCCCTTGACGAGAGTTCTCTTTTTTCTCTAGCAAGAAACATTCCTTCATTTACTTTTCCCTTATCCTTAGTGGGGTACATTTCCCAAGTACGCATCTCTGATTTCACCTAGGAAATGGGCATTCTTTTTGAAATTGCAAGGGAGTGAGGGAAAACTGATTACCATCCTTGGCTTCTTCCTTCTCCTTTACCCACCGGTGTTCTACTCTGCTTCTCGATCTCCTTTATTCTGGCACCAAAGCTACTACCACTGTCCCCTCGTCTTCTTCATGGCTGAGTTTCAAGAGCAACCCGTGGTTGACGAGATTGCTTCAAATGTGAGGAGATGACCCTCACAAATGCAGAAGATGAAGCTATAACTCTGGACGACCTTGCCTCCGACCGCAAATTCCCCTATGAGCGAAGCTTGCTATGAAAATCTTTAGCACCTAAAGCAATTGACATGAAGGCAATGGAAGGAACTCTTGGTTGAGTTTGGCAAATCAAAGGGGGATATTCAAATTCGAGGTGTGGGAAAAAATATGTTTATGTTCGATTTTGCAACTTGTGATCACTTGCATGTCATTCTTAACCGAGGTCCTTGAACGTTTGATGGCTACCTCCTCATCTTCCAACACATCGATGCACTAAAGGCTCCTCTCGACCATGAGTTCAAATGGTAGCAATTTGGTTCAAAACTCATGGAGTTTCACTTGTCTTCCTCAATAAGAAGTTCACGTAAAGACTCAGCGGCATGTTTAGATCCTTTGTAGACTTCGATGAGAATGAAGGTCACCATGTAGGAGAATTCTTTTTTATTCAGGGTCCTATTGGGTATCCACAAACCAATTTTTCTTTGTGTCAAGGTCTCGGTGGAAGTGTGCGACTCATTTCTTAAAGTTATGTATGAGAAGATGCCTACCATTTACTTCAGGTATGGACTCTTTACTCACATTACTAAGAAGTGTTCATTTTTATCCGACCCCCCAGTTGGGATCAACCCCTATGGTCCCTAGCTGAGCGCGACTAGGTTTCACTTTGGCAAGAAGATTGTTCAAGAGGGTGATATCGATGCTTAGGAACTTATATGCGGCCTATATTGCCCCTCTGATACTATAGCCTCAAAACCAATTGTTGGCCTCCATGACCTTGGAAATATATGTGTTTCCCCTGGTGGAAACCAATGTGCAAGCACTAAAACCTCTAAGTACCCGCACATTAAGGGTGTTCTCCGACTGATGCGAGAACTGAGGAAATACCTCTTTCACCTAGCAGAGGAAATCTTGACAGGGTGGGTCTGTACTAGTAAAAAAAAGAATTTTGATCGCATAGTCAAGGGTAGTGCACAGGAAGATATTGGAGCTACGACTAAGCCAACACTACATACAAAAAAAAGATAAGAAATCACAAGCAAGAGCGGAGCCAAACTTTGTTGTTGTGCTTATCCATAAGAAGGAATCAACAAATAGGGTCTTCAATCCAGACGATCTTGCAGCAGTCCCTGGACCATATGGGGACTGCGGGATAGAATGATTCCTAATGTTTGTAGTCATCAAGTTAGGCACGATGACTTGGTGACTATGGTCCCTGAGGACTTCCTTCTTGCAGTGCGGGTTACGTCAAAAAGATCCTATGATAACCTATTTATGTTTGCTAATCAAAACATCACCAGCACTTGGGTTGCTAGCTAGGGTTCATCGCATGTTGTTCTTTAGTTTTGCTTTAGGTTTCTTAAAAATAGTTGGTCTTATATTTCTATTTTGATGCATGTTAAACTCAGGTCCCTTCAAATTAGTCATAACGGTATCAACTATATCGATGCTGTTAGGGTACCTCTTCATAGACTTAACACGACAAGAATTCCTAACTAGTTTGCTTTGAGGATGTTCCTTCCTCTTCTTATGTAATCAAATTATCTTAATATATATACACTTTTAAAAAATTACTTTAGGCCGCGTTACAACTAAGTTGTCGTGTGTAGATTCTCCGCGGACCCCGATTTAAGTAGTGTTTTGCTTATGTGTGAAAGCAATTTGTGGCTAGAGTAAATATTAAGGCAAATTCGTACGTGGCTATGGAGCCACATTAGAAGGTGGCATCTACCACATGTCATGATGTTACTGGTGCAGTAGTAATATAGAGAAAATTTAGAAAAAATGGAAAAACATGTACGCATGGGGGAGAGTTGGGGCTGAGTGTGGTTTTGTTATTAGGAGAGAGAAACAACACTTTTTTTCAAAGTGTTATAACTTACAAAATATAAGTGCAAAAATAAAAAATATATCATTGTTCATCATAATCCGTGCTCTTTAAAACAAAATGTGTCATAAATATTTTGGTAAACTTAAAATTTTATGTTTTACATTGTGATGTATTACAGAAGTGAATCTTATGTTTACCTAAATGAATCAGTAGTGTTACAGAAGTGAATCTTATGTTTAAGAAAAATGAATTTAGTGTTATAAAAGTAGAAAATTTTGCTATAAGAGAATTTCGTAAACAAAGATTGTTTAACGAAAGTAAATAAAAGGTTTAAGAAAAGTGAATCAAAGGTTGTTAAAATTGAGCCTAAACCCAGCGCATTCGACGTTTTTTAGCTTTCATAGAGTAGTTTTTAGGGTGTGTGGTGTAAGGTAATCTTTTCAGAAGTTGTTTTATATTTTAGCTTTCGTAGTGTGGTTTTTAGGGTGCATCTTCGACCCTAAACCCTGCACTACAAACCTTAAAAATACCTTTGACGTTTTTAGCTTTCCTAGGGTGGTTTTAGGGTGTTTGGGGGGGGGGGGAGGATAATCTTTTTGGCATTAGTTCTACATTTTATATTGTCGTTACTGATTCGACAGATGTAGGGTTTGGGTTTGTGGTTACCCTAAACCCTGCACTACAAACCCTAAAAATGCCTTCGACGTTTTTAGCTTTCTAGGGTGGTGTTTGGGTGTTTGGGGGGGGGGGGGGGGTGGGTTAATCTTGGCATTAGTTATACACTTTATATTGTCGTTACTGACTCTATAGATTTTTAGGGTTTGTGGTTACCCTAAACGCTGCACTACAAACCCTAAAAATGTCTTCGACGTTTTTTGCTTTCCTAGGGTGATTTAGGGTGTTGGGGGGGGGGGGGGGGGGTAGGGTAACCTTTTTGGCATTAGTTATACACTTTATATTGTCGTCACTGACTCGATAGTTTTTTAGGGTTTCCAGCATTACAAACCCTTAAAAATGTCTTCGATGTTTTTAGCTTTCCTATGGTGGTTTTGAGGGTGTTTGGGGGGGGGGTGGGGGGGGGGGGGGTAGGGGTAGGGTAATCTTTTGCCATTAGTTCTACACTTTATATTGTCGTCACTGACTCGACAGTTTTTAAGGGTTTGTGGTTTAGGGTCTAATCAAAACCCTGCACTACAAACCCTAAAAGTGTCTTCGACGATTTTAGGTTTCCTAGGGTGGTTTTTAGGTTGGATGGTGTAGGGTAATCTGTTTTTGAAATGATTCTTTTGTGGTTATAGGGTTTATTGAAAAGTGAATATTTCATTTTAAAAAAGTGAATCACATGTTTAAGTAAAGTGAATCTTATATTTAAGAAAAGTGAATCTTTTGTTTAAGAAAAATGAATCTTATCACAAACTTATAAGAGCATAATATGAATCATTCTTTTAAGAAAAGTGAATATTGTTGTTAAAAAATGAATCTTACATTTAAGAAAAGTGAACTTTTCACTTTAAATAATGTGAATCCTTTATTTTTCTAAAAGTGAATTTTAATATTAAGAAAAATAATCTTAAAAAAGATTCATTTTGTTAATAATTTTTTTGATAGTTACAGTAGTGAGTAGGTTTTGAACCCAAGACCTTTGGTTCTAGGATATCACTCCTCTACCGACCAAGCCACAAGGGCTTGGCTTCATTTTGTTAATAAATAAGATTCATTTATTATTGAAGAAGATTCATCTTGTTAATGAATATGGTTCACTTAAAAAATAACGTAATATATACTCATTCTAAAATATAAAATTTAATTTTACCAAAACATATCCATGATGCATCTTGTTTTGAAGAACACGAATTATGATGAACAATGATACAATTTTTTTCAAATATTTACACTTATATTTTTTAATAACATTTTGAAAAAATATTATTTCTCTCTCGTATGCCCGCATTCCACATACATAAGAAAAGAAATCCACGGACTAGAAGGGGTATTTATTACTCTTATTCTTTTATTCCTCCAATAGATTTTTGACATGTGCCGCGGAAGTTGGAACCATAGTATACCGTAGCGCCATGCGTAATACTCCATCTGTCATGAATTGACCGTCTAGCTTGTTCACTTTTTGGACATATCGTTTGACTTTAATATTTAACATATAAGATAAAATGATTTTAAAATTTTAAGTTTTACAAATGACTCCATACATGATAAACTATATATTAGAAATTTTGTTTTATGAAATTATTTTATCTTATATGTTTAATATTGAAATGGAAAAACGTGCCATAAAACAAAAAAGACGATGTATTAATCTCCTATTGAAAGCTCCCAAAAGAAGAGGGCCTAATACTCATCAATTTAACTAATTTACATTGTTAAATATTTTTTAATGGGAAATATGAAGATGTGCGAAGCGGACCAAATTGTGCTTTTAGGTTATTCTCTTCCTTCCAATAACTTTGAACTACTATTTGGTAAAAAAAAAAAATTCATATAGTTATGAAGAAGATGATTTTTCAGCTAGAGCGAATTGCTAAAGTTAAATACCAATTTTATATAATTTGTATAAACCTCGGTTCTCTCAGTCATTGATGCATAATAACTCACCCAGATGTATTCCTCTTATTTATTACATTTTGCTTCCACGTATAATCTCCTGATAACTGGTTGAAACAGATGGAAAAATTGATGTTGCTAAATGAATGTGTTATAGAATAGTTAACTTAATTAACAAGAAATGTGGTCGTTAAATCAATCCATTATATCGAAATTAGACAACCCCGGTCTTGGGATCTTCTCTATAGTCAACTTTAATTAGTACTGAAAATACTACAGTAGATGTAGTTATATAGTAAGTTATTGAACTTGATATGAACAAAAAATTATTCAGATGATTGTAAAAAATTGTTGATATTAGAATTTAAGTAAAATTTATTCAATTAAATATAAAATGTGTTCTATGTGTTTTTATCTTTTATTTATCTCTCACATGATCCATCTTAATAGTAACACTTTATTGGTTGTTGTTAATAAACTTTGTTAATGTAATGAATGATATTTTGATAAAGTTTTTTAAATAATATAATATTATTTTAATATGACATAACACCTGCAATGTACTTAAAACCACTACCATTGTTTAACTGATGAAAATATTTGATCTGAATTAATTAGATTCATGTTAAAAAAAGGAGATAATAACTAATTTTCAACTTGTTTAAAAAAAGATCAAAAAGGAAGAGATGGATCGAAGATATGTGAACAACATGTATTAGGTAATGGGTTTATACATCTTCGATCGTGTTTCAATTAAATGTAAATTGTTAACCAGTGGGTGTGTGGGTGCATAATTCAAAGGTATTTCAAAAATCAAATAAAAATTCAAAAATTTAATTCAGTTGACCCTAAAATTAATTTAGTTAGTTAGTTCCTTTTTAGATGCTCAATCGACCGATCTTCAGTAATTGATCGATCACGTGCAGACCACCTGATTCTACTGGATTAGTACACTGTGACACATATAGAAGAGATCGAGGGAGAGAGAGAACAAGAGGGGGCGGGCAACAAGCATAATAAATAATGATCACGTGCTAATTATAATGACCCAGTGAGTGTCATGTGAGCCTTGAGTTTAGACGACTGTATATATAGATACAAATCGTTTACAAGAATCCAAAGTGTGATATAGTATATGTATTCATGAGCGAAAAAAAACAAACATACAGAAATCTTTAGCATATAATTTGATGGTTAACTCTAAATGAAACAATATGATCAGTTGTCATCATTAGTGAGCCATACGAGAGATTATAATTAGTTGGAATCAACATACATGATCTTGATTCTACCTCCTAAAGCTCATGATGGACACCGATTTTACAAAATGTGGTACTATAGCTTATAAAATATGTCAAGTTGATATATGCTATCATGTAATGAAAATGGTAATTAGTGTATGTATCATTATTAATTCGGCCAGTCTTGGCTACAGGTGGATGTAGTCTACATCACCTGTCCGACACTTTTTTCAACACCTGTATTTTTGTTTTTGTTTTTTTTTTTAATTTTTGTCTTTTTATAAAAAATTTAATTGTTGTAACTTTTAATATATAAGTTCAAAATGAAAAAAAATTATCATTGTTCATCTAAATTCAAACTCTTCAAAACAAAGACCAGTCATGGATATATTTTGACATCTTTAAAAAAATTTATTTTTACATATATGAAAAATAGAATATAAAAGAAACTTGTACAGATGGGCATACAAACCTGTTACAAATGGTCACAAAACATTGTACATCCTCATGTAAACATGTACATCCTCGCATTAAAACATATAGATAGTCATATAAAACCTGTACGAATCATTAAATATGTACATCCTTAGCTTAAAACATGTACATATAAGGAAGAACATTTGTACAGATGGTCATACAAACATGTACATTAAAACATATACATTCTCATAATTGAACATGTACATTCTCACATTTGAACATGTACATCATCACATTAAACATGTACATTCCCACATTAAAATATGTACATTCTCACATTAAAGTATATAACGAATTTCAAATAGATTACTCTAACCCACACACCCTAAAACCCACCCTAGGAAAGCTAAAAAACGTCGAAGACATTTTTAGGGTATGTAGTGGCGGGTTTAGTGTCTAACGACCCTAAACCCGCGACCACAAACCCTAAAAACCTGTCGAGTTAGTTGCTACAATGTAAAGTATAGAACAGTTTCCAAATAGATTACCCTACCCCCCCAAACACCCCAAAACCACCCTAGGATAGCTAAAAACGTTGAAGGCATTTTTAGAGTTTGCAGTGGCGGTTTAGGGACTAACGACCCTAAACCCGCTACCACAAACCCTAAAAAACTGTCGTTAGTTGCTACAATATAAAGTACAGAACAAATTCCAAATAAATTACCCTACCCCCCAAAACACCCCGAAACCCACCATAGGAAAGTTAAAACCGCTGTGAATTACCACTTATTACTTAATGAATCATAATATCAATTTTAATGAATCATAATACAAAATTAATGAATTATATTATCATTTTAGTGTATCTTGTATATATGTAATAATAATAAATTTTTTAAAAGTTGTCAAAACATATTCATAATTGGTCTTATTTTGAAGAGCTTGAATTTAGGTGTACAATAATATAAGTTTTTTTCATTTTAGATTTATATATTAAAAGTTATAACAATTTAAAGTTTATATATAAAAGATACAATAATAATAAAATATAAAAATAGAAAAATGAAAAAAAAAAGAATAACTACGCTCACACTTACCCGCGTGCTCTCCTCCTCTTTCCCATATATAGCCAGGTTGCTACATCTACCTGTAGCTAAAAATTTGCGTTATTAATTACACCCTGTTTCAATTTCCATATATTATAGTGATGAAACTAAGTATCAAAGTGATGTATATGCTGCATGTGTCGAGCGAGCTACCTACTAATGCAAAAGTGAATGATTATGTTACAAATACGCATATACATATATAAGCGGATTAATTATGTTGTATAAATGATAAGACAAAGCCATGTGGTACAATATGTGTGAAATGAATAGTAAAGTCACGATGTATGTTGTACAATTAATTTTTCACTATTCTAAGGTAGTTAGCTAGGTAGGTTCATGATAAAATTGGGTATATCTATATATACATGCATGAATATACACATAAAACTCGTTACCATGAAATATTTCACTTGAAAACGGTGACAAATTAAGCGGGGTAATGCTAGTAGGTCCTTTGATCACATGATCAATCTTTTTGATAATGTGCCATTGCTTTCGCACTCTTTACGATGGGAAAATTCCCCACAAATTGTGTCTCTATACATAACTCCCACATACTCAAATTAGTATAGTACAACACTGGTTATACAAATCATTGACATTTTGGTGTATTCATATTTATAAATAACATGCAAGTATTATATATAACTATACGAAATTAAAATAAAATAATTCAGATGAAAACATATCATGAGGACGATGGGTCAACTTGGATAACTGTATTATATATATTCACCATGTTATATGTCGCCTACTGCCCTAATGATTTAAGATTTATATGATGTGGGTCCTATTTTTTACGTTTGGTGAATATATACAAGACGAATTCAAAGTAGCCTAGCGCGCGCATTAATTAATCGAATGTCATGACCATATTGATGATTTTATATCTAAACATTATTATATATAAGGTGGTTGGCCGGTTCTTCTGTTTTCTCCCATAACATTACATGATGAGCATACATGTTCATGTGATCATCTCGTTGAATTCTGACAAATAACAATAATAATAATATAATAGCTACAAGATAAATAATGAAGGAATAATAAGGTCTCGACAAAATAATTAACGACGGTCAGTCTCATCATGGTCATCTCATAACGAACTTCTACTAGTATTAATTAGTAATTCTCCTAATTCATTACGTCTCGGATTCTCCACTCACCCCCCGTACCCATTTGTATTCTTCGAAAAGTAGTATGTATTCATCCACACTGGATGCAATGTATCAGTTTCAAACAAATGATTAGGAAGAAAGAGAAAGGGCCGATCCAAACTATCATTATCATTACACTTGCTTTATCATGACAACCAATTATAACTTCTTCTCTCCCATTTCTAACCTTAAAATATTATGCTCATTTCTTTTTTACTTCATAATTTGAACTAGGGTATTGATAAGTTAACCAGTTATGTGGTTAGTAAAATTTAATAACTGTTAAAACTAGAAAATTAAATATAGTAAACCAACAAACCACTTTCCAGTTTTAGTTACCGTTCCGATTCTCCGTAAACATCCTAGTTTGTACATATACAATATACTCACATAAGTAAGAGTTTAGGTTTCTTTTCTTGGTGGAATGCTACGGCTACCTAGAGGCGAGAGAATGATTAAATGATATACACTCTACAACGGTATTGCTACATGCATGCACTTATTCCTCGCTTCAAAGAATAAGTACTACTACTTGTTAATTTTTTATACATAAGTTTACATGTGACTGCCCACATTAATTAAGCTTAGCTAGACAATCACCCGCGTATCAAGACTTTGTTTTCAATCAAGATTATAGAGTAGATGAAAATTAGTTACTTGGGAAATAATAACTTTTGATAACCTACTTTGGTTTCGTTCCCTACTCACACAAATTCTTTCTTTTTCTCATCAACCCATGTCTATTATTTCTGTGTCACCTTCAGGACAATCTCCTTGTCTCTTTACACCACCCACCCGGGCCCTCCACGAGGCGTCGTCGCCTGTAGCACAATTTTGTCAAATATGATTGAATTGTGCAGAAGACTGATCATGTCCTAGTAAATGAGGATCGAATCCCTCATTTACCTTGTTAAGCTGACTAAGATGGAAGATGATAAACGAACAAAGATCTTTATTGAAAGAAGTGTTTCTTGATAGAGAAGAATCGAGAGAGACCGGTCACTAAGGAGAAGAAAAGAAAGATGATTTACAATACTACTATCTCCTTACATATATCTTTCTTTCTGACTATATACGAAGTAGGTAATATAGGATGTTACATATCAGTATACATAACAATATATTATGCACTACTATATTATCCTAATACCCCCCCCCCCCCCCAAGACTTAGATTGTGTGAATATAAGTCTTGACTTAGGCTGGTCTCATGCCGAGTTTAGGTAGTGTGGACTGGTACACTTTCCCGGTCAAGAGTTTTGTCAGAATGTCTTCTAGCTGCTAAGAACCTTGGACATACTCGACCTGAATCAATCCTGCTCGCAGCTGGTCTCGCATGTAGTGGCTGTCAAGTTCTATGTGCTTCGTCCTCTTGTGTGCCACCGGGTTTTTGGTGATGTGTATTGCAGAAAGGTTATCACACTTCAATGACTGGTTACTAGAACAATGCTTGTGACTTCCAGTTCATGCAGAAGCCGTGTTACTAGCTGAGTTCGTGGTGACTTGTCGCAACGCTCTGTATCAGCATCGGCGGAGGAGAGGGCGAGAGATACTTGCTTTTTGGACTTCCAACTTAGCGGGGAGCCACCGAGAGTGATGAAATAACCTGAAATAGACTTTCTCGTGATTGGACATGATGCCCAATCAGAGTCACAAAAAGCCAACAAAGCTAAGTTAGTATTCTTGTTAAAAGAAATGCCAAAACCTAAAGTGCCTTTCAGATAAGCAAGTGTGTGTAAAGCTGCTTTGTAATGTGCATCAGTAGGTTTTTGGAGAAATTGACTTAGGTGCTGAACAGTATATGCCAAGTCAGGTCGAGTGCTGATAAGAAAATTCAGTTTTCCTCTTTAACGTTTACAAATGAAATTCTATTTAAATAAACAATCCCCTTCAATATCTGATCATCTTCAACGCAACGCCGCTACGCTCTTTCTCACCTAAACTCTCAAAAATTCACGTTCTTCATTCTGTCATTGTCAGATCTCTTCCCTGGTGCTAATTAGGATTCCGTCGGGTAAAGTCTTCTACTTAGGTGGTTTATTAATTTATTCGATTGTGTTTAGTGGTTCTTGATTGTTGATTATACATGTTTAGACTCCGATTACGTCGACGAACGCTACCAGTAACTCTGTAGAGTTGATCTCCTGAAGTGAATTGATTGTTCAGGTAAATCTCTATGCTCATGGATGTTGATTTTGTGGTTTACAAATTGGAGGAAAATATTTTGGATCTTTGATTTCGTTATTGTTGAAGGATTTTCAAATCTCTGATTGAGGTTTAGCAAATTGGGATTCTTCCCATGTTTTGAGAATGGTGGAATTGAAATATTTTGTGTGATTTGATTGTAGATTTTGGAGTCTTTCACTTTCACAGGGATTGTTATTATGTCTGGGAGCCCATAGGTGCTCCCCATTGTTATTATTATTTGCGCTGCACACAATTGTAATACCCCGAATTTTTGTAACCCTAATGGAAACCATATTTCCTTAGGAATTATTAGAGAACACGAGGAAACCATAGTGGTCGGGAATCAACCAAGAAACCTTGGAGAAACCCTAATTCAGAAAGTTCCGAAAAACACTAAAATTTCAGGGAGTTACTTAGAGTTCAATAAGCCTCGGTCAACTGTGGTCAAACCTTGGTCAACCTTGGTCTAACCTCGGTCAAACATTGGATAATGGTAAAACCTTGGTCAATGGTCAACTTTGACCATGAGGATGCAGTGGTGATGCAGTGATGATGCAGTGATGATGTAGTGATGATGCAGTGATGATGTCGGCATGACATAATGATGATGTAAGCGTCGAGGTGTCAATAGATGATTAGTTACACATGGTCCAATCAAGAGAAGCCTTGTGTCACCTTCATTAATGAGGGGAGGTCACACATGGATGGTGGAGATTAATCCAAGCAAAATATCTACGATCCGACGGCTGTAAATGAAGACATCTTCCTTAACCTCCTTACTATGCACTAATTCGTCCTTTTGTAATCATTTTAGGGATAAGCCTTATCCATTCATTAATGAGGGAGGAGACACTCCAAGGGCTGGGATTAGTCTTAGCCAAGTGTCCATCATCCAAGGGGTTACAAAGGATAAGGTTTATCTCTTTAATCATTACACTTAATTATGAAGTAAAATTAACTCCCATTTGAAGTCCATTCACGCCTATATAAGAGGAGATGGGGGCCTGGCTTATTTGCTATTCTCTACACACTGAAACGCCATTAGATGTCCATAGAAGCTTCTAGAACACAACACCCACCATTAGAGAAGAGAATTCAAGCTAGAAATCAAGGAAAAACAAGATTTCAAGGAGGGAGAAGAAGCTGGTGACCTTGGGCGAATTGGTGGTGGAAGAAATTGATTCAATTAGCTAAGGGACTTGTAAGGTCGTGGCTAGAATGGCAAGGAGATTCCAGGTAACACTTATGCTCACCATTTCTTTCTTTAAACCCTGATTTTGAGCTTTAACTCTTGTTGATGGTAACTTCCGAACCCTAGCTTCTCTTGAGCTTAAATTTTGACAGTGTTCTTAGATAGTTATTACTTGACTAAGATCAAAAATTCAGGCGAAAATAACTTTGGGAAGTAGGCTAATTTCTAGGAAACTTTTAGGAAGGAAAAATGTGTTTTAAGACTCCATGAGTGATTTCGATGGGATTTCATTGAGTTTGATGTGTTATTCTACCCTATATGAACTCATAATAATTGATTATAGATGGTGGGAACTCGTGGTTAGACATAAAAATGCTAGGTTAAGTGGGAGGGCTTAAATGGTGCTTTAAGCCTTGAGACTTAGTTAAATAGGTTTCCGAATTCATCTTGCCTTGAAATTTTGAGGGCATTCTTATATTTAGAATTTAGATCCATGGTCAAAATTTTAGATCGAACTCATTTGGGAAGTCATTCGAATTATTAGGAAGTGATTTGGGTTAAAGGTGTGCTTTAAGCTTGTATAAATGTAATTGTGTGTTGGTTATTGGATTTAATGGTTTATCTGGTCATTATAGTCCTAATATTACTTGTGGTTTAGTTTTATGAGATTGTGAAGTGTAAAATATATAAGGAAGTCCTGTAAGCATATGTATGTGTGTTAAAACTTGGAAAGAAGGAAAATTGTGTTTAAGTGTGGTTTTGGGTGTTTTGTTGCTTGGTTTAGCCTTGAAAGGTTTGGAATGATATTGGTTTGACTATTTATCAGAAAATATGATGTGGATATCTTAACCCCTTTCTAAGGATGATTGTGTGTAATATTCTTCTGGATGGTTTTGGAAATGATTTTTGAGTTATCCTTGTGCTGAATGTTGATTTATGACTGATAAGAGATTGAGCTGGTTTCTGGTTGAGTGAATGGTATATTCATGGAAGGAGCTTATTATTACACGAATTGTGAAGAATCTATTAAAGAGTTTTACTACTTATTTGATCATGATTATGAATGTTGGATTGAAATTGTATTGTGTGTGATACTATGTGATGGTGGACTTGTTGGTTGGTTGGATGGTGATATTGAGAAAGGCCATGGTTAGCCTCATTGAGAAAAGCTGTTTGAGCAACTGAATATTAAGTCATTTTATGGCTTGCCGTATTGGAGACTGATTATTAGACTCCTACCAATGAATTGGGGTCGTCCTATGATCTACTCTTTGAGCTATGGTTAGCCTTAGGGGGTGTGCACACTTAAGGACATAGGGCCAGAGAATTGAGAGTTGTGGATTTCACTTGTGATTCCAGTGGGGTGTTGAGATTTATCTGATTCACGAGGTACGAATGTGATGGTAATCCAAGGGCAGGTAAACTCTTCTGTGTGATATACTCTTATTGCATTCCTCTGCTTGCGTGATGATGTTGGATGCTTATTTGTTATGCAAAGAGTTTTAAAGAGAAAATGAATTTTACAGGGTGAGGTAATTGTTACTCAGTTTCGCTGATTTTGTGCAACCTCTTCGTGTGTTTGTTTGGATTTATGGTTGCAGGTGAAGTTAAATCTTTGTGTGATATTGCTCTTGAGCTTGGGACAAGGGAACGCGCCGACATAGCTAGGAATTTCATTTATTTGTAAGTGGCATACTCCTTGGAGCATGTTCCGGGAGTTAGGTTGTAGGTGGATTAGCCTTAGCATCCACACTAGTTGGTGTGGGTGTGGCGGTAGCACTCCGGTTTGGCTTAGGTGTTAATTAGTCTTCCGCTGTAAAATATTGTAAAAACTTGGACAAGTCAGTAAAAAAAATAGGGTGTGAAAACCGGGGTGTTACAGAGTGGTATCAGAGCAGGTTTGGTCTTTAGAGAGCTTTGGTTGAGTTAAGATTAAATCTAGGCTTAAAATTTGACAAGCCGTGGGGATGGGAATTGTGTTTGTTGCTTGTTACCTATTTGTTTGGCTGTTTGGAATTAGTTAGATAATTGGGGCTATACTAGGATTAAAGTGGAACTTGTTTAATAGTGCAAATTGCTTGAATCTGACGTGGAAGGTTGACCTTGATCCTGGTCAGATCAAGGGAAACTGAACACAAATTGAGGTGGAAGGATAGTTCAACACTGGCACTGACCATGGCAGGGTTGGAGGATTCCTGAAGCTTCCTGTAAGTGATCACGAAAAATTAGATCAGAGTAGCGCAGTGGAAGCGTGGTTGGTGTAAGACATAGGTGTTGATTAGTGGTGAAATAATTGAGGATAGTTTGATATTAATATCTGAGAATGATGTAATAGGACACTTAAAGTGTTTGGCATGTTTATATGATCTAAATTATTATCTTATTGCTATGTGGTGAATTATCTTAAGTAGATGGATTGTTATTGTATGTGGTGAATGTTGTCACTTTATGTGGTAAATTATTTGAGGTGGTTGTTATTTGAGGCGGTTATATAAATCACTTATGGTGGTTGAGAATCTTTGTGTTGTTATGTGGATATAGCGTGTATAGTGGAGAGATAATGTTGTGTCTTATTGTTATGTGATGTGACTGTGAGGTGAGTTTAAGCTTCGAGGACAAAGCTTTATTTAACGGGGGGAGAATGTAATACCCCGAATTTTTGTAACCCTAATGGAACCATATTTCCTTAGGAATTATTAGAGAACACGAGGAAACCATAGTGGTCGGGAATCAACCAAGAAACCTTGGAGAAACCCTAATTCAGAAAGTTCCGAAAAACACTAAAATTTCAGGGAGTTACTTAGAGTTCAATAAGCCTCGGTCAACTGTGGTCAAACCTTGGTCAACCTTGGTCTAACCTCGGTCAAACATTGGATAATGGTAAAACCTTGGTCAATGGTCAACTTTGACCATGAGGATGCAGTGGTGATGCAGTGATGATGCAGTGATGATGTAGTGATGATGCAGCGATGATGTCGGCATGACATAATGATGATGTAAGCGTCGAGGTGTCAATAGATGATTAGTTACACATGGTCCAATCAAGAGAATCCTTGTGTCACCTTCATTAATGAGGGGAGGTCACACATGGATGGTGGAGATTAATCCAAGCAAAATATCTACGATCCGACGGCTGTAAATGAAGACATCTTCCTTAACCTCCTTACTATGCACTAATTCGTCCTTTTGTAATCATTTTAGGGATAAGCCTTATCCATTCATTAATGAGGGAGGAGACACTCCAAGGGCTGGGATTAGTCTTAGCCAAGTGTCCATCATCCAAGGGGTTACAAAGGATAAGGTTTATCTCTTTAATCATTACACTTAATTATGAAGTAAAATTAACTCCCATTTGAAGTCCATTCACGCCTATATAAGAGGAGATGGGGCCCTGACTTATTTGCTATTCTCTACACACTGAAACGCCATTAGATGTCCATAGAAGCTTCTAGAACACAACACCCACCATTAGAGAAGAGAATTCAAGCTAGAAATCAAGGAAAAACAAGATTTCAAGGAGGGAGAAGAAGCTGGTGACCTTGGGCGAATTGGTTGGTGGAAGAAATTGATTCAATTAGATAAGGGACTTGTAAGGTCGTGGCTAGAATGGCAAGGAGATTCCAGGTAACACTTATGCTCACCATTTCTTTCTTTAAACCCTGATTTTGAGCTTTAACTCTTGTTGATGGTAACTTCCGAACCCTAGCTTCTCTTGAGCTTAAATTTTTACAGTGTTCTTAGATAGTTATTACTTGACTAAGATCAAAAATTCAGGCGAAAATAACTTTGGGAAGCAGGCTAATTTCTAGGAAACTTTTAGGAAGGAAAAATGTGTTTTAAGACTCCATGAGTGATTTCGATGGGATTTCATTGAGTTTGATGTGTTATTCTACCTATATGAACTCATAATAATTGATTATAGGTGGTGGGAACTCGTGGTTAGACATAAAAATGCTAGGTTAAGGTGGGAGGGCTTAAATGGTGCTTTAAGCCTTGAGACTTAGTTAAATAGGTTTCCGAATTCATCTTGCCTTGAAATTTTGAGGGTATTCTTATATTTCTAATTTAGATCCATGGTCAAAATTTTAGGTCGAAATCATTTGAAAGTCATTCGAATTATAGGAAGTGATTTGGGTTAAAGGTGTGCTTTAAGCTTGTATAAATGTAATTGTGTGTTGGTTATTGGATTTAATGGTTTATCTGGTCATTATAGTCCTAATATTACTTGTGGTATAAGTTTTATGAGATTGTGAAGTGTAAAATAATAAGGAAGTCCTGTAAGGATATGTATGTGTGTTAAAACTTGGAAAGAAGGAAAATTGTGTTTAAGTGTGGTTTTGGGTGTTTGTTGCTTGGTTTAGCCTTGAAAGGTTTGGAATGATATTGGTTTGACTATTTATCAGAAAATATGATGTGGATATCTTAACCCCTTTTCTAAGGATGATTGTGTGTAATATTCTTCTGGATGGTTTTGGAAATGATTTTTGAGTTATCCTTGTGCTGAATGTTGATTTATGACTGATAAGAGATTGAGCTGGTTTCTGGTTGAGTGAATGGTATATTCATGGAAGGAGCTTATTATTACACACGAATTGTGAAGAATCTATTAAAGAGTTTTACTACTTATTTGATCATGATTATGAATGTTGGATTGGAAATTGTATTGTGTGTGATACTATGATGGTGGACTTGTTGGTTGGTTGGATGGTGATATTGAGAAAGGCTATGGTTAGCCTCATTGAGAAAGCTATTTGAGCAACTGAATATTAAGTCATTTTATGGCTTGCCGTATTGGCGACTGATTATTAGACTCCTACCAATGAATTTGGGTCGTCCTATGATCTACTCTTTGAGCTATGGTTAGCCTTAGGGGGTGTGCACACTTAAGGACATAGGGCCAGAGAATTGAGAGTTGTGGATTTCACTTGTGATTCCAGTGGGGGTGTTGAGATTTATCTGATTCACGAGGTACGAATGTGATGGTAATCCAAGGGCAGGTAAACTCTTCTGTGTGATATACTCTTATTGCATTCCTCTGCTTGCGTGATGATGTTGGATGCTTATTTGTTATGCAAAGAGTTTTAAAGAGAAAATGAATTTTACAGGGTGAGGTAATTGTTACTCAGTTTCGCTGATTTTGTGCAACCTCTTCGTGTGTTTGTTTGGATTTATGGTTGCAGGTGAAGTTAAATCTTTGTGTGATATTGCTCTTGAGCTTGGGACAAGGGAACACGCTGACATAGCTAGGAATTTCATTTATTTGTAAGTGGCATACTCCTTGGAGCATGTTCCGGGAGTTAGGTTGTAGGTGGATTAGCCTTAGCATCCACACTAGTTGGTGTGGGTGTGGCGGTAGCACTCCGTTTGGCTTAGGTGTTATTTAGTCTTCCGTTGTAAAATATTGTAAAAACTTGGACAAGTCAGTAAAAAAAATAGGGTGTGAAAACCGGGGTGTTACAACAATGTTGCAGTTAAGCCCTATGATCTACTATGTTACTGCTGCTGTTCATAATGGGTGTGCACACTTAAGGACTTAGGGTGAGGTGGTTGTTTGATGGTCCCATAGGTGACTGTCCTGGAATTATTGTTTGGGGTCCCATAGATGACCCCATGTTTGGAAATGTGGTTATCTCCTGTTGAAAGCTCCCTACTATTGATTGGTTGATTATTATTGTTTCTGGAAAATTATTCAATTGTTCAAGATTAATCTTTCTCCCTCGTCTGATTGATAAATGGATAAATGAACTTCAAAATCTATTTTACACAATGAGGTAGGATTTACTTAGTTTTTTTTTTGCGCGCGATCCCTTCGTGTTTTTGTCTATTGTTTTCTGATCGCAGGTAATGGTTGCTGAAGTTTGGGGATTGGGAACACGCTACCACGTAGTTCTAGAGTTGATTAATTGTTGCTGAGACAAAGTATTTAAATTATGATGTTTTGGATATTTACTTCTGTTGAAATGTTTAAAGGTTAGCTGAGCACTCATGGGTTGAGTATGGCGGTAGCACTCTAGATTTGAAAGTATTTTCCGCTGTTTTTATGTTAAACATTCACTTTCCATTAGGATTAATATTATGGTCATTTTGTACCTTCTAATCTTGTTTTTGTTTTTATTTTCGTAAATTTGGACATGTCCGAACGTCCGTCCGGACATCCATGTTCGGACAGGCCCCGAGAGTATTTTATTTTTCACAGTTTTAGTGTGTCTGAACATATGTCCAAACTTACATGTTCGGACAACATGCGAGGATGGGTCTGAACTGTAAGTCTCGGCACATGTCCGAACTTACATGTTCGGACTAATGTTCGGGCATACCTTGTTTCTCAGTTTTTAGACTTGTTTGACATCCGTTTTAATCCCCGTCTGCGGCGTTGAATTCGTATTGTTTTCTACTTTATAATGAAGCAAAATCCAGGGTGTTACAAATATCAACACTAAAAAGGAACCAAAATTCCATTTTTAGCCTCACCAATGAACATGGGGAAATTCTTTATGGAAGTGTGAATATTTTGGCTGCCTGGTTAGCGCTACCAGGGATCCTAAGGCTCTAGGGAAATTTACAGTTCTTCGTCATGAATTTGAACCTCTCTAATCGTAGAATTTTGCGTCCTAACACATGGGACCCCCATACACACCAGGTTGAAAGTGATAAATTCTTAGGCTTTGGTGGATACACTTCCAAGTTCTACAAAGTTACCTGACTCATAGTTAGAGAGGACTTCAACAAAGCATTCAAAAGTTTCTCCTACTTTGCTAGGATCTTGAAGAAAATAAACACCACTCTCATCTCTTAATTCCAAAGTGCGACTCAGTTACTTCCCCAATGGACTCCAGGCCTATCTTCTGCTATAATAATTTTTCCAGGTCATAAGTAAGATTCTGGTAGAGAGATACAAAGAGATCCTTCCCTCCCAACAATCCACAACTAAACAACCTTTATTAATGGGAGGCTAATCTATTATAACATTAATTTATGTTCTATTCTCATGAAGCACAAAGGTCCACTTATCTCCCAAATGTATAATCTAGGCGGATATTACAGATAACTAGGAATTTCTTCATACGAGCCTCATCTACCTTAACTTTCCCTTTATCTTTATCAAATGGGTTATGCAAGGCATCATTAACACCTTATTATCTATTACACTAATGGTTCAGTTACTCAATTTCTAAAGGCGAGCTTGGTCTTTGTCAATGAGGCCCTTTCCCATACCTTTTTTTTTCTTATAATAGATATCACGTCGCTCCTCCTTGATCATCTTCATTTTAAAACCTGGTTTCGCTTCCGTTTAACCTGTAAGCCCCTTCATCTTCTACCTTGTATTTGCTATTAACACTTGCTTTTATATCGTGGAAACTTGGCTCTATTTCCCTCATGCTAAACAAAGTAAACATTTCCTTTGAGGCCTCGGGGCTTAGAATTACCATCTCTAAATGTGATATCTTCCAGGGGGTGGGTGGGTGGGTTTCCCATCCCATGATACAAACTCGATTCTTCTTTTCATTGAGCTTTCTGCTCAGTACATCCCCTATATATCAGGACATCTCTATCACGACAATCTAACCTCTCCTACGCTGGTCACCTTACTCTTATCTATTTGTCCTATACGATGTTGTTGGTATTCGAGAAGTATCAATCAAGCCCTGACTATTTTTTCATGGCTATCATTAAACTTTACCCTTCCGTCCTCAAATATGGAGAAGCCAATGGTCAACTCAACCTAACCCCTATGTTGCTTGGAATCCGGTTTGTACGACAAAGAAGCATGGTGGCATTAGCCTTAAAGTTACCTCCACTTTTGGAACATGTGCTTCATTCATTCATAAGTCAATTTGTGCAATTTCTCTTACTCCAAATAATTTAGATCCAGTTATCCATTGTGTCCATATGAGAACCTTCCCTTTTGGACGATCACCACCAAAGATTATGACCCTTAGATTCGGTAATCTATATCCTTTTGTGGGACCATGGTTGATGCCACTTATCTCGATGACATCTACCATCTCCGCCCCTTTGAATTGTTCATACAACAATTGTTCCTTCACCCTCCCCCTGTAACACCTTGATTCTCAACCAAAACGTAACTTACACGGTAATAACATTATCGCTGTGGAAATTAGAGAAAAACCTAATCCGGGGTATTACTGTTACACCCCACATAGGTGAGTGCTAAGGTTAAACTTTCTTACTCAAAATACCTCTTTATTAAGCAAGGAAACAAAATAAGTCATTAACAAGTTAGTACAACTCTCAAGTCACATTACTAAAAGCCCACAAATCTTGGAAGCCCAATGAGGCCCAACAACTAAGCAGGGTTCCATCTTGAAACCAATTGACTATAGGTGGAGTATCCCTTTTAATTATTAAGCACTTACAAGATTCTTCCTTTTCCTATGTGGTTTACTATAGCTCACACGTGCAATGCATTAACATTACTAATAACTTTGCTCCATGAGGCTGCTCAAGAATCTAATTGTCATCTTTTCTGTTTGTTCTTGTACTGGTTAGGTTAAGAATGTGTGACTGGCTGGTGATCCTAACTAATTTTTCCACCATCATCAATCGCCTCTTCAAATATCTTACACAACAAGCAAATGAGGCCAATGGACAGGGTGCAAAGAGTGAAGATCATGTCCACAATTCACGGTATATGGATTGAGCGGTACAAGGTACCATGGTGAACCTGAGAACTGGTGCTTCCAAGGTCACCTTGGAAATAAAGTTCTCTCTCAACACCATTATTTGGCTAAGACTCGAATTTTATTAGATTGAACATGGTTTGCCTGAGGATGTCCTCAACTTGTAGTGTGTTTGTGGTTTTCGCTTTTTGCTTCCCCTTCTCCCCCTCTCTCTTGTATATCCATACATTGGGTAATTAGCTGCCTTTTGTAGATCTTGATAGTGAGACAACTTCTTACCCCCATTTTGATGAACATTTAATGTATAATTTCACTCTTTTATCTTAGGAAAATTCACAACATGCCTTGAAAAAGTTTCATATCTCGTGATATACTTCGATTTTGAAACTTGTTTTCATATGCCATGAAAAGTTTCATAATTCACAATATACCCTTATTTTCTAAAATGACCATGAATAATGACTATTAAAACCCGAGACATTGCAGATCATGTTTCAAGTTTAGGGTATACTACTTTTTTTATTCAAAGGTATTTTAAAAGTGTCAAAAAATTAAAACACTAAAAAAATAAATAATTATAGATATATTTAAAAGGGTAATAAAATTACAAAAAACTAAAAAGATATAAAATTAAAATAATAATTTTTTAAATATTAAACATACAAAAAATTTTAAACTAATTATTTTTTGGTCTACTCTTTGTTTTTTTACTTTCTAGGATGAAATATAATTTTCATCTTCATTAAAATATAATTTTTTTATTCTAGTCAATATTTTATCAATACTATAATGTTTTTAATCACCAATACAAACTTTTTCTTTTCATATGACACGGTGTGACCATTTTTGAGTTTGACATCAAAGTGAGCTCCTCTCTTTCAACTGGTGATGTTGTTTTTGGACACTTTCTCCACTTTTTGCTCTCATTGTTTAAAGACAAAAGTGTTTCTAGTATCAAAACCTCTACTTTGCACCACTTTCTCTACTACTCGCAGGTTTCATATGCAATCTAACTACTATGAATGAAGTTATGAAACACAAATTCAAACATTTATAAAACTGTTCCCAAACTTAGCATTATAAACATAGTATTTTTACTATATATATAGTACGTAACTGAGTGATAGGACCTGAGTTTTTCCACAAAGACAGGAGAACCCACACCGTAAGAATTAGGTTCTGTTGTTTCTACTAACAATGCATATATAATAACAATATCACTATGAATTTGATAGAAAAGATGCTTGTCTGCTGATTGCCTCTACCACTCAGGATGAAATTTTTGCATAGAAAAACAGGAATACGAGATTATATGAAGAAGAGTTCGTACAATGAATCATTTGATAGATAACGACATGCCTATCAACATCTATTACAGTTGGTATCAGGTAGTTATTCTATTCTATCAATCATATACTATTATATCATACTAGCTAGCTTAATAACAACAATAATAATAATATGACAATCAATAATATATTCCTGTCAAATGATCCTGCTTCACCATCAACGTTCCATTACAGCTGCACGTTACCACTCACGTCGTTCCTTTGGATAATATATAAATGTGTAATATACCGATCACTACTTGACCAAATTGTTCAAGTTCACTGCCAATCGATTGTTTTTTCTCTGCGACTAGTTGAACATCAGTACCTCCAAGTAATATTGTATGCCATATATGATATATATATATATATATATATGATAAATGTTATGCTAACATTTGCGGGTACATCCGAATCCGATTATGATTTTGCTGTTTTTTCCTTTGCCTAGAATATACATGTGGTTAGAGATACAAATGCTTCTCAATGCCACTTACAATGATTGGATCCTGGAGGCCATCAACACGTACCTTTTGGATTGTTTACTCTTTATCTTCGTCTTTTTTTCCTTTGATCCTAGTAATATATATGGTCTAGAAACTTCAAGAAGCGGTGAGATGGTTGGAATTTATGAGTGGTCACCTTTATGAGACTATTAAGTGACAGTTTATGTGATACATATAAAGCCAAAATAAACAATTAAATTCAAATAATTTTATCTTGCAAAATAAATTATAAGTTTTAAAAATACAATTTTCAATTTTGTGTCCATCTATATGCAATTTTCATAACAAGACCAAAAGTGAAAATATTTCCACAAATTTCGCAATTTTATATCAGTTACATTTTGTAAGCAGTTAGAAGAACATGGAGCTTGTGCCATGGTAGAAGATGGTTTCTGCCACGTGTCAACACGTTATTAGATAATAAATGAAAGAAAAAATAAGAAGACAAGCAAATATACTCACGTGCGTACGTAGTCTTTGATGGGGGGATGAATGTGGTTTTATTAGTAGGAGAGAGAAATATTTTTTTTTCAAAATGTTATAACTTACAAAATAAAATGCAAAATGAAAAAAAATATACCATTGTTCATCATTTTTCGTGCTCTTCAAAACAAGATGCATCATGGATATGTTTTGGTAAACTTAAAATTTTATATTTTTAGAATGATATATATATATTAGGTATTTTTAAAGTGAATCTTATTCATTAGCAAAATAAATAATCTTTAATAATAAAATGAACCTTATTCATTAACAAAATGAATCATAACCCCAAACACTCTAAAAACCACTCTAGGAAGTAAAAAAACGTCAAGATATTTTTATGGTCTGTAGTGCAGGGTTTAGGGGCTAACCCTTAACCACAACCCCTAAAAACCTGTCAAATCAGTAATAACAATATAAAGTGTAGACTAATAACAAAAAGATTACCCCTACCTCCCAAACACCTTAAAATCCACACTCGCATAAGTTTGTGGTAGGATTAACTTTTACTAGTATTAAATAAAATATTCACTTTTCTTAAACCTTTGATTCACCTTTAAAAATCTTTGATTGACTTTTCTTAAACCTTCTAAACTTTTCTTAAACCTCTAATTCACTTTTCTTAAACCTCTAATTCACTTTTCTTAAACCTCTTATTCAATTTAGTTAAACAATCTCTATTTACGAGAATCACTTTTCTTAAACCTCTTATTCACTTTTCTCAAACGTGTGATTCACTTTATAAAAACCTCTGATTCACATTTTTTAAACCTCTTAATCACTTTAGTTAAACAATCTATGCTTACGAGATTCACTTTTCTTATTACTCTGATTCACTTTGTAACAACTCGTGATTCACTTTTTACAACCTTTGATTCACTTTTCTAAAACCTCTGATTCACACTAGTCAAACAATCAGAATCACTTTAGTTAAACAATCTGTTTATGAGATTCACTTTTTTTAACCTCTTATTCACTTTTACGTAACTCTCTGGTTCGTTTTTAACAACATTCTATTCATTGTTTAACAACCTTTGATTCACTTTTCGTAAACTTAAGATTCATAATGAATTTTAAAAAACGTGTACATACAAAAAATAAAATAAAAATTTATTAAAACATGCTCATGTTTGGTCTTTTTTTAAAGAGCTCGAATTATGATAAACATTGGTATAAAATTTATGTTATTTGGACTTATATTTAATAAACTACAACATTTTACATTTTATAAAAGTATAGAGCATAAAAGGACAAATAAATGTAAAAGACCAAAAGACCCATCACCATATTACAACCTGGTGACTAAGGCGCCAGGCTCGAATTCGCGTTTGTAAGTGTATATAAGTATATATATGTGATTCACCCTATATGATAACCTAAATACATCAACCGACAATACTTTCACAGCATAAAAAAATTTATCCATGTCCAAAATATTTATATATCAGAATCTTTCATTTGGATTAGACTTGACAATAGTAAACCGACTCGAAAAACTGAACTCTATTGAATCGAATCAATCCGAACTTGAATCACAACTAAATAATATAACTTGAAAAATGACCTGTAAATAAAAAAATCTCAGGTCAAATCGAACTGTTATATGTATTATATAACCGAGAGTCAATCACAATCCGTAACCATCCGAACAAGAGTGACCTAAACCGTAAATAAACCACATCAAAGTCACCCATAACTAATAATGATCTGAAACCCAGAGTGACCTGAACTGAAAACCAACTTAAATAATCCATACCGAATTAACTCGAACCAAATCCATATGACCCAAATTAATATATTACATTTAAATGTACTGTTATTGAAATACCCCAAATTATTAAAGCATGGATTAAATATTTAATCACATTAATTAAGGCCTAAACATGCCTTAAAAGTCAACTGAGAACAACAGTGGTCAACACAAATCAAGATGTTGCACCCTTTGACTGTTAAGGGTAAATAATACCCAAATGAACTACTTAGGCCTAAAAATTTGTCCTAAGCATATTAACACATTACTAAACATATTACAATTGTTGGGCAACACTCCAACACAAAGAACAAGCACTTTCATGCTTCAGGGTCAAAAAGGGCAAAAAGGTGCTCTAAGAAACCTTAAAAATCTAATGACCTCTAAATGATATAAAATTGGATACCATGATCAAATATCATGTAAGGAACACAACAAAACCGTTGTCAAAGAAAACCAAGCCCAGAAACACCTTGCGACACAAAATGTGCACTAAAACTCCTTAAAGCACGTTTTTGTGTAATCGCCTTCTAAATTGGTTTTAAATGGGCTAAAAGGTTATAAATACCTTTAAATATAATAAAATATCATATTATATGATATTAGGAATTTAATTCCAGAAATTTACAAATTTTTACAAATTTAATATTAAAATATTAATAAAACCCTAAAAGGGAGCCCGCTTGAGTCAACATTGACTAAGAATGGTCAAGAGGTCAAAGTTTGACCCCTTGGACCACATGAGGTCGACATACACAGGCTGGGGGAGTCAAATTTCGTCACTTCCAATACAATAAACAAGACTTAAATGAGTCTCCTTAAATTAAGGCTACTTTTGCCTTTATTAGTTTATACACTCACTTTAGGCTCCATTATTTGATCAATCAAGCCTCAATTCGTGGGAGCCTTCCTTTCTCTTCAATCAGCCAACCCCATGTCCCCTCCTTATCTCTTTGATGAGTCACCTCCAATAATGAGACAATAAACTAATCAATAATGCATTTTCAATCAAATATTAGCCATTCTAGTCACTCTCTCTCCCCCTAGCTGCATTCATTTCGGTGAAGCAGCTCCTCCAAGCTCTCTCAACCGAACTTCTTCAGTTGGAAGGTAAACCTAACTTCTAAGCTTCGAATTAATGGTTTAAGGCTTGTTTTTGGCTCTTTTTCTTCATCTCTTCACCACCTATGCTTAGATCTCGTGACTAATCAGTTCCTATGGCTTATTCTCAGTGTTCTAAGGTTAGAACATCAATCAAATTCGAATGAAACAAGTTTAGAGACCAAGGTTGCTCAAAATCTCATTTTAAGGTAAAAATGTGCTTTAAGCTCATATCTTTTGATTCCCTTCAAGTTCGGCTGTGAAACTTTGTTCCTAGCCTTATTTCCTTCTCCTTTTCATGTGGAATCAGTTGGTTAGCCATTTGGAGCAAGGGTGGCCGAGATCCAAAGGAAATACCCTCTTTTAAGGCATTTTTCCAAGGTAAAACCTAATAACAAGGTAGCTTGTTGAGATCTAGCTATTTCCTATGTCAATATGGTAGATCTAACACCTTGTGGTGTGCTTGATTCAGGTCGAAACCATCTTGAACTCTCCTTGCATTCTTAAGGTGATTTTTGCCTTAAATCTTACATTAAATTACTTCTTATGGTTAGATCTTTCTTGGAGACTAACTAGGCATTGGTTTCTGTTGAAAACATGTAAACAAGCTGTGGAGAATTTCTCCTTAAGGTGGCGAACTCAAACAAGGCTTTACCTAAGCTAAATCAAGGTATAAATCACTTAAAACCTTAACTTGATACATTACACAAGTTTAAGTGTGTGTATGTCAATTGCCGTGAGTGAAGGAGAAAAAAGGTCTTGTTTGACCTTAAAGTGTTTAAGGAATGGTTTAATAAATTTTATAACTAATTAAACAAGCATAATTGTCAAATTAAGACATTATGTGGAAGTTTGGTAATTAAATGGAAAGTGTGTGGTGAGGCCGAAATTTATAAGTGTTTTTGGGACATTTATGTGTAATTTATTTTGCAAGCCAATGTTTGTAATAAGGCCATGTATTTTAGGCCATTTTATTTATGCATTTACAAGCTTTTAATTAAGTTTAAGTAGTATAAATGCATTACCGAAAATAAATGGGGTATTAGGTGTAATTAAATTAAATTTAAGGGCTTTAGAATAATAAGGCCGAAAATTAGAGTTAAAAAGAAGTTAAAATAAAGTTTATAAGATTTTATAAAGTTTGGGGGTAAATGGTGATTTCTAGAAAGTATGGGTACTAAACCGTAATTATAAGGAATTGTTGGTCAAAGAAATATTAAGGTGGTCAACCTTGACCATATGCTAGGTTTGACCAAATAAATAAGTTAGATAACTTATTTAAGGTGTTATAATAAGATAAGTATTTTATGGTAATATTTTTATGACATATGTGGTAAATATGTTATTACCAAAAATAAAGGGTGTACAATGGTATTTTAAAACACCCATGGGCTATTAAGAATTTTTAGGAATTTATTGGGTTGTTTTTGGAATTAAAATAAACTATATATGTATAATATATAGTTATTATGTCATTATGACACTTTTGAGAAAAATAGATGGTGGAATGGTAAATACCAAGAGTATATGGGTTAATAAGGATATTATAACCCTTTGGTGAAATTTGGAGATTTTTAGAATTATTAAAGAGTATCTATTGAGATATGTGTATAAGATATGATTTTAATGATATGGTAAAACTATATGTTATAAATAGGGCCAAATGGCAACTATAGAATAGCACAAGGGCTGTTCAAATTTACAAAAAATAACCATAGTTATACTCTTTTATAAGTTAGAAATGTTATATTGAATGGTATATATAACATGGTAAAAAGAAAGGGGTGATTTGGTAAATAAAGGAAATTATGGTTTAAGGAAAAGTATAAGTTTTAATATGCCTATGAGGCAATATACAATAGTTTTGTATAAAAACTATAGGTTATGAGTTAAAGGAAATAAAAATATCATATAAAATGGTATTAGTATTTTGGTATACATTACATAATGTTATGTGGTCAAAAGGGAATTTAAATAAATTCAAGGGATATACCGAATTAATAAGAGTTGAAAGATGAATTTTAGACTAAGGTCTATAATGTTATAAATGTTATGACAATGATATGGTTTAGATGGAATTAATAAGGAAGGGTACTCACATAAAATAATGTGACAAACTATAAATCATGAGATTTATAAACTAAGGTGTTTATGGAATAAACCTTAGGAGTTGTAATTATACAACATAAGATGTTACATGATATTAGGATAATATCTTAATATAAGTCGTATAATATAATACAACTAATGGGAATAATCCTCAATAAAAGATGATAAAATGTAACATAAAATATAAGAGTTTATGAAACTCATGAGAATTACCTACGTGTGAAAAATAATATACTACCACAAGATAGGTATGGTTGATAAGGGTGAAAATATATACATACACAAGAATAATGTATATAAGGTGGATAAATATATTTTGGTTGAAAACCTTATGATTTAATGGTGGTGGTTATTTGGAAAAAAATATAGTTACAAACTATAGGCTATGAATTTTGCTAAGATAATGGGTAATGAAATACAAAGAATTATAATGGATGATGGAAAAAAATATATAATATAAGAATGCATGCATACATGCAACTATAGGTTACGTACCTAAACTAGATGTGGATAAGATTAAAAGAAATATAAGGAATTAAACTTAACAGTTGAAATAGTTTTGACGTACGCGTTTTAAGTAACAAAGCCGACTGTTTTAGAAAAACCTGTAACAAACAACTGTAGAAAACAGGGGTGAACTGTCGGGGTTACTTATGATTCGAAAATACCGGATGTAGTTAGTCATGGAGACTGACTTATAGTTTTATTACCGTTTAGAGTATACTTCTGACAAGGACGCTTGACGAGCTAACGGACTACACGGAGCGTAGGATCTTGCTGATTCATACTCCACCGTAATACAGTCAGGGTGAACGGTATGTAAAGGGGTTTGATCCGAGTTGTCCTAAGGTTGCTCCTTGGGCTCGGATTTGGTTGATATAACTTGTATGTTGTTATGTGTCTCTGATTGTCTCTGAGGGCTTCCTCAGTTCAGACTTCTGTGTGATCTGTGATAAGATCGTTTGTCTGAATATGATAATTAATATGCATGAACTGTATATTTATAGCTGCTTATCATTTACTGTTGTTGAGTTAACAGTATTGGTTCGTATATATGAACCTATATATATAAAACGAACTAGCGGCTATGGTGCTATCTTATATGAAATATAAGGAACGTAAGTAAAACGTTGTAGCACTATGATAATAACATATACATATTATCTGAGACTTTTATACGGAGCATTGGCCTTTCTATACGCCGCTCTTGTATCTAGCACTGGATCCCGAGTTTACAGACTCCGGATTGGACTAATGACCTTAGTCTGCTGTGTTAGAAATTTGGTAATGTGATGCGATGGTATAATTAATTAATTAATGGAATGGAAGTAAAGCCAAGAGGATGTGGCTCTTGGTGCGCGCGTGTGATCACAAAAACGATACCAGGATGTCCGCGTACGGGTCCGTAAGTATCAAGAAAATTTCCCGTGAGCTAGAATGGCTCGTTGGTCGGAGACTCTACCGTTGGAGTGGCTACTGCCGTGGGTGACCCGCCATAATATATGGGTAACTAGAGACATGTCGTTTTAACGAGACATTGTCACTAGGTATAACTGAACAACTAAAACAATTGAGACTTATACAGTGGCGAACAATACTATGGACGAGACTTAATACTTGTTTATTATTCTCGTTGTTTCGCTTTGTTGTTCATTGGTTTACTTGTAGTTATTTTATTGTGTGTTGACGGTTGGATGGAGCCTACAAGGCTAAGGTAAATTAAATATGATAACTGTACGCTACGGCGAATGTACATTGTACATTATATTGTATTGTTCGATACGTTCGATATATATTGTGGATTGTGTTATTAAATGATTGTGGATTGGATGGATGGTTGAATATCTATGAATATTTGGATGGATGAATATGTATATTATACATGTTTATTACGGTATTGGTTATAACTGTAAATGGTAAAAGCATGAAACCGATCTAAGAATAAGATGGTTAAAATGACAAGTGACCATTAGGGTCCAGGCCCGGCATACTCAGCGTCTATCGCTGATACTACACCATTTCAGGTTGTTGATTATTGTCGGAGCTGAAGAGCAGGAACAGGGTAATTGGAGATGTTGTATAGAAATGAAGATGGTGTATGGTCTTATGGTAAGGTTATGTATTTTTCAGGATTGGGTAGACGCTCACTTGTCGATGATTATGATTTATAGACTTAGTATGATGTATAGGAGTTTCTCGTTATCACTGCGGTTAGCGGTTTGTTTATTTTGGAAGTTGGATGTAGTTTGGCTACGTTGCTCGCATGGGCGAGTAACGGCCGGTGACACCCGAGTGAGTTTTGTAATTGTTATTTATTTTTCCGCTGCGAGACGTTTTAATCATTGCTACGTGAGAGATTATATCGTGTTTTGTGGTGAGGGGTGTTACAGTTATAATGTGTTTTGTTTGTATCCTACAAAATAGCAATATATTCTAATCAAATTATCCTTTAAACTTCCAAAGTGGTAATAATTAGAATACTAACCACCATTTAGTGTATTCTGACCATGTCTAGTTAAAGATAGTCTAATAAAATCTTTCTCACAAAAAAAATTCTTCCAAACTAGGAAAAGTAATAACTAATTATCTCAAAAGGATAACATTTGGTGTTGATGTCTCTTAGTACATTTGTTCTTTTTTTTTCAATATGTATATGTGGTGACATAAAATAATTATATACTCCCTCCTCTCATTTCAATTGTCTCATTTGTTTTATGACACGCTTTTCTTTCCGCCTCAACATGTAACATCTAAGATAAAATAATTTTATAAATCTAATTTTTGTAGTAGATTCCTTATTAGATTAACTATATATTAGTAAACTTAAATTTATAAAATTATTTTATCTTATACGTTAAATATTGAAGTCAAATAACATGCTCAAATAGTAAAAGACATTATACGGGACGAAGGTAGTAATAATAGTATAAAAGTAAACATGGTATTACATATTGATTGAAGGAAAATTTATTCGTCACTATCAACCGAATCTAACTAAATATTAACCTAAAGTGATTCAAGAAAAAAACGAGTAACTTAGAGGTTAGCAAACCAGACCAAAGGTTTTCCAAACTGACACCCCAAACCAAAAATCAACCACCGATCAAAACCGACTAAAATTCAGAAACACCGAACTTACCGAACAAAACAATACAGCCGATAGGATCTAACTTGAACCGAATGCTTAGCAATCTAAACTTAGCCCAAACCAAACCATGAATATTGAACCGAACGCGAACCGACAAACTAAAACTTTCAGATTCAACCGCGTGATACTATCTCTCCCCCTTTGACCTTTCTGTTTGCTTTTTGACACGTTTTTCCACATTAATATTAAACATATAAGATAAAATAATTTTATAAATCAAACTTTTTATAACATATAGAGTTTTTGACATAAGGATTTCATTCATTCAAAACTTAGATTTGTAAAATTATGTTATCTTATATGTTAAATATTGAAGTCAAACGACACATCCAAATAGTGAATAGGAAGGTCAAATGAGGACGGAGGGAGTACAATAATAGTGATCTTACACAGATTAAAATATTTAATCCCGTGGGAAGTTGGTGTATTGAATCGCAAATTTTATCATAGTGGTGACTCATATATGTACATTTAATGACTTAATTAACTTAGTGAATAATCTTTAGCTTGTTCAATATAGTGATCACTTAATATAGCTGATGAAGATATTAACAGTTTTTAAATGAGTCATCCCCTCATTTTAGTACATCAATGTACAGTGAGTTAGCAAATATTATTGAAAAATTTTGTTAAAACATAACTTGTAAGTTCGTAAGTATAAAATCAGAAGCCTCAGTACAAGACTGACAGAGAGCAGAAACGAGAAACGAGACAGAAAGTGTTTAGAAGAAAAACTCCGCTATCAATCTTATTATTGATAACTTGAAAACTCCTCACCTGATCTGTTCAACACTTTGAACAATCACTCTCACGTCTAATTCTAGACAAAAACGTTGATTACTATCAACAACTCTCTTCTCTCTCAAGACTCTTTTTTTGCGGTAGAAGCTCTACCTTTTCTGATGTTTTGCTGTACATTTATACTACTTGGAGGCAGATAACAACCTCCTAAATATCTACAAACAATATTTCTAAAACCAATATAAATACAAAATACAAGATCCTAAAATATCTCTAACTATTTCCTAGTATAATGCTGGCGCCTCTGATTTCACTCCTTCTTATTATTAAGTAAATATTCTGTTAATCTTCACTCAAAGCTGCTGACTGTAGAGGTTGTTGAGATAATATAGGCAGCCTTGGTTTAGGGATTTTGCCACATCAAAAACCTTCGGTAAATATACATTTACAGTTTCCCCCTTTTTTGATGTGAGCAAACTTTGTATGGTGAGATAATGTAGCATTCCCCCAAGATATGCATTCTTTCTTAAAACGAGCATTCCCCCTGAAGATGTTAAAAACCTTGCAGCACTTGAATGAGATTTGGTTAATCAAGTAACATATTCAAATTACTCACCATATTTCCCCCTTTTGCGAAATCAAAAAATGGTACTAAAAAGTCTATCTCACGGAGTGTAAAAATAGCATGCAAGATCATCAAAATGGCATTTTATACGAATTCATGCGTAGGAACACTAAACATAAGGATAGGCTGTCCATAGAAAAGGCAATGAATAGGAATAAAAGTGTCGCGGGTCAGGCTAAGGCTGACTAGGAAGCTGGCTATCGAAATGAAAAGGCAATGAGGTAGAAGATTAACACATACTTCAAGAATAGCTTCTTCAAATTTCTTCATTTTCTTCATCTGCTGAGGTAGACAGGCCAGAAGCTCTGAGGGTTTGTGACACACCCCAAAGCCTTAGGGGTTGTTTAACAATGCACTGATCATCGTTCAGTTCAAGACTCATCTTGGAAAGTTAAGGATCCAATCATGATTATGATCCAGAGGCGTAACATGACAACATCCAGAGGTACAACTTGAACAATTATTTGTGTAATCTTGTGCAACATATGGTACATCATAATTGGACAAGACTGATACGAATCTTCATTTGTAGGGTGTAGTATAATTCCTTTATTTCTTCCCACTAAACCTCAGTCTAGTCTTGGACCAAGTTGTTCAGCCTTGTGCTGAAGCAAATCTAGCATCTGATGTTGAATAATGCTTGTACAACCAGAATCGAATCACCCCTTTTTTTATGAGACTATTCGAGAATCCTTTATGGGATAGGAAGAAAACTAGCAAAAATACCAGTATGAAAGCCATTGGTGAGGTAAATTGTGTGCAACAAAGAAACTGGAAAATGGTACGGGAATCTTGTGGAGAAAATGGTGAGTGAAAAGTGACCAACGAAAGTGGGTTCTATGCTGAGGGGACAGTTGGTCAGGTACGGATAACCGGAAGATAAGTGGTGGTAACAAATGGATAGTGCCACCAGATGTTCAATGTTCCAACTTAGAATTTGATCCAGATCAGCCAAATTAATAATCAAGAGATGCCACAGAAAGAGAAGTAATCCTCACTTTATTATAGAGTGAAATGAAATAATAAATATACGTCACGCTCCACTCACTCTAAGTACCAATTCTGATGCACACAATAGAAGTCAATACGATAAATAAAAGAATACACCTTTGTCAACATTGAGCATCCACAGTGCAAGACTGAATGAGGATAATGTTTCGTGTGGAAAAGCTTTGGTGAAAGTGCTTGCCAATTGTTGATCAGTGGCAAATGAGGGAGATCCACAATATTCTTGCCAACTTGATTTTGAGAAAAGTAATGACGAATCTCATATGTATAATCAAGGAATATTGAACTAAATTCTTCTTGTCAGTGCAATACTGAAGAGAGTATCGTAGTAGATTGGCACAGGAGACTGAGGAACACCATAGTCAGCCAATTGATATTGAAGGTAGAGGATGTGGGCGCATCAAAGCAGTAGCAACGATATATACCGCTTCAATGTGGGAGAGTGCAATATGTGATTGCCTCTTAGAAGAACCAAGACACCGGGCTTGAGCTGACCAATTTGAGGCAGAATCGGAAATAATTTTTTCCAGTCTCGATCTGTGAAAGACCTTAGGAAGAAGGCAGATCCTACATGAAAAACCAACCAAAGTTAGTAGAGTGTGATTTCCTTTCATATGACAAGAACATCCAAACTCCATCAGCCGCCAGTTTGGAACTTTATTATCCTGAAAAGAGAAAACAGTTAGTGCCGCTTAGGGACCCATTGTTGTCGGGACGTCTATGATTGATATAAAGCTGAGCATATTTATAGTATCAGACTGAGAAGTCGAGATTCTTGCGTTGAAGCTTATGACATTAACGAATATTGTGGTGACCATGTATATGACAATAACTACATTCAACCCTTACATGTGAAGTAACATTCATAGCAGTGCTATATGAAGTTCGTGGATGAGAAACACTAGGATATCTTGTAGGATCAGTCCTAGTCTGTGAACTTTGTTTCTGGGGTAAAACATTAGACGTCGATGAAGTAGTGCCATAAAACCCTAGACCAGCACGTCCTTGATTAGGTCGACCTACCATTTCATTAAGTTTAGCTTTTCCTTTATACCAAGAGGGATTTTTCAAAGTCATAATGTCTAATTTTCTACTAAGTGTGTCATACTGCCTTTGTAGATCAACATTATCCTGACGTATCCACTCATTATCAGCTTTGAGTGATTGAATTTCTTTTTCTGCCCACTCAGGAATAGAACTCAGTTTAGTACTGACGGGTGCAGTAAACGTGGATTGAACAACCTTAGCTGAGTTTAAGACTAACTGAGATGCCAACTCCTTATTTTGTTCTTTCAAAACAATAATCTCTTCTTGTAGTTTACTAATCACAGTATGAGACTCAGTGTTATGTCCTTGTTTCACTTCCAAATCCTAATCCCTAATTCGAAAGAGCATCTTTCAACACATCAAACACTTGTGACTTAGTAGAACTATCATAAAAATCATTCAAGCTTTGAGAACTTACCTGATCCCTAATGAGAGATTGAAGAGCCTTATCTCCGCCATCAAACACATAGTTTCATCATATTTGGCAGTGTCAGTATGAGACCGATGGATTGCAGTCATGCAATAATGTCCTGCATTGCTTTCTATGCTATGCCATCTGATTCAGTATCACTCTCATCCCATACGGCTGCTTCCATGCGTGACTCACATCCTCGATGTTGTGGAGGTTTTGATGGTAAAGGACAATCCTTTATCAAATGTCCTATTTTGTGACATCGGAAACATTCATGCTTGCTGGTATTATACTCACGTTTAGAATTTTCACCGTGGTGACCTCCACGTTTTCGACTAAGAATACGCTTCAGTCCTTGTGCTAGCATAGTGATCTCATTCTCCATGTCATCATCATACTCCCAGTATGGTGTATCTACGTTAATCTTTGCCTTTAGTGCAAGATCCTTGTGCACCACTAGATTTTGTTCCTCCATCTTGCTTTCATGAACCATCAAATCTGAACACAATTCTTCAAATGACATAGATGATAATTCTTTCATTTTCTCAAGAAGTGATGTATAGTTAAGCCAATCTTTGGTTAGTGAATCAAGAAATCTTTCATTAATAGTCTCATTAGAAAGAGTTACCCCAACCGTTTTGAGTTCCATAAGCACTTGATTGAACCTTTCCACCGTCAGTGCTAGACTCGCGCCCTCTGACATTTTAAGTTGTTAAAATCTCGTTGAAATTGTTTCTCCTTGGCTTTGCGGATTGATTCCGTTCCTTGATAAGCAATCTTCAAGAAGTCCCATACTTCTTTTGCCGTTCTTATACCCAAGACTCTTCCTTGATCTTCGTTGGACAAGGAGGAGACAAGAATACGAAGGGCTTGTTTATTTTTGCTTAAAAGTTTTTCATCGCCTTCCGTCCATTGATCCTCAGGTTTGGTCTGTTTCACACCTTCAACAACCATAGTAGGTTTGTAATCACCTTGCGCCACCACCTTCCAAACCTTGTAATCCATGGACATCAACTGCGCTTCCATCTGTTCGCACCACTTGGAATAATTGAATTTCGTCAACCTTGGTGCTTTTACATAATACGAACTCATCTTTCACGATCTACCCAGAAGTGTTAACCTCTATATTGGGTAAACCTGCTCTGATACCACTTGTAAGTTCGTAAAGTATAAAATCAGAAGCCTCAGTACAAGACTGACAGAGAGCAGAAACGAGAAACGAGACAAAAAGTGTTTAGAAGAAAAACTCCGCTATCAATCTTATTATTGATAACTTGAAAACTCCTCACCTGATCTGTTCAACACTTTGAACAATCACTCTCACGTCTAATTCTAGACAAAAACGTTGATTACTATCAACAACTCTCTTCTCTCTCAAGACTCTCTTTTTTGCGGTAGAAGCTCTACCTTTTCTGATGTTTTTGCTGTACATTTATACTACTTGGAGGCAGATAACAACCTCCTAAATATCTACAAACAATCTTTATCTAAAACCAATATAAATACAAAATACAAGATCCTAAAATATCTCTAACTATTTCCTAGTATAATGCTGGCGCCTCTGATTTCACTCCTTCTTATTATTAAGTAAATATTCTATTAAGATCTTCACTCAAAGCTGCTGACTGTAGAGGTTGTTGAGATAATATAGGCAGCCTTGGTTTGGGGATTTTGCCACATCAAAAACCTTCGGTAAATATACATTTACATACTGTCAGGCGTGATGAATTATCGAGAGAAATATGTTTTTGATAGAGTATTTGGGAACTATGTATCTTTTACAGAGAGAAGGGAAATACTTGATACAGAGCGTAGCGGAAGCAGGTATTATACCCCTATGTTACAGACTATATAAAGAGACGGAGGGTATAGAAATATACAGACACTATATATCAGTAATATAGTAATACTAATCAGTAATACTAATCTGTCCTAATACCCCCCCCCCCTCAAGGCTTATAACTGATGAAGTTATAGGACTTGCTGTCATGTTTTGTCTGCAGAACTCATGCCCATCTTTGGGAGTGTTTCTCTGTAGTTTTTCCCGGTGAGTGGTTTTGTTAGCATGTCTGCTAACTGTCTCGAACTGGGTATGTGTTGAATTTGTATCAAGCCGTTTTGTAGCTGTTGACGAACAAAGTGGCAGTCCAGCTCTATGTGCTTCGTTCTTTCATGTGAGACTGGGTTCTTGGCAATGTGGATTGCAAAAGCATTATCGCACTTCAATGGGATTGGCTGGATGTCTTGCACTTCTAGTTCATGTAACAGCCATGTGAGCCAGCTTAATTCTGTGGTTATCTGTCTGAGTGCGCGGTATTCTGCCTCTGCTGATGACAGAGCAATGGCAGCTTGCTTTTTAGACTTCCAGCTGAGTGGTGAGCCCCCTAGAAGTATAAAATATCCTGAAACAGATTTCCTGGTTATAGGGCATGTAGCCCAATCAGAATCACAGAAAGCTAAGAGATTATAGTTAGCAGATTTATTAAAAGAGAGACCAAACCCAATAGTGCCCTTACTGTAGGACAGCGTGTGATATGCAACAGCTAGGTGTACATCAGTGGGCTGCTGCAGGAACTGACTCAAATGTTGGACAGTGTATGAAAGATCAGGTCTAGTATTGGTTAGGAAATTTAACTTCCCTATGAGTCTTCTGTATGTGGTTGGGTCTTCGAGGAGTTGGCCCATGTCCTTGTGAAGTTTCTGGTTCAGCTGCAAAGGTGAGACTGTAGCACGACATTCTAGCATATTGTAATCAGAAAGAATTTGTGTTGCATATTTCCTTTGAGACATGATCAGTTTGTCATGTGTTTCCATGAATTCTATGCCTAGGAAATAGCTTATTCTGACAAGATCTTTAATTTTGAACACAGTGTTCAGCTGCTGTTTTATTTTTGTTATTTCAGCCTTATCATTTCCTGTAACCAGAATGTCATCTACATATATTCCAAGAAAGATGGTCTTTCCATTAGTCTTTTTAGAAAACAGAGAGTAGTCATTGGTGGACTGTTTATAACCAACAGATTCAGGAAGTTTCCCAGCTTGTCGTACCATTGCCTAGAGGCCTGTTTTAGGCCATATAAGGACTTATGTAGTTTACAAGCTTTGTTGGTTCCAGCAACATTTAGTCCTTGTGGTATTGTCATATAGACATCCTCTTTTAGATCACCATGTAAAAACGCATTATTTACATCTAGTTGATCTATTACCCAACCCCTCTTAATACCGAGAATGATTAAAGCTCTAACAGTTGTGAGTTTAATAACAGGAGAGAAAGTCTCCTCATAGTCCAAGCCATACCGCTGTGTAAAACCTCTAACAACAAGCCTAGCCTTAAGTCTTTCTAGGCTACCATCTGCTTTAAGTTTGGTTTTGTATACCCATTTACAACTAATGGGTCTTTTTCCTTTGGTAAGTCAACTATGGACCAGGTTTCATTATCTTTTAGAGCTTGAAATTCAGCCTTCATAGCCTGAACCCAACGTGGGTCTTTGCTGGCTTGAGTGTATGAGGTGGGTTCTTTTAGGGACAGCACATGGTCTAAGATTCTGTTGGAAGAAGCAGATAGAGAGAAGGAGGTGATGGTCTGGTTGGTGATGATGCTGGTAAGGGTTTCCAAGGGTAGGAGATTACTATTGTTATGAAACTGTTTGGTCAGCCTGTTGGATAGAATTTCTGAAAAGGGTCAGGCTGATTGCTAGTGCTACAGACATAGTCATTGAATTTAGCAGGAGCTTTATGAATTCTAGTAGATCTCCTCAGTTGGTGGTCTAATTTTCAGAAGTGTTGTTATCTGTGGGAGTGTAACACCCCTAATACCACATGATACTAAATGAAATCGCAGCGGAATAAAACAACTAAACAGTAACTAACGCTTTGGTGCTACAACGCCGTCAACCACCCACGTGGTTGACAAGGCAGGATAAATACAATTGTACCGGTCTGATGATCAGACTCCCGAGCATAAAACTAAACCATAAATACATTATATACAATACCGAGTACTACATACATCCTTCACTGTATAGCATCACTGTAACTGCAACAACCCAATAATACATAACGCCGCAGGAGCACAGGCGCATCCCGGGCCAACATCCAAAGTATACAAAAGGGATCACATCCTAGGATCTAAAGCCACTCCGCTTCTTCGATCCTCATCCTGCAGTATAAGAAATATGGATCCCCCGAGGGAGGTCAGCAACCCTTGGCTGGTATGGCTAACGCGCAGCCCATCGGCTACCGGGAACGCGCAGCTAATTGTCATGATAACATGGCATTTATTTACATACATAACATAACATAACATGGAGCATAGCATCAATGGTGCACAGCTCATCATCACATACACAGTGGATGTTGGTTCCACAATAACAAACCACAGGGGTCAAAAAAAAACATAAGAGCCTAGAGAGTGATTCACCCTCATGTTAAGCTCGTTAAACACACTCATTACCGTTCTGTTAGGCGAACGAGTAACTTAAGTCACAGATGGTTCGGATTTAGTGACCCGAACACACCCACAAACACAGGTTCCCACTAAACCGAACATAAGTCAGAATAGGTAAGCTTTGGAAGAAGCTAGCGGGAGATCGAACGCCAATTAAGGAGAACAATCTTAACAACATAAGAGTCGAATCTGATTCAGATATCTACTCTTAACTTACATGCATGACCGGATAACCGGATTCCTCACTCCCCAGTTAACCTTGTTAGAAGTTCATAGTGGAACTTAACAACCAACACCCAATAGGTGGTAAGTCATGTTAGACACACACAAGGGAGTTGAGTCACAACATTACATCACACAATATGAACAACTGTAAACTCATTACATGTTTAAATCTTATAACGTCGTAAACACACAGGAAAACACAACACACACAAACCGGTGTAAACCGCTAGACAACAGACTGCAAGAAAACCATACCTCGGTCCTTGCCTCGACTGGTTTCCACCTTGGAAGAACCCTAAACACATTAGTAACGTCGGTTAATTACACACTAGTCCATTGTTAACATTATCTACTCAACACTACTAGTTTACTTTTACTTTACACTTGTTACAACTTTTCATCCTTTTAATTGTCTTTAAACCCACCTAACATGTATTATATAACCTTATTATATCATTACTAACCAACTACTATTTTTAGATAACAATTCCCATCTCAAAACAATAATAAATTTTTTTTTTTTCTGATTTAAAACAGAGACATGTCCGGACCTGTGTCCGGACTTGCCAAGTTCGGACACTGTTCGCGGCTGAAAGAAATTCTTCACCCGACAGGGCCTGTCCGAACCTCCACATCCGGACGGTGGTTCGGACAAGGCATTATTCTCCATTTCTAAGCCTTTATACACTTACCAAATTTCTCCAAAGCCTCCAACACTTATAGTATCTTTTCCTTAAATTCCTAAATGATGTTTCATGCCTATATTAACCATTATATCAAGATATTCCTTCCACACAACATCATTACCCAAACATTATTTCTTACAACCTAAAACTCCTTAAGTCATTCTTGAAATCCTTTTTCCTAGGCTTACACTTCCTCCTTATTTCACCAAAGTTTGCCTAAGCCTCCATCTAAGTCCAAATGACTTTGGTACATACTAAAATCTCAAGCTCATGCCTAAGTCCTTGTTACATCCCAAATCACCTTACTGCATGTTTCTTACACAAAAACAACACTTACCATTTTAAATACTCCTTAACTTATCAAACTCATTTTAACACTTAGAACTTCACATTTGTTACCCAAATTTCGACATAGGTTCTCCTAGAACATTACTAAACCAAAACACCTTGTTTTTACCAGCAAACAACCAAGAACACTAAAAATCCATCAAGCACTTATTATACACAAACTTCACTCACAAAGCACTACATCACAATATAGTGCATAATTTAATTGCATGGCACTTAGGCCCTTAAATGACATGGCTCTTAGGCCCTTAAAGTGCATAAATCATAAACACTGAATTTCCACAATGTATTTGCCTTTAACCTGCAATTACACTCAACAACACATATGCCTTTTACTAAGCTTTTGAGAACACTTTTCTAAGTCATTCCCATTGGCTCTTTAGGTATTTTAATAAGCATTTATAAGCTCATTTCTCCTAAGGCATTAAACAACATTAGGTTAGTAGATTTACCTCCTTTGCAAAATAACTTCTTTCTTGTTTCCTTTAGAAAACCGATAGAGTACTTGATTCTTTGACAAGTTCTAAACAATATACACACATTATAATGAGTATTCAAGCTATAAGCTCCATCTCATTGCAAACCCTAGTTTTACATTGTTTCAAAAACATTAATGTAGTTGTTTTACCTTGCTATTTGAAGAGAGTTTGAATATCTAGCAAGAGAGGATTCCACCTAGTCCATGAAGAGTTGGAATGAAGCTAGAACAAAGTCACATAAAAAGCTCCTTCAATATGTATTTTCGGACATGACAAAACAAGGAGGAAACTTGACTTTTGTTTGAGATTCCTTACCTAGAAGCAAAGGAGAGTAACAATGTGTAGAAAAACAAGCTCAAGCTCCTTCAATGGAGAAACTCCATGGCACCGAAATGGTTGTCTTGGACTTTTGAGAAGATAGGAATGAAGAGCTTGATGAGAGGAAGAGATTGGTGGTGTTTGTTTTTGATTTGGACAAGTGAGCAAGGTTTTACAAGAGATCAAAGTGGGAGTTTCAATGGGGGGTGTGTGTATTACCGAGAGAGAACAGCAAGAAGAAGGAAGAAGAGAGGGGGAAACCGTGTGAGCAAGGAAGAAATGAGAGAATGAAGATAGAACTTACTTTATGAAGATATTTATACTTATAAAGTAAAAAGTAAGTTAATTAGTTTTCTTACTTACTTTTTATATCAACTAAGGAGTGGTGAGTCACACACTTAGAAAACCGGCCCCTTATATTATATGAGGGTATTTTTGTCTTTGTTTGTCAATTTAATTACTTAATACAACATATGATATAAACTAGCTTGTAAAAGTACTATTCACCTAAACAAAGCACTTAGAAGTGAAATTTTTGATTTCCCGCTAATATAGCCACCCAAATGTGATACTATATAGTACACATATATATTTAAGAGTAATGATGGACATTTAGCCATTCAAAACTCATTTACAAGACAATTTTTCAAAAACGTGCTTTAGACTTCTTAAAGCACATTTTGTGTTTTAACTTGTTTTCAGACTTGGTTTTCTTTGGTAATTGGTTTAAATGTTCATTAGTATAAAAATGAGGTCTTGGTAAGCTCATTAGGCCTTACTCAAGTTTATCCCAAGATTAGAGCACATTTTGGCTCTTATTGACTTTAAAGCATATTTTGTGTTTTCTTTCGTTTAAATTTGTTTACTAATGTTTCTAAGACTCTTTTTAGTCTTATACACCATTTTTAGTGTTTAAACAATATATTAAGGTTTGGGGTATTTCAATCTACCCCCTTAAAAGAACTTTGCCCTCAAGGTTCATACTCCACATATCCTAATATTAGAACACGGGAACACTTATAAACAATACTTCATACCCATACATTACTAACAACACCCTTACATAACATTGGACACGAGGTCCATACAACATAACATAACATTGGACACAAGGTCCATACAACATTTTCCACATCATTCAGACACCACGTCTGTAACATAACATAGACGATGTATTCAAAATACACGTCGTACACACATAACCGAAACGGCTCTACCCCCCTTAAAAGGGGTACGCCCCGTACCCTATACACATAAGAATTAAGAAGTAAACAATGACGGGTACTTCGTCTTCATCTTGTCTTCCAGCTCCCAAGTGGCCTCCTCCACGTCATGGTTAGACCAGAGAACTTTCACCAGTCTCACAGACTTATGGCGAGTGTCTCGAGTCTTAGTGTCCAGAATCCGTACCGGAGTCTCCACTGATCGCATGGTCGGCTCTAAAGTTAGCCTCTCAGGCTGAAGTACATGAGACGGATGAGACATATACTTCTTCAACTGGAACACATGAAATACATCATGTACCTTGCCCAGCTCGGCGGGTAGGTCTAGTCTATAGGCTACCGGGCCGATTCGCTCCGTCACAACATAAGGCCCCACATACTTTGGGCTCAACTTGCCCTTCTGGCCAAAACGAAATACTCCCTTCATGGGGGATACTCTCAAAAATACCTGATCGCCCACGGCGAACTCCAGGTCACGTCTGCGCACATCTGCGTACGACTTCTGTCTATCCTGAGCTGCTTTCATATTATCCCTGATCTGGCGAACTTCTGCCTGAACTTGCTCAAGATACTCTGGTCCTATAATGACCGTCTCACTCGACTCATCCCAGCATAATGGTGTGCGGCATGGTCTACCGTACAATGCCTGGAAGGGAGACATCTTGATCGATGCATGATAACTGTTGTTGTAACTAAACTCGACCAGATGTAACTTATCAATCCAGCTGGTCTGAAAATCAAGTGCACATGCACGTAGCATATCCTCAAGTGTCTGTATGGTGCGCTCACTCTGACCATCGGTCTGTGGATGAAAGCTGTGCTCAATTTCAGTTCAGTACCAGTGCCTCTCGTGTAGACTTCCAATATCTGGATAAGAATCTGGTATCTCTGTCAGATACTAGTCTTTGGTACACCATGATGTCTTACAATCTCTTTATCAAACAGTTCTGCCAATCTTGCCACTTTCCAAGTGTCCTTCATCGGAATGAATCGAGACACCTTGGTCAGTCGGTCTAACCACAACCCAAATCATGTTCAGACCTCCCCTTGTAGGCGGAAGCCCTACCACGAAGTCCATAGATATGTCATGGAACTTCCACTCCGGCACTGGCATTGGCTGCACCATACCACCAGGCCGTCGGTGCTCAAACTTGACTTTCTGACAAGTGAGACACCTCAACACATAGTCACTCACATCCTTTTCATTCCAGCCCCACCAGAAGTATCTTTTCATACCTCTATACATCTTTGAAGCTCCGGGGTGAATCGAAGTAGTAGAACAGTGGGATTCACTCAATATGCGCTCCTTCAGCTCAGCGCTACTCCTAGGGTATACACATCTGCCATTAAGCCTAATCAGGTCATCCTCGTGGAGTCCGAAGTCGTACTTCTGACCCTCGAATGTGCCATCAATAAGCTTCTGTCTAATCTCCATCATGTACTGATCCGTCATCTGAGCACTCCGCACCTCTTCAACCAAGCCAGTATGAGAGACTAGCGAATGGAGAGAGTGTGCTCGGCGACTCAATGCGTCAGCTACCACATTTGCCTTACCCTCCTTGTACTGTAAATTGATGTCATAATCATTCAGAAACTCAACCCACCTTCTTTGCCTCATGTTCAGTTCTTTCTGAGTGAACAAGTATTTCAAGCTCTTGTGGTCAGAATAAATCGTCACACTTACCCCATATAAATGATGTCGCCATATCTTCAATGCGAAGACAATGGCCCCCATTCTACTAGTCGTGGGTAGGGTAGTTCTCTCTTATGCTTTCTTCAGCTGTCGGGAGGCGTAAGCCACGACCTTCCCGTGTTGCATCAACACACAACCCATACCCCTGCCTGATGCGTCGCAATAGACCTCAAAAACATCTGGACCGTCTGGTAATGTCAGAACCGGTGCAGATGTCAGAGCATCCTTGAGACTCGCGAAAGCCCTCTCACAGTCGACTGTCCACTCGAATGGTGCATCTTTCTTCATCAAGGAAGTCATCGGCTTCGAGACACTGGAGAAGTCCTTCACAAATCTCCTATAGTAACCTGCCAGACCGAGGAAGCTCCTGATGTCGGTGACTGTCTTCGGCCTAGGCCTAGGTGCGCACTGCATCTATCTTTGCCGATCAACAGCGATCCCGGCCTCAGAAATCACATGTCCAAGGAATGATACTTGGTTCACCAAAATTCACACTTAGAAAATTTAGCATACAGCTGATTCTTTCTCAATGTTTGCAATACATCTCTCAGGTGGCTTTCATGCTCACCTCTCGATTTCGAATACACAAGTATGTGTCATCGATGAAACTACCACTGATTTCCAACTGATCTTGGAACAAACGGTTCATTAAGTCCATGAACTTTGCTGGTGCATTTGACAAGCCAAACGGCATAACTGTGAACTCATAATGCCCATACCTAGTTCTGAAGGCTGTCTTTTCGATATCACTGTCACGGATGGCAATCTGATGGTATCCGGAACGTAAGTCTATCTTGGAGAATACTGATGCACCCCTCAGCTGATCAAATAGATCGTCGATGCGTGGTAAGGGTAACGGTTCTTCACCGTAACAGCATTCAGCTCCCGATAATCAATGCACAGGCGGAGACTACCGTCCTTCTTCTTCACGAAGAGGACCGGCGCTCCCCAGGTGAAACACTAGGGCGGATAAAGCCCTTGTCGAGTAGGTCTCTCAGCTGCTCCTTGAGCTCTGTCATTCTCTGCTGGAGCCATACGATAAGGTGCTTTCGCAATGGGTCCAGTGCCCGGTACTAAGTCGATCTCAAACTCAACCTCTCGTGCTGGCGGCATGCCCGGCAGTTCCTTAGGAAATACATCAGGAACTCCACACTACCGGCACATCTGGGCTAAACTCAGGGTCTCTCTCTATGTGTCCTGGACATAGCAGAGGTATACACCATTCCCTCGTCGTAACTCACGATACATGGCCATGGCGGTGATGATCTGTGTCGAAGGCTCCCTGGGCCTCTGACGGTAAGATATGGTAACCCCAGATGGACTCCGAAGAAGCAGTCGATGCTCGGCACACAGGATTTTGCCCTTGTACCCCGCTCCAACCAGTTCATCCCGACAATCACATCAAATCCGAGTCCGTCGAACTCTATCAGGTCGATCGGGAACTCTTCACCTCTGATTCGTACAATGACATCTCGGTGGTAGCGGGTACACCTGATCCGCTGATCCGCTCTTTCGATGAAGAGTGACCAAGAAGTCTGGCATCTCCTCTCCATCTAACCCCAGCCCATCCTTTCGCAAAAGATAGCGAAACGAATGTGTGTGAGGCTCCAGAGTCGAACAAGATCGATGCATCCTCCACGCCATTCACTGAAAAGGTACCGGTGAGGATTGTGCCGCTCTTGCCGGCTTCTGCCTCATTGCAGACACTCAGTGTACCTCCCGTTCCGAGTGCACGGCCTAATTCATTAGCAAACTAATAAGTACTGGGTAACAACACATTAATATACTTCAATAACTCCACTTTATTCTTAATTAATACTTCCTTTTTACACTTATTGGTTTACATGGTTGATACAACTTAACACATACATACTTCCTTAACATACACTGCTTAACGCATTACAAAAGTATACAAGGTTTAGAACTGTCTGAAGGTCAATTCCAACGTCCGGTTTCATGTGTGTGGCATTGATCACTGCCGACGGTGCGGTATTCAGTTTGATCTTCCTGATGCCATGATATAGCATCCTTGACTGCCCACCCATGATTAATACATCTCCTGACTTCAACATTAACTTCCTTGCGAGATCAGCACGCTTCTGCTCGCCATATACAAATACTGCGGTATCACCAATGGACCAAGACACCACGGGTAACTCCCTTACTCACTCAGACTCGGGTGACTCGTCCTTATCTTGGTGTAAACCTAACCGTCCACCTTTCTGGTAGAAGTTCACAATACACAAATCTGCTTCTACATTTGGAATTGAATCCGTTTCAACTTGTTGAGCAATTCCCACGGCGTGATTAACGACCGCACGGAACTCCTCAGGTATACTTGGTACCGTTGGTTGCTCCCTCTTCAGCTCGCACTTCTTGATATGACTTGGTGTAAGGGTTCCAGTCCTTACCCATGCACATCATCTTCAATTGCATTCTTGATCCATTCGGATATTCTGGTGTGTAGAAACCTCCAGGTTTAGCTCCAAGTTCGTCGCATCGTCTGATGATATGGACTTGTGCTTCCGGTGTCAGTATCCACTTAAGAGTATCATACCTGGCTGGATAACCTGACATTGCTCCATTGGAAAGTCGGTGATGTTGATGGTGGTCTCTTCAGGGTTTGGTGTGGTGGAATTGGATAACATATATTGAAGATTCCTTTCAGTTTAGAATTATCTAATTAGGTGTCTTTCACACTTTACTTTAATACTCCTTACTCACATGATAATACACTCGAACTCACTAACACTCATAAGCATGGAATGCGGTATGCAATCACTTATTACATTCAACATTTTAGGCGGTACCTGGTCTAGAAGAGGGCCCTGGCGCCTCAGACCGGTCCACCACATTCAGGGTGGCCTTGCTAGGTCCCGACCCCTTCCCCTTCTGGGAATCGGTATTCCTCTGATCAGTGGGTGGCTGGTTAGCCGTCTTCGGGCCATCAATAGCTGCTGTGGCCTTACCCTTCCACTGCCCCTTGGGCTTGTTGACTCTGCTGTTGGGGTTCCGGTAACACTCGTGGTCCGGTGGCCCCACTTCTCGCAGTACCGACACTGCACCTCATTTCCCTTGCAGTCCTTGCCGGGGTGGTCTCCATTGCACCACTTACAGTAATAGTGGCGCTCCGGTCCAGAGCCGTGCTAGCTGCTAAACAATACACACACTCAGTACTTATTTCACAACTTATCAACTACACATCAACTTATTACACATGATTAAACAATTACCCTTTGGGTGGGTAGAGCGTCGGGGCTTCGCCGCATAAGCATATTGAGCTTCAGTGGTTCCTCAGCGGTGGTGGTTTGGGCTTGGCCCTTGTCACCCTGGTGCTGACTCTTCTGGGCTGGGGCTGGGATAAGGTTTCTTCTTCTTCTTTCCTCCCCCATACCCCTGCGAACTCTGGCCCTCGCTCGTAGCCTTGCGCTTGTGCGCATTCTCCTCGTCCCTCAGACGGACGGTGGATCTCCACCTTAGCAGCGGCATGATAGCACTCCTGAATTTAGGATGATTAGTCATGCCCCGCAATACATACTCACAAACTCACATTATTACTCACTTGTAGACTATACATATTCACATCACTCTTTATTTAAATTACCTGCAAGGTAGTATACTCAGCTGGCCCCATCCCATAGCGAAGACGGTGGCTGAGACCGTTGTAGAAACGGTTTACCAGCACCCGTTCGAGTATCCCAGGTCCGGTAACAGGTGGACAAGGCCGGTGAAGGCGGTGTAATACTCATCAACCGACACCTTGTCCCCCTGCCTCAGACTATCCAGCTCCAGGCGCTTGGCCTCTTGAACGTGCACGGGGTAGTATTTGGCTCGCAGCAGAGCCGTGTACTCCCTCCAACCAAACTCAGGATCAGCCATCCTGTCCTCCTTCACCAACTTCCACCAACTCTGCGCCGTACCCTTCAAGTAATAGGCGGCAAGACGGACCTTAGCTCCAGCAGGTACTGCCAAGGTCTCGTAGGCGGTCTCCAGTTCGGAGATGTACGCCTCCAACTTACGTGGGTCGGTCTCCCCATGAAATGAAGGGGTCTCAAGTCTGCCAATGCCTTGACCCAGTTGGTCTCTCGTGGCGGTGGCGGTGGTGGTTGGACTCCGGGCATCTGCCCCTGCTGGATCGCAGCTACAAGCTGGGGTACCATCTGGGCTACAGCGGCTGCTACAGCCTCAGCCATAACCTGAGCTGTAGTGTTCTCGCCCTGGTCACCCCCAGTACTAGTACCACTTCCGCGGCCTCTACCGCGCGGTCTACCTGACATCTGTTTTCACATGAATATTCATTAGCAATGTGCTTACACACTTATCGGTCCAACGATCGTAACGCTTCCCGACAATAAGGTATTTCCACACTTAGTTAGTGGTTAACCTTTCCATAACTGATCACTTAGGTAACTGTAGTTAGGTTTTCTAACTCGGTATATTCCTAAGCTCGGTATTCTAGTCATCAGAGCGATACTTCTTCGCTCTGATACCACTTTTTGTAACACCCCTAATACGCACATGATACTAAATGAATCGCAGCGGAATAAAACAACTAAACAGTAACTAACGCTTTGGTGCTACATACAACGTCGTCAACCACCCACGTGGTTGACAAGGCAGGATAATACAATTGTACCGGTCTGATGATCAGACTCCCGAGCATAAAACTAAACCATAAATACATTATATACAATACCGAGTACTACATACATCCTTCACTGTATAGCATCACTGTAACTGCAACAACCCAATAATACATAACGCCGCAGGAGCACAGGCGCATCCCGGGCCAACATCCAAAAGTATACAAAAGGATTACATCCTAGGATCTAAAGCCACTCCGCTTCTTCGATCCTCATCCTGCAGTATAAGAAATATGGATCCCCCGAGGGGGGTCAGCAACCCTTGGCTGGTATGGCTAACGCGCAGCCCATCGGCTACCGGGATACGCGCAGCTAATTGTCATGATAACATGGCATTTATTTACATACATAACATAACATAACATAACATGGAGCATAGCATCAATGGTGCACAGCTCATCATCACATACACAGTGGATCTTGGTTCCACAATAACAAACCACAGGGGTCAAAAAAAACATAAGAGCCTAGAGAGTGATTCACCCTCATGTTAAGCTCGTTAAACACACTCATTACCGTTCTGTTAGGCGAACGAGTAACTTAAGTCACAGATGGTTCGGATTTAGTGACCCGAACACACCACACAAACACAGGTTCCCACTAAACCGAACATAAGTCAGAATAGGTAAGCTTTGGAAGAAGCTAGCGGGAGATCGAACGCCAAATTAAGGAGAACAATCTTAACAACATAAGAGTCGAATCTGATTCAGATATCTACTCTTAACTTACATGCATGACCGGATAACCGGATTCCTCACTCCCCAGTTAACACTTGTTAGAAGTTCATAGTGGAACTTAACAACCAACACCCAATAGGTGGTAAGTCATGTTAGACACACACAAGGAGTTGAGTCACAACATTACATCACAACAATATGAACAACTGTAAACTCATTACATGTTTAAATCTTATAACGTCGTAAACACACAGGAAAACACACAACACACAAACCGGTGTAAACCGCTAGACAACAGACTGCAAGAAACCATACCTCGGTCCTTGCCTCGACTGGTTTCCACCTTAGAAGAACCCTAAACACATTAGTAACGTCGGTTAATTAACGCACTAGTCCATGTTAACATTATCTACTCAACACTACTAGTTTACTTTTACTTTACACTTGTTACAACTTTTCATCCTTTTAATTGTCTTTAAAACCCACCTAACATGTATTATATACCTTATTATATCATTACTAACCAACTACTATTTTTAGATAACAATTCCCATCTCAAAACAATAATAATTTTTTTTTTTTTTTCTGATTTAAAACAGAGACATGTCCGGACCTGTGTCCGGACTTGCCAAGTTCGGACACTGTTCGCGGCTGAAAGAAATTCTTCACCCGACAGGGCCTGTCCGAACCTCCACATCCGGACGGTGGTTCGGACAAGGCATTATTCTCCATTTCTAAGCCTTTATACACTTAACCAAATTTCTCCAAAGCCTCCAACACTTATAGTATCTTTTCCTTAAATTCCTAAATGATGTTTCATGCCTATATTAACCATTATATCAAGATATTCCTTCCACACAACATCATTACCCAAACATTATTTCTTACACCTAAAACTCCTTAAGTCATTCTTGAAATCCTTTTTCCTAGGCTTACACTTCCTCCTTATTTCACCAAAGTTTGCCTAAGCCTCCATCTAAGTCCAAATGACTTTGGTACATACTAAAATCTCAAGCTCATGCCTAAGTCCTTGTTACATCCCAAATCACCTTACTGCATGTTTCTTACACAAAACAACACTTAACCATTTTAAATACTCCTTAACTTATCAAACTCATTTTAACACTTAGAACTTCACATTTGTTACCCAAATTTCGACATAGGTTCTCCTAGAACATTACTAAACCAACACCTTGTTTTTACCAACAAACAACCAAGAACACTAAAAATCCATCAAGCACTTATTATACACAAACTTCACTCACAAAGCACTACATCACAATATAGTGCATAATTTAAATTGCATGGCACTTAGGCCCTTAAATGACATGGCTCTTAGGCCCTTAAAGTGCATAAATCATAAACACTGAATTTCCACAATGTATTTGCCTTTAACCTGCAATTACACACTCAACACATATGCCTTTTACTAAGCTTTTGAGAACACTTTTCTAAGTCATTCCCATTGGCTCTTAGGTAGTTTTAATAAGCATTTTATAAGCTCATTTCTCCTAAGGCATTAAACAACATTAGGTTAGTAGATTTACCTCCTTTGCAAAATAACTTCTTTCTTGTTTCCTTTAGAAAACCGATAGAGTACTTGATTCTTTGACAAGTTCTAAACAATATACACACATTATAATGAGTATTCAAGCTATAAGCTCCATCTCATTGCAACCCTAGTTTTACATTGTTTCAAAAACATTAATGTAGTTGTTTTACCTTGCTATTTGAAGAGAGTTTGAATATCTAGCAAGAGAGGACTCCACCTAGTCCATGAAGAGTTGGAATGAAGCTAGAACAAAGTCACATAAAAAGCTCCTTCAATATGTATTTTCGGACATGACAAAAACAAGGAGGAAACTTGACTTTTGTTTGAGATTCCTTACCTAGAAGCAAAGGAGAGTAACAATGTGTAGAAAAACAAGCTCAAGCTCCTTCAATGGAGAAACTCCATGGCACCGAAATGGTTGTCTGGACTTTTGAGAAGATAGGAATGAAGAGCTTGATGAGAGGAAGAGATTGGTGGTGTTTTTTTTGATTTGGACAAGTGAGCAAGGTTTTACAAGAGATCAAAGTGGGAGTTTCAATGGGGGGTGTGTGTATTACCGAGAGAGAACAGCAAGAAGAAGGAAGAAGAGAGGTGGGAAACCGTGTGAGCAAGGAAGAAATGAGAGAATGAAGATAGAACTTACTTTATGAAGATATTTACTTATAAAGTAAAAAGTAAGTTAATTAGTTTTCTTTACTTACTTTTTATTATCAACTAAGGAGTGGTGAGTCACACACTTAGAAACCGGCCCCTTATATTATAATGAGGGTATTTTTGTCTTGTTTGTCAATTTAATTACTTAATACAACATATGATATAAACTAGCTTGTAAAAGTACTATTCACCTAAACAAAGCACTTAGAAGTGAAATTTTTGATTTCCCGCTAATATAGCCACCCAAATGTGATACTATATAGTACACATATATATTTAAGAGTAATGATGGACATTTAGCCATTCAAACTCATTTACAAGACAATTTTTCAAAAACGTGCTTTAAGACTTCTTAAAGCACATTTTTGTTTTAACTTGTTTTCAGACTTGGTTTTCTTTGGTAATTGGTTTAATATGTTCATTAGTATAAAAATGAGGTCTTGGTAAGCTCATTAGGCCTTACTCAAGTTTATCCCAAGATTAGAGCACATTTTGGCTCTTATTGACTTTAAAGCACATTTTGTGTTTTCTTTCGTTTAAATTTGTTTACTAATGTTTCTAAGACTCTTTTAGTCTTAATACACCATTTTTAAGTGTTTTAACAATATATTAAGGTTTGGGGTATTTCAGGGAGGTTCTGTGTGGTTGTTGTCAGGAGGTGTATGTGTCTGCTTCAGTATCAGCAGTGTGTTCTATAGGAAAACTTGCTGTGTATTTGGATCAGAAGTGTGTTCTATAGGAAAACTTGCTGTGTTATTTGGATCAGAATTCATGTTGTCAACTCTAGAATCAGGAGTGTTTTGCTCCTGAATGTAATGTGAAGTCTGTTTTCTGTTTGCTGAAAATTTCTACCCTGGTTATTTTCTTGAGGAAAAAGATCATAATTGTAACCGTTGTTCATAGTCTCTGAAATTTTCAGTGTTTTTCGTTTAGATTTCTATCATCCAGATTTTGTTCCAGTCTTTATCTAGAATAGGATATACATCCTCAAAGAAAACAACATCCATCCCTTATCTGGATTTGTTTTGACTCTAAGCTCAAAACATATATCCTTTGCTATTCTTTGCATTACCCAAATATACAGAAGGAGTGGATCTAGGGGAGAGTTTGCTTCTGTTGGGACTAATATTGGTAACATAGTAGGACAACCAAAGTTCTTGATTTGGTTGTAATCAGGAGGCTGATGATATAGTTTTTGGAAAGGAGAGACATTTCCTATGGATTTAGAGGGGGTTCTGTTTATGATGAAAGCAACATGTTGTAAAGAGTATCCCCAAAATTCTAAGCCTAGACCGGATTGAAATAAAAAGGCTCTTGTTACTTGCATAAGATGGCCCTGATTTCTTTCCACCACCCCGTTTTGTTGGGGTGTGTATGGACAACTAGTTTGATGAACAATGCCCTTCAAACGGAAAAAATCTATTCCTTCTTGTGAGCTGCCTAGTTCCCTTGCATTGTCAGTTCTAATGGTCTTGATATGTGTGTCAATTGTTTTTCAGCCAAGGAAACAAAATCTTTTATGACTCTCATCCCATCAGATTTAAACCTAAGTAATTTAATCCAAGTGGATCGAGTAAAGTCATCTACAAAGGTTACGAAGTAACGATGTCCTTTAAATGTTTGTACTCTCATGGGACCACATATGTCAACATGTATAAGGTCTAGAGGAGCATTGCTACTTATGTCAGAGTGGGGAAATTTTAACCTCTTTCCTTTAGCCTTAAAACAGACCGTACAAGGTAGAACACCAAAAGAGGAAATTTCTTTCCAATATCAATCTCCATTAATTTTCTTGCAGATATATGTCCAAGTTTGTTGTGCCACAGTAGAAAATCCTTTAAAGATGAGCTATCAACAGAAGTACATACAGAGGTAAGAGCATTTCTGGAAGAATTTTTGAATTTCTCTAAAACATTCTAAGAGCATATATATCTAGAAAATACAATCCAAACTTTTGACAAGCAATTTGTGTCTGAATGTGGGACTGTTTATCCTGCACAAAACAACGATCATGTGCAAACATAATGACAAGGTTAAGTTGTTTGGTTAACTTGCTTATTGACAGTAAGTTAAACATGAATGTGGGAACAAACAGCACATCATCCAAAAACAAATTATCGCAAATATGAATTCTTCCAGCATGAGTAGCAACTTGTTTCTGGACATTAGGCAAAGTAATGGTTTTATTTAGCAGTTGGTGATTTAAATAACTCAACATGCTCTTATCTCCTATAACATGTTCAGAAGCCCCTGAGTCTAATATCCACAGAGAGGTTAAATCATCAGGAAGTAAATTATTCATGCTTTGCAATTGATAAGTAGGGATCTCAAAAGATTACCAGAGAAATTTCCGAAAGACTTCACAGAGTTTTCTTTTGTGATGGAGTTTCTCTGTTCCATGTACTTTGCTAGTTGATCGATTTGTTCAACAGTGAATCCAGCAACAGGCGAGCCTTGATCCTTTGTCGTTTTTCCTGAAGTTTTGTTCGACTACTGGACCCTATTTTATGTTGGGTTGACTGTTGACCACGATTGTCTTGTGGAAAACCCACAATCCACCAGCATTCTGCTCTTGAGTGACCTAACTTTGCACAATTTGTGCACTTCAATCGAATTGGTTGATTCTTTCTCCAGAAATTGTTTGAATTTGACCCGTCGCTCCTTTGTTTTGTTCTTCCCGTTGTACTTCTTTGCTATTGGTGGGATAGGTTTTATTGCGAAGCGCCTGAATTTCATTCTCTCTCCTCTTGCTTTCTGAAGGCGAGAGCGACTGAATTTTCATTCTCTTCTCCTCGACTTTCTGTAAGTTGACGCTGTTTCTGATCTTGAGCGATGAGAGAGTATGCATTTTCCAGATCCGGTAAGGGTTTCATCAGAAGTATTGTCACTTTGGCGTGGTTAAAATTGTCGTTCAACCCGTCAAGGAATTTCATCAAGCGATCTTGATCTTTGTTATCTTGAATAATTTTATCTGCGCCGCACTTACAACCACAAATACAGTTAGGGTTTCTCCTTACCGAGTCGAGTCGATCCCAAAGTTTGTGTAGCTTGGCGAAGTAGGAGCTTACAGTCTCGTCTTGTTGCTGAAGGGAACTAATCTCCTTCTGAATTGAATATATTTTCGGGTCCATTTGTGTGCTCATACCTTTGAGAAGAATGACCCACATTCGGTGAGCGCTTGTTTGATAGACAATGCTTTCTGCGATACTCTTCTCCACCGAATTGAGAATCCATGCCATTACAGTGTGATTATAGCGCTCCCACATGGGGTAGCGTTCTGACGAAACCTCCGGCTCTTCGACTTGTCCATTGACAAGTCCAAATTTATTTTTGGCCTTTAAAACGATTGTTGCCGCTCTCTTCCATGAATCGAAGCTGTCTCCTTTCTTGTACTTGATCCCGAAACTGAGAGAAGTATTATCTGCGGGATGCAGGTAGAGCGGGTCATTGAGATCGGCCTGATTGAAATTTGTGGTTTCTTGAAGTTCCGATTCCTCTTCTTGTTCATCGTCTTCGTTCTTCTGCATCTGGCGTTGAATCTCTTCGTCGTCTTCGTTTGCCATGGATACAAGAAAGAAGGATTATCTTCGCCCGATCAATGCTCTGATACCATGTCAGGCGTGATGAAGATAATCGAGAGAAAATATGTTTTGATAGAGTATTTGGGAACTATGTATCTTTTATAGAGAGAAGGGAAAAGATACTTGATACAGAGCGTAGCGGAAGCTGGGTATTTATACCCCTATGTTACAGACTAATAATAAAGAGACGGAGGGTATAGAATATACAGACACTATATATCAGTAATATAGTAATACTAATCAGTAATACTAATCTGTCCTAATAATAACCGATGTTATTAAAAATAGCTCAAATTCAAATGAATAATATAAAAAGTGTTTCTTATTACAAACAAGATATTATTGTTTTAATCTTTCATATATAGTACATAATCTTCCAGCAATTATTTACTCACGAGTCCACCTTTTCTTCTTTGTGAATCAGCCGATGTTCAATCCCTCACGCTGCTATATGCACGACAATATCAGGAGAAGACACCACTGTTCTAGGTAAATCGGGAAGGAAATCTTGTTCCTCTTGCTCGCAATCTTCTTCTTCTTTATCCTTCCCGATTCGTGCTCTTTATTGTGCTGGGAACAGAAAATCACGAGAAGTCTCGCAGGAAAATATAAGGATAACAACAACAGGTGAATCGAGAGGGAAGATTTTTATTGAATTTTTTGAGAATCTGTCACACAAAGACCACAAGAAGTTTCAACCGGAAGATACCACAATTACTTCTTTTTGATAATTTGGGCTTAAAGCCATTATATTAAACAACGAATCCTGGTAACCAGGTAGACTGGTATATTGGGCCTCGTTAAAACCTCCTCAAATAAAATCCAATGGGAAAAATCATTGAGGGGAAAGAGTACCACAACAAAAAAAGTTATATTATTGGGAAAGAATTTAGGGATTTTGGGTTAATATTGTATCCATCACCTAATAGATCGGAGGTTTTGGAAACTCCCATATATGAAGGTCACGTAAATTTAAATAATGGGAGTTTGATTTTGAGTGAAGATTTTCTCCACAAACAATGATTTTGAGTAAAAAAAAATCTCACTTATCTAGTTAAAAGTAGATATACTAATTTAAAAATTTTGGGAAATACAAACTGTCAATATGTAGTGTCAAATTTATTCTCCCATAATAAATTGACAGATTGTGGGAAAACATAAATCCAATAATTCAAAATATTTATGAAGAAACATTTTCTCCAGAATAGATCAAATAGTTGATTTATTATGGGAAAATAAAAATGCAATAATTTAATATATTATGACGAAAAGTTTTTCTCCCACAATCGATTAACTGGCATAATTCATGTGGAAAAATATACATCTAATAATTTAAAATATTTATGAAAATATTTTTTATCCAACAATTAATTAACGGCCAAAATTATTTTGGAAAAAATTAAATACAATAATAAATAACTCGTAGTTATCCTGGAAAAATATTAATTTAATAATTAAAATGTGTGTAAAACTAAGTGGAAAATATAAATCCAATAATTTATTATATTTAGGAAAAACGTATATAACTATGAGTATTTATTTCTATATGTAATCATAATTCTAAAAAATATTAAATATTAACAATGTGTAACAAAAATTGTAGCCGCTTTATTTTATCCTCAAATATATAACAAATCTTTACACCAATATCTATGGTAACAAAAAAAAAACTAGTTAATTACACCATAAAAACATCTAATATTATACAATCTATTCTGTCAGTAAATAATAAAATCTTGTGATTGTATCTCCCATTCAGCTTCACCATCATTATCTATTTACTAGTTGAATATGGAATGTCGCACTCTGTAGCTCCAATATAAGGTATTTTATCATCAACCTGCATACAATATTTTTTTTACAAAATATCAGTACATACATATCAATACAATAAAAGAATAGTAATGTTACTTTGAATAGTAAAATATATATTTACTACTCATTTTAAACTTTTAAAAATATCAATATTATAAACGATTAGTAAATTTACCTTGAATGTTTATATCTCACTTTGCGAATGTGTAGTTGCTCCTAGAATGCAAGATTCAAATCACATCATTGCTCTACACATTGCTATCATTTGCAATTCAAGGGGTTGGCCGCATTGTCATCAATTCTTTATCTATCAGTATAAGAATCTAGCCCAATGACATGGATGAGCACAATCAAACATATTTACCTGGCAATATAAGTGTGAAGAGAATATAAATTAATAAAGACCATTAAGATTATAAAGATAAATATGAAGAATGAAGATATATACAAGACAAGAAAAATTACATTGATGCATCATTACCACAAATTCATGTCGGCATAAATCAATATCTCCATCCAATATACTTGTTTGTAACTCTAAAGCAACACAAATAGGTGTGTTTCTTCTTCATCGTCAGCTACTTGATCATGCCCTGTTTGAAAAATATCCTTGGTTTTGTCAACACTACATGAAACCAATGAGCGTCTTTCCCTTCTAGGACATAAAACACTTAACTGCCTCAGAAGACAAGATGAACGGAGTTCCTTCAAATTCCACCTGTGTATCAAACGATTGAAATTTACCAATAGCAGCAACTCTCACAATAAAATAGGAGCAGTAATTACAGAAGCTTGAAGTTATTCTCTATTATGCTGGTATGCAATCACAACCTTCATCCAAAATCAGGAACTAGTCACAGAGGAAACAATAATTCAAGACACAACGATAGCAGGAAGCAACCATTCTGACTGCTCTCGTTAAGCACAAACAATAATACCAACACAGCTGTCACTTGCACCATAAACTGAAAACATTTAACGTCACCAGTTCACTAACTGAGAAAGAATAATAATTTCAGATTGACCAGAAGCAGAAGCAATTCGGATATGCAATCTAATTCAAGTGGAGAGAGGTCCATTGCTGGAATTCCATGGAAACAACAATTTCAGTGGGCTGGAGAGAATAGAGCGTAACTTCCATGTCAGTCAAGCAAGAGTGGAAACAGTGATTCCCTGGGGAATGGTTTGTTGTGTGAAGTGGGCTACCCTCCATTGTAGTGAATAAAGGTCTCAGGCAGACTTGGGGAATTTCAACGGAAGCAATAACAATGGTTACCACCAGGTTTTAAATTTATTGATGGAAGCTTTAAATTTGACGTGAGAGTTTTAAATTTGGTGGGAGAGAAAGATTTTAATGAAAAGTAAAAAATATGGGGGAATTTCACATAGTGGAAGACATGCGAGTTACATTGTTGGTTTTTATATATAAGAAAAAAAGATAATGATGATAAAATTTGTTGGTGGAAAATTTTGTCTTCCTACAAATGAAAAGATAACTACCATAAAGTTGTGGGAGATTTTATTCTGAATATAACTATTTGCTGGAATATTTGGGTGAGAAATCTTGAAGGAAATTTGTTTCCCAATAATAAATATATAGTTGGAAGTTTTTTTCTTATAAATAGAATGATAATGGTGAGAAAATTCCGGGGGTTTTCTCTTACCAATAACTATATAGTTAGAAGATTCTTTTTCTTCTTTTAATTAGAATATAAATAAAACCATATAATGGTGAGATGATGCACGAAGTGTTTTTTATTCCCAAAAGTAACCATGTTCGCGTAGATTTTTTCCTGCAAATAAAAAGGTAATTAATGGTGATAAATTGGTGAGAAAAGATTTTGTCCACCAGTAACTCTCTCACAAAACAATTCTTCTAAAAATTAGGTGGGAAATTGTTTCCCAATAGTAACTGTATTGTCACAATTGTTGGGGAAAATTTTATCTGGATACGTGGGAATATTTTTACCCAATAATAACTATATGCTAGAAGATTTTGCTGTAAATGAAAAAGATGATGTGAAAAAAATTGGGAATTATATTTACCCGATAATAACTATCTTCTCTAATTATTCTCCCGAAGATATTGTGAGAAAAAAATATTAGATACTTTTTCCCATAATGATTGACAATGAGGAATGAAAATGGGGAAACAATTTTATCACAAAAATCAATTTAAAAAAAATGAAAAGGCTCTTCTTTTTGTTCAGAATATTTAAACGGGTAATTTATGTACTCAATATTCTTTATACTTGTGAGAAAAAAGAATTCTCCCATTTTTTGGTGCCAATAATCTAACCTGTTTTTGTAGTGTACCCACCATGTCTAAGTACACATCTAAGCACCGAGCTGTGGGAAAAACCCACAAACAATAAGAAGGAAAACATCCGAAGACTACAACCAAGACCCTAAGCGACCACAGCTTCCTGACATATCCACAAGCAAACTTCCAAACTGACAAGGAACACCTATCCTGGGACGAGTGGGCCAATACACAACCATCAGACTTGCTAACCTGCAGCCTTGCCTTGGAGCTGGAGACGATGCTAAACCTTCGGCCTTGACTTGTAGCTAGAGACGACCACCCCACTCCTATTGTCCACCCTACTCGGGGGCTACCATATTTGGACCTGACCCTCTAGCGCCTTAGAGGCCTCCAATTTATGCCTCTTGGTTGCTAAGTTGTGCTTGGATCTGTTCGATAATGTTAGCTTTAGTTTGGGAGGGGTTCGGCACTTTGCACCCTAACTATAAAAGTAGTTTGATGCATTCATCAGCTTCTGCATCGGGATTGATAATTTTTCCATTTTCATCCCTTGCCGGAGTTAGAGCCTCTAGATGCATCTTTGGTGGTGTATTATGAAACAATTCGACACTTAAGTCTATCCCTTCATTATCTATTAATAATTGCTCCCGAGATGTGGTTTTGATTTTTCGGGCTCGGCTGTTATGGGTCCCTTTTCTTTTAATTCCCCCGAATTATGTTGCTCTGGAGATTTTAATAGTGCGCCCCTTCTTTTGCCTCTGTCACGCGTGTCCTGCATGGGAAGGAGATGTGCCTTGTTATTCAAGCCTTTTTCCCTTATTTTCCTTGGCGTCTGCATCTCTCCCACAGTCTCGATAATCTCCTCATATGTCTCTACTGTACCCTCTGCCAGTAAATCCGTTTCAAGACTCAAAGTCATTCCCTGACTCAATATGCTCTGTTGTAGACTGAAAAAACGTGTCTGGTATAATGACACAATCCTCTAAATATGGGTTAGGGTCTGGACAGTTGAGGTCCCTGATTTTTCTGGATTGAATCTAGTCTTTTAGATTTAGGAGGCAAGTAATCTAATGACTAAAATTATGTAGCTATTTTTCTGACATTTTTATTTTTTTTAAATGATAAAGCAACATCAATTAAAACTCAACAGAACTATTTTACAGGGTCTATGACACCTATATTATAGATTATAATAATTGCTAGACTCTTAGAATTCCCTACAACTACCAAAATTACCAAAACCAGTTTTCTACCTTCATTCATTTTGTTGCCGGTCATCTCTTCCCCCATTCTCTCTCATTTTTTTTTGAAAGCACGTCATTCCCTCTCATATTCATTCACCAACGTACACATAATTCAATTACCTCAAACCATTAACTACTCATCCTTCAACTTCTACGATATTTGTGTTATCGCCTGCACTAATGGTTGACGTCGTAGAAGGGAAACCACCGCTTTCAAAATTTGTTCGACGACGTCAAACAACCAGGTATTTCATCTTTATTTACTAAGCTCTCACTCATCTTGTCTGATCTTGCTCTTCCATTCATTCTCTCTACACTTTTTGATTTTTCTCTCTCACCATTTTTTTGCTCTTTCAAGGTTTTCTTCATTCTCACTTATTTTGCTCTCTCATCCATTCTCTCAACTCATTCGCTGGTAACTATGTCCAGTTTTCTTTACCAATAAAACAATGGAGTTGGAACAACACATTGGTAAAACCAATTCAAAGAGAAAAACAATGGTGAGTTTGTTCTCATACTAAAATGAGCATATTTTTGTTTTGATAAAGTATTCCACTTTTTTTAAGTTAAGTGTTCGATTTTTTTTATAAATTAAGTGTTTGACTGCTTAGATATTAAGAATACAAACCGACAGAAAAAGTACTCGACGGTATGTATACTAAGTACACGAAGCAATATAAATAAAGTATTCGAGTGTTTATATACGAATATATATATATACGTATTCGACTGTTTTTTTAAAATTAAGTATTTGACTGTTTTGGTATCAATAAAGTATACGACTGTTTAGACATTAAGTGTAAAATATATATAATAAAGCATTCGACTGTGTAGATACTAAGTATTCAAATATATATAAATAAATTATTCGACTGCTTAGATACTAAGTATGCAAATCTATAGAAATAGAGTATTCGACTGTTTAGATACTAAGTATGCAAATCTATAGAAATAAAGTATTTGACTGTTTAGATACTAAGTATAAATAAAGTATATGAATGTGATAGTGTTAAGTATAAGAATATTTACAAATTAAGTATACGAATGTGATAGTGTTAAGTATACGAATTCTCACAAATTAAGTATACGAATATTACATCTATTTGACTGACTATATATATGTTACTAATTAGAATGCTTTTTTTATATACTCTTGTTTTTTGTAACAGTTGGCACAAGAAAATGACCCGAAGTCATTTGTCAGCTTATCGAGGTTCAACTGCTTGTCTCATTGACTTAACCCAGGGACTGAAGAGTGATCCTATGAGGTTGCTTAAGGAACAAGCTCTAGAAAAGGATGGGTTTGGTGGTCCTGCGAGAAAAGCATTGCAAATTAAGTATACGAAAATAGTGTTTGATTGTAGTTAAAAAGGCTGGGTTTGGTGGTCCTACGAGAAAGCTTTACAAATTAAGTATACAAATATAAAGTGTTTGAATGTAGTTATATAAAGTGTATGAATGTTGGTTCATCTAGTATACGAATATTCATATTTCAAGTATATGAATATTGATATAGAAGTATATAATTGTATACTTAAGTTTCTTTTAACAAAAACTAAGGTATTAGCATTATTGTATAATAAGTCTGATCGTTACTAAAAATGTTTTGACTGATTAGATCATTAGCATACAAATTTGTGATAGTGGTAAGTATACAAATGTTTACAAAGTAAGTATATGAATGTAATAGTGTGAAGTATATGAATGTAGTAGTGTGAAGTATACGAATGTAATAGTGTGAAGTATATGAATGTAATAGTGTGAAGTATACAAATGTAATAGTGGGAAGTATACGAATGTTTACAAATTAAGTATACAGATGTGATAGTGTTAAGTATACGAATGTTTACAAATTAAGTATACCAATATGTTGAAGCATTGATGTCTTCTACGCTCATATAACAATATGTTTAAACATTTGTACATTTAACTTATAAATATAGTTATAGTTAAAGTATTGGTATACTTAATTTGTAAATATATGTATACTTAACACTTTCACATTCGTATCTTTACGATATCCTTATTCATATACTTATGTACACTATTTATGCAGTCGGTTACTTTAAGTATATGTCCTTTACTCAAATTCTTAACATATAGTTAGTCGTTTACTTAAGTAATCCATACAATGTAGATATGATACCAAGAATCAGAAAAAGTACTATATCATGCGTAAATGGTGGTGAAGTGGAACAAGGAAGAAGGAGCTAACTTGTATTAAGTAATTCTGGTATGCTATGTAAGAAACACACACACACACAATATATATATATTTATATATATATATATAATGTTTATATTATTGTTTTGACTATTCATCGACTAATTCCCCAGTTCAGTTTTATGTCCAGTGGTAAATGAAGAAATACCGACTCTATTGTTATACGTATACTATAAAAAGTCTTACTCGAATACTAGTCTGTGTTAAATTCATTTACTAGATACTACTTTTCGTTTCAAATACTAAGTGAGTTCTACTTAAATTACCATGAACACTTATAACCATATAACAGATATTGGAAGTATTAAACTACCCCATAATTATTACTCTGCAACATTGAAAAACGTTAAAAGATGTAAATATATTAAAAAATTTATAACAAAAATACATATTTAGTTTTTCAAAATATACACACTCAAATACTAAATCGGTAGTATATCAAATACTTATAACAATGTATTCAATTACTAACGCCTTCTACGCTCATATACCAGATATCACACTTGACTATTAAGCTACCACATCATTATTACTTATGCGATATTGGAAAATGTGAAAAAATTTAAATATAACAAATTTTTTATGTCAGAAGTGCCTTTTTAGTTTTTCAAAACATATACACTAAAATACTAAATCAGTATACTCACAACAATACCTTTAAACACTAACATGTTCTACACTCATATACCAGATATCGGGTGACTGTTAAGCTACCACATAATGATTTCTTCTGCGATATTGAAAAACGTGAAAATTTTTAATATAATAATTTTTTAATGTCATAAATAATTTTTTAGTTTCCCAAAATGTATACATTGAAATACTAAATCAGTAATATTTCAATTACAAATAACAATATGTTGAATTACTACCTTCATTTACAATCATATACCAAATATCCCGTGACAGTTAAACTACCCTATAATTATTACTCCCTCCTCCGTTAATTAATATCTGTCGTTTTAGAATGTGATTCTTGTTCAAAAATATCTGTCATTCTAGCTTTTTGACACACTTCCTTCCACTTTTACTCCTACTATTCAATATAAAAGTAATTATTATCTAAATAGAAAAGTAAAAAGTAGGGGCACATGCGTCATTGTCTTACTTTTCTTAATAAGTGTGCAAGTTTCTAAAATGACAGATATTGTTGAACGGAGGGAGTACTTCTTTACTATTGAAAAACGTGAAGAGATTTAAATATAGTTTAAAATTTATGACAAAAATACATTTTTGGCTTTTCAATATACCAATCATTACCAAATAATTAAAGCAACTAATCATTATATATAATAAAAAAGGTATTCCACTAATGAGAATACATCCAGAAAAATCTGGATTACTTGTAAGACCAGGTCTCACGCCAAGCCCCAATCCTCTTCTTTCTCTTCCTGTGCATGACGCGGCTGAAGCGTACTGGAGCAGTCATCAATTAATTTGTCGCCTACTGTCCTACAGTGCTCTCTCTCTGTTTTACACAGCTGCTCTGTCACGAGTACTTCTTTACTTTTTACTGTGGTGGGCACGCACACTTCTACACGCGTGAGAAGAGGAGTGAGCCTTATCTCCCCTGTCCACCTCAGCACAACCGTCTTTGTTGACTAGTAATTCGGACGAATACATTTTCTTTCTGAGATTAGGGTTCTTCACTCACTCTTTATGCAGAGTAGGTTAAAACAGGAGGTACATTTTCTTCTCCATTAGCCACTCTTCTTACTCTCTGCTTGATTTGAACTTTCTTAACCTCTTAGCCTCTCAAAATTGGATTAATCGGTTATTGCGGCTAATCGATCGATCATGTATGCTACTTCTGCCAGATTACGCATTTTATTTATGTTTTTTCTACCTCTCTGATTCTTGGTCATTGTTGAAGAGACTAAAAACTTGTTTGAATCTTGGCTGATATGCAGATTATTAATTAATTAAGGAAGAGCAATAGAGCATTACCTTTGATCGTGATAAGAGCCTTCTTTAGCTTGGTAGCACAACCTTCACAGTCAAGCAGGTTTAGTAGCTTAATCGCTGTAACAGGAGTAGAAAATTGCATGTTAATAAAGCAGTTCACGTAATAAGCAATATAACAGACGTAAAGCAAGCAAGTGTGACAGCTTGTTTGACATTATTCTTAAACTGTGAAAAGATGTGAGAATTGTCATTTCAGGCAGGGAACACTTTATTAAAAGGAAGTGCGCAAACAGATATAAACCTATCTATAAATTGTTTTCAAGAAACTAAATCTACTGCCCACTGAGACAGTGCGAAACAGTGTCAATCGTAGTTCAAAAACTGACCATAAACTATGCCCCCGATTTAGTTTGGTATCTGCTAAAAATTTACTCTTTCAATCAGCATAGAATAGCGGCAAAAGTGGGTTCTACATGAGTTATGTAATAGCTTAAAAATACGGAGATATAACTCCTTGGTCGCAACACACTTCCTCAGCTCAGAGCAGACATACACCAGGTTTATCAAAGCAAAACACATCAGATTTGCTCATGTTGGGCAGAAGCAAAGGCTGAAGCATAGGTAACATTGTTTTTCTCTGCAAATATATGCTGAAATCAGTATTGTTCAACATCAGCAAATAGTGAATAGTATTTTCTTTTTAAATTGAAAAGAACATTAATGGAAAGTTTCACTATCCAACGAGCAAGAGACAAGGGCTAAAGAGAACAGAGTAAGCAAACCTCAATAGACAAGGGCGTAGTATTGGGGCTGTATCAACTCACCACTCGACCTTCCTTATCCACCATTAACTTTGTGAAATTCCACTTAATTGAGCTCCCAAAGATACCTCCACCTTTGCCTGATTTCAGGAATTTGTAGACTGGTGCTGTGTTTTGTCCGTTTACACGTACCTAAGTCACAGAATTTAGCCCACTGATAGAAAAAAAATATTTGTAACAATAGAGCTATTTCCACAAAAAACTCAGCAGTCGAAGATTGAACTCACCTTTTGGAAAACTGGATACTCAGCCTTGTACCTTGTGCAGGCAAACTGTTGAGCTTCCTCACTCGTTCCAGGTTCTTAATTTAAGAATTGATTGCAAGGGAATGCCAAGATTTCAAAATCTGAAAAGAACTTCAGCATTAGATAATCAACCTCGTAGAATAATGGTTGCCAAGAGAAAGGAAAACAATAGATAACACAATAAGCCCTTGAAATACTGATCAAACAATCTTATATAAAGCTACTGATCCACCAAATCTAACAAGACGTCAAATGACAATATTCAAAGTTCAAGACAATAAACTGGATTTGTTTTATTTTTCTTCTCGTCCATACTCTTTTGCTTTCTTGCGCAAGACCTTTTTTTACATCATATCAGTTTGAAGTTTTTTTTTTTTTGATAATTGAGGCTTTCGCCAATTTATTAATGAAAATACACGTAACCTGACAAGAGTCAGTCGGGTGGGCAAGAACGGGCCTCATTAAAACCTCCATAGGCAAAACCCAGTGGGAAAAAGCCCAAGATAGAAAAAGAGTACCCAGCCCAGCCCCCATGTTACAAACGATGATACAAAACCAAAACACAGGCTCTAGACGTGCACTAAACACCAGAGTGCAAACACCTAAACACATATAGTCTAAGCTAGAGACACACAACACTCCTAAACATAACACGGAACACTTATGATTGCAGACCCATAGCTCTATGATCCATCATCCCTAGTATGGATACCATCCAATTTTGCATTTTGTCCCTCCTTTCCAAAGAAAATCTGAAGCCTAGTCCAACAGACACCATCAACCTTAACTCAGCTACGCATCTGAGATTGAATTTGATCGATGATGTTTATCTCGGTGAGACTCGGATTTGGAACTTGACATCCCAGCTTCAGTAGTAAATCAATGCACTCTTCTGCTTCTGATTCAACGTTTATGATTTTCCCCATCTCGTTCCTTGCTGGCGCTCTTTTTTGTGACACTTCTTTGGCGGTCTCAGGGACAAGTAAATAATTATTGACGGCTGAAGAGTTATGCAACTCTCCAATTAAAGTGGGGCCCTGATCAGCTTCGAAACTCGCGTCCCCCTCATTACTGTATGTCTCCTGCCCCGACAGCTCCTTATTACTCTCGAAAGAATTATACTGGAGCAGCCCAAATGTTGTCGGGTCTGTTTGCACTTTGGGAGTGAGAGTAAAGTTGTTAATTGCTTTTTCAAAATCCTGAGTATAGGCATACGGGAGCTGTGATGGAATAATGACATTAATCCTTTCCTACAGAGTCTCGGAGTTCATGCCCCTATCTATTCCGTCTGCTTCATCTATGTCCTTTTTGGGACATCTTTTCGACTTCAGGCGCGGGGAATCTTGGAAGAAGGAATCGGGAATAGTAAAAAATTCCTCCTCTTTTTCTGCATCAGTCTGGCGCGTCTGAGAAGGAGTGAGGCTGGCCTCATTAATGTTTCTGCCGTCCGCTGAGTCCCGCACCTGGACACAAACATCGTACTCAGGCGTTGCCTCAAGCATGCGTGCACCGTTGTCAGTAATTTCCTTTCTCACAGTGCAGCCAATTGGGGGTGAGGCACCAGTTTGTCTGGGGACTTTATCTAGGCATAATGATTGTGCCGACTGATGCACATCCAGAGGCCGACCCCCACAATGTGAATTATCTTGGGGCTCACGTACCTCATCGGCATTTGAGTGGGTGGCACTACCTTGGGAGTTTCCTTGACATTTAAAATCTCCTTCCCCTTCTTTATGTGACTGATCATCTTTCTGGGAACTCCCCTGATCACAGCTACGGACTGCATCAACACCGGTAACTGCACAATACTTTCGCTGGGGTTTGCATTTTTGTGAGTGGCCTTTTCATCACCAACTTCAACAATAGACACCGGGAAGGGATGGCCCTCAACTTTGACCTCGATTTTCCAGTTTATCAACTGAAGAGTCGATGTTTCTATGTGGACACGAATTTCGGCATTCTCCACAAAATGAGTTTCTTCTTCTTCGATCTTAATGACATCACCCACTATTTGTGCACTTTTACGCACGTTAGTTTTGTTCCATGCATGAAGGGGAATTCCTCGGAGGACAACCCACGTCCTACGTTTCTCAACTTGATCTTCCCTTGCCCAATGACGAATTTCCCATGCTCCGGGCTCCTTACTAGTTGTTTGCGCCTGTACAACGGCTTCCTTAGCTTCATGTGTAGAGTTGAAAAGCATGAGAAATTTCCTCCTTGAGAAGGCTAGCAACCCTGACAGATTTGGCCACCGACTCTGGAGGAATTCCATTGCTTCTTTTGGATTCTTGTCCTCTTGTAGAGATATAACCGCACATTTGGACAAGCAAGCCTTCATCCCTTCATCAGCTTTGACTTTAATAGAAAGTCTGGATTTGACGTTGCTATACTTCTTCTGGACCAGGGAAGACGACCTCCTGGCCTGGGAGGACGTACTAGAGGGATTGTCTCTTCTCTTCTTTGCTTTATGGCCTTGAAATTCCATTCTTTTAATTAGCATTAAGCAAAAATTCTTTTAATAACAGCGATGGATTTTATCAGTTAATTAAGGAGATAATATCTAACGTTTGTCTCTCTTTGTGGTCTATTCTCGAATTTACAAAATCATTGAAATAAGAGAAACCGTAAATGCGTAAAAATGATCAGTTCTTAAGCATTTAATAATTTAGAGAGACAAAACAAATATTTATAAGCAAATTCGATATTATAAATAAGTCTGAATTATTTGGGGTCAAACACCCATCCTAAGCACAAATATAAATTTACTCAGACATTGACAGAAATAAAAATAGAGTAAAGATAGAAATAGCCATTATTTCGGAGACTGCTTGAGAAGAACGGGCCTGCACTCGCTCTCGCTCCTGCTGCCTCTTTCCTCTCCTTTTAATATACTGCTTCTGCTGAATATGGGGAAAATGGAGTGATTTGGATGATATGGAAAACATGTGGGGTGATATGTGAATATAAGGAAATTATGGTGGTGGAAAGAAAAAAAAAATAAAAAGTGGAGAATTGTGTGTGGTGGTGTACGGGAGAAATGAAGAAAAGGAATGGTGGGGTGTGGTGCTGTTGTGGTGATCGATTGTGTAAAATAGAAGCAGAAGAGGTGGGTTTATATAGGAGTAAAGAGGGGAAGAGGACAAAGCTTGGAGCAGGCAGGGTGAAGAGAAAATAATGGAGACGGCGCCTAATACGTTTGATGTAGTATAGATAAGTTTGCAGGCGCCGTAATTGAGGAAAATAGAGAAGGTGGTGCAGAATTTCAGTCACGTGATTTCTGGATTCAGCGCAGTCATTTTACACGTGTCTGGATTTGTGTCCGGATAGGGCCCATCCAGACGTGAGACGTCCGAGTTTCTGTCTGCGGTAAGGATACAGATGTCCTAGCGAGAATTTGTACGTGTCCGAATGTCTGTCCGTATACGGATACATTTATAATTCTTGTCCGTGTTTGCGTCCTGTATACGGACACATTTAGTCGCGTCCGGGGGTGTGTCCGTAGTGGTACGGACGCTTGTATTTTTGCGTCCGCGTTTGCATCCGTGATAAGGACGTGTTTTTATGTATGTCTGTGGTTGAGTCCGTGGTACGGACACCCCTGTCCGGATTTGCGTCCGTGATACGGACATGTGTATTTTCGTTTCGTCTTGTCCTGCAAACTTCGACAGACTTCAGATTCTTTGTTTGAGCTTCGTTTTTAGATCCATTTGCGCCTATGCGTTTGTCTCTTCGTCTATTTTGCTCCTAGCTTGGTTTTCCTCATGTTTAGCCAATAAATCTGTAAGATAACCAATAAAACATAAACTAGAGGAAAACTAACCAAAGTGGAGAAATGAGCAAGAAAAGTGCTAATATAACATATGAAATACACCCATAAATCATCCTCATTTGGACACTTATCACACCCCCACACTTACCTTTTTGTCTGTCCTCAAGCAAAACCATGTACCCAAGAAAGTAGGGAATGCTCAATACTAACAAATATTATTATGAAGGGTAGGATAAGGAGGTGAACAATTCATGATCTTAAACTTTTTGAGGAGTGTGATTCATAAACTGCTGGTGGCACAAGTGTGCTCAGGGTAAAAACAAAATATAGACTTTTGGGGTATGATCCAAGGTGCTTCAATGCTTCTCAGTTTAGGTGACTTTGAGAACTTTTACCACGGCCAACTTCTCTCAAGAATGGGCATTGAGGAGAAAACAAAAGGAAAAATAGATTTATGCATTTGTTTCACTTTTGCTTAAGAGATGAGAAGATAATATGTAGGCATCAAGCCTTTGTATGCAAGAACACTCAACTCTCTTTGTTGGTTACCAATGGCGTCTCGCAAGTCCCTTGTTTATTATTTTTATTTTTTTAGACAGAGAAGCACCCCTTAGCAATCCCTAAGAGAGAAGACAGAAAGAACCCCTGAGCAATAATAATCCAACCATTGCAGATCATTTGGTCACACCGCGTAAAAACGCTCCTCAAGAGCAATCAAAAATCAAAAATTTTGTATCATTTATCCCACAATTCATAATAGTATTTGTTCATAAAGAGAACAACCCACATCAGCAGGGTGCATAATTTTAAATTTCGGACAAACGCAAGATAAGCGAGAGATTAAACATTTAAGCACAAAATTTCACCGAAAAGGGATCTCCCCCACACTTAAATTGAACAATGTCCTCATTGTGCACCAGAAAAACAAGGGAAGGTTTCAGAAGACCTTTTCGGGAAGTAGTCAAATAGAGAAAAACACAATGGTCACAAATAAACATTTTGAGCACAAAAGCTATCCACAGCAGAATTCAGCAAGGTAAAAGCAAAATTATAGAAACTAGTACTCCCCTGAGTTTGTTTTTGTTGGCGGTATAGGAGTTCCCCCACACTTGAGCTTTAGTCTCAAGTAGTGCAGCTTGGTTGCAGTGTAGACTTGAAGTTGCACCTGCATAAGACACTAGAAGCAACCATACTACAAACGGGGTTAAGAGTGTAGCAAAAACAAATTTAAAGAGAACCTGAAAATTAAAAGAAAATAAAAGCAAATGAAAGAAAATTTCATCCGGGTTGCCTCCCGGGAAGCTGCCTTTCTTTAACGTCTTTGGCTAGACGCTTTGAAGCGTACTCAAATCTGAGGATCTTGTAGAATTATAGCATGAGCATCAACTTTCTCGAGATTACCACCCTGGTAATGCTTTAGTCTTGACCCATTTACCATGAAAGTTTGTCCTTTAGCATTTACCAACTCAACTGATCCATATGGGGTGACCTTGGAGACAGTAAAGGGTCCAGCCCAATGGGATTTTAGTTTACCAGGGAACAGCTTCAACTTGGAATTGTACAGTAGAACCAAATCTCCCATATGGAACTCCCGTTTAAAGATCATTTTGTCGTGCCACTTCTTGGCTTTCTCATTGTAGATACGGTTATTTTCGTAGGCATCCTCTCGAAACTCTTCTAACTCGGTAAGCTGAAATTTCCGTTTGTCACCTGCTCTCAGTAGATCAAAGTTTAGTGCTTTCACGGCCCAGAATGATTTGTGCACAAGCTCGACCGGTAAATGACAAGCTTTTCCAAAGACCAATCGATATGGGGACATTCCAATGGGTGTTTTGTAGGCTGTTTTATATGCCCAGAGTGCATCATCCAGCTTCAGGGACTAGTCTTTTCTTGAAGAATTAGCTATCTTTTGCAGGATCCATTTCAATTCTCGGTTAGAGACCTCAGCCTGGCCATTTGTTTGAGGGTGATAAGGTAAGGCTACCTTGTGTCTTACTCCGTATTTTGTTATTAAGGCTGTGAACTGCTTATTACAGAAGTGGGATCCTCCATCACTGATTATAGCACGTGGGACTCCGAACCTTGTAAATATGTTCTTTTTCAAGAACTTAAGCACTACCTTTGCATCATTTGTGGGAGAGGCGATAGCTTCCACCCACTTAGTCACATAGTCGACTGCTACCAAGATGAAGAGGTTTGAGCAAGATGAAGGAAAGGGTCCCATGAAGTCAATGCCCCATACGTCGAATGGTTCTACCTCAAGTATAATGTTGAGAGGCATCTCATGTTTTCTAGAGGTGTTCCCAAGTCTTTGGCACTCATCGCAGGATGCTACAAAGGAATGACAATCTTTATGCAGGGTTTTCTGGAAGAAACCTGATTGAACTACCTTAGCTGCTGTTTGTGTTGGCCCATGATGTCCTCCGGCTTAAGAGAGTGACAATGTCGTAGAATGCTTTGGACTTCGTCTCGGGACACACACCTTCTCACCATCCCGTCTGCACAGACCTTGAAAAGGAGAGGGTCCTCCCAGTAGTAATGTTTTACATCTGAAAAGAACTTCTTCTTCTGCTGGTATGTTAGCCCGTGTGGTATTACTCCTTGTGCTAGGTAGTTGGCCATGTCAGCGTACCATGGATCACCAGTGTCGCCAATCATAAAAATGCACTCATCTGGGAAGAATTCATTGATGGATGTGCCATCACTCTGTGCCTCTATGCGAGATAGGTGGTTTGCTACTACACATTTTGCACTCCTGGCTTGTCTCTGATTTCAATCTCAAATTCTGTAGTAGGAGTATCCACCGGAGGAGTCGAGGTTTGGCATCTTCTTTGGCGAATAGATATTTCAGAGCGGAGTGATCGGTGTGAATTATTACTTTGCTTCCCAAGAGATATGATCGGAATTTATCCAGAGCAAAGACTACTGCTAGAAGTTCCTTCTCAATAGTTGCATAATTCTTCTGGGCATCGTTGAGGGTTCTACTTGCATAGTAGATGGTTCTCAGGATCTTCTCCTTCTTTTGACATAAAGCGGCCCCTACTGCGTAGTCGCTGGCGTCGCACATAATTTCGAATGGAAGGCTCCAGTCTGGTGATATCACGATGGGGGCGGAGATGAGGCAATCTTTCAGTGTGTTGAAGGCTTGTAGACATTTGTCAGTGAAATTGAACTTGACGTCTTTAGCTAGGAGATCACATAGAGGCTTCGAAATTTTGGAAAAATCCTTGATAAACCTTCTATAGAACCCAGCATGGCCAAGGAAGCTTCTGATGTCTTTCACCGTCGTAGGTGGTGGTAATTTTTCAATGACCTCGACCTTGGCTTTGTCAACTTCAATGCCTTTCGAAGATATTTTGTGCCCAAGAACTATTCCTTCTTTAACCATGAAATGACATTTTTCACAGTTAAGCACAAGGTTTGTTTCTTCACACCGGGCGAGGATGGCGTCCAGATTGTTTAAACAGGATTCAAATGTGAGACCGAAGACAGAGAAGTCGTCCATGAAGACCTCGATGCTCTTCTCAACGCTGAAGATTGACATCATGCATCTTTGAAATGTGGCTGGGGCATTGCATAGACCAAATGGCATCTGATTATATGCAAATGTCCCGTATGGGCATGTGAATGTGGTCTTTTCTTGGTCTTCTAATGCAATGGGTATTTGAAAATATCCTGAATAGCCGTCCAGGAAGCAGTAGTAATCTTGCCCAGCCAACCTCTCCAGCATCTGATCAATGAAGGGCAAAGGGAAGTGGTCATTCCGCGTGGCGCTGTTTAGTTTCCTATAGTCGATGCAGACTCTCCAGCCCGTCGTGGTTCTTTGGGGATTAGATCACCCTTGTCGTTAGGGACCACAGTGAGACCTTTTTTGGGACAACTTGAACGGGGCTCACCCATTTGCTGTCAGAGATGGAGTAGATGATTCCAGCGTCAAACAGTTTGAGCACCTCTTTCTTTACCACGTCTTTCATGTTAGGATTTAGCCTTCTCTGTGGTTGGACTAATGACTTATAGGTATCTTCCATGTAGATGTGATGTGTGCAAAAATGGGGGTTGATACCTTTGATATCCGAGATGGACCAGCCTATCGCCTTCTTATGGTTCTGAAGGATCTTCACAAGATGTTCCTCCTGTGTACTTGTTAGGGATGAATAAATAATAACAGGTAGAGTACAAGGGTCAGAAAGATAGACATACTTCAGGTGTGAAGGTAATGGTTTCATTTCTACGAGAGGGGGTTGTTCCATTGATGGTGGTATCTTTTGAGTAGAATGCTCTAATGGATCTGGTGGTGGGTAGTGTGGTTTAGCATATGATTTTCTTTTATCCAGAGCTGCTACCATCTCAATTGTGTCAGGGTGTATTGGTTGGTTATCACAGGATTCAACTAAAGCATTTTTGAGAGCATCATTACGAATAATAGTAGAGGAATTATCATGCACAATAGAGTCGACGATGTCTATGGAAAAGGTGGCTTCTATTTGTGCGGGTTTCTTTATGACTTTGGACATGTCGTATTCTAAAGTGTCGTTATGCAGTCTTAAAATGATCTTTCCTTTTTCAACGTCGATTAATGCTCTAGCAGTTCTCATGAAAGGTCGTCCTAAGATTAAGGGCACCCTAGTGTCTTCTTCCATGTCAATCACAATAAAATCAGCGGGGAACACAAAAGTTCCTACAGTAACGATCAAGTCTTCTACTATCCCTTTCGGGAATACTAAAGACCTATCTGCTAATTGTAATTGAATAGAAGTAGGCATACATTCACCAACCTGAAGTTTGTTGAAAGTTGAGAGTGGCATTAAATTGATACTAGCTCCTAGGTCACATAGCCCACTACCACAATCAACATTATCAATGGAACATGGAATAATTGGCAAACCTAGGTCTCCAAGTTTTGGAGGGAGGTTCTTTAGAAGCACTGCTGACACTTCCTGCGTAAGGTGCACAGTTTCCACTTCCTGCAACGATCTTTTGTTTGAGAAGAGCATCAAGGTCTTCATAGACGACTTCTCTGTCTTCGATCTTACATTTGAATCCTGTTTAAACAATCTGGACGCCATCCTCGCCCGGTGTGAAGAAACAAACCTTGTGCTTAACTGGGAAAAATGTCATTTCATGGTTAAAGAAGGAATAGTTCTTGGGCACAAAATATCTTCGAAAGGCATTGAAGTTGACAAAACCAAGGTCGAGGTCATTGAAAAATTACCACCACCTACGACGGTGAAAGACATCAAAAGCTTCCTTGGCCATGCTGGGTTCTATAGAAGGTTTATCAAGGATTTTTCTAAAATTTCGAAGCCTCTATGTGATCTCCTAGCTAAAGACGTCAAGTTCAATTTCACTGACAAATGTCTACAAGCCTTCAACACACTGAAAGATTGCCTCATCTCCGCCCCCATCGTGATATCACCAGACTGGAGCCTTCCATTCGAAATTATGTGCGACGCCAGCGACTACGCAGTAGGGGCCGCTTTATGTCAAAAGTAGGAGAAGATCCTGAGAACCATCTACTATGCAAGTAGAACCCTCAACGATGCCCAGAAGAATTATGCAACTACTGAGAAGGAACTTCTAGCAGTAGTCTTTGCTCTGGATAAATTCCGATCATATCTCTTGGGAAGCAAAGTAATAATTCACACCGATCACTCCGCTCTGAAGTATCTATTCGCCAAAGAAGATGCCAAACCTCGACTCCTCCGGTGGATACTCCTACTACAAGAATTTGAGATTGAAATCAGAGACAAGCCAGGAGTGCAAAATGTAGTAGCAGACCACCTATCTCGCATAGAGACACCGAGTGATGGCACATCCATCAATGAATTCTTCCCAGATGAGTGCATTTTTATGATTGGCGACACTGGTGATCCATGGTACGCTGACATGGCCAACTACCTAGCACAAGGAGTAATACCACACGGGCTAACCTACCAGCAGAAGAAGAAGTTCTTTTCAGATGTAAAACATTACTACTAGGAGGACCCTCTCCTTTTCAAGGTCTTTGCAGACGGGATGGTGAGAAGATGTGTGCCCCGAGACGAAGTCCAAAGCATTCTACGACATTGTCACTCTCTTTAAGCCGAAGGACATCATGGGCCAGCACGAACAACAGCTAAGGTAGTTCAATCAGGTTCTTCTGGAAAACCCTGCATAAAGACTGTCATTCCTTTGTTGCATCCTGCGATGAGTGCCAAAGACTTGGGAACACCTATAGAAAATATGAGATGCCTCTCAACATTATACTTGAGGTAGAACCATTCGACGTATGGGGCATTGACTTCATGGGACCCTTTCCTTCATCTTGCTTAAACCTCTTCATTTGGTAGCAGTCGACTATGTGACTAAGTGGGTGGAAGCTATCGCCTCTCCCACAAATGATGCAAAGGTAGTGCTTAAGTTCTTGAAAAAGAACATATTTACAAGGTTCGGAGTCCCACGTGCTATAATCAGTGATGGAGGATCCCACTTCTGTAATAAGCAGTTCACGGCCTTAACAACAAAATACGGAGTAAGACACAAGGTAGTCTTACCTTATCACCCTCAAACAAATGGCCAGGCTGAGGTCTCTAACCGAGAATTAAAGTGGATCCTGCAAAAGACAGTTAATTCTTCAAGAAAAGACTGGTCCCTGAAGCTGGATGATGCACTCTGGGCATATAGAACAGCCTACAAGACACCCATCGGAATGTCCCCATATCGATTGGTCTTCGGAAAAGCTTGTCATTTACCGGTCGAGCTTGTGCACAAATCATTCTGGGCCGTGAAAGCACTAAACTTTGATCTACTGAGAGCAGGTGACAAACGGAAATTTCAACTTACCGAGTTAGAAGAGTTTCGAGAGAATGCCTACGAAAATAACCGTATCCACAAAGAGAAAGCCAAGAAGTGGCACGACAAAATGATCTTTAAACGGGAGTTCCATATGGGAGATTTGGTTCTACTGTACAATTCCAGGTAGAAGCTGTTCCCTGGTAAACTAAAATCCCATTGGGCTGGACCCTTTACTGTCTCCAAGGTCACCCCATATGGATCAGTTGGTTGGTAAATGCTAAATAACAAACTTTCATGGTAAATGGGTCAAGACTAAAGCATTACCAGGGTGGTAATCTCGAGAAAGTTGATGTTCATGCTATAATTCTACAAGATCCTCAGATTTGAGTACGCTTCAAAGCATCTAGCCAAAGACGTTAAAGAAGGGCAGCTTCCCGGATGGAGGCAACCCGATGAAATTTTTCTTTCATTTGCTTTTATTTTCTTTTAATTTTCAGGTTCTCTTTAAATTTTGTTTTTGTTACACTCTTAACCCCGTTTGTAGTATGGTTGCTTCTAGTGTCTTATGCAGGTGCAACTTCATGTCTACACTGCAACCAAGCTGCGCTACTTGAGGCTGAAGCTCAAGTGTGGGGGAACTCCTATACCGCCAGCAAAAACAAACAGGGGAGTACTAGTTTCTATAATTTTGCTTTTACTTTGCTGAATTCTGCTGTGGATAGCTTCTGTGCTCAAAAGTTTATTTGTGACCATTGTGTTTTCTTTATTTGACTACTTCCCGAAAAGGTTTTCTGAAACCTTCCCTTGTTTTTGGTGCACAATGAGGACATTGTTCAATTTAAGTGTGGGGGAGTTCCCTTTTCGGGCGAAATTTTGTGCTTAAATGTTTAATCTCTCTGCTTATCTTGCGTTTGTCCGAAATTAAAATTATGCACCCGTTGATGTGGGTTGTTCTCTTTATGAACAAATACTGAAATACCCCGTAATTAAAAATAGTGATTAATTAGGCTAATAAGTAATTTAGAGGCTTAATTAAGTATAAATAAATATTAGGGAACAAATCCCGAAGAAAACGGATCCTTAAAATGGATTAAAAGCATTACCGAACCTTAAAGCGCGTTTTTCGAGGTAACCGGGAAAACGTGTCCTTAAGCGGGTCAAATAGACTCGTAACAATTTTGGTCAACTAAATAATCATTAATAAATATTAGTGAGGCTTTAGAACAATAAAATCAAGAAAACGAGAAGTTAGTAAAAACTGTCAAAAACGGGAAGTTGTGGGGTAGAAATATAATTAACACAAACCTATGTGTCCACTTTGAAAATAAAAAGCAAAAGTAGTATGTGTGTGTATGTGTGTGATCGATGGGATCCCCCCCCCCTCTCACACTCTCTCACACACTCCTCTCTTATACACAAACAAACAAAATAATAAACACCCCACTCACCTTTATTCTCTCTCTCCTATCTCATTTCTTTCCTCTCACGTGAACACCCACCCTCACTCTCTCTTTTCTTCTTCTTCTACCTCTCTCACGATTTCCATGGTGAGAAGAAGAAACACCCTCACAAAACTAACTTCTCTCCTTTGTAACTCTCTCCAAACTTCTCCAAAAATTGTAAAAACTACACCATTGTGTTCCTCTCCTCAAGAGCTACTTTCATCTTTCCAAAATCCAAAAACAAGCAGTTTCGATTTTTGGGTATATCCCATTGATGTTTCAACACCACCATTAGAGGCACCTTGGTCTCCTTGTTCTTCTAAGGTAAAAACATCTCCAAAAACTCCATCTTTTTCTAGCCTAAATGGCAAAACGAAATTCATAACTAAACCCTTGTTGTTCCTTGTTGTTCTAGCCGATTTTGGCTTGTTGGTGGAGTTGGAATATTGTTGTTGAGCCACTTCAAACAGCACTTGCACTAGTGGAAGGTAATATAAATTCCTAAACCCTAAAATGTACATTTAAGCTTGATTAATGGTTAGGGTTAGTTTTAGTGTATTAAAAGAGTATATTGAAATGTAAATATTTGTATGGTTGTAGTAGTAGAGAACTTGAGTCAAAACTGGTAGAGAAAGAAGGAAAGAAGAAGGAAGGAATCTAGAAGGAAAACAAGGTGAGAACTCTCATTGTGTATTCTTGTGTATATATGTAATGTAACAGGTTTTTAAGAATAAAAATGTGTATTGTAAAATAATAATGCATTAGTAGTATAACGTGCAAGAGAATACAAGTATTTTGAAGCCTTAAAAACTATGTATAACTCATTTAAAACAGATTGGGAATTTAATGTGAGTGCAGGAAATTTTAGTGTTGTTTTGGTATTAGTAGTTGTGTATGGGAGCTTGTGTTTTGATGTCATTGTAACAGGTGAGATAAGTGTTGAAATGTGAGTAAAACCATGTGGTGAGTGTATAGAAATACAAGGGAGACTATGGCAAAATTTATCTAGAAATAGAACACTTAAGAGATTAGAAACTAGGTGAATGTTATGTGTTGCAACAGATTTGGTAACAAGAAGAAAGAGTGTAGTTGAGTGGAGTTGTAGATGGTGTATTGAGAGTTGTCAAACTAAGTTAGGCTAGTGTAAGGGTCGTAGTGTTAGTGGGGGAAGAATAGGAAGGTTGTAGCATTATTTGGTGAAGTAGAGATGCAACAGAGGAGGAAAAGAATGAAAGTGATAGTGTTAATGTAACAGATTTGGGTAGTGTTGTTTAGGCTAGTTTAAAACGCTTAAACAAGGTTAAAACATGCTAAATTATATGTAGAAATATTAGGGAAGAGATTGGTAGAAGTTTAGAAATTATACAAGCTCAGAAACTTACATAAATAAAATACTGCAACTAGTCCGGGTTGCAAACCAGAATGCAAACCCGGACTAGCCTTAAAAATCGACAGAGAGTGTTGCAGTGGGATGATCCGGGTTTAAAACCAGGATGCTAACCCGGAACATCCCAAAAACATACCCGGAGCTTTCTCAAAATAATTGTCCGGGTTTGGAAGTAGTAAGCAAACCCGGAACAATGTAAAAATCCACCCGAGAAGCAAGTATCTGTATTGGTCCGGGTTTGAAATAGGGAAGCAAACCCGGAACAATGCAAAAACTTACCCGAGAGCAACTACACAGAATGGTCCGGGTTTGAAACAGGGAAGCAAACCCGGAACATACACATTTTCACCCGTAGGTTGCTCCAGTGGGTTGGTCCGGGTTTAAAACCAGGACACTAACCCGGAACATGCCAAAATTTGTACAGAATGTGTTTCTAAGCTTAGGTAGGATGGGTAATGATGGGTAATGATATTATAAGATGGTTAAGACATAATTAATGATGTTTAAAGGTCATTAAGGCCATAAACAAGCTTAGAAAATAATTTTAAGTAAGTAACATAAGTATAAGTATTTGAAAAACCATGAATTACTAAGTACCAAGCAGGAAATGTTAGTAAGTATGAGTTAAGGAACATAGTAAGAGTACAAGTAAAGAAATTGTAGATAGTTAATCATTCATTTGCATGTATGTCTTAGGATTTGGTTTGTGACATCGAAGGACGTTTGGAAACACGTACGACGGTGAACGGTATGGATTCCTCATGCCCGGGTGCTATCTTGGTTACTCTGATTTGTGTGTTGTGTGCTAATTGATCACCAAATAAGATAAATGCACGAATCGGAGTTAATATGCATACTTGTGATATGTAGTGTTGTATGATGTTGTATATTTTTAATTCTTAGTTGTATAATTCATGAAATGCTTGGATGATATGAATGGGTGTATGTATGTTGTATTGTACGTGACCGTTAATTATTGTGTTTGGACTTCTAACTTGTTCCTAACAAGCTAACCATCCTAACTTAAAATGGTAATTAAATTGGAATGAGTAGAAGTCCGATATAGTTTCGGCCACGCGTGAGGATGCGGAGTCACGAGAGGTTGGCTCCAATTCCTGACTCTTAAGCTGGTCCGCGGCCCAAATCCCTTAAGTGGGTAGCATCCCGGATTGGTGAGTCAAGTAAATCCCGGATGTGGGACGGTGTAGTCCCCAAGGCCGGAGGTCCCGACGACTTAACTTGAGTATAAGTAAGTAAGTAAGAATGAGTAAGTGAAGTAAACGAAAGTAATTGTAAGTAAGAAGAAGTAAGTAATGAGTAAAAGAGTAAAGCATTCCGATTAACCCGGATGCATAATTTGGCTAACCTTGTGAAGGTAAGTAAGTTGTGTGCTGTACATTGTTGCCTTGAATTGTGTAATGGAGTGTATAGCATGTATGTTGTATGAAGAGCATGTATGTACAAACAAATGAATGCATGTTTAGTGGACGTCAAATAGTCGGCGTGCCCTAGCTAGCACGCGGTATATGCGGAGTTTATGCGCAGCAATTTGCTGAGCCCCTTGGGGCACCATTTTTACTACACGCAGGTACTCGAGATTGATGAAGATGTGAAGACCCACTTTCATTTCTTTTATCTTATTTTTGGATTGTAAACAGTGAATTTGTGATGGGTGTACTAAGTAGTACACGGCTGTAGTTTTGAATAGCCGGTGTACCATGGGGTACACCTTTTGGATAATGGAAGTATTGGATTGGGGGTATAGATGAGTAGTTTAGAAACTCATTCTTTTGGTAAGTTTGAAAGGTTGTAATCTAATATACTTAAATACTCGGTGATCCAGGATGTAAGTATTTGGCGTATGTTATTTTGGTAAGCAATTTAGTAGCTCGGTACGTAATGTTCATCAGACCGTTACTGTAAGTATTAGTAGCCTGGCTAGCCGTATGGGCGGTTAGCGGCATTGTTTCACCCGCCGCGTAGTAAGTATGTAAATATTTCCGCTGCGAACTCGTAGGATTGGTAGGTCGATTAGACGGTAAGCATAGGATTAGCGGTTGGGGTGTTACAAAAAGTGGTATCAGAGCGTAGTAACGCTCTGATGTCCTTAGTACCGAGCATAGGGGATTACCGAGTTAGGATTTCAACCGTCTTAAGACGGATACTTAGAACCTAACTAGGAACTACCGTTGTAACAACGGATACCCTTAACGTTCTTATGAACGATACCTTGCTTAAATTCCAAGACCCTTGAGTCCTATCTTGCAAAGCCTAACGTAACTGTTAAACATTCAGATGTCAGGACGAGGCCGAGGCCGACCTAGAGGCGAAGCCTCAGATGGACCCGGCGCGCAGACGATAGCTGAGATCGTCGCCGCCACGGTAGCACAGATGCTACCACAAGTTATACAAGCTGTACAACAATCCCAACAAACCCAACAAACTCAAACGGGGCCAATCCCTCCCCCTCCACCCAGAGAAGCAATTGGGTGAAAGCTGTAGCGGAACTCCGCCCTCCTTGCTTCAGGGGCGAGAGTGATCCGGCTAAGCTAGAAGCATACATCTCCGAGATGGAGACTGCTTTCGAAACACTCGAAGCTCCTGCTGGAGTTCGAGTCAGGGTAGCCGCCTACTACTTGAAGGATGCGGCATGGATTGGTGGAAACTGGTGAAGCACGAGCATGTCAGCGACCCCACCTTCGATTGGGATTCCTTCGCATCTCTCCTCCGATCCAAGTACTATCCGCGACATGTAAAAACGAAGAAAAGGCTAGAGCTAGACGCCTTAAAGATGACAGACAAATGTCTGTGGATGAGTACTACCGCACCTTCACCTCCATTCTCCGTCTCCTCCCTGATCTTGGATACACCGGCCAGGTGTTGGTCGATCGCTTCTATGGCGGTCTGAGCCATCGCCTACGGTACGGTATGGGCTATACCAGATTTACCTCCCTTCAGGTAAATAACGGTTAACCCTTAGTATCATGTCAATTCCTTAAATTCCTTGAATTCTTTGAATCTTTTCCTTATCCTTTCCTTAAATGAGAATCCCGGCTAATACCTGAAACTTCAGGAGTGTTATCACGCGGCTTCTCGTGTTGAGATCACTTGCCAACTAAGGGATGAAGAAACCGCGCTGAAGCGCAAGGCCAATAACAAAAATACCAATGGCGAGGAGCAGAACCAGGGTAAAAGCTGGAAGAAGAAGAAAGGGAACTTCTTTTCTCAGAAGAAGTCCCCAAGTGAGAGCAGTGCCCATGCTGAGCAGGGCAAACCAGCTGAGATCCTTCAGCTTGGTTATTCTGCACCGGTGGCAGCTAAGCCACTGAGATCACACCCTCCTAAGGGTAAATTCTACTTCCAATTCGTATTCATATAAGTATCGTATCTAGTATACCCCGCACACATGTGCTAACCCTCTAACCTCAGGTTCTAGCTCCGGAGCCGCCAAAACCTTCTCCGACGGCCGCACCTATGTGTGCAGAAAGTGCAACCAGGACCATCCTGGTAAGGATTGCTACGGGAGGGAGATCAAATGCTACAACTGCCAGAAGCTGGGACACACAGCTAACAAGTGCCCGGAGAGTGGGAAGCAGAAGGGAAACTTTCAAAACTATAAGCAGAGAGAGGGCAAGGAGGTGGCATCTGGCGATGCACCGGCCCAGCAGGCACCTCAGGGACAGGGATCCCGGGGCCCTCAGAGAAGCGCACCTCAGAGGCAGCCTGTTCTGCATGTGATTGACCGCGATGGGCCCGGTTCGAAATCCGGCCAAGGTAATCATCTAAACCTTTAATCCTTGAAATAGCGTGCCTAGTAGTAAAGTAACCGTATGAGTGGATGCATGAGTAAATAAATGAAGTGTATATTAAGCATGAAATGAAGTAGTTGAAACTAGTACTCACCGTAGATGAAATTTGTAACCATAGGAAGATTTAGTATCTGTTACCCAATACCGGTAACCTTGAATCAAGAAGAGATCGACATCACCAACAACGACTACACCAGCAAACAGTGTCAGGTCATCCGACCAGGTATGATTTATTAAAAGGATACCTGACACCGAAGCGCAAATCTCAATCATCCGACGATGCAACGAGCTAGGAACGGGTCAAGGTGGATTTTACACACCCGAATCCCCGGTGGAGCGAAGATGAAGCTGAAAATGATGTGCTTGGGAAAGGACTGGAATCCTTATACCAAGACATACCAGGAGACGCGAACACAAGATGGAGCGACGCCACCGACAATACCACCAGAGTTTCAGACCCTCATCACTCAAGCAGTTGAACTTGCACAGCAATGTGAACCTGAACCAATCCCCGCACTTGAAGCGGACCTTTGTATCGTCAACTTCTATGAGAAAGAAGGACGACTTGGGTTACACCAAGACAAAGACGAGACAGCGGAATCTCTTGAACAAGGAGTGCCCGTAGTGTCTTGGTCCATTGGTGATGACGCCGTATTCCTGTATAGCGAGCAGAAGCGTGTGGACCTCACAGAGAAACTGGTATTGAGATCAGGAGATGTCCTAATCATGGGTGGGAACTCTAGGATGCTGTATCACGGGATCAACAAGATCAAGTTGAATACGGCACCGCCAGCAATAATCAATGCCACACACATGAAACCAGGACGCCTGAACCTTACCTTTAGAAAGTATTAAATTCCTAGTATCATGTAATCTGTAGTAACGTGTATTAGAGACACGACATGTATGATGGTGGTTTATCAATAAAGAGCAGTGTTGATTTAATTCCACTTGTGTCCACCATCAATACTTATCCAATTGTGAATCCAATAGGTTGTGGACTCGGTACCGAAGGTAACCTGAGCATCCTCACCGAAGCACAAGCCGGCAGAGCGGCGGCACCATTCTAACGGGAACCTTCCCAGTAAATGGCATTGATGCCAATGTGTTATTCGACTCCGGCGCCTCTCACACTTTCGTATCACCATCCTTTGTGAAGAGGTTGAAGCTAGATGCGGATGACCTACCGAACTTCATGGTTACTCTCCCATCGAAGGAGCGAGTAAAGTGCACCAAATACTATCAATCAGCCACAATCCAAATCAAAGGCGAATCGTTTCCCATTTCCTTCATCGAATTCAATGGATTGGGATTCGACGTAATCATTGGGATGAATTGGTTGGAGCGGCACAAGGGTAGAATCCTCTGCGCCGAGCATCGATTGCTGCTCAAGAGTCCTCCTGGGGTTACCGTATCCTACCGCCAGAGACCGAGAGAGCCTTCGACCACCCTTATATCTGCCATGGCTATGTACCGGGAGCTCAGAAAGGGCCAAGAAGTGTATCTGTGTATGTGCAAGACCTGGAGAGAGATCCAGAGTTCAGTGATGATGTACCGGTGTATCTGAGTATCCGATGTATTCCCTAAGGAGCTACCCGGCATGCCACCACCGAGAGCAGTGGAATTCGAAATTGATCTGTTGCCAGGTACCGGTCCCATTGCTAGGGCACCGTACCGCATGGCACCTGCTGAAATGACCGAACTAAAGGAGCAGTTGAAAGACTTACTTGACAAAGGGTTTATACGCCCGAGCGTATCACCCTGGGGAGCACCGGTTCTCTTCGTGAAGAAGAAGGACGGTAGCCTCCGACTTTGCATTGACTACCGCGAGCTGAATGCGGTCACAGTCAAAAACAAATACCCATTGCCACGCATCGACGACCTATTTGATCAGCTGAAAGGAGCATCAGTCTTCTCCAAGATCGACCTCCGTTCAGGGTATCATCAGATTGCAATCAAAGAGCAAGACATAGAGAAAACGGCATTCCGTACCAGATATGGCCACTACGAATTCACAGTGATGCCATTCGGTTTGTCAAACGCACCGGCAAAATTCATGGACCTCATGAATCGACTATTCAGTGAGCAGTTGGACACTTCGGTTGTGGTCTTCATCGACGACATCCTTGTATATTCCAAATCATCAGAAGAACATGAAATTCACTTGAGGAAAGTGCTTGAGACACTGCGCGAGAACCAGTTGTATGCGAAGTTCTCCAAATGCGAGTTTTGGCTTGATCAGGTATCATTCCTTGGACATGTCATCTCGAGCGCAGGTATCTCAGTTGACCCTTCTAAGATAGAAGCTGTACGATCATGGCCTAGACCCAAGACTGTTACCGACATTAGGAGCTTTCTTGGTCTAGCCGGTTACTACCGGAGATTTGTAAGGGACTTCTCGAAAGTCGCCAAGCCCATGACTACATTGATGAAGAAGGATGCACCGTTTGTATGGACAGACGAGTGCGAGCTATCATTTCAAAAACTTAAAGACTCATTGACCTCAGCGCCCGTCCTTACTCTTCCAGAGGGCACAGAGGGATTTGAGGTATACTGTGATGCATCAGGCAAAGGAATGGGATGCGTACTCATGCAGCATGGCAAGGTTGTTGCTTATGCCTCCCGCCAGCTGAAAAAGCATGAGGAGAATTACCCGACTCACGACTTAGAGTTAGGAGCCATCGTCTTCGCCTTGAAGATATGGCGACACTATCTCTATGGGGTAAGCATCACCATCTACTCCGATCATAAAAGTTTACAATACGTATTCACTCAGAAAGAACTCAACTTGAGACAAAGAAGATGGATGGAGTTTCTTTCAGACTATGACATCAACTTACAGTATAAGGAAGGGAAGGCTAATGTGGTAGCCGACGCCCTGAGCCGTCGAGCACACTCGCTCCATTCGCTACTCGCTTCTTCTAGCTTGGTTGACGAGGTGCGAGATGCTCAGTTGAGCGACCCTTACCTAACCGAAATCAGACAAAAGATCGAGAATGGTACATTTGAGGAGAAAAAGTATGACTTCAAGCTACATGAAGATGGTTTGATTCGGTTGAATGGCAGGCTATGCGTCCCCCGAAGCAATGCTGAGCTAAGGGATCGCATCCTGCGAGAGTCACATAGTTCCACATTGTCAGTCCATCCGGGAGCCTCTAAGATGTACAAAGACATGAAGAGGTACTTCTGGTGGTCTGGGATGAAGTCAGATGTGACAGAATTCGTATTGAGATGCTTAACATGCCAGAAGGTAAAATTCGAACATCGTAGACCGGGCGGAATGGTGCAATCGATGCCAGTTCCGGAGTGGAAATTTCATGATATCTCCATGGATTTTGTTGTAGGACTCCCACCTGCTAGGGGAGGACTCAACATGATCTGGGTCGTAGTAGATCGCCTTACCAAGGTGGCCAGATTCATACCGATGAAGGACACCTGGAAGGTAGTGAAACTAGCTGAGTTATTCGACAAGGAGATTATCAGACACACGGAGTCCCTAAGACGATAGTATCTGACCGCGACACCAGATTCCTTTCACGATACTGGAGAGCTACAAGAGAAGCGCTGGGTACAGAATTGAAGTTGAGTACCGCCTTCCATCCTCAGACCGACGGTCAGACAGAAAGGACCATCCAGACACTGGAGGACATGCTTCGGGCATGTGCCTTAGACTTTCAGGGGAGTTGGTTAGATAAGCTTCACCTTATCGAGTTCTCGTATAATAATAGTTATCACGCCTCGATTAAGATGTCGCCTTTCCAAGCCCTATACGGTAGACCTTGCCGTACACCCTTGTGTTGGGATGAGTCAAGCGAAGCGGTCATTATAGGACCGGAATACCTTGAACAAGTGCAAGCTGAAGTTCAGCAATTAGAGCTAATATGAAGGCAGCCCAAGATAGACAGAAATCCTATGCGGATGTGAGACGACGCGACCTTGAGTTCGCCGTGGGTGACCAAGTGTTCTTGCGCGTTTCACCTATGAAGGGTGTCTTCCGTTTTGGTCAGAAGGGCAAGCTAAGCCCAAAGTTTGTAGGGCCGTACACTATCACCGAAAGAGTTGGAGCAGTAGCCTACAGGTTAGCATTACCTGAGGACTTGGGACGTGTCCATGATGTATTTCCATGTGTCACAACTCAAGAAGTATATGGCTGATCCTTCTCATGTCTTAGAGCCAGAGAGATTATCTATTGAGCCAAACATGAGATATGTGGAAACTCCAGTGAGAATCTTGGATAGGAAGACCAGAGACACTCGCCATAAGTCTATTCGAATGGTGAAGGTCCTATGGTCTAACCATGATGTCGAAGAAGCGACATGGGAGTTGGAAGATGCCATGAAGGCTAAGTACCCACAGTTATTCATAGACTAGTTAGTCTAGCATGTAATATACGGGTACGGGTCGTACCCCTTTTAAGGGGGTAGAGCCCTTTTGCTTTTGCATTGCTTCGGGGTAAGCATTGCATTTTGTATGGCACATGTAGTGCAAGTGAATGTGAATGGGGTATGGATATGTATGTATGTGCAATATGTAGTGAATGAATGTGTATTGTGAAATGGTATGAATGAACATGATGGATTGTGTATGAATTGCGAATTGTGTATTGTACTTGATTGTGTATGCTTGTAATGTGAAAGGAGTAAACACCTCATAGGTGTAGAAAGACACATTAGGACAATTGGTTTGCCTAATGAGTAGAATGCTTAAACTATTAACCTTGAGCAACTTTGAGGGCAAAGTTTTAAGGGGGGTAGATTGAAATACCCCGTAATTAAAAATAGTGATTAATTAGGCTAATAAGTAATTTAGAGGCTTAATTAAGTATAAATAAATATTAGGGAACAAATCCCGAAGAAAACGGATCCTTAAAATGGATTAAAAGCATTACCGAACCTTAAAGCGCGTTTTTCGAGGTAACCGGGAAAACGTGTCCTTAAGCGGGTCAAATAGACTCGTAACAATTTTGGTCAACTAAATAATCATTAATAAATATTAGTGAGGCTTTAGAAACAATAAAATCAAGAAAACGAGAAGTTAGTAAAAACTGTCAAAAACGGGAAGTTGTGGGGTAGAAATATAATAACACAAACCTATGTGTCCACTTTGAAAATAAAAAGCAAAAGTAGTATGTGTGTGTATGTGTGTGATCGATGGGATCCCCCCCCCCCCTCTCACACTCTCTCACACACTCTCTCTTATACACAAACAAACAAAATAATACACCCACTCACCTTTATTCTCTCTCTCCTATCTCATTTCTTTCCTCTCACGTGAACACCCACCCTCACTCTCTCTTTTCTTCTTCTTCTACCTCTCTCACGATTTCCATGTGTGAAAGAAGAAACACCCTCACAAAACTAACTTCTCTCCTTTGTAACTCTCTCAAACTTCTCCAAAAATTGTAAAAACTACACCATTGTGTTCCTCTCTCAAGAGCTACATTTTCATCTTTCCAAAATCCAAAAACAAGCAGTTTCGATTTTTGGGTATATCCCATTCGATGTTTCAACACCACCATTAGAGGCACCTTGGTCTCCTTGTTCTTCTAAGGTAAAAACATCTCCAAAAACTCCATCTTTTTCTAGCCTAAATGGCAAAACGAAATTCATAACTAAACCCTTGTTGTTCCTTGTTGTTCTAGCCGATTTTGGCTTGTTGGTGGAGTTGGAAATATTGTTGTTGAGCCACTTCAAACAGCACTTGCACTAGTGGAAGGTAATATAAATTCCTAAACCCTAAAATGTACATTTAAGCTTGATTAATGGTTAGGGTTAGTTTTAGTGTATTAAAAGAGTATATTGAAATGTAAATATTTGTATGGTTGTAGTAGTAGAGAACTTGAGTCAAAACTGGTAGAGAAAGAAGGAAAGAAGAAGGAAGGAATCTAGAAGGAAAACAAGGTGAGAACTCTCATTGTGTATTCTTGTGTATATATGTAATGTAACAGGTTTTTAAGAATAAAAATGTGTATTGTAAAATAATAATGCATTAGTAGTATAATGTGCAAGAGAATATAAGTATTTTGAAGCCTTAAAAACTATGTATAACTCATTTAAAACAGATTGGGAATTTAATGTGAGTGCAGGAAATTTTAGTGTTGTTTTGGTATTAGTAGTTGTGTATGGGAGCTTGTGTTTTGATGTCATTGTAACAGGTGAGATAAGTGTTGAAATGTGAGTAAAACCATGTGGTGAGTGTATAGAAATACAAGGGAGACTATGGCAAATTTATCTAGAAATAGAACACTTAAGAGATTAGAAACTAGGTGAATGTTATGTGTTGCAACAGATTTGGTAACAAGAAGAAAGAGTGTAGTTGAGTGGAGTTGTAGATGGTGTATTGAGAGTTGTCAAACTAAGTTAGGCTAGTGTAAGGTCGTAGTGTTAGTGGGGGAAGAATAGGAAGGTTTGTAGCATTATTTGGTGAAGTAGAGATGCAACAGAGGAGGAAAAGAATGAAAGTGATAGTGTTATGTATGTAACAGATTTTGGGTAGTGTTGTTTAGGCTAGTTTAAAACGCTTAAACAAGGTTAAAACATGCTAAATTATATGTAGAAATATTAGGGAAGAGATTGGTAGAAGTTTAGAAATTATACAAGCTCAGAAACTTACATAAATAAAAATACTGCAACTAGTCGGGTTGCAAACCAGAATGCAAACCCGGACTAGCCTTAAAAATCGACAGAGAGTGTTGCAGTGGGATGATCCGGGTTTAAAACCAGGATGCTAACCCGGAACATCCCAAAAACATACCCGGAGCTTTCTCAAATAAATTGTCCGGGTTTGGAAGTAGTAAGCAAACCCGGAACAATGTAAAAATCCACCCGAGAAGCAAGTATCTGTATTGGTCGGGTTTGAAATAGGGAAGCAAACCCGGAACAATGCAAAAACTTACCGAGAGCAACTACCCAGAATGGTCCGGGGTTTGAAACAGGGAAGCAAACCCGGAACATACACATTTTTCACCGTAGGTTGCTCCAGTGGGTGGTCCGGGTTTTAAAACCAGGACACTAACCCGGAACATGCCATAATTTGTACAGAATGTGTTCTAAGCTTAGTAAGGATGGGTAATGATGGGTAATGATATTATAAGATGGTTAAGACATAATTAATGATGTTTAAAGGTCATTAAGGCCATAAACAAGCTTAGGAAAATAATTTTAAGAAGTAACATAAGTATAAGTATTTGAAAAACCATGAATTACTAAGTACCAAGCAAGAAATGTTAGTAAGTATGAGTTAAGGAAAATAGTAAGAGTACAAGTAAAGAAAATTGTAAGATAGTTAATCATGTCATTTGCATGTATGTCTTAGGATTTGGTTTGTGACATCGAAGGACGTTTGGAAACACGTACGACGGTGAACGGTATGGATTCCTCATGCCCCGGGTGCTATCTTGGTTACTCTGATTTGTGTGTTGTGTGCTAATTGATCACCAAATAGATAAATGCACGAATCGGAGTTAATATGCATACTTGTGAATATGTAGTGTTGTATGATGTTGTATATTTTCTTAATTCTAGTTGTATAATTTATGAAATGCTTGGATGAATATGAATGCGTGTATGTATGTTGTATTGTACCGTGACCGTTAATTATTGTGTTTGGACTTCTACTTGTTCCTAACAAGCTAACCATCCTAACTTAAAATGGTAATTAAATTGGAATGAGTAGAAGTCCGATATAGTTTCGGCCACGCGTGAGGATGCGGAGTCACGAGAGGTTGGCTCCAATTCCTGACTCTAAGCTGGTCCGCGGCCCAAATCCCTTAAGTGGGTAGCATCCCGGATTGGTGAGTCAAGTAAATCCCGGATGTGGGACGGTGTAGTCCCCAAGGCCGGAGGTCCCGACGACTTAACTTGAGTATAAGGAAGTAAGTAAGAATGAGTAAGTGAAGTAAACGAAGTAAGTAATTGTAAGTAAGAAGAAGTAAGTAATGAGTAAAAGAGTAAAGCATTCCGATTAACCCGGATGCTCAATTTGGCTAACCTTGTGAAGGTAAGTAGTTGTGTGCTGCTACATGTTGCCTTGAATTATGTAATGGAGTGTATAGCATGTATGTTGTATGAAGAGTATGTATGTACGAAACAAATGAACTACATGTTTAGTGGACGTCAAATAGTCGGCGTGCCCTAGCTAGCACGCGGTATATGCGGAGTTTATGCGCAGCAATTTGCTGAGCCCCTTGGGGCACCATTTTTACTACACGCAGGTACTCGAGATTTATGAAGATGTGAAGACCCACTTTCATTTCTTTTATCTTATTTTTTGGATTGTAAACAGTGAATTTGTGATGGGTGTACTAAGTAGTACACGGCTGTAGTTTTTGAATAGCCGGTGTACCATGGGGTACACCTTTTGGATAATGGAAGTATTGGATTGGGGTATAGATGAGTAGTTTTAGAAACTCATTCTTTTGGTAAGTTTGAAAGGTTGTAATCTAATATACTTAAATACTCGGTGATCCAGGATGTAAGTATTTGGCGTATGTTATTTTGGTAAGCAATTTAGTGGCTCGGTACGTAATGTTCATCAGACCGTTACTGTAAGTATTAGTAGCCTGGCTAGCCGTATGGGCGGTTAGCGGCATTGTTTCACCCGCCGCAGTAAGTATGTAAATATTTCCGCTGCGAACTCGTAGGATTGGTAGGTCGATCAGACGGTAAGCATAGGATTAGCGGTTGGGGTGTTACAAAACTATTATGAATTGTGGGATAAATGGTACAAAATTTTTTATTTTTGATTGCTCTTGAGGAGCGTTTTACGCGGTTGACCAAATGATCTACAATGGTTGGATTTTTATTGCTCAGGGTTCTTTCTGGCTTTTCCCATAGAGATTGCTAAGGGGTGCTTCTCTGTCTAAAAAATAAAAATAAAAATAATAAACAAGGGACTTGCGAGACACCATTGGCAACCACAAAGAGAGTTGAGTGTTCTTGCATACAAGGCTTGATGCCTATATATTATCTTCTCATCTCTTATGCAAAAGTGAAACAAATGCATAAATCTATTTTTCCTTTTGTTTTCTCCTCAATGCCCATTCTTGAGGGAAGTTGGTCGTGGTAAAAGTTCTCAAAATCACCTAAACTGAGAAGCATTGAAGCCGCACCTTGGATCATACCCCAAAAGTCAATATTTTGTTTTACCCTGAGCACATTTGTGCCAACAGCAGTTGATGGATCACACTCCTCAAAAAGTTTAAGAGTATGAACTGTTCACCTTCTTATCCTACCCTTCATAATAATATTTGTTAGTATTGAGCATTCCCTACTTTCTTGGGTACATGGTTTTGCTTGAGGACAAGCAAAAAAGTAAGTGTGGGGGTGTGATAAGTGTCTAAATGAGCATGATTTATGAGTGTATTTCATATGTTATATTAGCATTTTTCTTGCTCATTTCTCCACTTTGGTTAGTTTTCCTCTAGTCTATGAGGAAAACCAAGCTATGAGCAAAATAGACAAAGAGACGAACGCATAGGCGCAAACGGATCTAAAAACGGAGCTCAAACAAAGAATCTAGAGCCTGTCGAAGTTTGCAGGACAAGACGAGACGAAAATACACATGTCCGTATCACGGACGCAAATCCGGACAGGGGTGTCCGTACCACAGACTCAACCACGGACATACATATAAAAAAACACGTCCTTATCATGGACGCAAACGCGGACACAAAAATACAAGCGTTCGTACCACGTCCGTACCACGGACGCACCCTGGACGCGACTAAATGTGTCCGTATACAGGACGCAAACACGACAAGAATTATAAATGTGTCCGTATACAGACAAAACTCGGACACGTACAAATTCTCGCCAGGACATCTGTGTCTTTTATGCGGACAGAAACTCGGACACGTCTCATGTCCGGATGGGCCCTATCCGGACACAAATCCAGACACGTGTAAAATGACTGCGCGCAGCAATCCAAAGACATCACAACATGCGCAACTTCTGCATCTCTGTTTTTCTTTTCTCATTACGCGCTGCAAACTTATCTATCTACTACATCAAACGTATCTCGCTGTCTCCTTCCCCACTTCTCCAAGCCTGCTCCAAGCTTGTCCCTTCCCCTCTTACTGCTATATAAACCCACCTCTTATGCTTCTATTTTACACAACTCGATCACCACAACAGCACCACACCCCCCCATTCCCTATTCTCCTTCTAATCCTCTCGTAACACCATAATACTATCTCCATTTTTTATTTCTTTTCATTCCACCACCATAATTTCCTTATATTCACATATCACCCCACATATTTTCCATATCATCCAAATCACTCCATTCTCCCCATATTCAGCAGAAGCGGTATATTAAAAGGAGGAAAGAGGCAGCAGGAGCGAGAGCGAGTGCAGGCCCGTTCTTCTCAAGCAGTCTCCGAAATAATGGCTATTTCCATCTTTACTCTATTTTATTTTTGTCAATGTCTGAGCAAATTTATATTTGTGCTTAGGATGGGTGTTTGACCCCAAATAATTCAGACATTTATAATATCGAATTTGCTTATAAATATTTGTTTCGTCTCCCTAAATTATTAAATGCTTAAGAACTGATCATTTTTACGCATTTACGGTTTCTCTTATTTCAATGATTTTGTAAATTCGAGAATAGACCACAAAGAGAGACAAACGTTGGATATTATCTCCTTAATTAGTTGATAAAATTCATCGCTATTATTAAAGAATTTTTGCTTAATGCTAATTAATGATTTTAGACTTTTTCTATTAGTAAAAAGTTTATTGAATTAATTAAGAGTTGACCTTGTCTATGCTTTAGGAAGGCCACAAGAAAATTCTTAAACAGACAAATAGAGCAAATTAGGATTATAATTAAAGTCTGAAGTATATTTGGGCGATTTCACCTTCCTTAGCACATTTTTTCATCCATTCGATACACAACAGTTTTATTTAAGCTTTTAATTGTTTTTTATCTGTCCAACCCGAAAACACCAAGATTGCCACTGGCTAAACCCCTTTTATTTACTGTTTATTAAATACCGAAACTAGGAAAATTGAACAATTTCCCTAAGGATACGACACTTGTTGTACTACTCCGACTAGGTGCACTTGCCTATTTTCCTCCATAAACCCAAGTTTTTCATTGTCAAGAGTCAAACCATGTCTACTGAATGTAATCTAGTAGTTAGGTTTTCCATTCATACATATTCCACATGTCAGTCCATATCATCAGTCTGCGCAGATTGATGCATATAACTTATTTCTCGGTCATTTCTCCATGATGCCACAAACTAATCCTTGTCCGTAGACCTTACATATGTACAGGGACCATGATGAATTAAACATAGACATATTACATCTAATTGGCTAAAGCTATGGCGTGTAAAACTTAAAAAGACTTTTCCCATACCTTTATACATCAGACGTTCTTCAGCACACAAATAAAAGAAGCAAACTTCTATTTTCTACCAATACAACATCCATGATTGAGGCCTGCGGTTTTTTCTAAGGTAAACAGAATTGAGGCAGGGATACATTACGCTATCCTTTTTAGTTCAAATAGTGAATAGTATTTTCTTTTGTAAGTTGAAAAGAAGTTTTTAGTATATTATCGAATTCGATAATTTTAGGCTATGTTCACCACTATCCTTGTAGTCAGCATCAATACATAGTGAATTCCTATATAAATCTTTTTGTTATGCACGTTTGAATAGAATTTAATACGGATGGTTCTTCGACAGGGCTAATCCTTTCAAACAAGAAGGGCATGCACAAACGGAATTAAGCAGGAATCAAGCTGACAAACAGAGAAAACCAAAAAGATATTGGGCGATAACTATCATCACAAATTAGGCCACTAGCAATTTCTATATTATTCCCACACTGTTATTTATTAATCTGTAATTAGCAGGTAACCTCTAAGCAGATAACTATCGTACCCTACATATTTAAATTTGAGATTTAGGGTTTGATGTACCTGAGGCGGCGACAGATTGCTAGGGTCAGTAATTAGGACATAGGTCTCGAGCTGTCTTCTGCCTCTGAATGCGACCGAAGCTCACACGCTCAGGGAAGAAAGGAAAACTGAAGTTGAAGGCGATCGAAACTCGCAGGCTCAGGAAAGAAAGCAAAATCGAACCTCTGAAGGCGCTACCAGTGACCTTGGCGCGAAGAAACAGGAGAGCTCAGCCTTTGGCTCTTCAAGTGGACTGAGCAGAAGAAAAAAATTGAAGATCTGGCGGGAGGAAGAATTGGTTGCTGTTTTGTTTCGTATCACTTTGGAAGAACACAAGAAAGGAACGATGTCTGCTCGAACAAAAAAAAAAAGCTAGTCTAATTGAAGCTCGGGAAAGCACAAAGAAAAGGAACGACGTCGGATTTAACCCAGAAACTGCCGACGGAATACGTCCGTCGATGTTAAAAAACGACGCCAGCAAAATGTCCCGCCTGTCTCGTAATATAGTGAAGCAACCACCGACGGAACAAAATCCGTTAAATTCAAAAAACGACGTGTTTAACTAGCAAAATGTCCCGCCTGTCTCGTAGAATACTGAAGCGGTTACTGACCGAATAAATCCGACAGTAAATTTAACCCACCATTACTGAAGCGGTTACTGACCGAACAAATCCGACAGTAAATTTAACCCACCATTGCCGAAGGAAAATTTCCGTCGGTAATTATGTTCAAAAACGATACGTTTTCCCGCCTGTACCTCGTAGAATACTGAAGCAGTTACCAACGGAATAAATCCGACGGTAAATTTAGTACAAATAGCAACTTTTAATAATATATTGTGATTTTCTATAATTTTATAATTCTTACAAATATACAAGCGTAATGAAACGGGGACTAGAGTTTCAAATTTTATGGTAATGTTGTGTGAATTTATTTAGTTAAATTTTAACTTTTAATAACATATTTTTAAAAAAAAAACTTTGTATGTTAATAAATTAATATAGATTAACTTTTTTTATTTACTATTTTAAGTTTTTCATTAAAGAGATTATCATTGATTTTTTTATTATATTAATCTCTATGTTATTATTTTGAAGAATTTGTGTAACTTGTAACATATAAAATAACTTGTAACTAATGTCATAAGATAAGTAGGTGGAAGTGAAGTGGAGGGGTGCTACGCGAAGGGGAAAGCAGCATGTTGTCTCTCAAACATGCCGAACAAGGGGAACAACAAAAACAAATAAATGAGTCCAAAACAGCATATGCTGATGCATTTGTGCTGCCCATTTCCACAAATTCGCAATTTTATATCAGTTACATATTTGTAAGTGTATATAAGTATATATATGTGATTCACCATATAAGATAACCTAAATACATCAAACGACAATAATTTCACAGCATAAAAAATTAATCCCTGTCCAAAATATTTATATATCAGAATCTTCCATTTATCATCTGATAATAAAACCACCATTAGACTTGACAGCAGTAAACCCGGACAGGGAGAGGCGGGTTCCCGCGAGGTCCCGAACCCCATAGCTTTTCTGATAATAAAAAAGATATTTTTTAAAGTATAATTTTAATAAAGTAAAATTGAGTAAAATACTGAAAATTGATAATAATTTAGTGGTAGAAACATGTGTCCTATATGTGAGATTGTAATGGTCAATAAATTTATGACCACACATTTATATACCTTCAAATTTAATATATGTTACTGTCAAAAAAAAATTTGGACCCCATGAAATTTGACTTCTCGGTCCGCCACTGAGTAAACCGACTCGAAAAACTGAACTGTATTGAATCGAATCAATCCGAACTTGAATCACAATTCACAACTAAATAATATAACTTGAAAAATGACCCGCAAATAAATAAATAAAAACAAAATCGACTCAGGCCAAATCGAACCGTTATATATATTATATAACCGAGAGTCTACCACAATCCGTAACCATTCGAACAAGAGCGACCTAAACCGTAAATAAACCAAATTGAAGTCACCCATAACCCGATGATGACCTGAAATCTAGAGTGACCCGAACTAAAAACCACTTAAAATAATCCATATCGAATTAACTCGAACCAAATCCTGTGTGACCCAAATTAATATATACATTTAAATGTACTGATATAATGTGTTTTGTTTGTGTCCCTACAAAAATAACAATAATATTCTCAAAATTATCCTTTAAACTTCCAAAGTGGTAGTAATTAGAATACTAACCACCATTTAGTATATTCTGACCATGTCTTGTTGAAGACAGTCTAATAAAATCTTTCTCACAAAAAAATATTCTTCCTTCTAGGTAAAGTAATTAACTAATTATCTCAATAGGATACAAATTTTGGTGTTGATGTCTTAGTACATTTGTTCTTTTTTTTTCAATATGTATATGTGGTGACATAAAATAATTATATACTCCCTCCGTCCCATTTCAACTGTCTCATTTGTTTTATGACACGCTTTTCCACCTCAACATTTAACATCTAAGATAAAATAATTTTATATAATCTAATTTTTATAGTAGATTCCTTTTTAGATTAACTATATATTAGTAAATTTAATTATTTTATCTTATAGGTTAAATATTGAAGTCAAACAACATGTTCAAATAGTAAAAGGGACACTTATGACGGGACGGGGGTAGTAATGATATAACAGAAAACATGGGTATTACATATTGATTGAAGGAAAATTTAAAAATCACGATAAAGTTGTTTCATTCGTCACTATCAACCGAATCTAACTGAATAATTAACCCAAAGTGATTCAAGAAAAAAAAATCGAGTAACTTAGAGGCTAGCAAACCAGACCAAAGGTTATCCAAACTGACACCCCCAAACCAAAAATCAACCACACCGATCAAAACCGAGCCAATTAAAAAAACATCGAACTTAACCCAAACAAAGCAATTACAACCGATAGGATCTAACTCGAACCGAATGCTCAGAAATCGAAACTTAGCCCAAACCAAACCATGCATATTAAATTAATAAACAATAAAGCATATCAACATAGATAAATTCTCCACTTATTAGTCCACCCACGCCCAACTCATGACCAGCGCAAGCGCCAATCTAATCGATATGTCGCGCTGTAAAAATGACAGCTTGTGACACCTCTGCACAAGCGCGGTCAGCAAGAGCCTGCCTGAATTCAAGCTGGGAACCTGCGCCACACGCCTACTCTTGAACTCATATGCCTAACACGGTCTAGCTCTCCCTTCTTTTAACGTGGGTGTAAATATTTTCCTACTATTACACAAATTGAGAAGGATAGTTAAAACTCCGTGAACAAGCTTAACGAAAAAGCCACAAATTCGTAACAAATTTCCATTACCGTTCAAAATCGCTACAAATACAATGTTTTGGTCATTTTACATGAGTTGGTACATACTTCCAAAAAGAAGACAAGAGTCTTACATTAGCAAAATATGTGATCACCACAACACGAACAACTTCTATATATTACATAGTGGTCAATCATCAGTACAAAATTCCCATTTCAATAAAACAACATTCCTCGATTCGGAGGGTGCGGGGCTGATTTTGGGAATGTTGGACATCAACTTCTTGGCGAGATAGTTGCTCTTTCAAATCAATAGTCACGTTCACGCCTACAGTTTTGACCTGTGCGCATTCACGTATGAAGTGTGGACCCCCACACCCAAAGCAACCATGCCTGGCTTTGATCTAGGAAACTTCTCTTTTACTTTAGAATCTACCAGATTTTGAGTATCACCTGGCCTTGAGGAAGGGCAGGTTCAACTTCCCTTTGGTTCTCCTCGATTCAACACTTTTCTAACAAAGCAGTGGTCTTTGTTGGGCTTCTTCCTTTCCAACTGAAGTCCACTAGAGTCTCGGCCGCAAGAATTGTTTGTTCCAAGGTTGAAACACCCTTCTTCGAACTTCAGAGAGATCCCATGGCCCCTTTATGAAGTTGTACACACGGCCCACTTCGTGCATATCAGGCAAATCCAACATTACAGAGTTAAATTCTCCAATGTAGTCCCAAACTGTACTAGTCTGTTTTAAATTGCACAAGCGGTCTCGTGCTCTATCATCGGCATCTTGTGGGAAGAATTAAGCCTTCAACGATATTTTGAATTTTCAGCCAACATTGAATTGGGGACTTCCCACATGCTCGGTCTTGCTCACTTTTCACCACCCCAATTTCTTGGCAAGGCCTTCCAAAGAGTGCAACCGCTAAAAGACCTTTTGGTCGTCATCTGTATGATAGGCTTCAAAGTGTTACTCAGTGTAAAAGAGGAAATGATCAACTTTCTTAGAGTCATGGGTCTCATCAAATGGTGTAGGGTCATAGAGTTTCAACTTTCTTTTCTTACCCTGACTCAGGTAAAGGAACATTAAAACTTGCATTAGAGCCACCTTTGCACATCGTTCTTTTGTGATCTGATAAATTACTAGAGTTCATTAGTTTTGTTTTCTTAAAAGAGATAATTGTGGCATTCAATAGACTACATGAACAGTACCGATTAATCTAGATATTTAATTTCGTCTACATATTAACCGATTATCAAACTGGAGTATTTCTTAATGTTGTTAGTAATTAGAAATTTGTAATGAGAGTTAGGATTAGGTAAATGCCGATTATAATCCAATTTGCGGGAGATCGAACATGGATTAAATCGATCTTGGGTTGCATTCTAAAATCAGGATATCACATAGGAAGGAGAAATGAAAAACTAGGGGGAAGTATGAACCATGATTCCTTGTTTAAAAGACCAAATTTTTATTGCTTTGTTTACTTTATTTATTCACAATAAGATCTCTCAATTTTTTGTTATTTATTTCTTTAGTTTAGTAGTAAAGATTAAACTAGACACCGTCCCCTTTGTTCGATATCTAAAGGATTACTTAGGAAAACTTTCTATAATGAGGGTCTCTACGCGCAGTCCGGATTTCCAATTCGCTCAATCAGAAAATGACCATTTTCCTTGCTTCAAATGTTTTTTAAATTACAATATGTACCCAAAACTTGTGACATATTACGAGGAGCACCCAAGTTTCATTATATAAGGACGGTTTGTACGTTATAAAATCATATTCAAATTTAGAAATTATATAGTAAGAAAGGAAATGGTTTAGAAAGGTTTGAAGAAATTTTTCAACGAGTACATAGATGATGTTAGCATCAACGATAATTTACGAGGGGCCCATTCTAAGGTACTTATTTGTTTTTTCTTCACAATGTAAGTTTAATTAGGTACAAATGTAGAACAAATTTTGGTAGAAAAAAAACAGTCAAAAAAAGGAAAAATGGAAATCCAAGAACCAGTCCATCGACGCCTCCCTGACATGGTCGGCGCCGACGCTGGTGGCGTCTGCGAGGTCGATTTTAAAAACGCTATATCTTCTTCGTTCTAGCTCCAATTTTTGATCTGTCGCGTTCCTCTCTTCATCTACTTTGCATCCTTACACTTTGAAGACAATTTTGTTGATATGTCTATTTTTTAACGTACTTTTAACATTTATGTTGTCACTACTGCGAACAATAGTTGACCACACATAATTATTTGTTGTTAAGGGTGAGAATGATGGTGGATTCGATGAAGAAGAAGTTAGCTTAGGCATAGGTCATCTTTTCAATACAAGCAAAATATTTACGGATAGAGAAGAGGTTACTACCCATGTAACCCCCCTTGACGAGAATAACACATCTATTTAATCAGACAGACTGATAGGAATGATGGGGGAGTAGTCTTGACATGCGAGAGGTATGGCAAGAGTAGACCACGAAATAGCCAAGGTGATTCATCCTCATGTTGTCAAAGGCAATGACGCACTACAAGAAATGCAACTTCATGTTCCGCATAAGCATCCGTGGTGGGCTGGTAACTGGGGTGGTCAGTCTTGGTATTGCAGATCATCATAATATGAATGGATCATAATCCTCACTGGACATTTCCCTCAATTTCATGCGTCCTCGCTTCAGTGTGGATGAAAGAGCAAGTATAAAAAGTTTGCACAAAAGCGGGTTGCGCTGCATCACAAGAACCCGAGAGCACGACTCACAAAACTTTGATTCATAATTTGGTAGCAAAATTCAGGATGGAGGACCGCGACTGGCGTACTGATATAGCATAGCCCATGAACTTGTTGGATGAACGTAAGTACAACTGGTGGTCCGAGAAAGATGCAAGTAAGTGTCCACACTTCAACACAGTCCATGCTTATTTTGTTGTCCCTATTATGACAAATTTTTCTTCTTAATTTTATTTTGGCAAAGGAATATTAGGTTGGGGCTTACCTTGTTTGCGCACCCGTTTGGGCTCACGCTATTTGATATGTTCTCGTATGTAGTGCTCACTAAAAGCACTTACAAGACGAACAAGTACAAGATGCCACTCGTTGAGTTTGTTGAAGTGACATCTTGCGGCAAGAACTTCAATATTGCATTTTGTTATGTGGTGAGAGAAGATGAGCCTACCTATACTTGGATGCTTTTTGAGCTGATGAAGTTGATGAATTCCTACCCCCAAGTTTTTGTGACCAACAATGAAAAGGCCTTAGTTGAAAGCACTTTCAATGGTCTTTCCAAGTGTGCACCACCTTCTATGTCGGTGGCATATCGCTAGGAACGTGGCTGCAAAAGCGGTCAAGATTTTGAAGTGCGACAAAAAATCCGCCAAACATTTGCTTATTGCTGGCAGAGGCTTATGTACCTCTACAATCGCAAAGTTTGACAAACACTACGGCCGATTGATCAAGTTGTACGGTAGTAAACATCCTTTCATGGTCTACTTGGAGACCACATGGCTATGCTGCGCCAGAATTTTTGTGAGTCGTGGGTTAAGCGAGTAAGACATTTCGTTAACACATCAACAACATGCTCCTTTCAGTTAAATTGTGAATTTGTAAGTGATTACTTTTGTAGATTACTTTGTAACTAATGACTTGCTCATGTGTAGGGTGAAGAGCGCTCCTCGGCTCTAAAATGCTGGCTTCACACATCCACTAGATCGTTGGGCACAACATTTGATAGTATACACAGATTCATTGAAGGACAACACTTCAAGATAAACAAGACTTTGAGTTTTCCCTTGATAGAGAGTAATGCAAGACCAGCAAGTGCCCGTTATGATTCTGGTTGGTCAAATGAGCCTCAAATGCTAGTAATTACTTCAAATGGAGCTAAAAGGCGGTCGTTGCAATAATGATCATACACCCAGATAGGAAGAAGTGCCATTACAGCAATGAAGGGATTACCGTGTGTGGTGCACCATATAAATCATTCCTTATGTCCGGTCAGAACATAACAGTTGAAGAAGTGCACATTTTCTGACGGACGCTCAAATATGACCATCAACACGAGTTTGATGCACCTCGTCAAACTTGTGAAGAGTCGTACACTACCGATGACAATTCACCTGCACCTAAGAAGACCTCTCGCAGCACTTCGGCACCGCATTAATTGAAAAATGTTCAACGCTTGGGAGCCACTCTAGGAGCCCATGGATGATCACATAAGCTAGAGCCACCAGAAGTAATAGTGTTTAAGGGTAGACCGCGCAAGAAGAGGCCCAACACCAAAGACAAGTCTGAACATGAACATGTTGGGCCTGGAAAACGGGGTGTGTCGATGCGTTGAAGCCAATCTCAGCGACGGCCCCTATACAGGAATGCCATACTGAGCATGGACCGTCGATGCAGCACAGACAATCCCAGTGATGGTCATTTGGGCGACAAAGTCAAACTGAAGAAGGGTTGTCGATGCAGCAAAATCAATCACAACGATGGTCATTAATGCCCGATTACGTATACATACCCTTCTTACAATATCCGTACTAGCATGACTTCCGTCATGAACTGCTCCGTTTCATTACAGGTTACAGAGATATAATGGGAGATGGAAACTGTGGTTTTCGAGCTATTGCATATTGGGTATTCAATGATGAAACTGAATGAAAATGTGAGACAGGTGTCTGGACGAGTTGACATTAAGAGCGGAGTGGTGGTTGCAGCAAGTTGAAAAGAATTGGTATGACAAACAGTATGCATGTCTGAACTGGTTTGGCAACAAGTTTGCACCTGTTGATCATTGGATGGAATTTCTAGATTTTGGTCTTATTGTGTGCACGGTATATAATATAGTTATTATTAGCTTCTCACCTGACATTGGCTTTATGGCGGGTGGCCTGATGAGATTGCCGCTACGAGATGATCATGGTATGATGCAGCCCACAACAGAGAGCGGCCTATGCCACTTAGTAGGAGTAGAGACAATAGCTAATTGCCTCGTCCCGCATTGATACCTAAGTGGCGAAGATGGCACGAATCCGAGGTTTGGCATTATGAGGTTGTGTACAGCGAGAGACGTGCCCACTGGCTACAGTTGTTCAAGAGTTTGACGGGACCATCTTCTGGAATGGATATACAAGATTGAATGCTAATTTTTTGTAGCTATAAGTAAATATAAATATAATTGTCTATTGTAGTGCATTTACATTAATAGTCCTAAATTGCATTTCACATTTGTTCTTCTCAAAGGTATAAAATTTCTGGTGTGAATGCAAATTTAAAAATATAAATGAACTGACCATCAATATTCCTAGATTGTCGACTATCTCAAAGTAAAGGAATTTCTTGCCTAAATGCAAATTTAAAAATAAATGAACTGAACGCCATCAATATTCCTAGATTGCCGACTATCTCAAAGACATAAATTTTCTTGTCTAACTACAAATTTAAAAATATAAATGAACTGAAAGCCATCAATATTCCTAGATTGTGTGACTATCTTAACGTGAAATACCCCAAACCTATGTATGGTAATTAAATATTAAATTATGATATAATAATGCTAAAACATGCTTAGAAACATTGGTGAACAAGTTAAACCATAGAAAACATAAAAATACACCATAATGACAATTTATGCAAATACTTGCCTAAGACTTCGTGTAACCTTGATTAGGGCCAAAGTGCATCCCTAGATCTTACTACCATTTATAAAGAACATGTTAAAACAATTACCAAAGAAAACCAAGCTCAAAAACAAGTTAAAACATAAATTGTGCTTTAAAACTCCTTAAAGCACATTTTTGAAAAATTGTCTTACAAATGAGTTTTGAGTGGCTATTTGACGCAGTATAACACTTAATAATCATGTGCACTACTTGTATCACATTAGGAAGCCTAATTCAAAAATTTCACAAAAAAAACGGAAATTTGGGCACTAATATGAATAGTACTCAAATAGTGCCAAATTAAGCCTTAAGTCTTCTTGCTTAGTCATGGTCACATTACCCCCCGAATGGTCAATTATTACCCCCCTAAAATATATAAAAGGTGGCAATTGAAGGATGACTCACTACCTAATGTGCCAGCTTTCATATAATAAGAAGAAGTAAGGAAAAGTCATAATTAGTTACTTTACACTTAATGAAGTAAATATCTCACTTTCACTTTACTCCCTCCTCTCTCCTGGATGTTGTATCCCATCAGCTGCATAAAATCATCTTCCTCCCTTGTTCTTGAGCAAGAACACCAAGAACACAAAGCTCATCCATGGTAGATTAATACCAAATAACCGAAACACCACAAAAACACCATCTTTCACTTCCAACCATTAACCTCTTTCAACCAAGGCTGACATCAAACATTCTTGAAGGAAAAATTCAGCAGTAAGCATATAAGGAGCTAGGAAAGTCCTTTCCAAGGCTTAAGGTATAAAATGAGACTTTAAAGTCATTATACCATTTCTTCCATTTCAGTCGATTTCAAGCTCTTCCTTAAACTACTTTTATCCATATTTTCACATGGAATGAAGGATATTTTAGCTTCTTTTGATCAGCCAAAACCCACCAAGGAATCATCTTACAAAAGATTTCAAGGGTAAGCTTATATTAAGTCATAAATCCTTAAATCATAGGTTATACCCTTGTTTATGTTCTTAAACTGAATTTTTCTCATCTTGGTAATATAGGCCAAGATTCTAAGTTGTTGGAAACCAACATAGTAATCTTCTAAGGTTAATACTCTTACTTATGACATAATATAAGGTTTTTAAGTGTTTAGGCATATATATATATATTTAAATTTTGAGACTATAGGTTATAAAATTGGTCCTTTTATACCTAAGAAATTATATAAATACATATATGAACTTTTGACTAAAGAGATAATGACATATGAGTTAGAAAAACAATTAAAATGAATTATAAATATTTTTATAATTTTCGTGGGACTATTGTTGTGTACAGGTGATTAGCTTGATTTTATGCTTAATTAAGCCTTGTTTTAAAGCTTTTTTGGATATTAAGGGCTTGTATTCTGGTCACCAGCAAGAGCTATTTGAAGTTTTTTATGCCTTTTTATGCTTTTATATGCTTTATATAATATAGTATATGCTTAGGTATAAAAATCAGAAGTGTATGTGACACTTTAGGAATTTTAGAGACCTTTAAAACTGGGTAGAAATATTATTACGAATTTAGAAACCTTAAGGAATTAATTTGGTAACATTTAAGTGCTTAAAAGCATTTATAAGATGTTAGTAATGTTATGGCTAAAGGGATGTGTATAATATGGTAAGAAAATAAATTTAGTAGGGGTATTAAATAAATAAAGCCGAGAGTATAGTGGTTAGATTGGGAAATAAAGAAAATTGGAAGTTAAAATGGCATTTGAGTATAAAATGTAATTTTTAGAAACATTTGGGGCCTAGGTGTAATTTTAGAAAATTCTGGGTGGAAATGGTTATTATGGCCGAGAACAGTTAAGGTCAAAAGTTGACCAAAGCTTAGGTTAAAATTTTGGAAGGTTAGAGTTTAAAATGAGTTATAACATAAAATGTAACATTTATAAAGTTTTGGGGTAATTTGGTAATTAATGAGAAATATAAAATAAGGCAGAGGACCAATGTGGTCTGTTTGGTAATTTTCAGAATTTTAGAGGTAAGATTGGAATTTATTAATTAAAAAATAAAAACTATAGGTTATAATGACTATTATGACATGAAATGTTAAGTTGTAAAACTTAGGGGTTAAAAATTGTAATTATCAAAAGATAAGTGTTAGGGCTATAATTGAAAGATCAAACTAGGGGTAAACTAAGTATTTGACCAGAAGTTGATAAGGAAATATTAGAAATACATTTTATAAAGTTAAAGGTATTAAATTGTAAAGTTTAGGAATTAATGGGGTAGGTACCGTAAATAAAGAAAATATAATATATGAGTTATAATGACATAGGGGAACAACTTGTAATTACTGAAAAATATGAGATGTATTTATTACATAAGGTTATTGTATAATTATAATAAGAGTTAGATTTACAAAAACAATTATTAAGTCGTTAATTGTAAGATTAGAGATTAAGTGGGGTGTATTTGTAATATTGGAAAAATTAAGTGGTAGGGTACTAATTAAAAACAGAATGGGCTGTTTAATATTATTAGATTAGAGAGTTAAATGATTAAGCTAAATCCGTAATGATCGGGATTTGGTTTAAGACGAAAAGACGTCACATGAAATAACGGTACGGTTAGAAACGTCACGAAACAATAAACGAGGCGGTTAGTAAATTATTAAGCGTTACACATAGTAACAAAAGTTTAGGAAGTGATCGAGTTATTAAATTACTCGACTAATGTATTATAGGATCCGAATAGTCGGGACGTACGACGGGGTAAGACGAGCACCTACTAGATTAGTCGCACTCGTCGGTGAACGGTATGGTTTTCTTGCAGCGTGCTTGCTAACGAGGTTTACCCTCGTCTTGTGTGCTGTTTGTTTATGTGTTTGACTAAAAAGATAAATGCATGGAACACGATTTACTGCATTTTCCTTCATGTCTCGTATTGTGTTATACCGTCTTTCCTTTGAGCTTGCGTACTAACTTCGATTAGTAATAACACTTGTAAAGTAACATAAAATGACGGTTTGAGATTCACAACGTTTCCCACAAACAAAAATGTCTAACATTAGATAAGGTGTAAGAACATGAGACACTCCCTAATATTGGTTGGTTAATATCCGAAATGGGTTTAACTGACAAAGATCGTCTATGAGACTTCTACTAACTGGAACTTGGGGGTGAGGAATCCGGGACTGACTCCGGTCATGCATGTTTAGCTAGAAGGTTGGTATCTGTATCAGATCCGTCTTCCGTTTGAGACTCGTCTATGGACTTGTCGCCTAGAGTCGACAAACAGACTCGGCGACCTTGGATTACAGTTCAAGGTGGGAGGCCAGATTAAGATGGCGCGGTGGGATCACCTAAATCCCATTTAAGAATCATTGTTTATTTAACCAGTGGAGCTAATAACTCATTGGCTAGGGTTACCTTTGACCCGGCAAACATAAACAATGAACTAAGGTACAACCAGCTCTAATTAAGAACGGTTGACATTTATGAGATAAGGTCGAACACGAAAACTAGACAGTTCTCAGGCCTAAGGAGTTAAGAAGCTAACTCACTTACTCGATGAACGTCCATTACGACGTTCGATCTATTTGAGCTATGATTATTTCATATGATTGTGTTGTGTGTTATCGTACTTCTTATTATTGTATGTATGATCAATCAATTGCATGTATACGATCAATTAGTCGTGTGTAGCCCCGTTAGCTTGTGGGTTGCACGTTTATCATACCAGCAAAGGTGCTGAGCTCCTCGGGGCATCCATATTATTTTTCAGGTAAGGGACAGAAGACGACTCATCCTGAGAGTAGGAGCGGGTAGACCTATTCCAAGTTTCCTTTGTTTTATTACCTGAGTTGTGCATGCACACTCAGGGTTGTAGATAGTAGACATTTAGCGAACTTGTATTAGCGGTACGAGAAACTAGATACTCGTTATATTTTGGTTTAAGTATTGTAAGTCTTTGCTCGGTATATTTGGGTCCATCAGACCGTGACTGGAGAATGTAGTATGTCTAGTTAGTCACGTGTGACTAACGGCGGTAACACACCAAACTTATTAGAATTTTCGCTGCAATGTTATGTTATGATATGAAGATTTAAGTGACAATCTCGGTATTAAATGGTTGGGTTGTTACATAAAGACATATAATTTGTTGTCTAAATGCAATTTTCTTTTTTTAAAAAATGAATGGAACACCATCAATATTTCTAGATTGTCGACTATCTCAAAGGCATGGAATTCTTGTCTAAATAAAAATTTAAAATATAAATGAACTGAACAACATCAATATTCCTACAATATTGACTATCTCAAAAGCATCAAATTTCTCGTCTAACAAATATCAGAATGTCATTACGCTCTGAATGCTCAACAGAACATTCTTCCGCTTCTAAACCCCTATATCATGCTTTGATAGATGGACCTAAAAAGCGAAAATTTTAAAGTCCAATATTAGGAACCCAATTCTAGGAATACTTCAGCTCACAGGTACCACGAGATGGGGCTGCTCATGGTAGGTTAACCGTCTTATTTGGTTAACCGTTTTCGGTTAACCGGGTCTTTGGTTTTCTAAAATCTAATTCCATTACCATTCTATTTAGATCGGTTAACCGAATTCGGTTAACCGTTTAATTCGGTTTTCTAAAATCCGATTCCATTACCATTCCGTTTAGACCGGTTAACCTTTAGTTCGGTTCAGTTTTATCGGTTAACCTTGTAGCATGTATTTTTTTTAATTGATAATACCTAGGGTGGCAATTCGGGTTAATGGGTCGGGTTGAAGCTCACCCATACCCAACCCGATTAAAATTGTGTTAACCCATACCCGACCCAAAAATAATCGGGTTACAAACTTTCAACCACCCTACCCAACCCATATAAAATCATTGAACCCAAACCCGACCCGTTTAACCCGTTTAAATACAAATACTCTTGTTTTTCGGCAAAATGATCAGTCGTCCATAAAAACGTGCACATGACGGTCATTTATTTCGAATTATTGTGTGTTGTTTTTTCAAATGTCAACATTCTGTTAAATGAGTCAATAATCTTAACTCATAGCTGTTATTTGTGCGGATGAAATAGTGTGACGACAGAGTTTCTGTGACTAATTATTAGCATAGTATTTAGGTTTTCAAACAAACAGTGAATGGTGGATATAGATGGCCTAAAGAATGTATTTAGATTTATAAAACAATTATTTATGTGGGCCTAAAGGAGTGATAGTATTTTTGTTTGCTATTATACAAAAGGTTATAAAATTAATACATATCCAAGTAAAATATATACATATTTATTTATTTATTTTTAATTTTAAGTAAACGGGTCGGGTTGAGTTTGAGTTATGACCCTTAACCCATACCCAACCCATATATTAATAGGTAACCCATACCCGACCCAAAATTAAATGGGTCTATAATCTTAACCCATACCCGCTATTTACGGGTTGGGTTTGGGTCGGGTTATCGGGTTGGGTAAAAATTGTCACCCCTAATAAGACCCATACCATTAATATTATAGTACAACATTGATCATTCACCTAAATCATTAGTGACAAATCAAACACAAATGATAAAAAATATAATATTATGCATATTCCCTCAATAGTTAACATTAATTAATATATAAGGTGAACATTAATATTCGAAGGTTTTGATTGTTTATATAATCGGTTAACCACGGTTAATTGAGCGGTTAACCGTTATAGAAAATTCAATACCGGTATTTTTAAATAAAAACTATAAAAATAATAAAATTCTAAAAATGTTAATAGTTAATAAAATCTAAACAAAAATTTATAAATATATATTAAATTATGCATATTTTTATATATAATAATTTAAATTCAGGTTGGCTGGCTTTTTCGGACCCAAAATTTTATTGAAGTCCAGCCCGATTTTTAATTCGAGTCCGATTTTTGTTTACGTTTTTCTGAACTTTTTTTCAAGTTTGGTTTTTCGGGCTTTTCCCTGATCGGGTTACGTTTGATTAACTCTAATTGTAATAGATCATCAGAGGCAACCAAGATAAGTCGCCCCAGTTGATCATACCTAAGCATACATAGTGGAGGCAAATGAAGGTCGCGCGCCTCCCTTGTAGTGGATCAATGGAGGCAACTAAATTAAGTCGTCTCGGTTAATCATATCTAAGCATGCACATTTGAGGCAAGATGAAAAGCTTGCCTCTGTTGTAACGGTTCAATGGAGGCAACCAAGATAAGTCGCCCCAATTGATCATACCTAGCATGCGCAACAGAGGCAAATGAAGAACTCGTCTCTCTTGCGATGGACCAACGGAGGCAACTAAATTAAGTTGCCTCGGTTAATCATACATAAGCATGCACAATGGAGGCAAAAAGAAAAGCTCGCCTCTGTTGGTCTCATCAATGGAAGCAAGTATAAAGTCGCCTCCAATGATCCATAGGTGGCACACCACAATAGACCAAGAGAGGCACATAATGAAGGTCGCCTCCATTGATCTTACCAATTGAGGCAACTATCTTGCTTGCCTCCATTGATTAGACCATTAGAAGCGACCATTCTACTCGTCTCCTTTGGTTACATGAAGTGAGCAAGTTGTGGGTTGTCTCCGTTGATCTAATACATGTTGCCACCATTGATGAACATTGTTGTAGTGATCGTTACCGAAACCGGTCAATTTATACGGTTCGGTTAAACATACCATAAGAACCAGTACGGTTAACCTGAAAACAGGTACGGTTAAGCTGAAAACATGTACGGTTAACCAAAATAGGTACAGTTAACTTCGGCTTTGATCGGATACCGCGGTGTTGGAATTTTTTGGCAGCCCTACCACGAGACACATTAGAGCAAGGATTCAGGCAGTCGACGTTCCAATCCGGTTATCAAAAGAGACGATCAGTCATATTTAATAATATTTGTAATTTAGGAAACAGACGAATGTTTAACTTGCTGACCAAATATACAACTGTTTACTTACATCACATATTAATTTCGTATTGAATCATTTAATTCTTCCCGATTCTAATATTCCAATTAAGCTCAATGATTCTTAACTTTCAAAATTTATTCTTTTAAAATTTTGTATATTTGTTTATTTAAATTCACTGACTCGGTGACTAAATATACAACTTAATTACGTACATATTTCTATCTAGGAAGGTATAGAAACGTTTAATTCTTCTCATCCCTATACAGTAAACGATGAATCAAGGGTAATTTTCTAAGTAAGCTTACAAATCGTAACTTTCAAAATTCATTCTTTTCAACTTCTTCTCCATCAATAAATGTGGGGTAAAATATGATCTTTTACTTTCTTCCTCAAAATATACATATACACATATACCATACCACCATATCCTCTCCATATAGTCTCTTAGCATTGTCTTGCTACTATCAAATCAATCATGACAACAGTCAAATCGTCATCTCACATTTTCCTTTTCCTCCTCCTTGTCAACATCCTCACGTTGATCTCCACTTCCTATGCCGACAAAGCCCTTCTTATCCGTCTTTGACAACACCCGACCCAATGAAATGCATGTCATGCATGGACACGTCCCCAGGAAGCGACCCTTGGATGAATGTGGAGTCACAAGGGTAGCCATGGGATTGCTGACTACAGACTTGACCAACTTCGTGATTCCGTGGCTCGAGTCCCTTCACCAGGTGCCGGTCTTGCTCAAGCCCTTCAGCAGTGCGCCACGACATTGTAGGATGTTAAAATCTCTACAATGACAATAGCACAACAAGTTCAAAACTATGAGTACACTGGTGCCAAGGAAGCTATGAGAGATGTGTTATTGCCCAAGATTGATAGTAGTGAAGGAAATATGAAAGTGAAGTTGTTACTTTGTTCCACCAGAGATTGATGATGGGACTAAAGATATTGATAAGGATTGGAGTATTGTGATTGGGATGCTTTGAATTGATCAAGAAGAAAGAGTGATCGATAATCACCGTTACAACAAAAAATGACTGGGTTTGTGGACAAGGACCAGGACGACGTCTTTTATTGATGCTTGCAAGAAAACATAAAATAAGTTTGGGAGTCAAAGTTCCTAACTATTTCTTTTATTTTGTTGTGTCTCTAGTTTTCCCTGAGTCGGTATGATACAATGCATCCACGTAGCACTATATTATTTTATATAAATCATCATATATGATTTCTGTAACACCCCCGAATAAACATCCAACAATACAAACATCGTTCCTCGCCATATTACAAGTTAACTATGCAGCGGAATAAACTCCATCCGGTGTCACAGACGCCAACCACCCACGTGGTTGACACGACCACTCTTCCAACACCAAGTTACGGTCTGTATGACTGGAAACAACCCTCTATCAAAACTCATATACAACATAAAGTACAATTCCCAAATACCGAGTGTCTACAATAAATTTACCAAATCATAAACTAAGAATTATACATCTCGGGTTTAGTAACAACCATATATTACACATGCCACTACAAACTTAAAAGTCATGTCCTGATGGGATTTCATTCCAACTAATTTCAGATCAGACATCGACACAAGATTTCCTTATGTTAGATGAAAACCCTGATGGCACCTTGATGTTGTGAAGGATACTGCACAAACTATGTTTCTCTTGTTTTATAATGTGTGACCATGCAGGGGGCAAGAATGTGCGTTTTCCACGTTCTTGCGGCCAAAGATCTTGCCTTATCCCTAACTCAATCAAATCTTTCCTCCCATTTAAATGATCTTTTTTGTTTTGCCCTTTATGTTTAAACAAGGTTGAAGTAACGCTTTCTCCCTCCGACATTTTTTTTCGACATGCATTGCATCAATACAATGTCTGACATCTAAATGTCGCCAATACTCAAGTTCCCAAAAGATTGACTTTTTTTCCATACACTTTTCTCGGTGTTCCTTGTCGGTGGGCCGAGTTGTTGACAATATGTTGCACCTTTCCATACCTCTAATCCTGATAAAGGTGGACGAGCTACACTGTGGATCAGTCTTTCCATCAAATTCAATCGACATCTTACGATATTTGTGACTCTTGGAAGCATCTGTCGATGTCCCATATAAACATTTTTACCACTATGTTTCAACGGATATTGGATGTACGCTCGCCACAATTGGACATGCGCATGCACCTTTGTTTGTATAACCAGAAAGATACCATAAGCAGGAAAGTCATTGACGGTGTCAATATAACATAGCGTGCAAGAGAAATTTTCCTTACTGAACGAGTCAACACACCATTTCCCCTTCTTTCCACATAAGTTGTAGGTCCTCTATTAATGGTTTTGTAGAAAAACATTTATTTTGTTCCCCGGCTGTTTTGGACCAGATATCAACAGTGACAGCAAATGTGTCTCGGTTCATACATAACCATGGTGGTAGATTATAGATCACCAATAATACGGCCACGTGCTATGTATACTACTCAATGTACCGAAAGGGTTCATCCCATCAGTGCATAGACCAAGTCTCAGATTTCTAGGCTCGCTACCACAAGTGGGGAAATGTTTTGTCAATGTTTTTCCACTGTGATGCATCAGCCGGATTTCTCAATTTTCCATCTTTTTTTCTGTGAGTTGAATGCCACATTAGATTTTTCCGCATCTTTTTCATTTGCAAATAGACGCTGAATCGTGGAATGATGGGTAGGATACCATAATACCTTAGCAGGGGATTTCTCTTTACGACCACCAGATTCATTTTGTTTTTTCTTCGATAAAACGAGATTCCTCCACATTCTGGGCACTATCAGCAAACTCATAATCTTTCCGGTACAAAATGCAAACCAGATGGACAGCGTGGATCTTTTTGTACCCCATACCCATTGGACACATCAACTTTTTTTCTTCGTAAGTCGACGTTGGTAAAAACATTATCCGCAGGTAGTAGCACGCTCTTCATCAGCTGTAAAAGAGCAGTGAACTCACATCGCTCCCATCCATGTTTTGATTTTAAATTGAAGAGTTTCAAGACAGCACAACTCAATTTACTCAACTTTGTTGGATCACACCCCGGATACAATGTGTTTTGGATGAATCCAACAAAGTCTCATAGGTGTCTGGCCTGTGTGTAAAACTCTTGTTCAACATCTTCCAACATTGCAGCAATGTCATCGAAATCTGGTTCATTGTCTTCTGTGTTGTGCTCATCGACACAGTTGTTGGTTGTCTTCACGATAGTCTCTTGTTCATTACACATGACATTTACTGCACTCTCACCATGCCACCGGACTATAGCTTCATAGTCTTTCGTAAAACCACGGCGAATCAGATGTTCTTTTTGTTATTTTTTATCTATCTCTCGATACTTCAAATAGTTTTTGCAGTCCACACAAGGACAAAATATGTACCCCTTATTGGCCGGAGTCAAATTATTCACCAGAACATTGCAAAATTTGTCGACTCCTTCGAGAATTTATTGTCCAATTTCCCACTATACATCCATGATTTGTCATCTTCTTCCTCCTACAATAATGTTACACATAAGTAACCTACACATACCTTACTACTTCGGTTCGGTTGATTATGGTTTGGATGGTTGTGTAATATTGTGTTTATTTCTCGGGTAACAACAAACAACGATGGTTCAGTTTGGTCAGGGTCGGTTTGTTGCTGATTTCGGGTCAATTTTCATTTGAGAGAGAGTATAGTCTTGTGTTGCGGTGGTGTATATTAAAATGACGTCCAGAAGGTTTATGTGATGGTTTATCCAAGAATCTCAATGTGGTGTAATCAAACTTTTCATCCAATCACCAATTAGATGATTCATTATTACTATATAACTCCATCTACTTTTCCTAATATATACTATATTTGCATATACTACTAGTTGTATATCCTAATACAAATAATATAACAATATTTAAAATCAGTAAGGTCAGTGTATTACCCGGTTCCAAGATGATATGTTTTCAGCCCTTAATCATTTGGTGTGTATGAGATGTAGCAGCCAGTGACTTATCACTGTACAAGGCCAATTCAAGTAGAAAATGATGACAACGCACAACATGTATATCCTAATACTAAAGACTATAACAATATTTAAAACCAGTAAGTTCAAGTGTATACCGGTTCCAGAATCAGCCCGTAATCAAATTGGTGTGTGGATCAGCAACTAGCCCAGTGACTTTCTTTCACTGTAGAGGTGCAAATTCAAGTAGAGAATGATGAGAACACAGAGCATGTACATCCTAATACTAAAGAAAATAATATTTAACATCACTGTAGAGGTGTAAATTCAAGTGTATTACCGGTTCCGGGATCAGCCAATAATCAAATTGGTGTGTGAGATGCAGCAGCCCAGGGAAAGTGACTTTTTTCACTGTAGAGGTGTAAATTCAAGTGGCAAATGATGAGAGCGCAGAGCATGTATATCGTAATACTAAAGAAAATAATAATATTAAGAATCATAAGTTCAAGTGTATTACCGGTACGCAATCAGCCCGTATTCTAAATTGGTGTGTGAGATGCAGCAGCACAGTTACTTATCACTGTACAGGCGCAAATTCAAGTAAAGAATGATCAGAGTGCAAAACATGTATATCCTAATCGCAGCAGTATTGATGTTGAAGAAATAGAGAAATAAACAAGAACTGAAGCAAAGATGTGGTATTAATCAAATTTTGACAACAGCAAAAAGAATGATGACATAGCTACTATGTTGTAAGGGAAGAAAAGCTGTCTCAACAGATATAATATATAATCAGTAGTAATGCATTGGTTTAAACTGGCCATAAAAACGCAATTTAGAAGCAACATTATATGCTGATGATCGGAGAAGATAAGTTGAGAATATTACCAGTTCAAGCTAGCGCCTTCGAGAAGAAGGAAGCTACCAGGTCGATTGTATCCAGCGGTGGTGGAGACGGCGAGCAGAGCCTTGCCACCTTAGGTCTGATTAAAATAACTAGAGTTAATCCAAGGGTTCAAGCAGAAGAGAAATTCACAACATAATAAATATTTAAAACCTACTGAAACAGTTCAGTAATGCAGCGACATCAATATATTCAGATGTGGAGAATCAATCAGCAGCTTTAGATGTGTTGAGTTTCTACATTCATGGGTAAAAGCTGCCCCACTACTCCTCTGAAACGCAACCAGAAGTAAGGTCGAGAACTTATGGGCCAGATAGATCTACACTGTGCCAATCAGCTTCAAGAAAAAAGAAGAAACTCAAGGTAGTAAACCAACCAACTTCTATGTCTACTAACTGCCTAGTTATGATATAGATGTAGTGTTAAGTTAATAATGAGTTTAAGGCAAAGATAAACCCATTTACTAACCCAGTTTACTCGTGAGTCTGTTGCAGAAAAAAAAACAGAAAGGGACAGTGTGCAGAAATCTAAAACAAACTCTGTAACTCTTGCTTCTGTAAAACTAAGTTCCAGAGGAGTATAAAGATTCTATTGGTATAATGATGCACCTAACACATTATTAATACACCTAACTAGGCTATAAAACAATTGGGAGAATTAAACGAATCAACTGATGCATTAACCGTGGAATAAGAAGAAGGAGTAGGCAGGTGCAAGTTCAGGAGTGTTAATAATAAATGAAAAAACCCATCTGATGCACTAAGAGTGGAGGAGTAAACTGAAAGTATAAGTTAGCAATATGTGGGAGTGTTAATAATAAATAAAAAACCCATCTGATGCACTAAGAGTGGAGGAGTAAACTGAATTATGTTTCAGTTTTCTCTGTATTACCGTTCTGTATTGGGAGATTTCAGAGGAGTTAACAGTGCTATGTGGGATTGTTTTGAGGTTAAAACTTCACCAAAAACACACAACTAAGAAACTAAAACGGTTGGGAGTAGTTGGAAGTCAGATTAAAAAAACTCAAGAAGAGAAATAGATGAAAGGATACCAGTTGGTGTTTCAGTTTTTCAGATTCTGTGTAAATCACTTTCTAAAGATTAGTCCCTGTTGCCTTGGTTTATTTCAAAGTCAAAACTGTATGAAAAAAAAAACATAACTAAGTAACAGAAAAATTGGGGAAAACAAGGAATTAGATTAGAGAACAGAAAAAAACAACAGGAGATAACATACCAACTTCAGATTTTTGTTTCTTTCTAGTTATGTCCGGTTTTAGTATTAGGACATTTCAGTAACTTAAATAATGTCGTGGTGGGTCTGTTTTGAAGTTAAAACCTTGGGTAACCACCTAACTAATTGGGTAAGCAAGTTGAGGGAAAACTTAAAGTCCATCTGTAAACAAGAAAAGAGAGTAGGTGATGAAGCATTTCCATGTTTCAAGTTTTCATTTATTTCTGTTTCTGTAGAACTGACTACAAGCAAGAGTCAAGCATAAATGCACAGCTTCTGTTTCAGATTTCTTTCTATAACCATTGCATCTGTATAACTTAAATACAAGTGGTATAAGAGTGTTATGTTTGCTTGCGAATGAACCCAAGGCTTAGATACTACACCTAATTAAATGCAGATTACAGTTTTTGTAAAATGAGTTTTCAGAAGTGTTAACAGCTTTGTTTTGAGTTGTTTTTAAGTTCAAAACTTTCCTAATACACTTAGTTAATTGGGCAACAAGTTTGAAAGGAATTGGAGACTGATTAATAACCTAAAATAAAGTTTGAAAGGAGCTGTACAGAATCATTTTGCACTTTTCTGCAGTTACTTGTTTCTATATAATGAACTTTTAGAGAGTTTAACAAAGTTGTTTTAAGTTGGTTTTAGCTTAAAACCACCCTAATACATTTATCTAGTTGGATGAGATTTTTGTGTGGATTTGGAAGTAGATTAATGAACTAAAAGAAAGCTAAAGACGAGATATACAAACTGTGCTAGTATAGTCTACTAGTATACTCAGGAAACCACTAATGTGTAGGAACTTGAGCTGATCTACTATGTGAGATTGAACTTGGTGGGACTCGTACATGCTTCTCCACATCATCATCAAGCTATAGTAAAAACATGGACAACAAAATGTTTGTGAAACCGAAGGCAAGTGATCCTCTGCTAACATTTTGATCATTTGAGTTCATAGTGTCACCAAGTTTGTCAGTAACCATTTAATTACCAAGTTCCTGATGACCATCTGATTGATTTCATAATTAGATCAAAAAGCTGTAACGTTTTTCCTTTTTACTAGTATATGTAGAAATGATGACAAGTTCAAGAGAAAAAAATATGTACAAGGCACTTTTCCTTGCTTTTTCTTTACATGCACCAAAATAAGAAATTTCATGCGCACAGAAGTGAGAGCTAAAGCCAAAGGAAAGCAAAAATGCATCCACAACCAGCCTTACACATCATTCATATGTGTTGTGTACGTACTATTGTATCGGATTCTTCCCCATAAGCAATCAACAAGCTGACAAAAACAAAGCATGCAGAGCATATACTCCAAACAAGGCTAACCACAACAAGTCACGTGAAGGTCAACTGAATTCATTTGCTCCTACACACCCCCACCACCCAGAAATGCTTAACCCATGTGCAACCACGACCGAAAAAGGAAAATCATGCAGAAACGATACCCATCGACTACTCAAGAGTGATATAAATATTATTGATCAACAACCAGATAAATAGCTACTTGGTTTCCTAAGAATGGCGGATTATAAGAAAAAAAAGATGAGAAATTGATAATTGGTACCATGAAAGAGGGTGCAATTAGTAAACGATGTAATTAATTAATAGAAACACTATATAATGTATAGTATACTAGTATACTCAGGAAGATCGATCACTCACACACAGTTTTTTGAAACTATTCTTCTGCCCAGAAGATGGTGAAAGAGAGTTGCGGCACCAACAGTAAGGAGGAAGTAGAAGATGGTGAAAGAGAGTTGCGTGGATGCTTAACAAATTTGCCTTACAGTACATTTAGGTTGGAGTACAGAGGTCTTGGATTAGTTTTTTTTGGCAGGGGCGGTAATGGGATTAGGTAGAAATAGTGTTCGTGGACAGGTGGGTTAATTTCTTTCTTAATATCTTATGTTAAGCATTTTAAATCTATGCTTTATGTGCCACGAACCTGCTTTTCACTATATGGTATATCTGGTGTTTCTTAGCTGGTTGACTTATTGTACAGAAAAGCTACTTCAAAGTAGTGGGAAAATAATCGCCAGTAGTTAATTAACAATCCTTGAGAAAAACAGGGTACACATGCAATTGCTCACAATTGTCTCAAACAAACATCACATACGAAAAATCGCTAACAATCATACAGAAATACAGGAGCATTGACACAAAATTGAAGAGGGAAGATAGAAATCGATTAATGCACACAATCAGAGCCGCCCGATAATCAATATAAATAAACAGAACAGCGCCGATCAATGTAATTGGTTCTCCCAACTTATCACATCTTTGCTAAATTCACAATGTACAGAAGAATGGCTTAATTGGTGGTGAGGAGGAGAAGCTTAGTTGAGATTATTACCGATTCTAGCGCGATTAGAGAAGAAACGGGGCACATCTACGCGCTGGAGACGGCGAGCAGAAGCGCGCTAGCTAGCTAGCGTTCGCAGTGGCGGCCGGAAGATAGAGGGACGGCGAGCAGACAGGATGCGGTGGTGGATGGGCAGCGATTGGTGGCGACAATGGAAGAAGAGGGACGGCGCGAGAGAGACGGTGATCGATAGGGAAGACAGAAGTTACAACATGCAGGCGCGCGCGATCGGAGGAAGAAGAAAGAAAATATGGCGGGGTAGAATAAAAATATATTAGGGTTGTAAGAGGCGGTTCCGGAATAATCGTCGTTTTAAGAACCGTAGGTCAACGATGTCAACAAATAAAAACGACGGTTTACATTACACCGTCGTTTAAGAACAAAGACTACGCGAATGCTAAGAAACAAAAACGACGGTTCATTGTGGCCCGTCTTTTATCTTGTAAACCGTCTGTTTATATATGACTTTAAATGACGGATTCTACGAACCGTCTTTTAAAATGAGTAACACTCACCCCGCGCGCGACCTCAACGTTTTAGAGACGGTTTTTTTAAAAACCATCGTTTATAGACCGTATCTTTAATCATTTTTCTACTAGTGTACATCTCGGGTTTAGTAACACCCATATATTACACATGCCACTACAAACTTAAAAGTCATGTCCTGATGGACTACCCCCATGGTAGCCATCCCGCCTACACTCCGTTATCGTCCGACACAATACCTGAAAAAAATGGGTTGTAAAGGACTCAACAAACTACGCTGAGTATGAACGTGTGTAGCCCGTATGTTGCCGGGCTACACGACTACTTGGTCGAATATTATTAAGTCAATTTACATGCTATAATAAAGCAGTAAAGCAGGCCACAATACATCATGGTTTCATACACACTCAAAGGTAGCAAAGCATTAGCAACCAAGCATAACATGCTGGCGTCATAGCAACATCAAACACGCAACCAAGCACAACAAGCTGCTAGTATCGCAACAACAATCATGTACATAATAATACGTGTGCATAGATATGTTATACTCCTGATCCTCACTATGGGATCATTCGAGCGTTGTGTGTTTTCATTTCTTTTCTCTTGCTCCCATAATGTGTATTTTCTTTCTCTTTCCTTGCACCAGGTCTGGGGATATAGTTAGATCCCGTGACCATATCATGTAGGTGTCAATCTTTCCTAGTTTCTTTAAGGATTATTTGTGAATTCTTTTATCACCGCAGGTTGGAGGACGTCTCCTCCATAGCAAATTCCTCCATTCCCGGCGTCATCCGTCGAGAAAGCGGAGTCGCCTCTAGACTCCAGGATAATGCTCCACCAAATGCCAATCCTCCATTCCCGACGCCAAGGGTCGCGAAAGTGAGGTCACCTCTAGACCTCAGGATGTGCTGAGAAAGCGGGGTCACCCAGGGACCCCCAAAATATGTTCCACCATAGACGGTCGAAGGATCTGATGCAGATGCCAACTCCCAATCATCCATACCGCGCGCCCGAGCTGTTGTCTTTCCAGGTTATTCTCGTGTTTCACCAGTTGGTACTTTTCGTTTCATTATCATTATAATCTCGACACCATAGTGGGTGTCATTAGTGGTCCTCTATAGTTAGAGAGGAGTTTTCTCTTTGTATAGTTCTTTTGTTTTGTTTTTGTAGTTCGTCAAGTTCCATCTCAAAGCTTCTTGAACGAGAAAGGGACTAAACTACTGTGTGCGCGCAAATAATATGCAACAAAGATATAGCAATCATATAAGCAAGATAAGCAACAATCCAAATTTCATGCTTTGATCTTATGGTCATTTTCACACAAGGCACACAGCAAACAAGCCGTGTACACACAACATACGAACCACACATGTCCATACTGGTTTAGAAACAAAAGGGTTGTTTCACCCACAGGGCCCCCGGTTGGCGTTCGTTACAGTCCTAGAGTTAATTAAAACAACTTGTCAGTTTATGGTTGCATGTGACGACTGTAGTGACATTTTGCTAGTTTATCCCATTTTATCGGGTGTATTTCCTTGGGTAAATTTTTGGGTGTTCGACTTATATTAGTCCCTTAGAAACCTTCCAAGTATTTACCTTAGACTTTATCAACTCCTCGGACATTTACATTGTCAGTTCATACGTTAACTACGTCCTTTCCTCTAGCTAATGCCTTAGAGTATTATGAGCACTAACAAGTAACAAGTTTATCCAAATTGACCATTCTCCAGTATTTTTCCTCATAATTACACCGTAGCCCCCTTTATTTTATACCCAATACTTTAATTATTTAAACCCTTATATTATACTCCTGAGTTAATTTATATTATCACTTAAATTCCCAAAACCTTTCTAGGATTATATACTAATCCCCTCAAATACTTAAATTCCCCATTTATGCCTCAAGGTTTTCGATAATTACATATACTCCCATAATAATTTTTTTGTTATTATTTTTGACTTAATATTCCTTTAAATACTTCGTACAATTATCCTTATCGTTTTATTTTGGTCAACCTTCACATTTGGTCAAGGTTTACTACTTAAATTATTCCTTGACCCATTTTAATAGCATTTACGGAAAATACCCCCATAGTTTCCTAGTTTACATCTTACCCCTTTTTATTTTACAAAATTCATATTTTATACTTATAAAAATCCGGAAAACTATCCATGTCGGTCATTATCACTAATTATGCCTTATATTTCTTTTTATCACACCTTGGCCTCGTTTCGATTTATTTATTTATATAAAGTATGTATATAGATATATAGATGGGTATATATATTTTTATACGGTTTAAAAATTCGTCAAAGCCACAAGACAAGCTTACGAATATGCCCATATTTTTCTTTATAATTACTATCAGGATAGTTTTTCACCAGACTCATATAACCCCATAAATCATTCCATAAATTGATTAATGACTATTTAGATCACAAAATAATTATCTTGCCATGGCTTAAATATATGGCCTTAAAATATATAAAAATAGCATAATAAAAATTTTCAAAATAGTATTCAAATGTCCCTAAAATTTTGCTATGACAACAGTTGTGCAAAATTTTACAAGACCCCCTTTTTAACTCAATTTCCTCCCATATTCATAATTAACTACACATTAACAACTTCAATAACCCATATATGTATCCGCCACTTCAAGTAAATATATACATCTCTATATATATATCATACTCCCTCCTGTTCTAATTATAAGTCGTTCTAGACTTTTTCACAATTTTTAAGAAAGAGTTTAAAAGACTAGCATACCCTTACTTTTTGTATTGGGAGAATAAAAAGTAAGTATACTTTATTGATAAGATAAAAAGTAGAGTGCAATGATAATATATTAAAAAAGTAGAAAGGGTAAAAGTAGAAAGATAGATACAAAAGTCTAAAACGACTTATAATTTGAACATAATTCTAAAGCCTGAAACGACTTATATTTAGAATAGGAGGGAGTACTAACTTATACCCGTCACTGGTTACATATCAACAACTCAAAAATACCTCTATATCCTTATACCTTTCGGTTTCCATGCAGCATCAAAGATTAGTAAATTTTAATGGTATTCAGAGAGGGTAAATATCACTACCTTAACTTAAGCAGTTTTCTTCCCACACTAACTCATGTCCCTTACTGATTTTGTGTGTTAACATTCCCAGACGTCAAATATTCTTAATCGCACATTTATATATTCATACATATGAATATATATACATTTTTATTATTGTTTTATTTATTGTTATTATCATCTTCCTCTAACTGCTAGCTATCATTGATTATGTATGGTAGGTTCAAAATAACATATGTATACGTATATATACCTATTCATTATTTGTGTAACCCTTGCACTCAACATCACCCAGATGGTACACTTACTTGTTGCGCATCAGTAAAGCTAGCAGTCAGTACATAGGTAATGTCCATCCCTTCTCGTATTTCCGGTTCAAGTGATACTTATAGCTATATATATTCGTGTACATGCCCCTAATGACCACGTTTGTTGTCTGCATTTTTACTAGCAGTAACCACCATTTTTGCCGACACATCTACCTCTCAACACAAGAAAATTTCTTAGCTCACAGTTACTTGTTACAACCAGTTTTTTTTCTTCCATAAGCTAGCCATTAACCTAGAGTAGTTCCATTCCCACCCGACACTAGGAAGCATTAGATTTCAACCCAATAATCACAACTTCTTTGCTGTTACTGAAACAGTTCACAACAGGTAGCATTTTTTCTCAGTCTAGTTCCTATCGTGATTGTACTGATGACACGCTAAGTTTCCAACACACATTTAATCAGATTTTCAACACTTACCGCCTAGTCATTATTTAGTTTTGATTAAGTAGTTCCCCAGATTACTTAGTGGCATTATTTCCCAGCTTATCTATGAGTCTAATATTTCCAGAACACAACACATATTTCAGCAAATGGAGACTTTCTAGCCCATGGTTAACTGTTTACAGTCAGTTATCAACACACATAAATCATGGGTTTTGACACAACCTTAAGGATCTTCAGCTGGGTTTCTTTGCTGTTTTCCCTCGTCCTCCTTGGACAAATTTTCGGTCCTAGTTATGCAGGAATCAAGGGTTAGTTTTCTGTGAGGAAGTGTGCATATATACGTATATATATTTTCAGACTAAATCAATGGTTAGTACTCAGACAACCTCGGTTGAATTTACCTTGGTTTAGGTATTAACTCTTCTCTGGGTATCCTTCAGTTGGCTGCGATTTTGACTCAGAACCTTGGCTTCGTAGCCAGCAAAACACAAGGGAGGTTGTGAGTCTACTGATTACATTAGTACCAAGTAGGGTGGTTACAACTTTCAGGACAAATACATGGGTCAGAGGGTCTTACCTTACAGAATCTCACGGTTGGATTGGGCAGACTTGACCAATAATATTCGAACCCACCAAAAGAGGAGTTGTTTGGGGCGAACATGCCAGATAGGAGAGGGCACTCGAGTAAGTAAGGAGTGAGATCGTTGATGAGAAAACAGGAGAAAACCAAAAGATGTCATAAACGGTTTAAGGTCTTACCTTGAGATGATTTCCAATCGGACTTGGGCTAGTTTCCTTGTGGAGTTCGGTGTAAACTGGTGAATATTTTCCTAAGGTGCTCATGCATGCACACAGAGGGAGTTAAGAGAGGAGTCAGACACTAGAATTTTTTTTGGAACAAGAACAGAGGGAAGGAAGAAGGTTGCTCATACAGAATCCGGTTGTTGCCCTTACCTCTAGGAACTCTTGGAGATGTCTTCCTCCCCGGGATTTTCCAGGAGTACCGCCGGAGAGTTTGCATGCGTGGTTCATGCTTAACAACGCAGAAAATTAGAGTGATTAAGCCGGGTCGGACACCACTGAGCAAGGCTAGAAAACCGTGATGAAAACAAACAACCAAAAACGTTTACCTTGGCCCGAATTTCAGAAAGTTGGTGTCGGTTTTCCTTGGAGGTTCTTGACACATTTTGTATGGGTATTCCAGAAGGTTGCATGCATGAAGGATTTAGAGAAAGAGAGTCAGAAACTGGAGGTTTTCGCAAAGAAATGAGAAACGGAGAAGAGGAGTTTGTTACCGGTTTACTTACTGTTTTTTGTATCAATAAGCTCCAGATTTTCAGAAATCGGGACAACTCCATGAGCCAGCAGTCGAGGGAAGTTCAAGGTCTTGCTCTGGCCTTACGCGCATCGGGAAGCAAATGGAGAAAATGAAGGGCAGTGTGGGTTTAGTAATTGGGACTCACACCCGCGAGAGGGGAGGGGACACTGGGTTGCATGAAGAAAATGAAAGACTGGGTGTGTAATCAACAGGTTGAGTGGGTACTTAAGGTGGGTTAGTGGAATTGCAGGGTTCTCGGAAATTCAAAAGGTGGGGTTGTTTTCTTTATTGTCTTATAGTAGAATTAATTAGTACTTAACTTAGGTAGTAGTTTTCATCTACCTCAAGAGATATAAGCCGGTAAGCACAAGTATTTATGTTGTAATGTTATTTGCACATATTTGCAATTAGTAATGCTACTCATATTATACTCTCGTACTTATGTTAGTTAATACAATTATTATGTGTTAGTGAGTACCCAACTATTTGGTTTGCATAATGCGCTACACTCGTTTGGTGTATAAAAAGTTCTCACATGGAATAATTTAGTTTGCTCAATTATATCGGTTAACGTCAAAACCGCTTAACATATTCACGGACATATGTATGTCCCTTAGTATCGTCAATTATATGTTATACCACGGTTATATTAATGTGCCGGTTTATTGCCTATACCGCATATATTCATGATTTCATGCGTTTTAATTATTAGGGTTGTTTCAATTTTGATTGAAAAGAGCTTGATTAATATGATCTTTATATTAAACTAGTTAACTTGACTTAATCAAATTAGTTAATCATGTTTATTGTGTAACTCTATTTGTACATGTTTAATACAAATCTAACCCACATAACTTATCCAACTATATATAAACAAAATTTATTAATTAACATTTTCAAAATTTTTATAATATCGTTAACTTTTCTTTAATTGAGTTTTAAGTTTTATAACATCATATATCTACTAATATTAATATTAAATTACCGCAATTTTTATAAGATATAATTATCTAATATAAACGGTTAAATAGTGATGTGTGTAATTCATACTAAATCAAATCTGACAAGGTTATAATATGGGTCTTGTCGAGTAAATAGTATGTAAGTATGCATAGTTAATTAATAACCATTTAATTTCATTTAGGAAAGGGTGATGTCATATAGGCAAGTAAAATGTCTTAATTGTTTTTTGTAAGCTACCGACCTTATATTAGAGATTAAGAGTTTAAAACCCTAGAGTCCAAAGTGAAGAAGTGTTTGAGCCTATATACCATAGGATTAGAGGTACTTGCAATCCTAAGCTTACCATATGAACAAAACACCATATCCAACTATCTACCTTGTGCAAGAAGCCTCGTACCGAAGTTTATGTGTTTAGTGGATTAAGAGACTAGACATGCCCTAGCATGCCATAGTAGCATCAAAAGCTTCTCATAGAGAAATCAAACCTGCATAATATCGTAAACCGGCAAAAAAGAGGTGCACAACACTCAAATCTACACAATATTCAAACCTTGACCACACAGTTAAACTTAAAAAAAAAAAAAAACAACTAACAACAAAAGTTCACAACAAAGAGGGAAATGAGAGAGAAGCCAAACGCGTAAACCCAAACATGAGACATAGTTGAACATAACGTTCAGAAAAAAAATAAAACTAGCTACATGGGTTATGTCCAAACGCAGGCAGCTAGTAATATTAACTTCATCCCCATGGGACTCTGATTCGCCTTCCTCTCCTGTTGACCCTTCGAATTTCCATAAACCAACTTCAAGGACGTCATCCCAATAGATAGGCTTCTTCCCCTACTGGTTAGCTTCGGACAAACAAAGATCCCAATCTCAAGGCTTTACTCAGCATTTTAGTGAACTTACGTTTGTGAGTACCATGGGAAGTTTCAAGCTGATCAAATTGTTGGCTACATATGGAGGGGCGGAGCCAAAAAAAAAAAATTCTGAAGGGGGCGAGATTTTTTTTAATAATATTAATTAATATTTAAAATTAATATAAAATTTCAATATATATAATTATATTTTAAAAATTGATATTAGATATATAGTTTGACATAAAATTGAAATACATAAATTAATAAATAAAGAAGTTTGTATTACCTTTTTTATCTCTCGTTTAAAAAATGGGTATACAAAATTAGAGTTGTCAACATTGACCCAACCCGAAAACCTGTCTGATTTATCCGAACCCGAAACCTGAAAATATTTAAATATAATAAATCCGAAACTTGATTGGGTAAAACCCAAATGACCCGAACCTAAAATGACTCGAAAATTTATAACCCGAAACCGACCTGAACCCGAAATGACCCGAAAAATAGTAATAAAAATTATCCAAACTCGAATAACTGAAATAATAGTGATCATAAATTGTCCCAAACCTGAATGATTTAATAAATATGATGAAAAAAAACTTGATTCAAACTTATATATCCAGAATGAAGTTCAAAATAGGCATTGTATTGACTTTTTTGTAATTTATATGTAGTATATTCTTATAGAAATTAGGTATATATTATTTAATATTTTGTCAAAAAATTGTAACCATGACCTGAAATAACCGAAACTTGATTCTATCTAACACTATTACAACCCGAACCCGATTTGACCTGAACCCAGATGACCGAACCCGAAATGACCCGAAAGTTAAATGACCCGAACGGATATTGACCCGAAAAAAATATGACCCAAAACCCAAACGGGTAACCCGTTTGCCAGGTCTATACAAAATTATAATAATGCCAATAATATGGAACAATCGTACTAAACTAGTAGTTTTTTTCTAAAAAACTTCTTCTATAATTTATTTTGAGTAATTATAATATTATTTTAATTTATAAAATCAGTAATACAAAAATAAAAACACTTATTTTATGGATAGTAGACCGGTGCCAAGGAAGTTCAAAACTATGAGTCACTGGTGCCAAGGAAGTTGTAAGGGATGTGTTGTTACCCAAATTGATAGTTGTGAAAGGAATATGAAAGTGAAGTTGTTGCCTGTTCCACCAGAGATTGATGATGGGACTAAGGATATTGATAAGGATTGGAGTTTGTGATTGGGATTTTGATAAATTCATCAAGAAGAAAGAGATATCGATGATCACTATTACAACAAAAAATGATAGTGTTGTGTGGACAAGAACTAGACACAACGTCTTTTATTGATGCTCGCAAGAAAACATGAAATAAGTTTGTGGAGTCAAAGTTCCTAACTATTTTCTTTATGTTATCGTGTCTCAAGTTTCCTTGGGTCTGTATGATACAATGCATCCACGTAGCACTATTCTTATTTTATATAAAATCATCATATATGATTTTGATTGAAAAGATCTTGTTTTAATACGATCTATATATTAAACTAGTTAACATGACTTAATCAAACTAGTTAATCATTTTTAATTTGCGTAACTCTAATTTGTACATGGTTGATACAAATCTAACTTGTGTAACCTATTTACTTATATATAAGTAAACAAAATTTAATTAATAACATTAGTTTCAAAACTTTATAACATTATTAACTTAATCTAATTGAATTTTAAGTTTTATATAACATCAGTATAAATATAATCATTTATATAAACAGTTATGTGAGTAATACATACTAAATCTAAATCTGACACAGTTATAATACGGGTCTTCTTAAGTAATAGTACATAATTATGCATTTTAATTAATAAGAATTAAATTTCATTCAGGAAGGGTCATGTTCATATCCAAGTAAAATGTCTTATTTGTTTTTTTCATAAGCTACCAACCTTATATTAGAGATTAAGAGTTAACATACCTAGAATCCGAAGAGAAGAAGAGTTTGAGCTTAAATAACTTGGAGTTAGAGGAAATTATAATTCCAAGCTGTCATTGTTAGGATTGGCAGATATGTAAATCTTTATTTCCTAGAAGCCTACCGCGTTTAAGTTTAAGTTATTTAAGGTTTTAGTTTTAGTTAAGTTTCTGTCAAAGCTCAGCGTTTAGATAAGCTGAGTTTGTATACATATGCTATCTGTACAGTGTATCCTCTTGCGGTATTTTCCCTATCTTTGAAATCAGAGAGTAACCCTAATTCCTTTCTCTTCTCGACTGAGCGAAGTGTTGCTTTGGGCAACCTTCGATTTGGCTTCAGCTTGATTAATTTGTGAGATCTTATCATGGTATCAGAGCAATCCGATCCCACATCTTATCTAATCGATTGCTAGCCTGATTTCTCAGTCCTTCTTCCATATTCGATTTCCTTTTCTTTCGATCAAAAAATTTGGGTCTCCTCCACGATAATCATGGCGGACGATCAATAAAATGATAAATTCAGAAGGGCAAAGATGTCGTCTCCGGTGAAGGCTCCAGCGAAGTGATTCCAATCGGTCACCCTCTCTACCTTGTGAGCTCAGAAGTTCCTGGACTCACTCTGCGGACAAGTTCGTAGGCGAAGGATTCGCTTGCTGGAAGGAGCAGGTAACCATCGCCTTGGGTGCCAAAAAAAAACTTGGGTCTGTGGATGGCTCGTGAAGAAGAAAACCAACTGAAATACCCCTAAATTAATTTAAATTAATTAGGGGATTTCTTTTATTAAAACTGTAAATAATACTATTAATTATTATATATTGTATGGAATTGTGAATAAAATTATATATCCTTATATGCAATTATGAAAATTAAATCATGGGATTTATCCATTTAATCCTAAAGAATACTATTAAATATTGGATTACTATATATTATTATATAGTATTATGAATTTAATAATAAGATTTATAAGTCAATAATCTTGGAAAAATTTCTAACACTCCAAGTATATTATAAAGATTTTAGAAAGAGTTAGAACATTAATTTGAATCATAAAAGCCAATATAAAATCATGGAAACCATAAAGCTTATTAAGCCTTGCTAGGGTTGACTTTTTGAGAATGGTCAAACCAGCCTATAAACCTATACCCAAAAAAAGGTTATGGAACACAAGAGATTAATAAAAAGAACGTCAAAAACGGATCATCCTAGCCAAAGTTATGATAAAATGAAGTTTAGAGCCAAAATTTCGAAAGGATGATGCTGACGTGGCAAGGGCCTGCTGACTCAGCCACGCCCGCCTCGGGAATCGTGCCATGCCAGAGCGCCTGAACCCCTTCAATTTCGGCTAACTCTTCTCAGCCACCATCAGTTATTGCCCCATTTTCAGACATCAATATCTCAGCCATCCTAGGGTATTTTTGCATGCCGTTTCTTTCATTCTCTTCTCCTTAATCTCCTCTTTGCAACCATTACTCATACATGCCCTAAATCCTTCTAAATCCGCCGCAAACTCGATCTAAAGTTGCCTCCTCGAACTCTTGCAACCCAGTTTTCCAAAAAAACCGAATCGGTAAGGTAACTTCTCCGAGCTGTAACTCCTTCATCCCTCCATGAAAATTAGAGTTCTATAGCTGATTTTGTAGATCGCTAATCCCTATACAACTTCCTTTTTATGTCCAAGGCTGATTCTGAATCGAGTAGAAGTTAAAGGCGTCTAAAGTTCGCTACTCGATCACGGTGGATTTTCTGCCCAGAAAACGATAGGTAAACCCAGATCTTGTGAGATCTGTAACTTTCTCTCTAATCTATCAAATTCAATGATTCTTCCACTAGTGTTTAGAGTTACATCCCTACTTTAAAATGTGGTAGGTTTCGGGGATTGAATCTTTCCCAGTTGGCGCGAGTTGGTCCGTGAAGTAGCCAACTCGAACTGCACATAAAATCATAGAAAACGCAAAGGTATAAACTCGTGAATTTCAGCTTAGATTTCTTCTTGTGTGTTGCAAATTGGGTTTAGTTCTTGTTATCAATCCGTAGAGCTACATATCCTCTTTTGATTAAGCCCAAGAACATGGCCTAACTCGTTCTAGATCATAACTTGTAGATCCTCAAAGTTGGCACCTCGAATAGGCAAGTTCGAATATTTTCCAGAAAAAACCGATTTCGAATTCTCCTCGTTTGTGCAATTCCGGTGAGTTTTTCTTCCAATTCTTCCGATGTTGCTAACCGGTTTTTCATCGTCGACCAAACCCACGTATCAATTTCGTGTATTATGCATTGTGTTAGGAGAATTTGGCAAAATCGAATTCGGAACCGGATAAACCCTAACTTTGAATACCCAGAATCGTTTTTGCGATTTCGTGCACCTTAGATCGTAAAATTGGTATCAATAGAACCGCAAGAGAATTTCAAATCCATAGAAACAAAAATCATCGAATTTCGTTCTGTAGATTGAGAGATATTGAAGGATTAGTACTCGGGTATCGGTTTCGATTTGCTGAAGAACTCGAGTTTCAGTGGCCGTCCGATCATAGGTTTTAGAAACGGATGGCCAAGATTAAAACGTGGATAGATTTAGTTGTTTTTAGTTTTATTAATTCCAGAATTAAACCCTAACTTGTTGAATTAATTTAAATACCTTCCCGAATGTATTTTGACTTGAAATTTTAACCATAGATTCCTTATAAAATGTAGTTTATTATGACGTAAATTAATATTGGTTTTGAGTTTTTGAATGTAAGTTATGAGTTTTGCAAGTTATGAGTATTATGGAATTATTTAGATAATTTTAACGACGATATTTTTATGAAATAAAAATTTTATAATATGTCTAAAATGTTATAGCTACTATATATTTAATTTGGGAATTTTTGGACGATGGTAAATGGGTTTAAAAATTGTGTTAAGAATTTTTCATAAGAATAACTTATAATATATGGTTAATGTAACAAAAATTAAAGTATAGTTTATTAATAAACTTTTTAGGTTGGGAAATAATGAAAAGATTAAACTAACATTTAGTAACAGTATGTTTATAAATATCTTGGGAATTAACTTTTAAGTGAAGTAAAATTATTACATTATATAGATATATATATATATATATATATATATATATATATATATATAGATATATATATATATATATATATATATATACTTATATGAGAGAAATAAAAATAAAAAAAATGATGCTAAACCAAGGAACTAAACTAGTCTACATTTAATTATTATATAATATGGAAGTTAACATTCTTAATTGAAACTAAGGAAAAATATTATATATTTACACATATATAAAAGGGAATAAAATAGTAACTTAGGTTAAAACAAGGAGCTAAATAAATCAACACTTATATTAACTAAATACTATAGAAGCTAATATTCTAAAATGTAACAAAAGAAATACTTTATAAAACATACATGGAATGCAGATAAATGTTGAGGTTAATAAAGATAATTTAAATACAATAAGCTAGATAAGGGATGACTTAAATAAATTCTAATACAGGTACATGCGTATATATATTAAATAAATAAAGGAAAATATTTTATTTTATAAACCATATATCGGTTGTGGATATGCCTAAAAGTTATTAAACATAATTAAATACAATAAATTTTTTTTAAAAAAAATGCCTGGATAAATCTTAATACACAAAGAGATATATAAATATATATATATTAATATTAAAATAGATGAAGGAAATAACATTCCTTGTGAGAGATATAATAAGAGAATATATATATATATATAATACTATATATATATATATATATATATATATATATTAAACTTAGTATTTTAATCGGTGTGTAATAAAATAGTCATTGATAACTTAAGGGTTTAATTACACAACATAAACGTAACACGATCTTAGGCTAACCTACTGAGCCCAAGTCTATGAACTCCAAAAGCCCACTTAAACAATTCAAAGAGAGTTTGGGTCACTCTCAGGGTTAAACCCTAAATCATTCCAGTTTAAACGAAATTGGCCTAACAACAAGATTTAATTAACGAAACCTAGCCCAAATCCTTGTGAGAGAATAATGGTAAACCTGGAACTATAAATCATTAAGAATAGAAGGTGTTTAGTTTATAAGTCCCTTAACTAATCAACACTTGGAACACCTTAATTATAGGTTACTATTAGGGAATCATTCATTCAAGTTAATTACTGTTCTTCACATACCAGGTACGATTTCTCGTACTCCTATACTTCTGCTGACCGACTTATGAGACGTTTTCAAAAAACGCTAACTGAGGTTAAAGGAATTTAAAAAGGAAACTGTTGTGTGGCTAACTCAGCTTGATGTGACTAACTGAGCCTTGAATGTGAAACTTTCGTGGTTGTTGGTTCCTTCTGTTTGGTTGTTTCATTAGACATTAACTGCCTAGGGTTTACGCTTCTGCACTCTGTAGGACTGAGTGTTTTGGTATTGCTCTGGTGTAGTTAGTGATCTAGTGGAAATATGGAAAAGGGCAATCTTGGTAATTCTTCCTTTGACTCTGGATATTGTTTCATTCATGAGCTGAGTCTTTGTTGTGACGTGCGCGCGTCTTCAATGGTAACAGTGAGGGGCTGTATATCCCCTGTCCCAAAAGGGACGTAGTAAACAGTGAGGGGTTGTATATCCCCTGTCCTAAAAGGACGTACTTGGCGGTGAGGGTCATCTCTCCCAGTTGATTTTATTCCACTCTTGAGTTATGGGTTCTTGGATCTCTTCTTTCATTCCTAGTCCTTGTGACTACTTGGGTCTTCCTACTCCTAACTGGAACTGAATCTAACACAAACAATGGATGTTCACTAACTTATGGTGTGATTTCTTCTGATTGACTAACTTTAACTTTTTGTTATGTATCTCTTTCGCAACTTGTTATCTTGACTTGGTGATTTTAAAGTGCCTTGTTCCTCTGTGTGGTTTTAAGTGATTGTACTCAAGCTATTATTTATTAAAGAGTTGTATTATAAGTTTGTTTTGGAGGATCGTACCAGTTCCATTCCAGGGAACTGACCCACCCCTCTCGGGGTGGGCTGCTTGGTTTTATCTTGCAGATACGAGTTATTATACAGGTGGCCACGAAGAGAACGAGTGATTGGGGTGGGGTTAGGTTTTGTGGAGAGTTAATATGTTTTATTACTGTTTTATTTTGTTAAGTTTTCTCGAGGTTCAGACCGTGACTGTTGTAATCTTTTAAAGTTGTAATTTGTGAGGTTTGGTGCCGGGTGTTTGGAACCCGATGGTCTGTTACGCCTTTAGTATTTTATTTCCGCTATAAATATGTTAAATAGGGGCATTACACCAACCGATTCACCCAGAAGGTGGATGCGTGGAAACGATGCGACTCAATGGTCAAGTCATGGCTCTTGAGCAGTCTTGCGAAGAATATCGCTCACAGTGTCCTTTTCGCACAGCTCTGGAAACAACTCTGCAACCGTTGGGAGACAGCAGATGAAACCAGGATCTACGATCTTGAGTGAAGGCTGGCTCTGGCAAATCAAGGTAACGACGCAATCTGTGACTATTTCATGAGAATAAAGCTCCTCTGGGATGAACTTGATGCCAGTAAAACAATTCCCTCGTGCACATGCCAAACCTGTACCAGTGAAGCAACCGAGAAATTTACTGAGTATGTTCGAGTCAGGAGGGTTATCCAATTTTTGATGGGCTTGAACAAAAAGTTTAGTATAGTCAGGGGAAATATACTGATGGTCTCTCCCTTGCCATCCATAGACCAGATTTTCTCTATACTGATCCGAGAGGAGAGGCAAAAAACCTTGACTAGTTCCAGCAACCCAGAAGGAGATTCCTTTTCTTTTGCCACTGAGTAGAACAAGAGACTCACTGCCAAGAACCAGTCCCAAAACCCTAGGCGTACAAATCTATACTGCACTCACTGCGGTAAACTTGGGCACACAGATGATAGGTGCTATCAGAAGATTGGTTATCCACCGGGTTGGAGAAATCCCAAAGCCAAAAGAGGAAGTGCAAATGCCGCGGGTCCTTCTTCAACTAAGGATGAGAATCAAGATCATGAAGCCAAAGATCCCTTTGGAGGGATTCTCTCTACAGAACAAGTGGAAAGGCTACTAGATTACATTAGTAAGTCACGGTCAAATGGCAAGGAAGTCCAAGCTACTGATGGTTCTAACTGTGGTTTTGTCGGTAAAGGTTTCCATACTTCTTCTTGCCTGACATTTTTAAATATTTATCTTTGAATGCAAATAAAAATAGGGAGTTTACATTTTCTGATTGGATTTTGGACTCTGGTGCTTCTGGCCATATGTGTGGAAATATTGAATTGTTTGATGATTACACTGTGCTCAATGAACCACACACTGTCGGAATGCCAGATGGGCATCCACAATTCGTAAGAATTGTTGGAAATATCAAGATAAATAATCTAATCATTTTAAAACATGTTCTGTTTGTTCCCTCTTTTAAATTTAACCTTATATCTATTAGTAAGTTGTCAGAAGATATGGGAGGAGAATTTATTTTCAATTCACGGTTGTGTCTTTATCAGGGTTATAGGAACAGCAATGCTGTCAAAATTGGAAGATTATGCAGAGGTCTTTACTTCCTGGATTGGAAATGTGATAAGGAACTTCATAAAGGTCCCTTAGCTTGTAATAACCAGATTGTAAACCTAGGTTTTGATTGTAATGACAAAGTTTATCTTTGGCACCATAGGCTGGGCCACATTCCCAAAATAAACTCTTTGATCTTCATCTCATAGACCATGTAGAAAAGGCGAAGCAATTCATATGTGAATCATGCATGAGATCAAAAAGTCATAGACTTCCTTTCAGTTCCAGTTCTATAAAATCCCATGATATCTTTGAGCTTATACATACTGATTTATGGGGACCTTATAAGAGCAAAACTTATGATGGTCAATCCTACTTTCTCACCTTAGTTGATGACAAAAGTACACATCTTTGTAGTAACAAATCTGAATCTTTTGATATTATTGCTCTTTCTTTAAAATGATTGAAAATCAATTTAACAAAAGAGTTAAGATATTGAGAATGGACAATGCTTATGAATTAGGTGGATCTAGATATGCCTCTGATTTTCTTAAAGATAATGGTATCATTCACCAAACAACTTGTGTTCACACTCCACAACAAAATGGTGTTGTGGAGCGTAAACATAGACACATTCTTGAAACTGCTAGTGCATTGATGTTTCATTCCAATTTACCAATAAGATTTTGGGGGGATAGCATACTTATGGCTACATATCTTATTAATAAAATGCCCCTTAGTAGTACAAGTGGTAAAAGTCCCTATGGAATCATTTACCAATTTGAACCGAAATATCATGAGCTTAAATGTTTTGGATGTCTCTGTTTTGCTAATATAAATAAGCAACATCATGATAAATTTGCCTCAAGATCTGTTAAAGGGATATTTCTTGGATACCCTCAAGGTAAGAAGGGTTACAAGCTTCTAGACTTGGATAACAATAAGATTATTTTCAATAGGGATGTCATCTTTTATGAAAATCTTTACCCTTTCAGAACTGAAATCCGTGAAAAACATGAGAACAACCCTATTTATGAGAATAGTACTGATGTATTTTCCTATGAGTTTGATGATTGTGAAAGGGAAGATTCAATACCTTCAAGACACCAAGATAACATCATTCCAAGTGACTCAGAAGATGACTCTCATCAGAGCAAACCATCAGTGCAAAGCAGCATACCAGAAGTCACTATTGTTCAGAATTCAGAAATTGAAACTGATCATATGCAACTTGACACAGCACATGCTCAAGAAGAGGCAACTGTCAGGCGTTCAACAAGGGAAAGGCAAACCCCAAGGCATCTTGAGGATTATGTGGTGGGACATTCTTAGGCAAACATGAAAGATAAGTCACACACCGATCCCTTCTCTCAAATTCTTCATGATAGAGTTTCTAGAACTGCGTGCTTGGCTTCTGATTTTAAAACCTCCATTATAGATTCTGAATCTGTCCTTTTGAATGAAAATGCGACAATAGCTTGTTCTTTGCTGACTAGAAATAAATATTATACCTTTCCTGATGAAAATGATGATTTCTGTTTCAATACTGCTCAACATAAAAACATTGAACCCACTGTCTATGCTGATGCTATTAAGAACCCCAAGAAGAGAAATGCCATGTTAGAAGAATTTAAAGCATTGGATCAGAATAAAACTTGGGATGTGGTTAGTCTTCCTGCTGGAAAGAAAACTGTTAAGTGCAAATGGGTCTACAGGATTAAATATCATGCTGATGGAACTGTAGAAAGATATAAGGCTAGATTGGTTGCTAAGGGGTTTACACAAAAATATGGTATAGATTATTTAGATACCTTCTCCCCTGTTGTTAAATTCACAACCATTAAGGCCTTAGTTTCTGTAGCGGTTAAAATGAATTGGCAAATAGCTCAACTAGACATAAATAATGTTTTTCTTCATGGAGAGTTGAATGAGGATGTTTTCATGGACATACCAGAGGGTCATGAAGTAGCAGGTTCAGGGAAAGTGTGTAAATTAAGAAAATCTTTATATGGTCTGAAACAAGCTTCTAGGCAGTGGCATGAAAAACTAAGCAACTTTTTAAAGGGTCTAGGATTTAGGCAGTCAATGAACGATTATTCTTTGTTCACTAGGTGTACTGATAAACACTTCTGTTGCTTGGCTGTCTATGTAGATGACATTTTGGTCACTGGTGATGATACTGATTTCATTCAATCTATTAAAGTCGAGCTTGATCAGAAATTTAAGATAAAGGATTTGGGAAACTTAATCATTTTTTGGGAATGCAGTTTCTGTATACATCTGATGGAATTCTTTCGTTGCAAAGATCTTATTCTGAAAATTTAGTAGCAGAATTTAATTGCTCAGATCTGAAACCAGCTGTAAATCCTCTTGATGTTAACATCAAGTTAAGGAGAAATGAAGGCAAACCTCTAGAAGATCCTAGTCTGTATAGACACCTTGTTGGTAAATTAAGTTTTCTTTCTCACACTAGGTCTGATTTGTGTTTTGCTATTCAAGTGCTAAGTCAGTTTTTGGATTCACCTTCAAATTTGCATTTTCAAGCTGCTATGCGTGTTTTAGGTTATGTTAAGGGGACTCTCGGATATGGTCTTTTGTTTAATAATAAAAAGGATTTTAGCTTGACTGCATACTGTGATGCTGATTGGGCTAGCTGCCCTAACACTAGACGTTCTGTTAGTGGTTATTTAATTTGCTTTTGGGGCAGCCCATTACCTTGGAAATCAAAGAAACAAACCTCTGTTGCATTGTCTTCTACAAAGTCTGAATACAGAGCTATGAGGCAGGTTACTGCAGAACTTAGTTGGCTGTCCAGACTACTACATGAGCTGGGAGTAGCAGACGTGGCTCCAATTCCTTTGAAGTCAGATAGCCAGGCAGCAGTTCATATAGCCAGAAATACAGTTCTGCATGAAAGAACCAACATATAGAGCTGGACGTACACTTTGTGAGGCAGAAGTTGAAAGAAGGGTTGATTTCAGTGGAGTTCATTCCTTCCAGGGATCAGCTGGCAGATCTCTTAACCAAGTCATTGCCTGGAATTCGCTATCCTACTCTCGTCAAGAAGCTGGGAATGAAAGACTTTGGTAGCGGAGGCTGAGACATTTGTTTTAGTTTGTTTTCAAATCATACATTCCTTGTATGATTTGACGGGGGCTGTTAGGATGGGCAGATATGTAAATCTTTATTTCCTAGAAGCCTACCGCGTTTAAGTTATTTTAAGGTTTTAGTTTTAGTTAAGTTTTGTCAAAGCTCCGCGTTTAGATAAGCTAAGTTTATCAGCGCGTCTTGCCTACATGTGCATGTAGCCACATATGGCTACATCCATGCTACGAGTACGCGCTTCTTTGGATTTTTTTTTTTGGGTAAGCGTCCGCGTCCGCGTCTTTCTTTCTTTTTTTTTTAAATTTTTTATTTTTTTTTCTTTAACATAAAACTTTAAATTGTTGTAACTTTTAATATATAAGTCCAAAATGAAAAAAAAATTATATCATTGTTCACCTAAATTCAAACTCTACAAAACAAGACCAGTCATGAATATATTTTAACAACTTTTTTAAAAAAATTATATGTATGGAGCATAGAACATAAGAAAACTTGTACAGATGATCATATAAACCTGTACAAATGTTCACTAAAACATGTACATCCTCACGTGAAGACATGTACATTCTCGCATTAAAAACATATAGATAGTCATATAAACCTGTACAAATTATTAAATATGTATACCCTTAAATTAAACCTATACATATAAGGAAGAACACTTGTACAGACGGTCATAAAGACATGTACATATGACCATACAAACATGTACATATGACCATACAAACATGTACAGATGTTCATTAAAGAACATGTACATTCTCACATTTAAACATGTACATCATCACATTAAAACATGTACATTCTCACATTAAAATATGTACATACATTCCCACATTAAAAATCTATGGTATACATATAAAAAAAATTTAAAAAAAGTTGTCAAATATATTCATGGGATCTTGTTTTGAAGAGCTCGAATTTAGGTGAACAATGATATATTTTTTTTTTCATTTTAGACTTATATAGTAAAAGTTATAACAATTTAAAGATTTTGTAATAATATAAAAAAAATAAAAAAATCACACGCACACACGCCTAACACAAAAAAAAAACACGACGTAAAGTGCTACAGCGCTACATGTAGCTATCTCCGGTACATCCACCTGTAGCTAAGTAATTGCGTAAGTTTATATACATATGCTATATGTACAGTGTATCCTCTTGCGGCATTTTCCCTATTTGGAATCAGAGAGTAACCCTAATTCCCTTTCTCTTCTCGACTGAGCGAAGTGTTGCTTTGGGCAACCTTCGATTTGGCTTCAGCTTGATTAATTTGTGAGATCTTATCAGTCATATGAACAAAACACCACATGCAACTAATCTACCCAATGTGAGAAGCTTTGTACTAAAGTAGTCATGCCCTAGCATGACTGTCCCCAAAAGCATCAAAAGCTTCTCATGGACACCCAACAAACATACATAATATGGTAAACTGGCAAAAAGAGGTGCGCAACACCCATATCTACACAATATTCAAACCTCGACCACATAGCTAAACTAACCAACTAAATTTCCTAGCAAAGAGGGCAAAGAGGGGGGAAACCAAAGGTGTAATCCCAAACATGACATATGAGTGAACTGAAAGTTCCAAAAGGAAAACAAGCTACATGGGTTGTGTCCAAACACATGCAGGTAGTAATATTAACTTCACCCCCCATGGCGACTATGAATTGCCTTCTCCTCCTGTTGAACCTCTGAATTTCTTAGAAACCAACTCCTCGGACTGCTCATCCGCAGTAGACGTAGGCTTCTTCCCTCCTGCTTAGCTTCATACAAACAAAGATCCCAAAACTCTATTCTCTAGGCTTCACTCAGCATTTCAGTGGACTTACGTTTATATAAGTGCCATGGAAATATTCTGGCTGATCAAATTACAGACTACATATCACAGGGGCCAAAACAATAGAACGAACATTGTGAGTGACAGATCTTGTACCTTGCCTATTAGCTCAGACTAAATCCAGAGTCAAACTAGTGTATCCTAACAAGTCATGGACAACCGCATGTCAAAAAGACTAGTCATCTAGAGACGCATAAAGTTCTCTAGAACGTGTCCTGGCCAAATAGATGTCAGTGTTGAGTCACATGCTGTAAGGCACATATTTGCATCGAAGAAGAAAACGTTTCGAAACAACCCAACTATTGTCAAACTAATAAACCATATACAATAATCGATTTTAACTAAATTAAATTCATATTTTACGAAATACTACTCAAATAATAAATTTTAAATTACATCAGTTAGGGTACCCCACAAAAAACTAACAGCTAACATAACTTAGCTAAATCAACAACAACCAACTTCTAAATTTCTAACATCAGAACTAATTAATAGCAACACCCAACCACTGCCCTTAAATGAACCCTATATAGAGATACTTCTATTTCTATAATGCTCAAAGTATAGTGTTAGGAAAAATAGTAGTGAAACTAAATTGCTAACTATGGGCAGTGAACCCAACCATTGTAGTATAACAAGTGTCGTATCCACAGGGACTTCAGAACTATCTAGTTAATTATAAGTTTAATAAATGTACAACAACATAAATAAAGTGTATAAATGTAAATTGGGGTTTTGGGTTTGGTTGTAATTGAAGAAATAAGAAAAAGCAATAAAATTAATCTAACTTAACTAGGATAGGTGTAGACTGGGATGGATCTTTACACCCATCCTCCCTTTACCTCCAATTGTCGACTTTTGAACTCATAGTTAAACAACGAAAACACTTAATCTAACCAAATTTGGCATAATAAATAATGACTCTAAATCCAAGATGAGCCAATTCTTACTTAGTTAATTTTAACCTTCAAAACCAGTTAGAGTTAACCTCACTAAGTATCACTAAGCACAAGTTCCCCTTAAGTTGCAATGAAATCTATCTCAGAACCACTGATGATAAATTAAATTGATTTAGCCCTCACAGTTTTGGTTTCTATCTTAGAAAACCCTCATATTGATAGAGACCCACGTTAATGCCTGAATAACCGGTAACCTAGAATCTATCTGAAGGCCTAATATCAACAGATTTAGAGCAACCAACTAATTCCAACACATTGATAACAAATTGGGTAAAACCCTAAACAAATCCCCAAATATAGAGCAACAAGTTTAAGATTCACAAATGCCCAATAGTCATCAAACTTTAAGCACAAGAACTAAAATAAATCATTAAAACAAGTTCAAGATTCAACAATGGATTTTTAGGGGTTTTAGAGAAAAATCCCCATCCCAAGCTATAAGGAGACTACACAACCATTCAAGCATAAAATTAAGAGAAGGGAGAAGAATTATACATGGGAGGTTGAAGAAGAGCTTCAATGGAGGTGAGCCTTCTCCTCCTTCTCTTCTTCTTCCTTTTTTCTCTTCTTTTCCCGTCGTTTTTTGTGTTGTGTCAAATCTCCCTCTCTCTCCTCTCTTCTTCTACTTTTAAAAATGTAGATATGGACAAACTTCTATTCCAACCGCCCCTGGACCAGAAGTAAAACTTCAGCTTCGACCTACCCACAGGGGCGGTCTCCTGGGTACGTCGGACTTCAAAATGCTCTATCTTCTTTGTTATAGCTTCGATTTTGGATCCGTCTTTATTTCTGTCTATGTTATTCCTCCCGTTTCAGCAATAATTGTGTAAAACACCAATAAAAACTCAAAACTAGAGGAAAACTAGCTAGAGCGGAGAAATGAGCATGAAAAGTGTTGATAAAACATATGAAATACACCCGTAAAACATACTCATTTGGACACTCATCACACCCCCACACTTACCTTTTTGCTTGTCCTCAAGCAAAACCAAGAACCCAAGCAAGTAAGGAATGCTCAAGACTAACAATTACTAACATGAATTGTAGGATCAGAGAAGAAGGAAGAGGTGATTAAAACATTTGAAGAGTGTGAATCATCTCTTAGTGGTGGAATGGTGTGCTTAGGGCAAAATAAAATTTAGAGTTTCAGGGAATGATCCGAAGTGTTTCAAAGTTCTAAAGATTAGGTGACTTGAAGAACTTTTACCATGGCCAACTTCTCTCAAGAATGGGCATTGAGAATAAAACAAAAGGAAAAAAAGATTTATGCATTTGTTTCACTTTTGCATAAGAGACGAAAAGATAAATTTTTGGCATCAAGCCTTTGCATTTAAGAACACTTAACTCTTGTTGTTGGTTACCAATGGCGTCTCACAAGTCCCTTAAATGATTTTTTACAAAGAAGCACCCCTTAGCAATCCCTAAGAAAGAAAGACAGAAAGAACCCCAAAGCAATAAAAATCTAAACCATATAAGATCACTTGGCCACACCGCACGTAAAATGCTCCTTAAAAGCAATCAAAAAGAAAATTTTGAGCATTTATCCCTCAATTCATAATAGTATTTGATCTTAATGAGAATAACTCACATCTCAAAGGTCCAAGTTTTTGACTTTGGATAAACGCAAGATAAGCAGAGAGATTAAGCATTTAAGCACATAACTCACCGAAAAGGTCACTCCCCCACACTTGATTTGAACAATGTCCTCATTGTTCACCAAACAAACTGGGGAAGGTTCCAGAAGACCTTTTTGGGAAGCATACAAAAAGAGAAAACACAATGGAAACAAACAAGCATTATATCACAGAAGCTATGCCCACTGTCAAAATCAAGCAAAGTCAAAATGAAAGAAGAGAAATGAGATTATCAAAATGAAAGAAACTAGTACTCCCTTGAGATTGTTGTTGCTTGCATTGAAGGGAATCCCCCACACTCGAGCTTTAGCCTCAATTAGTGTAGCTTGGTTGCGGTGTGGACTTTAAGTTGCACCTGTAAGAAACACTAGAAGCGACCAAACTACAAACGGGTTAAAAGTTAGCAAAAACAAAATCAAAGGAGAACTTGGCAAATTAAAATAAAGGAAAATGACAGAAATTTATCCGGTTTGCCTCCCGGGAAGTTGCCATCTTTAAGGTATTCGGCTAGACCATACCACATTTAAGTCCTCCAGGATCTAAAATGAATGTTGAAGTGGGCTTCAACGGGTGGTTGGGCGGGCATCATTTTTCATTGAAGAACAACCCAAATATTGAGGTTGATGATCCTTGGTGTGAGGATCATCTTGTTTGAAGATTCCTCTTCAAATTTAAGGATGACGACATCCTTAACTTCGTTTAGTGGTGCAAAGAGAGCTTCGGGGCGGAATTTGTCTTCAAATTCTGGTCCCGGGTCAAAGGGAAAGGTGGCCTCCGCACTTAATGGGTGGACTTTGAGTTTCCACCCTACTTCATTGGTGCACAGGTGGGGAAGGCCGTGATCCTCCAGGTGAAGATCAAAGATAGATGGCTCCTCCACCTCAGTTTCCAGGATGTATACATCCTCGTCTTCTTGGTGAGGCTCATAGGAAGAGCCTTGATGGACATCAACTTCAGAGGGAGGTGGCTCCTTGAAGTAGATGGTGACACTCTCCTCTAATGACTCCGAGGGGGGCGAGGGTCCTCCTTCTCAAGGTTGAGGATGTAAGCATTGCCTTCGAAGTTGAAACCCAAACCTACTAACTCAAGACTCTAACTCTCCAAAAATATTGTATCCATTCCTGATTCTTAGGGTGTTCATGCTGCAATGAACTTAGCTAAGAGGTTATATCCAACACTTAAATTGTTACCTGCTCGAAGAGTTGTGGATATTTCTCTCTCATCTCCTCCTCAACCTCCCAAGTTGCTTCCTCAGTCCCATGATTAGACCATAAAATCTTGACCATCCGGGTGGACTTCGATCAATTCTCCCTAGTCTTTGTTTCAAGAAACTTAATAGGGCACTCCTCATATGACAGGTTTTGCTCCAACTCTAACACCTTAGGTTGTAGCACATGTGAAGGATCAGGATGGACCTCTTTAATTAAGACACATTAAAGACATTATGCAACTTCTCCAGCTTGCAAGGAAGTGTCAATCTGTAAGTTACCTTCCCAATTCTCTCCAGATTTTCATATGGTCCAACGAAATTGAGACTTAACTTTCCTTTCTTCCCAAATATGGTTACCCCTCTGATAGGAGACACTTTCAAGAATACCTTATCTCCCACCTCAAATTCCACTGACCTTCTTTTCAGATCTGCATAGGACTCCTGTCTGTCATGAGTTGCCTTTATTCGGCTCTGAATTACCCGAACTTCCTCCATGGTTTCTTCTATCAACTGAGGGCCCAACACAACTGTCTCGCTATGTCACTCCAGCACAACAGGGTTCTACACTTCCTTCCATACAGAGCTTCATGAGGAGCCATCTTGATACTAGCTTGATAGCTATTATTATAAGAAAACTCAATCAAATGCAATCTCTTTGCCCAAGAGCCCTGGAAATCCATTATACATGCCTGAAGCATATCCTCCAAGGTCTGGATGGTTCTGTCCGTCTGCCCATCTGTAGCTAGATGGAATGTTGTGCTCAACTTCAATCTAGTACCCATAGCCTTCTGAAACTGCTGTGAGAAATGAGCCAAAAACCTCGAATCCCTATTAGAGATAATAGTCTTTGGCACACCATGGTATCTCACCACATTCTTTACGTAGTCATCCACCAGCTGACTCATCGACTAGGTATTCTTCATAGGTATATAGAGATAAATCAACCTACTATATAGTGTGCAACAGAAAAAATACTCTATAGGAAAATTAGTATGCAGCAGAACAAAATAAGAAAACAAAACAGAGGAGATATGCGCTCGTATGTAACAGCATGTTATATAGAGATAAATCAACCAAATATATCTGCTAATTATTAGGAATTGAAATAACCAAATGAACGTTAAATTAAAATGATATCAACACAAAATTGAACAACCCTACTCATGGACTATACAGATGAACAAATAATCCCCATACATATGAAATCACTTATGATCATCAATCAGTTTGCATGAATTCGAAACATGGTTTAATACTACTCCTACAACACATCCACGCTACAGATTAACAAAAAACCAAAAAGTTACTTCATTTAGGTTAACTTTAAAGAACTTACGTTGTTCGTCCTACGGTACATGTTTGTCGATGAGTAGGGTTGGTGAGCTTACAGAAGAGAAGTGTCGATCTGTGCAGTGGAAATCTTCATCTGAACGAAAGAATAGAAGCAAATAAAAGGAGGGAGAAGAGAGAAAGAAGCTTACCAGTTGGCTTGAAGCAAAAAGAGTTTCGGGCTATGGTGAGTTTGCGGAAGAAAAGTTATGACTTGACCACAGAAGGAAAATAAAGAGCATGCACGGGAAGTTGTGTAAGATGTCCAATCGACAATGGTAGTATGGGTAATTAGTACCTACACAGTATCAAAAAACTTTTAAGTTTGGAAAAACGCGCCCTATTTTAATACCATTGGAATTTTAGTTACAGTTCTGTAAGAAAACTGTAATTAAAAGATCCCGCCTCTTGACTAAACGACATCGTCAATGTGCATAGGCGTGCACGCGGGTACAAACATGTAGAACGACGTCGTCTAGTGAGTAAGCACGCGCGCAGGTCAGCAGACTTTAAATTACGGTTTGTAGAATAACTGCAATCTAAAGCCTCGCGCCAACCTTTAGCGGCTCTGCATATAACCGTAATCTAAAGTCCGTTGTTACCCACTTTTCATCCCCCGACCCACTATAAATTACAGTTTATATAACAAACCATTATTAATTATCTCCGGCTCACCAGCTAAATTACGGTTGGTCTATTAACCGTAAAATATTAGGCATCATTTTTTTAGCCACTAGTGTAACCTAAGAACAAAGCATAACTACGACCAAAACAAAGGCATAGTCGTATCACACACGTAGCAGAGGATCAAGAGCAGCACGAGGAGGACTGGATTTGTCATCGGTTCCACTATAAGATTTGATGACGTTGTCTCTTCCTTTTATCATTGTTACTGTTTTGATTTCTTTAATATCAAAGTAGATAGTTTGAATCTTGGTTGTTGTGGATCTCTAGTTTAAGAATTCAATTTTCTATGTGATTTTATCTAATTCAGTATAAATTGTAGTACTTTTCCTTGCTCATTTATCGTTCTCTTGTGATATGATCAATTACTAGAGTTCATTAGTTTGTTTGCTTATAAGAGATAATTGCGACATTCAATAGACTATAGGAACAATACCTGTAATAACCCCAAACACGGCCTAGTTCTAAGGCCGTTACACGCCACACACTTACTACCTAAGATACGCAAGGCTCTAACTAACGTTCCAACAAATAAACAGATAAAGACTTATATATATAATGAAATGGCTTACAATCCCCAAAGAGATAACGCAAGTACTGAAACATAACTCATTAGTCAAAGGTGTATTACAAATGTAATATCAAAAGGGCCCGAAGGCTACAAAAGTCTAAGTTCTAACGAACGCTTGGCAAAACATAAATGAGCTAAGGCTCTAGAAACAGAAGAGGGAGTCCTCGCTGATCAATATGTAAATGTTAGTGGAAGAAGGGGGTGAGCAACCAGATGCTCAGTTGATGACAAACTTCATCAACAAGCATGCTCAAAACGATTGAAATCGTAATTGTAATCTAGAAGTCAAAATAGAAGAGGACACAATCCCTTAACAGAAGTAGATAGTAGAAGAAACATAAAGCCTAACACAAAACAAACACGCAAGGCAAGGCGCACAAACAGAACTTTCAGAAGTCACAAATCAGAGTGGGACACTAGACTCAATGCGTACAACAGAACAGAAAAATATCCGTAAAAAATGAGGTAAACCACTCGTGAACAGAACGAGGGACACCCATGAGAGAATAACAGAAGGATGTCCTACGCAGCGCGCTACGGGATAGCTAGACCCAGCCATCCACGGATCAGCACAAAGAAGACTAGGTCCCAAAACAGAAGATTATTTCACAAGCAAAAGTGCATAAATGGCAAATCAAAGAAGTTAGAATGCTTAATTATGATTAGGGGAGTACAACCCCGCAAACAGAAATCAACATAGAGCTCAAACAAGCAATTTAAGCAAATTCAGAGGCATGTCCTAACATGCTTGGACACATGTCGAGACTTAAAAGCGAAGAAGAACCAAATGTCTGAACATGTGTCTGAACATCACGGTTTAGACACATGCCGGGAGTCAAAACCAAAGATGTATGGACTAATGTCCGGACGTTAGAAGCTCGGACAAGTCCGAGAAAATCATTGTGGTGGCGTCCGAACATGTGTCCAAACATCAATATTTGGACAAGTTGAACCTAAATCAGAGAGAAGGAGAACGAGGTGTCCGAACTTATGTCCGGTCATACAAGTTCGGACGGGGTGCGAGGACGAGTCTTGATGTTCGGGCACATGTTGAACCTAAATCAGAGAAAAGTAGAACGGGGTGTCCGAACTTATGTCCGGACATACAAGTTCAGACACAGCTGTTAGTAGAAATATGTTACTATCTCTACCTAGGCAGTGTACCTATCGTTTTGCAGAATAGTGAATTAAGTGGGGTTGTCGATCTCAGGGACCTCGTTCAATTAAATGACAATTTATTAATCTAACTGAGTAACTAAACTAAACTAAAAAAACAGGTTACATCATTTTTTCAGGTTTACTTAATTTAATGAAAAGAATAACTCAGCGAACTAAGATAAAATAATAAAATAGTAAAAATAAACCAAATAAAGATTGAAACTCTAAAATCTAAAGAAGCACCCCGGATTATTCTGCAAACCTTCACTTTATTAATCTATTTATAAACTCTTCCCTAATTATACAATAAACTCAGGAATCTTAATTAACCGTTGACCGGTCCCTGTACAACGAATCCAAACTGGCAGAAATAACAAGCCGCAAACCATGCCCAAGTCAATTCTAACCAATCGCTTTATAACTAATTCCTATTGGAGACAAATTAACCTATAGGCAAACCATGCTTCTAGTCGTTAATCCGGTTTAACTTCCTATGTCTTGTTAACTGTAGGATCGGACGGCTGACTCAAACCAACTCAAGGTGTTAGTCTGTGAGATGGTTTGACTCAATCGTGCTAAGTATGCGGAAGCACTGATGATGTGGAAACACTCAATCGAACTAATCGCGCGGGAAGCAGTTACTCGAACTTGAAATGTGGAAAGACTCAAACAAGCTAATTTATAGTGTACTCGAAAGATGGTAAGACTTAATCAAACTCAGCAAAATACACAATATAAGTTATTTTATTTCCTTGTAAAACAAAACAACTTACACTGCCCACTAAGTAGAAAGGATCTACTCAGTGGAACTCACTCACTCACCCTACACATTATCTAATCGGCTCTTTGATGAGTGTAGTGAGCCTAGGAACACCCTAGAGAGAGTCTTTCGATAATATACAAACTATATTAAATAAAAATGATAGAAAAAACTCTTGTTCCTAGTGACTTTTCCCTAACATGGGAAATATTAGGGCGGAAAAGCACAAATGCAACTAAGAACTCTATCTCTTTATATAGCAAAAAGTCTGGAGCCGTTGAGGGAGTCCGTTTATGAAATTTTTGCTTCTAAACGTTGTTGTAGTTACTTGTAGTTGCTTTAAAACCGGTCCTAACTTCTTTGTGAACGTTGCTAAGCTTTGTCCCTTAATTATCGGACAATTACCAAGCCATTGGATGACTTGGCAACGTCCAATGATGCTTTCTCATGTCTGATGTACCTGACTGACTCAGTCAGTTCCAAAATTATAGGACCTCAATGTCCATATTGCTATATTTTTAGATTTAACACATTGCTTCCTTGACTGAGCTTACTGAAGCCAATGTTTACGGCCAAAGGAGTAAAACCTTGCTCCTTAATTTTTGTAACTGATTGACGGACTCTCTCGAACTATCAAAAGTCAAGGCTTCGAATTTTACTCACATTTGCATGAATGTCGGTCCAAGGCTGATGGTTGATGACCGTTGTGGTTTAGTGAGTGTTGCTCCTTAAATTTCTCAACTGAGGATGAACCCCCATGGATGGACTTACTCGATTTTCAGTAAAGACGGAGACTCAATCGACCGAAGGACTCAACCGATCTTTCAGCAGGGACGGACACTTCTCTTGTTAATGACTTGTTCGAGGGACTATCTCGGCAACACCTTCATACTCCAACAATTTCCCCTTGTTGTTGATGATAGAAAAACCTTCAACGTGAATCTCGAATGAGTCAATCCTGCAAAATGAGACAAGAGCAAAAAGACTTTGGGAAACCGACCCTGTCCAAGTTCCCCCTTAATTGATGCATTTGTAAAAGGATTGCATGTCCCCTATGAATTTGGAACTTCTTTTGGGTGTGCACCCCCAATAGCGTCATCTTCAGGTACACCATTAACGCTCATTCATCAACAATGTTTGTCTTGGTCATTTATAGCACCTCATGACGGGCTGGGGCTTGATAGAGTGGATCTAGATGCGGAACTTCGGCTCTGCGCAAAACAATTAAACAACTGAAGTCTTACCTGAAGGTTGGAGTCCACCTCAAAAACCAAGAGCATTCTGTCATCTCGTAGGTTATCTTCAAATGGAGTGTGTCAGCCAAACCTCACTTTGATACCAATTGTAGGATCGGACGGCTGACTCAAACCAACTTAAGGTGTTAGTCTGTGAAATGGTTTGACTCAATTGTGCTAAGTATGCGGAAGCACTGATGATGTGGAAACACTCAATCGAACTAATCGCGCGGAAGCAGTTACTCGAACTTGAAATGTGGAAGACTCAAACAAGCTAATTTATAGTGTACTCGAAAGATGGCAAGACTTAATCAAACTCAGCAGAACACACAATATAAGTTATTTTATTTCCTCGTAAACAAAACAACTTACACTACCCACTAAGTAGAAAGGGTCTACTCAGTGGAATTCACTCACTCACCCTACACATTATCTGATCAGCTCTTGACGAGTGTAGTGAGCCTAGGAACACCCTAGATAGAGTCTACAAATAATGTACAAACTATATTAACTAAAAATGACAGAAAAACTCTTATTCCTGGTGACTTTTCCTAACATAGGAAGTATTGGGGCGGAAAAGCACAAATGCAACTAAGAACTTTATCTCTTTATATAGCAAAGCCTCTAGAGCTGTAGAGGGAGTCCGTTTCCAAAATTTCTGCTTCTAAACGTTGTAGTTAGTTGTAGTTGCTTAAAAATTGGTCCTAACTTCTTTGTGAATGTTGTTAAGCCTTGTCCTTAATTATCGGACAGTTACCAAGCCATTGGATGACTTGGAAACGTCCAATGATGATTCTCATGTCTGATGTACGTGACTGACTCTGTCAGTTCTGAAATTTTAGGACCTCAATGTCCATATTGCTATATTTTCAAATTTAACACGTTGCTCCCTTGACTGAGCTTACTAAAGCCAATATTTATGGCCAAAGGGAGTAAACCTTGCTCCTTATTTTCGCAACTGATTGACGAACTCTCTCGAACTATCAGAAAGCCAAGGCTTTGAATTTTACTCACATTTGCATGAATTTTGGTCTATAGCTGATGGTTGATGACCGTTGTGGTTTAGTGAACGTTGCTCCTTAAATTTCTGAACTGATGGATGAATCCCCTATGGATGGACTTACTCGATCTTTCAGTAAAGACGGAGACTCGTTCGACCGAAGGACTCAATCGATCTTTCAGCAGGGACGGACACTTCTCTTGTTAATTGATTTGTTTGAAGGACTATCTCATTAACACCTTTATACTCCAACATTAAATAATCTCAGCGCTGCATTTTGATTAGAAAACTACAAGGATTGCTTTAATAATTAGCTAGAGAATTAAAGCACATGAAGAACAGGAATTAAACTACTGCAATTATAATCAGAGAAAAAGATTACAAAATAAATATAAAGATCCAGTTTGCTACCCCAATCCGGGGAGCTAAACTAACTACTCAAACATGACTCCAAAATAATAAAATAACAAAGAACGACATTAAATTGGAACAAAAATAATATGTGGAAGTGGTGGTGGTATGGTGTTGTGTGGTGCGTGACGGTGGTATGCTGGTGGATTATGGTGTTACAGTGGTGATGGAGGTGATGTGGAAATGGTGGTGGTGTGTGAATATTGACGATGGTGAATAATGAGGATGATGTTGTGGTATACGGTGTTGGTCGAAAGCTAGAGTCGTGGTGATGATGATGTGATAAGTGTAGAATTTATCTATATTTCTATGTTTATTGTGATTAATATTTATTGGTTTATATGATAAATTCCTTAATTATATGCTTAATTATGTTAAATGTTTAGATTATTCCTCACATGTGGTTTTATGCTAAAACAGGTTAAAAACGCTGAAGAAAAGGTCTAAAAACATATGTCAAAAGCTTCACGATCAAGTTGGGACCACACACGAAGAGGACTTACTGCCTAAATTAGGTATACATCCGGACCAATATTCTACCCTCGCTCGTATCAATTTAGGGGTCGTTCACTCGCAGCATGTAAACGCAGTATTTGCTGCGAAAAAAATAAAGCTCCTATAATCTAACTATGGTTAACAAATAACAAACTGTCATGTGTGTTAAGTTACAATATTATCCATTTATAAAGCGACGTGGGTCTTCAAAATCATTCAAAAGCAGCTTTAACATTGAATCGCCTTTATCGAATGGAAGCCACGCAGTTGCTTGCATGGCTGGAGTGACATGGGCCGACATTTTGGATCCGGTCGCAGACCTGGTCGAGGGTGACATGTTCGGGCTACCAAGGAACTGAACGAAAAACTATGCTCGCATGCTCATGCATGGGCTTGAAGATGCACTTACGTACATGGCTCTGGGCGGACAACAAATCAACAGAGCCACAGATATTCAACATGTACATTGGCGGAAGGCTGGGTGGACAACTTCAGAGGCGCAGCGAGTGGACAGAGGCGCAGACATTTGAATCAAATTGGGCCGACATATTCTTCGGGGTTTTTACGTGAACCTTGGGCCGCTAATCATGAGGAGGTGATCATGACAAGATATTCGACGGACGGCACGACACATTACGACGAGTTAATTATACACCAAACCCCAGACAGTTCGACGGCGCGCAGCAGTAGACAGGGGAGACAACAGTCAGTTCTAATAGATCGGAGCTGAAGGCACATACTGGATTCATCATCGTTCTTCAATTAGATAACGTTTTCTAATCTCTTTAACATTGTTATTATTTTTTTGTCTCCGATGTCTGAGTAGTTGTTAGAATTCTGGTTTGCTATGAATACTAGTTTATTATTTTGCTTCCTAAGTTGTTGAATACAAGTTCTATACATATTGTAGTTTTGTTCCTAGTTATTTATTGATTTCTCTTGTGATTAATTATTGCTTGAGTTTATATGGTATGAATTACTTACAAGTGAGAACTGCAGCGTTCATTAGACCTTAGGAATATTACCAGTGAAACTACAGATGACAATTCCTGGGGATTAGCTGACTAGAAACCAGATGAATCATTAATGCTACTAGTTAATTTGTAAATTTGTAACGAGAGTTAGGATTTGGGAATTGCTAGTAAGGATCTATCTTGCGGGAGACCAGTTTTAGATTAATTTAGATCTGAGGTTGCAATCTAGAATTTAGAAAACACTCAGGAAGGGAATTGATAAACTAGGAAGAAATAGTAAAGCAAGATTCGACCTTTTTAAATTGTTTAGAAGATAATCTTTTTACTGTTTTTATTTTAGTTTATTTAATTTCTGCATTCAAACCCCCAATTTTATTATTGTTATTTTTCTATAGTTTATTAGTTAGTAGATTAAAGACTCAAACTAGACACATCCTCCTTTGGTTCGATAACCTAGAGAATACTACCTAGGATAACTTGCTACGATAGACCAGTGCACTTGTTGCAATATACGTTTCATACCGTACATGATGCAGGGCATAAGCCCTGACTATGGGCGTGTGATGTCCCATGCATGAGTCCTTCCTCCTCCATATATAGCAGCGTCGAATCGATTGAGATATAAAATAAAGTTTTATCTTCTTATTTTGATAGAAATCGTCACGAGGGCCACCTGATTTGCCGCGTCCGGACTTGCATCCGGATGAGCAAGTCCGGACGTCTCTGTGTGTGTCACGCGGGACTTTCCTCTCTGACGCGTCTGGATGAGCGTCCGACTCTGAAGTCTGAACGCGTTTGTGTGACGTCCGGACTTACTCCGGCCGTCTCTATGTTTCGCCCCGCTGCATCTCTCGGCACTTGTCCGGCCTTACAGGTCCGGACGCAACGTCGGACACAACTTCAGCGGGGCCTAGATTCTTCATTTTAGCTCTGTTTCGCTCCCCGTTAGTTGCGTTAGAATCCATTTGAGAAATCTATGCATTTCCTATAATTTTAACTACATTAGACACATAAAATGCATCAGTTCACATCAAGACATAAATCTAAGGAAAAACATATGATAAGTGAGAAATACGACATGAATAGTTATGAAAATAGGAAGAATTAAAGCCCTAAAAATAGATGTATTTCGCACTTATCAAACTTCCTCATATGTCTACTTTTAAGCACCGTAGTATCAAAACTTAGGAACGAAATTGCTGAAGGAAAACAAGCAAAATGACAATCAAAAGAATAGTTCTGCTATCTGCTGTAGGTTTTCGCAAACAGTGAAAAATAGTAGAGCTAAAAGCATGGATAAGTTAGATTATAGAAACCTTTGAAAATATGTAAATTTATATATATATATATGTTACAATAATTAATAAAGTTTACTTTTCATAATTTAAAAATCCCAAAAAAATAGTCAATAAATTATTTTAAAAAAAAATTATACTAGAAATTTAAATATTTAATTGATACTATGAATATAAACTTATAATTATTGGGTATAGAACATAAAAGAAACATTATAATAGCATGTTATATGAATGTGATTAATATAATTTGAACATCATACTAATTTAGATGTGGAAATAGTCTTTTAAAACTATTACTAAGTATTCAAGATTAATTAAAACATTTTACAAGGAAAAGAACAAACTAATTAAATTATAAAGTAAATTTTAATTATATTAAAATTATTATAGTACAAAATATTTGTCGTATTTTTCCTAATGATTAATTATAAGTATTTATTTCTACATGCTATTAGATTTTTATATAATTGTAGATTTTATACCGTGCTTAATAATTAAAGAATAATTTTATATGCTAATATACTTTATTTCTCATTTCTTGACATATTCCGTATTAAATTTAAATTATAGTTTTGAATTTCATTAAGTAATATTTGATAAAATAGAATGTATTATTTTAATAAAAAATGCATGTCTAAAAAAAATAAAATAATTATTTTGTCAACAATCGAACAATATATAATATAAAAACAATAAGTGATAGCTATACACATATATATTCGCCAATTATTTTATTATTAGTAAGAATTGTTTTTTTAATTTCAATAGTATTATTTATTCCATTTAAAATTAAAATAATCTTATTTTAAATAATAATAGTATTTGATTGTTTATATTAAATATGTAATACATTATATTTTATTTTAATATATATAACATCTAATATATTCTCATAATAAAATGGTTTTTTCTTTATTTTTAAAAATATAAAATTATATATATTTTTAATTAATATGTATGTATATATAATATAAGATAATTGTACCTAAAATATTAATAATGAATACTAAATGAAGATTATAATTGAATATCTACATATATTTTAACTTTATCGAGTATTTTGATAAGCTGGTTACTCGCTTAATATAATAATTCCCAGCGTTTCAACAGGGAGTACTATTCCCAGTGAGTTACCAGAAAATTGGAATAAGCCAATTTCTGGAATTAGTTTTTTCCGTACCAAACATGGGAATAGCTACAATTCCAAGAATTGTAATGCTATTCCCTGGTACCAAACGGCCCGTAAAAGTCTAGAACACAAGCAAATGTAATCCTAAAACTAAACAACTATATCCTAATTAAAATAAACTAAACAGAACAACTGACCGTAAACGAAAAAAGTAGTCAATTAGACCTAAAAGAAATTAAGAAAAAAATCAAAATCGGGAAGAAAAATTTATCACGCAACAAAAGAAAATTAACGTAAAAGTAAATATCAAATTCAAACTGATTCAAGCGAACTAACTAATTTGCAAACGTAGTGGGTCAAAATCAATTAAATACAACAAGATCAAATAGAAAAATAAGTAAACTAAAAATAAAAACTAAACTAAAAACTCAAATAAATAAATATGTCAATTAACCGTGCCAGAAGTCCCGGCAACGGCGCCAAAAACTTATTAGCATAAATATGTTACTATCTCTACCTAGACAGTGTACCTATCATTTTGCGGAATAGTGAATTAAGTGGGGTTGTCGATCTCAGGGACCTCGTTCAATTAAATGACATTTATTAATCTAACTGAGTAACTAAACTAAAACTAAGAAACAGGAACCATCACTTTTTGCAGGTTTACTTAATTTAATTAAAAGAATAACTCAACGAACTAAGATAAAATAATAAAATAGTAAAAACAAACCAAATAAAGATTGAAACTCTAAAATCTAAAGAAGCACCCCGGATTGTTCTGCAAACCTTCACTTTATTAATCTATTTATAAACTTTTCCCTAATTCTGCAATAAACTCAGGAATCTTAATTAACCCGTTGACCGGTCCCTGTACAACGAATCCTAACTGGCAGAAATAACAAGCCACAAACCATGCCCAAGTCAATTCTAACCAATCGCTTTATAATCAATTCCTATTGGAGACAGATTAACCTATAGGCAAACCATGCTTCTAGTCGTTAATCCGGTTTAACTTCCTATGTCTTGTTAACTAATCTTAGCGCCGCATTTTGATTAGAAAACTACAAGGATTGCTTTAATAATTAGCTAGAGAATTAAAGCACATGAAGAACAGGAATTAAACAACTGCAATTATAATCAGATAGCTAAACTAACTACTCAAACATGACTCCAAAATAATAAAGAATGACATTAAACTGTAACAAAAATAATATGTGGAAGTGGTGGTGATATGGTGCGTGACGGTGGTATACTGGTGGATTATGGTGTTACGGTGGTGATGTGAAAACGGTGGTGGTGTGTGAATATTGATGATGGTGCATAATGAGGATGATGGTGTGGTGGTACGGTGTTGGTCGAAGGCTGGAGTCGTGGTGATGGTGATGCAGGGCATAAGCCCTAACTATGGGTGTGTGATGTCCCATGCATGAGTCCCTCCTCCTCCATATATAGCAGCGTCAAATCGATTGAGATATAAAAAAAGTTATATCTTCTGATTTTAAAGAAATCGTCACGAGGGCCGCCTGATTTGCCGCGTCCGGACTTGCGTCCGGATGAGCAAGTCCGGAAGTCTCTATGTGTGTCGCGCGCGAGACTTTCCTCTTTGACGCGTTCGGATGAGCGTCCGGCTCTGAAGTCCGGACGCGTTTGTGTGACGTCCAACCCACTCATCCGGACGTAAGTCCGGACATCTCTATGTTTCGCCCGTGCTGCATCACTCGGCACTTGTCGGGCCTTACAGATACGGACGCAAGGTCGGACACTACTTCAGCGGGGCACAGATTCTTCGTTTTAGCTCCGTTTTGCTCCCCGTTTGTTGCATTAGAACTTAGAATCCATATGAGAAATTCTATGTATTTCCTAGACTTTTAACTGCATTAGACACATAAAATGAATCAGTTTACAATAAAACATAAATCTAAGGAAAAACATATGATAAGTGAGAAATACGACATGAATTGTTATGAAAATAGGAAGAATTAAAGCCCTAAAAATAGATGTATTTCACACTTATCAACAGCTTGAGACTCATATGCCAGACTCGTCCTCGCACCCTGTCCGAACTTACATGTTCGAACGGAAGTTCAGACACGTCGAAAAAGTTGAAAAAAACAGAAGCGCCAGATGACCTGTCTGAACATAGAAGTTTGGACAGATGTCCAGACACTGCGAAATTCAGAATTCCCAGAACAGCAAAAACACACGAATAGATTATCAAAACCGCACCAAAATTGCACTATAAGTCCAGAGTATTAAATCCTCAACTATGGGGGTTTTAGCAGCTTAAATTCAGAGCTAAATCAGATGGTATTCAATCCACAAACGCAACATAGTTCAGACAACCAGGATTTCTAAATCAGAAACGCCGCATAGTCGAACACACCCATCGAATTCATTCCCCACCTACCTCGATTAATTATAGATATGACTCAAAATTTGGAGAAGAATCAGCCACACACCAACCGCAACCCAGCGCAGACAGAGTCACTGATTAACACAAACACATTGCAGAGAAACCCCAAAATCAGAAAAGCACATAAACCCCAAATCTGGAAGATGAGACTCTAGCAAACCACAAGCGCAAACCTGATAACCAGACGACTACTGAACAACAGAGGAGGATCCAGCAGTAGCAGCAAGGCGCAAAACCAAAGAGAATCACACTCACACACACCGAAGGGAGAAACGCTCAGAAGAAGGGAAGGGAGGAAGAACGCACAACGGGAGGAAGCTGTCAGTCGTGAAAAGAACGTGAAAAGGGATTTAAGGAATAAATCCTAATTTATATCCTTACCAAAATTAGAAGAGTGCAAAAGACCTCCTCGTCCTCCTCTTTAATATGAATGACCTCGTCGTCCTATGACATAATAAAACCAGCTTAAAACGTAACGTGACAAAATAAACTATGGGTTATAACAATACCGGTTAATCAAGATATGGTAATTTTGGCTACATATTAACTGACTATCAAACTCGAGTTTTTCTTGATGTTGTTAGTAATTAGAAATTCGTAACGAGAGTTAGGATTTGGTAATTGCTAATTAGAATCCAACAAGCGGTACTGGACGTGCATTAAATCAATCTTGGGTTGCATTATAGATTCAGGAAATCATATAGGAAGGAGAATGGGAGAAAGGGCAATAGTAAACTAGAATTCCTTTGTTTAATTGTTTGAAAGATAATTTTTTATTGCTTTGTTTATTTTATTTATTGGCAATCATATCTCCCAGATCATTTTTATTTATTTCTTTTGTTTAGTAGTAAAGATTAAACTAGACATCGTGCTCTTGATTTGATACCTAAGAAATACTTATAAAAAATTTCTACAACACACCGGTACACTGCTCATCAACTTAGTAGCATATATCATTATTTTATTGGGAAAATTCACAATATGCCATGATTTGAGTTTGTAATTCACGATATACCCTTTTTGGAAAGTTATCCCTAATATGCCACGATTTAGGTTTAAAATTCACAAAATGCCACTGTCCGGTAACGGACATTATATTCACTGTTAACCCTCTTTGGAAAATGACGAAAATGCCCCTGGCAAAAAGTTTGATTTTTTTTTTAAAAAATTAACGGCGCTAGTTTGACTTTGCAACGAATATTTTTTAAAAACAACTTAAAAGTACTCAAGATACCCTTGATTGGTTTTATAGTTTACAATAAGCCACTATTTAAGTTTTTTAGTTTACAATATGCCACTGTTTGAGTTTTGGTGTTTACAAAATGTCCATGTTTTTTCTGTAACGGCTAGTTTTGAGTTCAAACGGCTAGTTTGAGTCCAACAACTCTTTTTGTCGTTATAAAGACCTTATCATTTAAACAGAGTACAAACACCATACTAAAGCCATGACCATGTTTACAACTACAATCAATGAAAAGTTTTAAACAATTCATTGCAAATGTGGAGCCCCATCAAACCTTACCCTCTCCCGCAAAGACACTTCGGTTGGAAGGGCGTACTACAACTACCGGGCTTGTGATTTCTTCAATTGGTGGGCACCAGTGATGTAGGATCGATACTCTCTTCATCCCATGGTACGTCTCAGGGTAAGGCCCACCACTTGAAGAAATCACAAGCCCAACCGTTCAGTACGCTCTTCCAACCGAAGTGCCTTTACGGGAGAGGGTAAGTTTTGATGGGGCTTCACATTTGCAATGAATTGTTTGAAACTTTTCATTGATTGTAGTTGTAAACATGGTCATGACTTTAGTATGGTGTTTATGCTCTGTTTATATGATAATAAGGTCTTTATAAAGGTAAAAAAGAGTTGTTGGACTCAAACTAGTTGTTACTGGAAAAATAGGGGCATTTTGTGAACATCAAAACTCAAACAGTGGTATATTATAAACTACAAAACTTAAATAGTGGCATACTGTAAACTATAAAACCAAACAAGGGTATTTTGTGTACTTTTAAAAGTTATTTTAAAAAAATAGCCGTTGCACAGTCAAACCAGCGCCATTAATTTTTTTTAAAAAAATCAAACTTTTCACTAGAGGCATTTTGGTCATTTTCCAGAGAGAGATAACGACGAATATAACGTCCGTTACTGACAGTGACATTTTGTGAATTTCAAACTTAAATCGTGGCATATTAGAGACAACTTTCCAAAAAGGGATATATCATGAATTATAAACTCAAATCGTGACATATTGTGTATTTTCCATATTTTATTTACCACAATTAGTCAGGAATATTTATAATGAATTATGCAACGAGCACGATTACTTTCTCTGAAAAATAATTAGATAGTTACTGTCTTACTGATCAGAATGATCAGTTTCAAGAAACTATACTTATCCAGTTTATTGTTGCAAAGTTCTGTTTACAAATTTTTAATGGCAGTATATTGAATAAATTCTATATGACCCGCTTTCAAAAACGGGAGCGGATTATGTGACGGACGGATATATTCCGTCGCCACGACGGAACTTTTTTTTAGAAGGAAGTGTTTTTTTTTTTTGAAAATCTTAGAAGGAAGTGTTAATCACGGTGTATATCTCAAATATCATCATCAATATTTTTATTTGTCATTAGACGTCTGTGTTATAAATAGATATATTGTATAGTGGACTCCACATCTATAATTAGGGTTTCCCCATTCACTCTCTATAAATAGAGGTCTTGTATACTCATATCGTGATAAGAATATCTGTTGCCTCCCCATCTCGTGTCTCTCTGCAATTACTCTTTCCTCTCATTTACAACACGTTATCAGCACGAGTCTCTGCCCTGACATCCAACATATTGTATCTTATCATCATTCAGTCGGTCACAGTTGAACAACAATGGATGCGATTAGCCAAATCAATGACTCGTGACCATAAAAAAAAATGGATAAGATGATGCCAATCAGAAAGATCCGTAAATAAGCTCATCAGTTTCGTCTGTGGTGCGTCCAAATTTCCGATGGAGAATAGTCGGAGAAGCTTCAAATTTTACTACTACTCGAGCTACAATGGGCGATCATAGGTTTTTCACTATTCACTTCCAGGATGCACGATCGGCGTCGAACATTTGCTCTAAAGTATCAGCTGGATGTTATTAGAGGGAATTCGGTTGCTGCTGGTGCGAATTTTTTTTCCAAGAAATTAAATATGTCTATGATTGATTTTATATTAGGTCATGTTAATATCACTTAAGGCATTGTGCCAGGAATTGATATCACGTGAGGTATCATGTCATAATTCAATATCACGTGAGGGCATCGTGCCAGATCTTGTTTACGGTTAATTTTTATTCTATGTTGTTTAATTTATCTAGTTTCATTTTTATTTATTTGTTAATTATAACGTGAGGCATCATGCCAGAAAAAATAATCACGTTAGGCATTGTGCCAGGATTATCATCACGTAAGGCATCGTGCCAGAATTCAATATCACGTGAGGCATCGTGCCAGATCTTGTTTACTGTTAATTTTTATTTTGCGTTGTTTAATTTATCCAGTTTCGTTTATTTATTTGTTACGTATGACGTGAGGCATTGGGCCGTGAATAATAATCATGTGAGGCATCGTGCCAGAATTCAATATCACATGAGAGGCATCATGCCCGATCTTGTTTCATGTTAATTATTTTATTTATTCTGCGTCGTTTTCTTTATCCAGTTTCACTTATTTATTTATTTATTAAATATCACGTGAGGCATTGTGCCCGATATTTTATCACGTAAGGCATCGTGCCAGATATAAATTTTCATTCAAGGCAATGTGCCATATATAAATATCATGTGAGGCATTGTGCCATATTTTATTTATTGCACTACTTTTATTATGTAATTTGATTTATTTTGTTTGATATACAACATATTTCATTATTTTATGATTGTTATTTATAATAATTACGCCAATGTATAGGGCATTGCGCCTGCTAAAATTAATTTTAATATTATTTCTATAGTATTTGAAGAAATAATGGCATTGCGCCTGAAAGTCTTTGATTCTGATATATCATAAACAATGTCCAATATTGTCGAACTTGAGCTTACAGCCTTGGGACATCACTAAGAAGGGCATTGTGCCTGAAAGTTTTATTTGCATATGTTATAAAAGGCATCACACTTGAAAGTGTTAATATGATCAATATAAAGGGTGATGTCATATTCTTTTTAATGCTTTTATACGGTATGAGCAAAGATATTGGCATTGTGCCGGAAACTTTTGAACTTAATATGATATAGTATTAGTATTGAGCTAGATTATTGACAATATTTTGAAAAATAAATGTCTTGGTCATATCATTGATCTAAAAGATGGTATAACACCTGGCGAATTCATCCGAAGTATCTATTTTTATGTATAAGATGAACGTTATTTGACGATTCGTGAAATCAATGATGGTATTGCACCGGAGAATTTGTGAAAATCATTTGAAGTAATTCTTGGAAAACTACGTAAGTGATATACCATGATGATGAATATTCATATGTCAAGTTTGACCTCTATGATGATGGTATATGCATAATGTCATACAAATAATTCAGTTTGAATGTGATTTTACAAATGATTCTCAATGAATCATAAGTTCATCTTCATTGAGATAGTGCTAAATCACAAAATGAGTGACTCTGGTGAATCATCCAAATATTGTTCATCTATTAAAGAAAACACTTGGCATGACAAATATCGAATGGTTCTCGTTGGATCATTTTTATTCCATGTTTTTCATGAATAGTCAAAAGTCATGACCAGATTGTGAGAGATGATGAGCAGTTATTGACATCACATAAAGTATAATAATTATCATGGTTGGATGTTATTATGATTGCAAGGCTTTCAAGGTCTTTGTGGACATAACTCGACTTATTTCAAAGCTAGCTCAAACATTGAAGCTATGCAGATTTTTTAATAAGAAATTATGTTGAGGATGACAAATTTAAATTTCTAAATATTATTCTATGTTTCTATATATTCTATGTTATTATTGTTGATTGTTTATAATTAATATATACGTATGTTCGTTTACATTTAAGAGATTTATTCATTTAAAAACAATTTGTACACCCTAAAAGGGGTCATGAAAGACATATGTCCGGGAAGGCGTATGTTCTGAATGAGATTTATCCATTTACACAGAATTTATACACCTTAAAGGGGTCATGAAAAACATATGTCCGGGAAGGCATATGTCTTGAGAAACATGGTTAAAGACAATACAACTATAAATAATATTTCTTGATGGAGTCAAGAATTAACACTTGCTTGGAATATAGTGCAGTTGTAGCTCGCTACCCTTTCCAAAGGATTATAGTTGACCCATAAGCATGTGTCTTGATGACAAGGCATTAGTCTCATGTGTGAGAATTATTTTCCATGATTAAAAAAAATCATAAGATAAGGGTCAATAAGCTCTAGAAGAGCAGCTACAATACCACATATAGAATGAAATTTTTGTACTGAGAAAGCTTTGTAAATAACAAGTTTTCTCAAAAAGTGGTACTGATATACCTGAGGCGGATATCACGTTAAGGCTACAAATAAGAGAATATCAATGTATATTATCGAAATGATATAAGTCATGATTGTAGCTGCTTGTTTTCTCCTTTGATTTGTATCACATGTGTGTTGGTACAATGGAAACTTAAGATATAAGATAAAGAAAACAATAAGTTTTCCATTGTTTTTTTTTGGCATGACTGGTTAGACCATCCCAGTTCAATAATGATGCAAATTGATATCCACTGTACTGTGAACACTTGCTGAAGAATTATATTCTTTAACCAAATGATTTGTTGCTTGTTTTGAAAAACTTTTTATGAGGCTATCACCAGTTGATATTATGTGTAAACCTGGATCTTTATACGCGTAAATTCAGGTGAGATATGGGGACCATTTTGGGGACCATATCCTGACCATTTTTTACTATTAAGATTTGGTTTAAATTGATGCATCAACCAAATGGTCATTAAAGCTAAAGGTCGTAAGATTGAATAATAAAGTCCATAAGATTGGACAATGCTGGTGAAATTTTAAATGCCTTAATATGAACTTTTACATGTTCATTGGGAAAATTGATGGTTAAGAAGAACCATCGATCAAAGATCTGTGATGAATTGTAAGATCTTTTGGTTTGAGAATCCTAATATGCATTTAGAGACATGTAATTTACATGAAGCAACATTGATTTGCATCAAGCCAAATAGTGTTGATGAATTCTCACTCTTATAAATGACTTTGAGTCAAAAGCTAAATATTCTCCCATACAAGGTTTTGTTTGAAAGATTTATATATTATGCTTCAGTGGATCAATCAATTCCTTGAAGATGTTGGTATTGTATGTTGAGTTCAAATTTTAATACCTTGAACTAACAGCTGGGGATACCTTTATGACTTGATTGTCATTTAGGCGAGTAATTTTTCCCAACATCAAGGGGAGAAAAGAAGCAATTGGAAGGTGGGATGATATGATATGAAATATATAATTGTGTCATCCTCGTCAGTAAGAACTTTTAAGTTCAAGTACTATTCATCTCCAAAAATTGGCAACCCAATTGCTTGATGTTGAGTGAAAAATATGCGCCAACGTCTAATGCTCCTGTATTATAATGTCCCGTAAGGACAAGTGCAAATAAGTCTAACCTGAAGCATGGTAGACTATGTGGTTCCAATGACAAGGCCCTTAAAAGGAGCATAGAATTAAAATGGTCATACTACAAAGGGTATAGCTCTAGATGAGCTGTCAGACATGACAAATTACCAGTATATAAGGTAATCAGGTACCTGACAATAATAAAAATCTCAAGATATTATGTCATGTCAATAATATAATGGAACCGATATGAAATCAACGTTGAATATATTTATGTATATGCATGCAAATGTATGTAGCGCTACATGTCACAATGATGACGAGGACATTGAATTGATTTGTCAAAAGTACTTGAAAGACACAAATGAGAAGCAGAATTTCAACACATTCAAGTTGTAAATGTTGCAAACTTGATGTCCACATAATGATATGAATCCAGCTGGATACAAACAAGTGTTTGTATGAAAATGAAAATGTGTGGTTTAAAATTCTTTTAATATACAACCTGTATTGGTGTATACAAATTTTTCAAAAGCCTTGTTATGATTACAAAAGGCTTTATCCCCAGCAGTTGATTATTTTGAAGATATATGTATGGTTGAAATCATGATTAATTTTTATGGTTATACCTTATACAGGTAGATCACTTTGATAGTGTGTTTATATAAGACTCGAAAAGGATTAACTCCTGGAGGAGTTTTGTAATTCTGAAAGGGAATGTCCCTATGACCATGTTAATAAATCTTATCATAAAGTTGATTGAGGCATTACTACCTTAGTGACAACTATTGAAAAGGTATCTCTAAGATGAAACCAATTTATTGGATAATTCGTGTTGCTATAGTAGTAGTGTAAGAGTATAATTGAAACTCCTTACAAGTCTCTTGATGGTCGTTGAATCAATGACCATGAAGTACCAATTTTAATGCTTTGCAGCAGAATGATGAATGGGTTATGGTATCTATAGATAAACACATATGAATAACCCCCACCATCCAAGAGATTAATTGAGGGTGTGCTTATTGAATCTACGACTTAATACCCAGATGATATAGATGATTACATCTATACTGATTAGAAAATGCATACCACCAAAAGTTCTACTTATAAAAGAGTCGTCGATATTAATATAGAGCAAATATGCTAAAGTGCAAAAGTGATGGATGTATTCAGTCAAGTGCTTCCCAAGTAACTGGGTGCAGGACCAATTAAAGACTGGGGATGCATACGATCAAAGTAATAAAGTGATGTTTTCATCAGGTAGAGCGATGATGATTGTACTCTTTTTCTTTCACCATGGTGTTTTTCCCATTGGGTTTTTTTCCAGGTAAGGTTTTAACGAGGCAATCGATGAAAATCATCCAACGGATTCATTGTTTGTGAATGACATGATTGAATATTATAGCTACGTGAAGTTACTGTAAGACTGTAATTTTTTTCCTTCGCCCGAGGTTTTTATCCCACAGGGTTTTTCCAGGCGAGGTTTTTAACGAGGCAGCATATAACAAGATGTTTCGTCCAAGGGGGAGTGTTATAAAAGATATATTGTATAGTGGACTCCACATCTGTAATTAGGGTTTCCCCATTCACTCTCTATAAATAGAGGTCTTGTATACTCATATCGTAATAAGAATATCTGTTGCCTCCCCATCTCGTGTCTCTCTGCAATTACTCTTTCCTCTCATTTACAACAGTCTGACCTTTTATACAAATTTGTTTTTGTTTTTCACTTTAAAAATGTTAGAATGTAATTGTGTTTGTCCTTTAAATAATATATACCATAATAATATAATTGTTAATAAAATAATTCAGTAATTATATAAAAAAAATAACTTGACTATATTCATATGCATATATGATTATTAAATATTATTTATTTAATTTGAAAATATTTATTGATGAACATATATCTCGATTAATTTTTTTAAAAAAGTGAATTAATGTAAAAACACCAAGTTAAATATTTCTACTTTTTTAAGGAAAAAAACTGAATGACATTGCTATTGTATTATAGTTTCTAATCTTATAATATTTGTTGTTGATACATATATGTAAAAAATGGAGTATAGCAATTAAAATACACCAATCATCTGATTAAAATTAAGAAAATTACTAATATAAAAAATTATCAAGCTAATATTTATATTATTTTTGAAATTAAAAAAAGTGATGTATAATATTTTTTCAAAATATTGCACGTTATTTTTTAACATTCATGTTATAAGTTATCGTGTAGTGCATATATAAAAATAAAATATTAATAAATACATAAGTTGACTCGAAAGTTTATATATAATGTTGGAAATGTTATGTATAATCATGACATGGAAACGTTTATATATAATAATGGAATTGTAGAAACATGAAAATGTTATATAAAAACGTGGAAACGTTTATATAAAAACGTGGAAACGTTTATATAAAAACGTGGAAACGTTTATATAAAAACGTGGAAATGTTTATATAAAACTGTGGAAACGTTTATATAAATACGTGGATACGTTTATACATAGCGGTGGAAATGTTATACTTGATTGTGGCGTGGAAATGTGTCGTAAAAACGTTATATTTAATTATGGCATGGAATATATAATTATGTAAACGTATATATGTAATCATGGCGTGTAAACATTTATATATAAATCGTGGAAACATATTGAGGCATAGAAACATTCATATATAATTATTGAAATGTTTATATGTAATCATGCCATGGAACGTTACATATAATCATGGAATCATAGAAATGGGGAAACGTTTAAATTAAAACGTGGAAAGGAATATATAACAACGTGGAAATGTTTAAATAAAAAGGTGGAAACGTTTAAATAAAAAGGTGGAAACGTTATCTGAAGAACTCGTGACTCTTTTATGTATAACAAGGTGGAAACATTATATATAACTTGTGTCATGGAAACATCATATATATTATAAATATGTTTATATATAACCATGCAGTGGAAACGTTTATATGTAATCGTGGCATGGAAACGTTATAGATAATCATGGAATTGTAGAAACGTGCAAACGTTTATCTGAATTTGTGGACATCTTTATGTAAAACATTGGAAACGTTATTTATAATTCTGGTGTGGAAATCTGTCGAGTCAGTGACGACAATACAAAGTATAGAACGACTTCAAAATAGATTACCCTACACCACACATTCTAAAAACCACCCTTTGAAAGATAAAAATGTTGAATGGATTTTCAGGGTTTATGGTGTAGGTTTAGGTTCTAACGACCCTAAATCCTAAACCACAAACCGTATAACGACAGTATAAGTGTAGAACTAATGCAAAAATAATACCCTACCCCTCAAACACCCTTAAAAACCACCCTAAGAAAGCTAAAAATGTCGAATTTTAGGGTTTGTAGTGCAGGGTTTAAGGTCTAACGACCCTAAATCCTAAACCACAAACCCTTAAAACCTGTCGAGTCAGTAACTGCAATATAAAGTGTAGAACTAATACCAAAAAGATTTACCCTACCCCTCAAACACCATAAAAACCACCCTAGGGATGCTAAAAACTTTGAAGGCATTTTTAGGGTGTGTAGTGCAGGGTTAGGGTCGTTAGTGACGACAATATAAAGTGTAGAACTAATGTAAAAAAAGATTACCCCTCCTAACACCCTCAAAATCACCATAGGAATGCTAAAAACGTCGAAGGCATTTTCACAAACCTAAAATCTGTCGAGTCTGTAACGATGATATAAAGTGTAGAACCAATGTCAAAAGATTACCCTACCCCCAAATACCCTAAAACCACCCTAGGAATGCTAAAAGCGTAAAAGACATTTTTAGGGTTTGTAGTGCAGGGTTTAAGGTCTAACGACCCTAAATCCTAAGCCACAAACTCCAAAAATCTGTCGAGTTAGTGATGACATTATAACGTATATATTGACTTCAAAAAAGATAACCCTACACCACACACCCTAAAAACACCCTAGGAAAGCTAAAAAACATCGATGGCATTTTAGGGTTTGTAGTGCAGGGTTTAGGGTCTAACGACCCTAAACCACAAACACTAAAAATCTGTCGAGTCAGTAATGACATTATAGTGTATATATTGACTTCAAAAAAGATAACTCTACACCACACACCTTAAAAACCACCCTAAGAAAGCTAAAAAGCATGGAAGACATTTTTAGGGTTTGTAGTGCAGGGTTTAAGGTCTACCCTAAAAGTCTATCGAGTCAGTGATGGCATTATAACATATATATTGACTTCAAAAAAGATAACCCTACACCAGACACTCTAAATGCCACCCTAGAAAGGCTAAAAAACGTTGAAGACATTTTTAAGGTTTGTAGTGTAGGGTTAGGATCGTTAGATTTTGTCGAGTCAGTGAAAACAATATAAAGTATAGAACGACTTAAAAAAATTACCCTACACCACTCAAAGTTATTTTTTGGGGTTTAGTTGTAATTAACTTTTTCCGTGTCCTTTATGAACACAAAGTTAATGATTGACTCTATACCTAAAAAATGAATTGATGGGATCATTAGACATCTAGTCTCTAAATAGGTTCATCTTATAGTTTATGTATATTTTTTGTAGATTAAATATATTTTTAGGATTTATTATAGTTTAATTTTAAAACTTATATTTTTCTCTATATTGTACTTATTTTTACAACTTCAATTGTACATGTTTAAGCTTAAAATTTATACTTAGATTTTGTTGGAATACATATTGATTATTTTCTTGCTAAGTCACAAATTTTCAGATTATCAATATTATCTTATTTATAATTTTAATTGTCTTTAACAAAAAATTCATTAATTTGTGAGAATGAAAAAATGTAAATAAAAAGCATAAAAAAACTAATCAGATTTGTATATATATCGTGTGCATTATCGTCGATGCGTAACGTAAACTATATTATCCGCATGATCTTTGTCTATCTCTAAATTGTTTATTATTAAAATTGCTTAGAATGAAATAGCCATACAATAAACTATTTAAATTAAGATAAACAAGTAACATGAATGAACATATAAATTAAGATAAATAAATAAATAAATAACATGAATGAACATAACTATATCCATCGGACCATCACCGACAATAGGATGAATAACTGGCAAAATATAAACACGTCAAAGAATAAAAAGGTGATGAGCACGAGGAAGAATAAAAAAAGATGACATTTCATTTTAACGGCTGATATTACATTTCAGTTTTTAATATGGATGATATAGATGTGTTCCGTCAACCACGGAAATTAATCTTCCGTCACAAAATCCCAGGCGTTCAAAAACCCTCTGAAACATCATCATGTCTCAAGTTAAAAAAAAGGCCTAACAAAACGGCTTATTTTCAGCCCAGCAAAACAAATGTCAATAGGCTCAGAATGCCCAATAGAACATCCTTCAGCTTTTAAACCCTATCTGCTTTGATAGATGGACCCTAAAAAGCGTAATTAAAAGGCCAATATTACGAACCAATATATCCCAGGTATAGTACAGCTCACCAGGTACCACGAACACATTAGTACCATCATAGTGCTAGTAAAAAAGCCACGAGCCCGAAACCCGATAGTCCTCGCGTCTGATAAATTAGGCAATAAAGTCATTTTAGTAATATAATTATTTATTAATAAATGGATAATACCATATTAATAGATAATACAAATTATATAGATTATATCCCGTTATAGATATAATGTCTATAAAAATATATTAGAATTAATTAATCATATTTTGTTCCAAAGTCAAAGGTACAGACAGTATAAAAACTTGTTTTAGAATCCCGACGGTAAATCCTACAAAAGTGATCCACCATTACATTAGAGCAAGGATTCAGCCAGTCGAAGTCCAATCCGGTTATCAAAATAGTCCATCAGTCTATTTAATATGTGCAATTTAGGAAACGGACGAATGTTTATTCAACTTCATAGATTTGCTGACCAAATATACACTTAATTACTATTATATATTCCATCTAGAATGTATAGAACATTTTGTTCTTCCCATTTGCGTTACAATGAACATGAAATAAGGTAAATGACAGAATCAAGGGCAACTTTTCCAATTAAGTTCACGTCATTCTTAACTTTCAAATTCATTCTTTTAAATAATGTCCGTCATTTGGAAACAGACGAATGTTTATTCAAATTCATCGACTTGATTACCAAATATACTACTTTATTACTATTACTCTCCGTCCCTAATTGATCTTCCCCTCTACTATTTGGAAATGTCGTTTGACTTCTATATTTAACATGTAAAATAACATAATTTTATAAATCTAAGTATTATAATAGAATCATTATGTGAAAAACTATATGTTGTAGAAATTTGTTTTATAAAATTATTTTATCAATATTGAAATGGAAAAATGTGCCAAAAACGAATAGTACAAATTTTCATCTAGGAAGGTATAAAAACATTTAATTCTTCCCGTTTCTAATATTCCCAATCAAGCTCACGTGATTCTTAACTTTCAAAATTCATTCTTTAAAAACTTTGAATGTATGTTTATTCAAATTCATTGAATCGGTGACTAAAAATACAACTTAATTACTATTACACATTTCCATTCTAGGAAGCTATAAACGTTTAAATTCTTCCCATTCCTATTCAGTAAAAGAAAGAATCAATGGTAATTTTCTAGCCTAGTTCAAGAAATTCGTAACTTTCAAAATTCATTCTTTTAAATTTCTTCTCCCATCAACGAATGCAGAGTAAAATAATATTTTCTTCTTTACTCTTCACATATATATACACACACATACCATACCACCATATCCTCTCCATATAGCCTCTTTGCGTTGTCTTGCTACTGTCAAATTAACCATGACAACAATCAAATCGTCATCTCCCATTTTTCTTCTCCTCCTTGTCCTTGTCAACATCCTCACGTTCATCTCCACTTCCTATGCCAACAAAGCCCTTCTTAACCGTCTTTGCAACGCAACACCCGACCCAACGAAATGCATGTCATGTATGGACACGTCCCCAGGAAGCGACACCTTGGATGAGCGTGGAGTCACAAGGGTAGCCATGGGATGTGCTGATTACAGACTTGATCGACTTCGTGATTCTGTGGCTCGAGTCCCTTCACCAGGTGCCGGTCTTGCTCAAGCCCTTCAACAGTGCGCCACGACATTGCAGGATGTTAAAATCTCTACAATGGCAATAGCACAACAAGTTCAAAACTATGAGTACACTGGTGCCAAGGAAGCTGTGAGAGATGTGTTATTGCCCAAGATTGATAGTTGTGAAGAAATATGAAAGTGAAGTTGTTGCCTGTTCCACCAGAGATTGATGATGGGACTAAAGATATTGATAAGGGTTGGAGTATTGTGATTGGGATGCTTGATGAATTGATCAAGAAGAAAGAGTGATCGATAGTCACCGTTACAACAAAAAATGACTGGGTTTGTGGACAAGGACCAGACACAACGTCTTTTATTGATGCTTGCGAGAAAACATAAAATAAGTTTGGGGAGTCAAAGTTCCTAACTATTTTCTTTTATTTTGTTGTGTCTCTAGTTTTCCCTGAGTCTGTATGATACAATGCATCCACGTAGCACTATTCTTATTTTATATAATTCATCATATATGATTTTGACTGAAAAGCTTGATTAATATGATCTTTATATTAAACTAGTTAACTTGACTTAATCAAATTAGTTAATCATGTTTAATTTGTGTAACTCTATTTGTACATGTTTAATACAAATCTAACCCACGTAGCTTATCCAATTATATATATAAACAAAATTTAATTAATTAACTTTTCAAAAAATTTATAATATTGTTAAATTTTCTTTAATTGAGTTTTAAGTTTTATAACATCATATATCTACTAATATTAATATTAAATTACTAGTATTTTTATAAGATATATATATAATTATCTAATATAAACGGTTAAATAGTTATGTGAGTAATTCAAACTAAATCAAAATCTGACAAGGTTATAATATGGGTCTTGCCGAGTAAATAGTATGTAAGTATGCATTAGTTAATTAATAACCATTTAATTTCATTTAGGAAAGGGGGATGTTCATATAGCCAAGTAAAATGTCTTAATTGTTTCTTTTGTAAGCTACCGACCTTATATTAGAGATTAAGAGTTTAAAACCCTAGAGTCCAAAGTGATGAAGAGTTTGAGCCTAAAAACCATAGGGATTAGAGGTACTTGCAATCCTAAGCTTACCATCTGCATAATATGGTAAACCGGCAAAAAAAGAGGTGCACAACACTCAAATCTACACAATATTCAAACCTTGACCACACAGTTAAACTTTAAAAAAAAACAACTAACCTACAAAAGTTCACAGCAAAGAGGGAAATGAGAGAGAAGCCAAACGCGTAAACCCAAACATGACACATAGTTGAACTTAACGTTCGGAAAAAAAAAACTAGCTACTTGGGTTGTGTCCAAACACAGGCAGCTAGTAATATTAACTTCTTCCCCATGGGACTCTGATTCCCCTTCCTCTCCTGTCGACCCTTCGAATTTCCACAAACCAACTTCAAGGACTGATCATCCCAATAGACATAGGCTTCTTCCCCTACTGGTTAGCTTCGGACAAACAAAGATCCCAATCTCAAGGCTTCACTCGGCATTTTAGTGAACTTACGTTTGCGAGTACCATGGGATGATTCAAGCTGGTCAAATTGTTGGCTACATATCGAGGGGCGGAGCCAAAAACAATTTCTAAGGGGTGAGATTTTTTTTAATAATATTAATTAATATTTTAAAATTAATTTTCAAATTAATATAAAATTTTAATATATATAATAATATTTTAAAATTGATATTAGATATATAGTTTGACATAAAAATTGAAATATATAAATTAATAAATAAAGAAGTTTGTATTACCTTTTTTATCTCTCGTTTAAAAAATGGTTATACAAAATTAGAGCTGTCAACATTTGACCCAACCAAAAAACCTGTCCGTTTTATCCGAACCCGAAACCCGACTAAAACCCGAAAATATTTAAATATAATAAAGCCGAAACCTGATTGGGTAAAACCCAAATGACCCGAACCTAAAATGACCCGAAAATTTATAACCCGAACCCAAAATGACCTGAAATAATAGTAATTAAAAATTAGCCAAACTAGAATAACATGAAATAATAGTGATCATAAATTGTCCCAAACCTGAATGATTTTAATAAATATGACAAAAAAACTTGATTCAAACTTATTATATCCGAACGAAGTTCAAAATAGGCATTGTATTGACTTTTTTGTAATTTATATGTAGTATATTCTTATAGAAATTAGGTATATATTATTTAATAATTTTGTCAAAAAATAGTAACTATGACCCGAAATAACCGAAACTTGATTCTATCTGACACTATTACAACCCGAACCCGATTTGACCCGAACCCAAATGACCCGAACCCAAAATGACCTGAAAGTTAAATGACCCGAACGGATATTGACCCGAAAAATATGACCCAAAACCCAAACGGGAAACCCATTTTCCAGGTCTATACAAAATTATAACTTAATGCCAATAATATGGAACAATAGTACTAAACTAGTAGTTTTTTTTCTAAAAACTTCTATAATTTATTTGAGATTCTAATATTATTTTAATTTATAAAATTTGTAATAAAAAATAAAACACTTGTTTTACGGATAGTAGACCGGTGCCAAGGAAGTTCAAAACTATGAGTACACTGGTGCCAAGGAAGCTGTAAGGGATGTGTTGTTACCCAAAATTGATAGTTGTGAAAGGAATATGAAAGTGAAGTTGTTACCTGTTCCACCAGAGATTGATGATGGGACTAAGGATATTGATAAGGATTGGAGTTTTGTGATTGGGATTCTTGATAAATTCATCAAGAAGAAAGAGATATCGATGATCACTATTACAACAAAAAATGATAGTGTTCGTGGACAAGAACTAGACACAACGTCTTTTATTGATGCTCGCAAGAAAACATGAAATAAGTTTGTGGAGTCAAAGTTCCTAACTATTTTCTTTTATGTTATTGTGTCTCTAGTTTTCCTTGGGTCTGTATGATACAATGCATCCACGTAGCACTATTCTTATTTTATACAAAATCATCATATATGATTTTGATTGAAAAGAGCTTGTTTTAATATGATCTATATATTAAACTAGTTAACATGACTTAATCAAATTAGTTAATCATTTTTAATTTGCGTAACTCTGATTTGTACATGTTTAATACAAATCTAACCTGTGTAACCTATTTACTTATATATAAATAAACAAAATTTAATTAATTAACATTAGTTTCAAATCTTTATAACATTATTAACTTTAATCTAATTGAATTTTAAGTTTTATATAACATCAGTATAAATATAATCATTTATATAAACAGTTATGTGAGTAATACATACTAAATCCAAATCTGACAAAGTTATAATACGGGCCTTCTTAAGTAATAGTACATAATTATGTATTTTAATTAATAAGAATTAAATTTCATTTAGGAATGGTCATGTTCATATATCCTAAAATGTCTTATTTGTTTTTTTTTCATAAGCTACCAACCTTATATTAGAGATTAAGAGTTTACGTACCTAGAATCCGAAGAGAAGAAGAGTTTGAGCTTAAATGTCTTGGAGTTAGAGGAAATTATAATTCCAAGCTTGTCATATGAACAAAACACCACATCCAACTAATCTACCCAATGTGAGAAGATTTGTACCGAAGTAGTCATGCCCTAGCATGATTGTCCCCAAAAGCATCAGGAGCTTCTCATGGACACCCAACAAACATACATAATATGGTAAACCGGTAAAAAAGAGGTGGGCAACACCCAGATCTACACAATATTCAAACCTCGACCACATAGCTAAACTAACCAACTAAATTTCCTAGCAAAGAGGGCAAAGAGGGGGGAACCAAAGGTGTAATCTCAAACATGACATATAAGTGAACTGAAAGTTTCAAAAGAAAAACAAGCTAACATGGGTTGTGTCCAAACACATGCAGATAGTAATATTAACTTCACCCCCCATGGCGACTATGAATTGCCTTCTTCTCCTGTTGACCCTCTGAATTTCTTAAAAACCAACTCCTCGGACTGCTCATCCGCAGTAGACGTAGGCTTCTTCCCCTCCCGCTTAGCTTCATACAAACAAAGTTCCCAAAACTCTATTCTCTAGGCTTCACTCAGTATTTCAGTGGACTTATGTTTATATATGAGTGCCATGGAAATATTCTGGCTGACCAAATTGCAGACTACATATCACAGGGGCCAAATCAATAGAATGAACATTGTGAGTGACAGATCTTGTACCTTGCCTATTAGCCCAGACTAAATCTAGTGTCAGACTAGTGTATCCTAACAAGTCATGGACAACCGCAGGTCAAAAAGACTAGTCATCTAGAGACGCATAAAGTTCTCTAGAACGTGTCCTGGCCAAATAGATGTCAGTGTTGAGCCACATGTTGTAAGGCACATATTTGCATCGAAGAAAACGTATCGAAGCAACCCAACTATTGTCAAACCAATAAACCATATACAATAATTGATTTTAACTAAATTAAATTCATATTTTACGAAATACTACTCAAATAACAAATTTTAAATTACATTAGTTAGGGTACCCCACAAAATAACTAACAGCTAACATAACTTCAGCTAAATCAACAACAACCAACTTCTAAATTTCTAACAACAGAACTAATTAATAGCAACACCCAACCACTGCCCTTAAATGAACCCTATATAGAGATACTTCTATTTCTACAATGCTCAAAGTATAGTGTTAGGCAAAATAGTAGTGAAACTAAATTGCTAACTATAGGAAGTGAACCCAACCATTGTAGTACAACAAGTGTCGTATCCACAGGGACTTTAGAACTATCTAGTTAATTATAAGTTTAATAAATGTGCAAGAACATAAATAAAGTGTATAAATGTAAATTGGGGGTTTTGGGGTTTTGGTTGTAATTGAAGAAATAAAGAAAAGCAATAAAATTAATCTAACTTAACTAGGATAGGTGTAGCCCGGGATGGATCTTTACACCCATCCTCCCTTTACCTCCAATTGTCGACTCTTGAACTCATAGTTAAACAATGAAAACACTTAATCTAACCAAATTTGGCATAATAAATAATGACTCTCTAAATCCAAGATGAGCCAATTCTTACTTAGTTAATTTTAACCTTTAAAACCAGTTAGGGTTAACCTCACTAAGTATCATTAAGCACAAGTTCCCCTTAAGTTGCAATGAAATCTATCTCAGAACCACTGATGATAAATTACATTGATTTAGCCCTCACAGTTTAGGTTTTTATCTCAGATAACCCTCATGTTGATAGAGACCCACGTTAATGCCTGAATAACCGGTAACCTAGAATCTATCTGAAGGCCTAATATCAACAGATTCAGAGCAACCAACTAATTCCAACACATAGATAACAAATTGGATAAAAACCCTAAACAAATCCCTAAATCTAGAGCAACAAGTTTAAGATTCATAAATGCCCAATAGTCATCAAACTTTAAGCACGAGAACTAAAATAAATCATTAAAACAAGTTCAAGGTTCAATAATGGATTTTTAGGGGTTTTAGGGCAAAATCCTCATCTCAAGCTACAAGGAGACTACACAACCATTCAAGCATAAAATTGAGAGAAGGGAGAAGAATTTGCCATTGGAGGTTGAAGAAGAGCTTCAATGGAGGTGAGCCTTCTCCTCCTTCTCTTCTTCTTCCTTTCCTTTCTTCTTCTTCTTCTTCTTCCCTTTTTACTCTTCTTTTCCCGTCGTTTTTTTGTGTTTGTCGAATCTCGCTTTCTCTCATCTCTTCTTCTGCTTTTAAAAACGTAGATCTGGACAAAATTCTGTTCCGACCGCCCCACAGGGGTGGTCTGGACCAGAAGCAAAACTTTAGCTTCGACCTACCCACAGGGGCGGTCTCCTGGATACATCGGACTTCAAAATACTCTATCTTCTTTGTTATAGCCCCGATTTAGGATCCGTTTGTGCCCACACGTTCATTTCTTCGTCTACTTTATTTCCAGCTATGTTATTCCTTCATGTTTCAGCAATAATTGTGTAAAACACCAAAAAAACTCAAAAACTAGAGGAAAACTAGCTAGAGCGAAGAAATGAGCATGAAAAGTGTTAATAAAACATATGAAATACACCCCTAAAACATGCTCATTTGGACACTCATCACACCCCCACACTTACCTTTTTACTTGTCCTCAAGCAAAACCAAGAACCCAAGCAAGTAAGGAATGCTCAAGACTAACAATTACTAACATGAATTGTAGGATCATAGAAGAAGGAAGAGGTGATTAAAACATTTGAAGAGTGTGAACCATCTCTTAGTGGTGGAATGAGTGTGCTTAGGGCAAAATAAAATTTAGAGTTTCAGGGTATGATCCGAAGTGCTTCAAAGTTCTAAAGATTAGGTGACTTGAAGAACTTTTACCATGGCCACCTTCTCTTAAGAATGGGCATTGAGAATAAAACAAAAGGAAAAAAAGATTTATGCATTTGTTTCACTTTTGCATAAGAGACGAGAAGATAAAATTTTGGCATCAAGCCTTTACATTTAAGAACACTCAAATCTTTTTGTTGGTTACCAATGGCGTCTCACAAGTCCCTTAAATGATTTTTTACAAAGAAGCACCCCTTAGCAATCCCTAAGAAAGAAGACAGAAAGAACCCCAAAGCAATAAAAATCCGAACCATATAAGATCACTTGGCCACACCGCACGTAAAATGCTCCTTAAAAGCAATCAAAAAGAAAAATTTGAGCATTTATCCCTCAATTCATAATAGTATTTGTTTTTAATGAGAATAACTCACATCTCAAAGGTCCAATTTTTGACTTTGGATAAACGCAAGATAACCAGAGAGATTAAGCATTTAAGTACATAATTCACCGAAAAGGTCACTCCCCCACACTTGATTTGAACAATGTCCTCATTGTTCACCAAACAAACTGGGGAAGGTTCCAGAAGACCTTTTCGGGAAGCAGACAAAAAGAGAAAACACAGTGGAAACAAACAAGCATTATAGCACAGAAGCTATGTCCATTGTCAAAATCAAGCAAAGTCAAAATGAAAGAAGAGAAATGAGAGTATCAAAATGAAAGAAACTAGTACTCCCCTGAGATTGTTGTTGCTTGCATTGAAGGGACTCCCCCACACTCGAGCTTTAGCCTTAATTAGCGTAGCTTGGTTGCGGTGTGGACTTTAAGTTGCCTGCAAGAAACACTAAAAGCAACCAAACTACAAACGGGGTTAAGAGTTAGCAAAAACAAAATCAAAGGAGAACTTGACAAATTAAAATAAAGGAAAAGAACATAAATTCATCCTGTTTGCCTCCGGGAAGTTGCCATCTTTAAGGTATTTGGCTAGACCATACCACATTGAAGTCCTCTAGGATCGAAAATGAATGTTGAAATGGGCTTTAACGGGTGGGTTGGGCGGGCATCATTTTTTATTGAAGAACAGCCCAAATATTGAGGTTGATGATCCTTGGTGCGAGGATCATCTTGTTTTGAAGATTCCTCTTCAAATTTAAGGATGACGACATCCTTAACTTCATTTAGTGGTGCAGGGAGAGCTTTGGGGCGGACTTTGTCTTTAAATTCTGGTCCCGGGTCAAAGGGGAAGGTGGCCTCCGCACTTAATGGGTGGACTTTGAGTTTCCACCCTACTTCGTTGGTGCATAGGTGGGGAAGGCCGTGATCCTCCAGGTAAAGATCAAAGATAGATGGCTCCTCCTCCTCAGTTTCCAGGATGTAGACATCCTTGTCTTCTTGGTGAGGCTCATAGGAAGAGCCTTGATGGAAATCAACTTCAGAGGGAGGTGGCTCCTTGAAGTAGATGGTGACACTCTCCTCTAATGACTCCGAAGGGGGGCGAGGGTTCCTCCTTTTCAAGGTTGAGGATGTAAGCATTACCTTTGAAGTTGAAACCCAACCTACTAACTCAAGACTCCAACTCTCCAAAAATACTGTATCCATTCCTGATTCTTAGGGTGTTCATGCTGCAATGAACTTAGCTAAGAGGTTATATCCAACACTTAAATTGTTACCGTAGCTCGAAGAGTTACGGATATTTCTTTCTCATCTCCTCCTCAACCTCCCAAGTTGCTTCCTCAGTTCCATGAGTAGACCACAAAATCTTGACCATTCGGGTGGACTTCGATCGAGTCTCCCTAGTCTTTGTTTCAAGAACCTTGATAGGGTACTCCTCATATGACAGGTTCTGCTCAAACATCCAACACCTCAGGTTGTAGCACATGTGAAGGATCAGGATGTACCTCTTTAATTAAGACACATGAAAGACATTATGCAACTTCTCCAGCTCGCAAGGAAGTGTCAATATGTAAGCTACCTTCCTAATTCTCTCTAGATTTTCATATGGTTCAACGAACTTGGGACTTAATTTTCCTTTCTTCCCAAATCTGGTTACCCCTCTGATAGGAGACACTTTCAAGAATACCTTATCTCCCACCTCAAATTCCACGGCTTCTTTTCAGATCTGCATAGGACTCCTGTCTGTCATGAGTTACCTTTCTTCGGCTCTGAATTACCCGAACTTGCTCCATGGTTTCTTCTATCAACTGAGGGCCCAACACACTGTCTCGCTGATGTCACTCCAGCACAACAGGGTTCTACACTTCCTTCCATACAGAGCTTCATGAGGAGCCATCTTGATACTAGCATGATAGCTATTATTATAAGAAAACTCAATCAAATGCAATATCTTTGCCCAAGAGCCCTGGAAATCCATTATACATGCCTGAAGCATATCCTCCAAGGTCTGGATGGTTCTCTCTGTCTGCCCATCTGTAGTTGGATGGAAAGTTGTGCTCAACTTCAATCTAGTACCCATAGCCTTCTGAAACTGCTGCTAGAAATGAGCCAAAAACCTCGAATCCCTGTCAGAGATAATAGTCTCTGGCACACCATGGTATCTCACCACATTCTTATGTAGGCATTCACCAGCTGACTCATCGACCAGGTATTCTTCATAGGTATATAAAGATAAATCAACCGACTATATAGTGTGCAACAAAAAAAATACCCTGTAAGAAATATAGTATGCAGCAGAACAAAATAAGAAAACAAAACAGAGGAGATATGTGCTCGTATGTAACAGTAGGTTATATAGAGATAAATCAACCAACTATCTACTGATTATTAGGAACTGTAATAACCAAATGAATGTTAAATTAAAATGATATTAGCACAAAATTGAACAACCCTACTCATCGACTATACAGATGAACAAATAATCCGCATACATATGAAATCACTTATGATCATCAATCAGTTTGCATGAATTCGAAACATGGTTTAATACTACTCTTACAACACATCCACGCTACAGATTAACAAAAAACCAAAAAGTTACTTCATTTACGTTAACTTTAAAGAACTTAAGTTGTTCGTCCTACGGTACATGTTTGTCGATGAGTAGGGTTGGTGACCTTACAGAAGAGAAGTGTCAATCTGTGCAGTGGAAATCTTCATCTGAATGAAAGAATAGAAGCAAATAAAAAGGAGGGAGAAGAGAGAAGAAGCATACCAGTTGGCTTGAAGCAAAAAGAGTTTCGGGCTATGGTGAGTTTGCGGAAGAAAAGTTACGACTTAACAACAGAAGGAAAATAAAGAGCATGCACGGGAAGTTGTGTAAGATGTCCAATCGACAATGGTAGTATGGGTAATTAGTACCTACACAGTATCAAAAAGTTTTAAGTTTGGAAAAAACGTGCCCAATTTTAATACCGTTGGAATTTTAGTTACAGTCCTGTAAGAAAACCGTAATTAAAAGATCCCGCCTCTTGACTAAACGACGTTGTCAATGTGCATAGGCGCGCGTGTGGGTACAGACATGTAGAACGACATCGTCTAGTGAGTAAGCACGCTCGCAGGTCAGTAGACTTTAAATTGCGGTTTGTAGAATAACGTAATCTAAAGCCTCGCGCCAACCTTTAGCGGTTCTGCATATAACCATAATCTAAAGTCCGTTGATGTTAACCACTTTTCATCCCCCGGTCCACTAAAATATAGTTTATATAACAAACCGTGATTCATTATCTCTGGCTCGCCAAGTTAAATTACGGTTGGTCTATTAACCGTAAAATATTAGGCATCATTTTTTTAGCCACTAGTGTAACCTACGAACAAAGCATAACTACGACCAAAACAAAGGCATAGTCGTATCACACACGTAGCAGAGGATCAAGAGCAGCACGAGGAGGACTGGATTTGTCATCGGTTCCACTATAAGATTTGATGACGTTGTCTCTTCCTTTTATCATTGTTACTGTTTTGATTTCTTTAATATCAAAGTAGATAGTTTGAATCTTGGTTGTTGTGGATCTCTAGTTTAAGAATTCAATTTTCTATGTGATTTTATCTAATTCAGTATAAATTGTAGTACTTTTCCTTGCTCATTTATCGTTCTCTTGTGATATGATCAATTACTAGAGTTCATTAGTTTGTTTGCTTATAAGAGATAATTGCGACATTCAATAGACTATAGGAACAATACCTGTAATAACCCCAAACACGGCCTAGTTCTAAGGCCGTTACACGCCACACACTTACTACCTAAGATACGCAAGGCTCTAACTAACGTTCCAACAAATAGACAGATAAAGACTTATATATATATATAATATATATATATATATATATATATATTATATATATATATAGCAAAGGAAATGGCTTACAATCCCCAAAGAGATAACGCAAGTACTGAAACATAACTCATTAGTCAAAGGTGTATTACAAATGTAATATCAAAAGGGCCCGAAGGCTACAAAAGTCTAAGTTCTAACGAACGCTTGGCAAAACATAAATGAGCTAAGGCTCTAGAAACAGAAGAGGGAGTCCTCGCTGATCAATATGTAAATGTTAGTGGAAGAAGGGGGTGAGCAACCAGATGCTCAGTTGATGACAAACTTCATCAACAAGCATGCTCAAAACGATTGAAATCGTAATTGTAATCTAGAAGTCAAAATAGAAGAGGACACAATCCCTTAACAGAAGTAGATAGCAGAAGAAAGATAAAGCCTAACACAAAACAAACACGCAAGGCAAGGCGCACAAACAGAACTTTCAGAAGTCACAAATCAGAGTGGGACACTAGACTCAATGCGTACAAACAGAACAGAAAAATATCCGTAAAAAATGAGGTAAACCACTCGTGAACAGAACGAGGGAGACACCCATGAGAGAATAACAGAAGGATGTCCTACGCAGCGCGCTACGGGATAGCTAGACCCAGCCATCCACGGATCAGACACATAGAAGACTAGGTCCCAAAACAGAAGCTTATTTCACAAGAAAAAGTGCATAAATGGCACATCAAAGAAGTTAGAATGCTTAATTATGATTAAGGGAGTACAACCCCGCAAACGGAAATCAACATAGAGCTCAAACGAGCAATTTAAGCAAATTCAGAGGCATGTCCTAACATGCTCGGACACATGCCGAGACTTAAAAGCGAAGAAGAACCAAATGTCTGAACATCACGGTTCAGACACATGCCGGGAGTATTAACCAAAGATGTCCGGACTAATGTCCAGACGTTAGAAGTTCGGACAAGTCCTGAGAAAATCATTTCTGGTGGCGTCTGAACATGTGTCCGAACATCAATGTTCAGACACAAGTCTAACCTAAATCAGAGAGAAGGAGCACGAGGTGTCCGAACTTATGTCTGGACATACAAGTTCGGACGGGGTACGAGGACGAGTCTTGATGTTCAGACACATGTTGAACCTAAATCAGAGAGAAGTAGAACGGGGTGTCCGAACTTATGTCCGGACATACAAGTTCGGACACAGCTGTTAGTAGAAATATGTTACTATCTCTACCTAGGCAGTGTACCTATCGTTTTGTAGAATAGTGAATTAAGTGGGGTTGTCGATCTCAGGGACATCGTTCAATTAAATGACAATTTATTAATCTAACTGAGTAACTAAACTAAACTAAGAAAACATGAAACGTCACTTTTTTCAGGTTTACTTTATTTAATTAAAAGAATAACTCAACGAACTAAGATAAAATAATAAAATAGTAAAAATAAACCAAATAAAGATTGAAACTCTAAAATCTAAAGAAGCACCCCGGATTGTTCTGCAAACCTTCACTTTATTAATCTATTTATAAACTCTTCCCTAATTCTACAATAAACTCAGGAATCTTAATTAACCCGTTGACCGGTCCCTGTACAATGAATCCTAACTGGCAGAAATAACAAGCCGTAAACCATGCCCAGGTCAATTCTAACCAATCGCTTTATAACCAATTCCTACTGGAGACAGATTAACCTATAGGCAAACCATGCTTCTAGTTGTTAATCCGGTTTAACTTCCCATGTCTTGTTAACTGTAGGATCGGACGACTGACTCAAACCAACTCAAGGTGTTAGTCTGTGAGATGGTTTGACTCAATCGTGCTAAGTATGCTGAAGCACTGATGATGTGGAAACACTCAATCGAACTAATCGCGCGGAAGCATTTACTTGAACTTGAAATGTGGAAAGACTCAAACAAGCTAATTTATAGTGTACTCGGAAGATGGCAACACTTAATCAAACTCAACAGAATACACAATATAAGTTATTTTATTTCCTTGTAAAACAAAACAACTTACACTGCCCACTAAGTAGAAAGGATCTACTCAGTGGAACTCACTCACTCACCCTACACATTATCTGATCGGCTCTTTGATGAGTGTAGTGAGCCTAGGAACACCCTAGATAGAGTCTATCGATAATGTACAAACTACATTAACTAAAAATGATAGAAAAACTCTTGTTCCTAGTGACTTTTCCCTAACATAGGAAGTATTGGGGCGGAAAAGCGCAAATGCAACTAAGAACTCTATCTCTTTATATAGCAAAGCCTCTGGAGCCGTTGAGGGAGTCCGTTTCCGAAATTTCTGCTTCTAAACGTTGTAGTTACTTAAAAATCGGTCCTAACTTCTTTGTGAACATTGCTAAGCCTTGTCCCTTAATTATTGGACAATTATCAAGCCATTGGATGACTTGGCAACGTCCACTGATGATTCTCATGTCTGATGTACTTGACTAACTCAGTCAGTTCTGAAATTTTAGGACCTCAATGTTCATATTGCTATATTTTCAGATTTAACATGTTGCTCCCTTAACTGAGCTTACTGAAGCCAATATTTACGGCCAAAGGTAGTAAACCGTGCTCCTAATTTTCGCAACTGGTTGACAGACTCTCTGAACTATCAAAAAGTCAAGGCTTCAAATTTTACTCACATTTGCTTGAATTTCGGTCCAAGGCTGATGGTTGATGACCGTTGTGGTTTAGTGAACGTTGCTCCTTAAATTTCTCAATTGATGGATGAACCCCCATGGATGGACTTACTCGATCTTTCAGTAAAGACGGAGACTCAATCGACCGAAGGACTCAATCGATCTTCCAGCAGGGACGGACACTTCTCTTGTTAATTGACTTGTTCGAAGGACTATATCAGCAACACCTTCATACTCCAACAATTTCCCCCTTGTTGTTGATGATAGAAAAACCTTCAACGTGAATCTCGAATGAGTCAATCCTGCAAAATGAGACAACAGCAAAAAGACTTTTGGGAAACTGACCATGTCCAAGTTCCCCCTTAATCCATGCATTTGTAAAAGGATTGCATGCCCCCCTGAATTTGGAACTTCTTTTGGGTGTGCACCCCCAATAGAGTCATCTTCAGGTACACCATTAACGGTCTTTCACTAACAATGTTTGTCTTGGTCATCTATAGCACCTAATGACGGGCTGGGGCTTGATAGAGTGGATCGGGATGTGGAACTTCAGCTTTGCGCAAAACAATTGAAGTCTTACCTAAAGGTTGGAGTCCACCTCAAAAACCAAAGAGCATTCTGCCATCTCGTAGGTTATATTCAAATGGAGTGTGTCAGCCAAACCTCGCTTTGATGCCAATTGTAGGATCGGACGGCTGACTCAACCAACTCAAGGTGTTAGTCTGTGAAATGGTTTGACTCAATCGTGCTAAGTATGCGGAAGCACTGATGATGTGGAAACACTCAATCGAACTAATCGCGTGGAAGCAGTTACTCAAACTCGAAATGTGGAAAGACTCAAACAAGCTAATTTATAGTGTACTCGAAAGATGGTAAGACTTAATCAAACTCAGCAGAATACATAATATAAGTTATTTTATTTCCTTGTAAAACAAAACAACTTACACTGCCCACTAAGTAGAAAGGGTCTACTCAGTGGAATTCACTCACTCACCATACACATTATCTGATCGGCTCTTTGATGAGTGTAGTGAGCCTAGGAACACCCTAGATAGAGTCTATCGATAATGTACAAACTATATTAACTAAAAATGGCTGAAAAACTCTTGTTCCTGGTGAATTTTCCCTAACATAGGAAGTCTTGGGGTGGAAAAGCACAAATGCAACTGAGAACTCTATCTCTTTATATAGCAAAGCCTCTGGATCTGTTGAGGGAGTCCGTTTCCGAAATTTCTGCTTCTAAACGTTGTAGTTACTTGTAGTTGCTTAAAAATCGGTCCTAACTTCTTTGTGAACGTTGCTAAGCCTTGTCCTTTAATTATCGGACAATTACCAAGCCATTGGATGACTTGGCAACGTCCAATGATGATTCTCATGTCTGAAGTACCTGACTGACTCTGTCAGTTCCAAAATTTTAGGACCTCAATGTCCATATTGCTATATTTTCAGATTTAACACGTTGCTCCCTTGACTGAGCTTACTAAAGCCAATATTTACGGTCAAAGAGAGTAAATCTTGCTTCTTATATTTCGCAACTGATTGATGGACTCTCTCAAACTATCAGAAAGTCAAGGCTTCGGATTTTACTCACATTTGCATGAATTTCAGTCCAAGGCTGATGGTTGATGACCGTTGTGGTTTAGTGAATGTTGCTCCTTAAATTTCTCAACTGATGGATGAACCCCCATGGATGGACTTACTCGATCTTTTAGTAAAGACGGAGACTCGTTCGATCGAAGGACTCAATCGATCTTTCAGCAGAGACGGACACTTCTCTTGTTAATTGACTTGTTTGAAGGACTATCTCAGCAACACCTTTATACTCCAACATTAACTAATCTCAGTGCTGCATTTTGATTAGAGAACTACAAGGATTGCTTTAATAATTAGCTAGAGAGCACATGAAGAACAGGAATTAAACTACTACAATTATAATCAGAGAAAAAGATTACAAAATAAATATAAAGATCCGGTTTGCTACCCCAATTCGGGGAGCTAAACTAACTACTCAAACATGACTCCAAAAATAACAAAGAATGACATTAAGCTGGAACAATATATGTGGAAGTGGTGGTAGTATGGTGATGTGTGGTGCATGACAGTGGTATGCTGGTGGATTATGGTGTTACAGTGGTGATGTGGAAACGGTGGTGGTGTGTGAATATTGACGATGGTGAATAATGAGGATGATGGTGTAGTAGTACGGTGTTGGTCGAAAGCTGGAGTCGTGGTGATGGTGATGCAGGGCATAAGCCCTGACTATGGGCGTGTGATGTCCCATGCATGAGTCCCTCCTCCTCCATATATAGCAGCGTCGAATCGATTGAGATATAAAATAAAGTTTTATCTTCTGATTTTGATAGAAATCGTCACGAGGGCCGCCTGATTTGCCGCGTCCGGACTTGCGTTCGGATGAGCAAGTCCGGACGTCTCTATGTGTGTCGCGCGGGACTTTCCTCTCTGACGCATTCGGATGAGCGTCCGGCTCTGAAGTCCGGACGTGTTTGTGTGACGTCCGACCCACTCGTCCGGACGTAAGTCCAGACGCCTCTATGTTTCACCCGCGCTACATCTCTCGGCACTTGTCCGGCCTTGCAGGTCCGGACTCAAGGTCGGACATAACTTCAGCGGGGCCTAGATTCTTTGTTTTAGCTCAGTTTCGCTCCTCGTTAGTTACATTAGAATCCATTGGAGAAATTCTATGCATTTCCTAGAATTTTAACCGCATTAGACACATAAAATGCATCAGTTCACATCAAAATATAAATCTAAGGAAAAACATATGATAAGTGAGAAATACGACATGAATTGTTATGAAAATAGGAAGAATTAAAGCCCTAAAAATAGATGTATTTTGCACTTATCAAACTTCCTCACACTTAGCTTTTGCTTGTCCTCAAGCAAATATAGAATATGTCTACTTTTAAGATCCGTAGTATTGAAACTTAGGAACAAACAATTGATGAAGGAAAATGAGCAAAATGACAATCAAAATAATAGTTCTGCTATCTGCTGTAGGTTTTCACACACACCAAAGGGAGAAACGCTCAGAAGAAGGGAAGGGAGGAAGAACGCACAATGGGAGGAAACTGTCAGTCGTGAAAAGAACGTGAAAAAGGGAATTAAGGAATAAATCCTAATTTATATCCTTACCAAAATTAGAAGAGTGCAAAAGACCTCCTCGTCCTCCTCTTTAATATGAATGACCTCGCCGTCCTATGACATAATAAAACCAGCTTAAAATGTAACGTGACGAAATAAACTATGGGTTATAACAATACCGGTTAATCAAGATATGGTAATTTTGGCTACATATTAACTGACTATCAAACTCGAGTTTTTCTTGATGTTGTTAGTAATTAGAAATTCGTAACGAGAGTTAGGATTTGGTAATTGCTAACTAGAGTCCAACAAGCGGTACTGGACGTGCATTAAATCAATCTTGGGTTGCATTATAGATTCAGGATATCATATAGGAAGGAGAATGGGAGAAAGGGCAATAGTAAACTAGAATTCCTTTGTTTAATTGTTTGAAAGATAATTTTTTATTGCTTTGTTTATTTTATTTATTGGCAATCATATCTCCCAGATTATTTTTATTTATTTCTTTTGTTTAGTAGTACAGATTAAACTAGACACCGTGCTCTTGATTTGATACCTAAGCAATACGTATAAAAAAATTCTACAATACACCGGTACACGGTACACTGCTCATCAACTTATTAGTAGCATATATCATTATTTTATTGGGAAAATTCACAATATGCCACGATTTGAGTTTGTAATTCACGATATACCTCTTTTTGGAAAGTTATCCCTAATATGCCATGATTTGGGTATAAAATTCATAAAATGCCACTGTCCGGTAACGGACATTAAATTCACCGTTAACCCTCTTTGGAAAATGACGAAAATGCCCCTGGCAAAAAGTTTGAATTGTTTTAAAAAAATTAACGGTGCTAGTTTGACTGTGCAACGGATATTTTTTAAAAACAACTTTAAAAGTACTCAAAATACCCTCGTTTGGTTTTATAGTTTATAATAAGCCACTATTTAAGTTTTGTAGTTTACAATATGCCACTGTTTGAGTTTTGGTGTTTACAAAATGTCACTTTTTTTCTGTAACGGCTAGTTTTGAGTTCAAACGGCTAGTTTGAGTCCAACAACTCTTTTTTGTCGTTATAAAGACCTTATCATATAAACAGAGTACAAACACCATACTAAAGCCATGACCATGTTTACAACTACAATCAATGAAAAGTTTTAAACAATTCATTGTAAATGTGGAGCCCCATCAAACCTTACCCTCTCCCGCAAAGACATTTCGATTGGAAGGGCGTACTACAACTACCGGGCTTGTGATTTCTTCAATTGGTGGGCACCAGTGATGTAGGATCGATACTCTCTTCATCCCATTCCCAAGGTACGTCTCAGGGTAAGGCCCACCACTTGAAGAAATCACAAGCCCAACCGTTGTAGTACGCCCTTCCAACCGAAGTGCCTTTACGGGAGAGGGTAAGTTTTGATGGGGCTCCACATTTGCAATGAATTATTTGAAACTTTTCATTATTGTAGTTGTAAACATGGTCATGACTTTAGTATGGTGTTTATGCTCTGTTTATATGATAATAAGGTCTTTATAAAGGTAAAAAAAGAGTTATTGGACTCAAACTAGTTGTTACTGGAAAAATAGGGGCATTTTGTGAACATCAAAACTCAAACAGTGGTATATTATAAACTACAAAACTTAAATAGTGGCATACTGTAAACTATAAAACCAAACAAGGGTATTTTGTGTACTTTTAAAGTTATTTTAAAAAAATAGCCGTTGCACAGTCAAACCAGCGCCATTAATTTTTTAAAAAAAAATCAAACTTTTCACTAGGGACATTTTGGTCATTTTCCAGAGAGAGATAATGACGAATTTAACGTCCGTTACTAGACAGTGACATTTTGTGAATTTCAAACTTAAATCGTGGCATATTAGGGACAACTTTCCAAAAAGGGGTATATTGTGAATTATAAACTCAAATCGTGACATATTGTGAATTTTCCCTATTTTATTTACCACAATTAGTCACGAATATTTATAATGAATTATGCAACGAGCACGATTACTTTCTCTGAAAAATAATTAGATAGTTACTGTCTTACTGATCAGAATTATCAGTTTAAAAAAAACCATACTTATCCGATTTAATTGTTGCAAAGTTCTGTTTACAAATTTTTAATGGTAGTATATTGAATTAATTCTATATGACCCGCTTTCAAAAACCCTCTGAAACATCATCATGTCTCAAGTTAAAAATAAAGGCCTGACAAAAATGGCTTAATTTTCAGCCCAACGAACACCGGAATGTCAATAGGCTCGGGATGCCCAATAGAACATCCTTCAGCTGTTAAACCCATATCATGCTTTGATAGATGGACCCTAAAGAAGCGAAAATTAAAAGGCCAATATTACGAACCAATATATTCCAGGTATACTACAGCTTACAAGGTACCACGAGACACATGTCGAAGTTCCAATCCGGTTATCAAAATAGTCCATCAGTCATATTTAATACTATGTGTAATTTAGGAAACAGACGAATGTTTATTCAACTTCATAGATTTGCTGACCAAATATACAACTTAATTTTTTTTTGATGAAATGGACTTTATTCAACTACTCAATAGAATTTACATCAATAAGGAGCAAGGTCTGCTCGGGTCTGGGGGATTAACAAGTAACACAAATAGCTGTTCACTATCTAGCGCAAACTTGGCAATTGAGTCCGCTACTCTATTAGCTTCTCTTCCTATCCTAACTATTTCACAGGTGGTAAAACTGGCATATTTGCTTTCACAAGCTCTGATCAGACTTTCACACTGGTGATGGTTACCTCTCTGCTGATTAAACAGATCTACCACCTCATAAGAATCTGATTCAATGATAATGTTGTTACAGTTGAGAAATTCTCCCAACTGAAGGCCATCAAAGACAGCCCAAAGTTCTGCCTCCTGGATGCTCGCTCGACCCAGACCATGAGTATAACCTTCAAGCCACTCTCCTCTATGATTTCTGCAGGAACCTCCAGCTGCAGCTTTGCCCTGTGACAAGACAGCCCCATCTACATTAATTTTGAAAAAACCTGCAGAAGGAGGGAGCCAGAGCTGCTGTTTGTCTAACTTCACTTCATTTTGGAACAGATCCATGTGAAACACCTTCAGGAGACCCTGTAATTTAGAGGAAAACAGACGTAAAGGCATATCTATCTTTGCTAGATTATTGTGAAACTTATGGTTTCTCCAATACCACAAAATATAACAAGTACAAGCAAAGACCCTAGGCCAATCTATATTGTAAATATTAATCAGAGAAGAACTTCTTAAATTACGGATGAGCCAATTATGCAGATTACAATTAACCCATTGGTCAATTATCGGGTTATTTTGCAACAGATAAGCCCAGATTTTAGAACTTACAGGGCAGTCTTTTAAAATATGAGCAGTATCTTCTATATTCCCACATGCGTCACAACAATTGCTACTAGCAAGACCACGCATAAACAGTAGATTTTTTGTTTTAAGACCATCATGGCTTATCAACCACAAACATGTTTTAACTTTTTCAGGAACTTTAATTTTCCAGATTGATTTCCACAATATATTACTCTCCCCTTTGTTCCTAATTAAGTCGTAAGCAGAGGAGACAGTTAATTCCCCTGTTCTCCCACAGTTCCAGACAATGGAATCCTCCAGACCTTCGTCAAGGATAGCTTTGCTAAAGAGATTACTCATAACATCAGAAGGTAGCTTATCAGAAAACAAACTCCACTTCCAGCCCCTTCTAGGATCCCACATATCAGCCACAGTGCATTCTTTATTAATCGAACTTGGTAAGCTTACAAAACTACAGAGGGGTTTATCCAGAAGCCATTTATCCATCCAAAATTTGATGGATTTTCCATCTCCTAACCTCCACCTAGCCCCTCTTTCTATAATCTCTTTAGAAGCCATAATGTTCCTCCAAGAGCTGGAAGCATTTTTAGTAGTAGGATTCTTGTACCTGCTTAAGAGAATTCTAGCCCATAAACCATCATGATTAGTCAACAGTCTCCAACTCAATCTAGCTAGACAGGCTCTATTCATAAGGTGAGATTCTCTGATCCCTAAGCCTCCTTCATTTTTAGCTCTACAAATCTTATCCCATGAGATAGTGTGAACTTTCCTTTCATTACCCTTGTGCCCCCAAAGGAAATCTCTATTTATCTTATCAAGTTTATGGCAAACTGACAAAGGAATTTTCTGGCTCATCATAGTGAAAGTGGGTATAGAACTTAGGACAGATTTGACCAGAACTAATCTGCCTGCAAAGGATAAAGCTTTAGCCTTCCATCCAGCAACTCTCTTTAGAATTTTCTCAATGAGATCCCCAAACTGATTAGACTGAGTTCTACCATAACATAAATTAAGACCAAGATATTTCCCCAAGTTATCCGCTAGAGGAATGCCAACAATAGAGCTAATCTCAATTTTCCTAGAAGCTCCTACATTCTTTGAAAAAAGGATGGTAGATTTCTGTTTGTTGACTTTCTCACCCGACACTAGACAGAAATCATTTAGCACACTCATCATAGAAAGAACGTTACTCGTGGAAGCACTCCCCATTAAAATTAAGTCATCTGCGAAAAACAGGTGGGATAAAAGAGGGCCACCCTTACTGAGTTTAATGGGTTTCCACTCCTTGCCAATGACATCTTGTTCTATTAGATGAGAGAGTCTTTCCATACACAGCACAAAGAGATAAGGGGATAAAGGGTCCCCTTGCCTTAGACCTTTAGAAGGTTTGAAACTATCCGATTGTGTTCCTTCCCATAGAATTCTCATGTTGATAGTCTCAACACAGGACATAATAAAGGCCCATGAAAAATTGCCATAGGCTTTCTCTAAATCAATTTTCAGAATGGCCCATCCCTCCTTATTCTTAGTCTTTCTCATGGAATAGACAACCTCTTGCATAATGACATGGTTATCCTGAATGTGCCTACCTGGCACAAAACTACTTTGGAGAGGGGACACCACTTCTGGCAGAAAGGGTTTAATTCTGTTCACTATCAGTTTCGAGATGATTTTATAAGACACATTGCAGAGAGCGATAGGTCTGAAGTGTTTCATATTTACAGGGGGGCTTACTTTTGGGATAAGGCAAAGGAGGGTGGAGTTAATTTCCTCAGGGATACTTTCACTGGAAAAAACCTTTAGGGCCAGATCTAGCACCCTATCTTTAACTAAATCCCAATGATTCTTGAAGAACCAGGCCTGAAAACCATCCGGGCGAGGAGCTTTGAAACTGCCCATAGATTTAATAACATCTCTAATTTCATTCATAGTGGGGGGATGCACAAAGATCTCTAAGCTCCACACTAATCAGAGGAAAATCATGACCTAGAGGAGCATGGGTAAATTGAATCTGGTGTGAAAAGAGATTTCTATAGAAGTCTAAAGCAAGATTCTTAAGATTATTCAGACCTTCTATAGAATTACCATTACAGTCATCAAGTTTAAGAACTTTTTGAGTGGCTCTTCTGATTTTAACTTTCCTATGAAAATAGGATGAGTTTTTATCCCCAAACATAATCCACTTTTCTCTAGCCTTTTGAAACCAAAGTAACTTCTCCCTGATTAGAATGTTGTCAAATTCCTTTTGCAGGCTTTTTTCCAGATTTCTCAGGTAGCTAGACTGATACTTTTCAAGGATTTTTTGAATCCCAGCTAATCTGGCAATAAGTCTCTTTTTCATGTGGAAATATTCCCAAAGTGATCTTTATTCCAAGAAGTTAAGGTTTCCTTAAGATTGGACAGGTGGTTGAGAGAGATGGTCTGGTTCTAGGTGGAATTAACCACATGATTATAGCTTTCATGGGTGGCCCAAGCCACCAGTAAACGAAAGGGTTTAATAGAATTCAGAACAGGCATAATGCTATTAAAGCTAGACAAAATAGGACAATGATCTGAGAAGGTTCTAGGGAGAATCTCAACCCAACTATGAGCATACCTATCAAACCAATTATGAGAGACTAAGGTTCTATCTAGTTTGACAAAGATAGACCTATTGGTCCAAGAGAAGCTATTTCCTTTGGAAGGCAAATCAATAAGACTATTCGAATGGAACTAATCTATAAATGCTAAATTACCTCTATCGATGGATCTATTACCCCCTTTCTTGTCACAAAGAGAGAGGATAGAATTGAAATCCCCAGTAATAAACCAAAACTCATCTGATCCAATGTCTAAACTGGAGAGATCATTCCAAAGAGCAATTCTATTATTATCAGAGGGGTTTGCGTAAACAAAAGTGGCCAGAACAGAAGAATTATTAAACACAATCTTAGTATGTATAAACCGATTACTGTGGGACAAGACAACAAGATTGATATTAGACCAGAATAGCCACAGCCCACCACTAAATCCAGCTGCTTCAACAATAAACTTATTGGAAAAACCAATTCTATCAATAACAGTAAGGCCTCTTATGCCACTAATTCGGGGTTCACATAAAAACAGGATATTAGGCTTGTTTCTATTTACCAAATCCTTAACAAACGGCAAAAAGCTAGTCTTCCCAGCACCTCTTACATTCCATGCAAGTACATTAAAAAATTTATCCATATTAAATGATACAAACAAGTAACCATAAAACAAACAGAGAACTAAGTAGAGATATTCTTCCCTAGTTCATATTTACTACCCGAAATAGAGCATTTATTATTATCCACCAAAACAAGCATCTCAGAATGGGTAATAGCAGAACCATCAGTGCATCCAATGGATAAATTAGGCTTAAGGGACTTAGCTGGATTTGGATCAACAATCCTAACTGTTGGCGGCTCCAGCAGCTGGTCCTTAACCTCTTTCCCATCCGAAGAAGAGTTCTTGATCTGCACTCCAGCATCTTCTTCTGATGGCGGACTACTCTCTCTTGGCTGATTCATCCCTTCCCTATCCATAACCCCAGCGTTCTCAGACACGCCTGATTCTGATTACAAGGCCCCAAAACTGTTCGATAGCTGATTCACATTCCTGCTTAAAGGAGACACTCGACTAGGCACTTCAGACCTTTTCTTTTTATCTGCACCAGTTGGACTCTTCTCTTGCTTCTTATCAGGAGCCTTTCTCAATGCAGCTTTCTTCTAATTGGTCACTCTCATCCAAGGTCCAAAATTCTCTGTGAGATGGGAGTTATGCTCTTGTGAAACTTTCTGAACTACCTTGAATCCCCCTTCATTTACCACAGCATTTTCATCTTTCAACATGGGGCAGTTATCCCTTTGGTGGCCAAAGCAGCCACAGTTGAAGCACAGCAAATGAATACCCTCATATTCAATTTTATGAGTTTTCTTTTGAAGCTTGAATTTACCCACCAAAGGCTTTGTTAGGTCTATACACACACAAACTCGGCCATTTACTGCACAACCCAATCTTGTTTTGGTAATCTCCACCTTCCGAACTTTCCCCACCTTACTTCCTATCTCACACAAGCATTCCTCAGTTAAATATTCCAAACCAAGATCAGGAAATCTAATCCAGACATCTAAGTTAACTAGAGCCGCTGTCCTGGTATCAAAGTCCCTTTTCCATCTCCTAATAGTGAGATACCTATCTGATATCTTCCACGGGCCTCCGTATAGAGCCATATTCCTATCTTCCTTAAGCTCGAAAACCACCGAAAAATAACCATTGCCTAAGGCAAGAACATCGAATCTTCCTTTTGTTTTCCACCTCTGCGCTAATCTATCAGACATAATAGCAAGGGGTATGTTTTACCTAATAGTTTAACAATGATTGCTTTCCTTCATGTCTTCTTGATACTATGAATAACTTCTCTTGGCAAGGAGATCGACGGGCATAATGGATCATCATCAGCAGCTTCCAAATCGTGCCCCAAATCTTCATAATCAGACAGTTCTTCATCTGTAGAAACCTCCTGAGGAGCATCCTTACCAATTTTTAGGATTTCACTGAAACTCGGTCGCTCTTCCGTTACTTTCACCCACGCATCTTCCATTATCTTCTTGCCTGAAACGTTAACAGTTTCGACAGGCATCTCCAAATCCCAGTCAGAAACAGTCCTCTTTTTCTTGACAATCTTTCGTGTTTCTCCTTCAGGTACAGTCGCTTGGAAAACAAAATCCATCTTCCAGCGAATGAATCAACACATATCCGCCTCCTTCCGCAACAAGAGAGAACCAGTAGAGAGACAAGGGCCAGACTACAAACCAAGGCGCCGAGAGATGGCGTCGTAGTTACCACAACAGAGATTGTCGTCAAGGAATTCTTCGAGGGGAAGAAAACCCTAACTTTCAGAGGGGGAGCATGACGCGTGCGGTGCGTTCATTTCGACTCAAGACCTATAGAGTCAGAAATATATTTAATTTCCCTTACTCCATTAACCAAAATCTCAATCCTTTGATTATATATTCCTATATATATAAATGTACTCATTTCGAATTAAAAGTCATACTAAGTGACTTTCATCCGCTTAACCTTGGTGTATATATAGTGGCGCACTTGTGCCTATAATTGTTATTATTATCAATAACATTATATCAATTCCCCATTAATTCCAACTTAATAATTCAACCACCATTATATAATTCCACACCATTTGATCAATTGTTCCAACCTTCCAATTATATTTATATGTGTATATACATATATATATCTAATGTCTATATAAACGTATATGTATTCTAATATATATATATATATATATATATATATACTTATGTGGTTGTCATAAGTTTCAAGGTCATACTTATATCACGTTATTACCCTTGACTTAATATATAACCCTTACTATGTATATTTGTATATATGAATATATTCTCATAAATTTAATGTTACAAGAATATATAGATTCATATCTAGAAAATTTCATATATCTAATAGCAACCTTAATACCTACCAATCGACACCGATTTAATAAAATGGTTCCTTAATTATTTTAATTCATCACTTAATCAGTTTACCAAAACACATATTACAACTTACTAATTTACTACTAAGTATCTCTAACCCGTTAAACTAGCCCATAACATTTTAGTTCAATTCTAAGTCCAATTCGATTTTTGACTTCATCGGCCATTCTTAACCCTAATTCCAATTTGACTTGTTGACCATTTTCAAGCCTATCTCCATTTTGACCAACTTAAAGTCCCCAATTAATTTCGACCACTCCAATCTTCAATTTGGACCAGCTTCCAATTTTGACCAATTTACATTACGGAATCCCTATATTGATTTGACCTAACCCTAATGAAAATTCCAGAATTACACTTTAGACCCTCCAGCTTTCCAGAATTTATCAAATCACCCCAAACTTTTAGAATTCACGTTTTCACCCCAAATTTCTTCTAATTTACGTTTTATCCCAAACTTCCCAGATTCAACTTTTCATACAACAAACTCTAATTAATTTATTTTTCCGTAAACCTAATATTCTGATTTCAATTGCAAGACCCCGATTACCCTTTCTGTAGTTCACGGTTTTAGACACAAAATTTCTCCTTCAAAATTTTTGGAATCCTAATTCGATCTTAGGGTTTCTAATTGGCATAATTACGATAAAAATTAAAACTATAGCCCATTTACATATGTTGCGCGGATCCAAGGTTCACCATGTTCCACCATTCGAAAATCAGTAAACACCCAACAAAACTCTAAAATTCACACTCAATACAGAGGCTAACATACCCTAATTTTCGGGCATATCAGTAGTCCCCAAACAATTTCAAAAATCCTAAATTTCGGTTCTAATGTCCAGTACAGGATATTGTTCACGGTTGTAGGCTACAGATTACAAAATTTCGAAACACCCCAGACATTTACATAACCGAGTTAACAAAGCTTAACTTGAAAATCGACTCAGTTCACGTTTCACAGAAACAAAATCAGACAGAACTTTAATACAAGTTGAGGGTTAAACCTTCTAACTTTTACGCTCCAAAAATGGATTTTAAGCTCCCAGCTTTCGGTCTCTCGATGTCGTTGCGGGTTTAATTTGAGGTTCTCTCCAGATCCGGTCTTATGGGGTTGTGGTTGGTTTCCAGGAGCAACCGAAGAGAAAATGGCGGAAACAGAGTTAGGGTTTTCTTTTGGGAATTCAATTCGAAACCACTGGAAGATGGACAAGATAACAATAGAGAAAAATGGCAGGATCTTTACCTTCTTGTTTTCGGCTTGAGTTAGCCTAGCACCACCATGTTTTTCCTTCTCGATTTCTTCTCGGATTTACGGCCTCATAACGTTATAGATTTCGAAACGCAAGGATGAAGGCTCATGTTTCCTGGTTTGCCGGTAGAGATTGCTTGAGGAAACAAGAAGAAGGAAGGGGAGAATCGGTAAGAAGAAGAAGAATGTGAAGGAAAGCAGAGCATGTGGTGTTCGTTCACCTGTTAGGGTTGGGGGCGAAGAGAAATTGGAAGGAAGAAGGGAGGGAGTCGACGGCGCAGAGAAGAAGAGATGAGTGAAGAGAGGCGCGTTAGTATGTTTTTATCGGCAGTTAGGGTTTACAAATATTACCGTAAGTGAAGTGAATGAAGATCATGAAAAGTTGGGCTACCATACCGTTAGTGAAGAGAATTGTTGGGTCAATCCCTTTTTCTTTTTCTTTTTTTTCGGGTTTGTACGCCCTTGAGCGGATGGAAAACTGGGCCGGCCCAGGCTTGTTGGACGGGTCGGCCATGTTTGTTATTACATTATTTTTAACGTTACATATATAATGTCGTCTTTGGTTTATTTTATATCTGTTTTTTGTGCCGTTCGCGACACGTCGTCCCGTTTAACGAGACAGACCTCTTTATGAATTTGAATTTATATTTCCATACAATAATTATTATTGTTATTTATAAATTCTATTAATTAGTATTTAATTTCTAATTGGCTTACGTTTCGCCATTTTAGGCGAAAACGCGACGTCTTTTATTCCGGTTTCTTAGCCAATTATTTCGGTGCCTCTAAAATTACCCAATTAACCTCGTCAGGTTTCTAAGACCTCGTTTCCACCTCTAAAATATTCGTGACACGTTTTTCGACGTGAAAACGATTAATTTTATTTTCATTTATATTTCTTTTCTTAAACCTCCTCAATGTCATTTTAGGCTTCATTAATGTTTCCTAACAACTTTTAGGGTTCATTTAAATATTATATTATTCCCTTTTACTTATTGAAGGATATTTAATTCCTTAATCTCTCATTACTTACTTTTATTTAATTAATCTATTATTAATTAAAGTAATTAATATTAGGGATATTTCACTCTTGTTAAGAGAACAATGATAGTTCAAAGATACGAACTCATGAGAAAAGTAAAAAGAAAACATAAGGGACCACCAAACTCCCTTAAAAGATAGTCGACCTCCTATATGAGGATCCAACCCGGTAGAAGAAAACGAACTGAATGTAAAAGTATTCGAAATGTTGGGGCAACCCTTAAATCTAAGAATACAAGAACTTGAGAAAATTTCCTAAGTCATTAGATGACACCGAGAGTGGTGCTTCTAGACTAAAATACATAAATATGTTATGACTCCGAGAGAGGAGTATTTGGGGGATGTGAGAAGTCCGAGAGATATTTGGACCTTATGTGAAAGAAGTAGGAACTAAGAGAGAGTTCCAGTTACTAGTTGAGCCTTCCCACCATGCTAGACCCAGAGTAGGGTCGAAACCGGGGAAGTAAGACTAGGCATGAAAGCCCGGTGGTGAGTCTTGGGTATGACTCTGCCCGGAGGCCATGTGTATTGGCTTAAGACTTATGTAAGAGAAGAACAATTGAGAGAGTATGGATGAGACCTGTAGTGTCTAAAGAACCAAGAGAACAAGTAAGGTATCCGAAGTGAACGGATAAGATATTGAATAATAAGAATGAGGCGATGTAGACACCAAATATTTTACCACATTCTCATTTATTTGACGCTGCTAAGCTTGGTTAAATATTACGGTGTCATCTTACATTGACTTTCCTTTGATTGCATCGAACTCAGTCAATGGGTGGCATTTGTAGACACCGAATATTTTACCACGTTCTCATTTATTTGACGCTGCTAAGCTTGGGTAAATATTACGGTGTCATCGTACATTGACTTTCCTTTGATTGCATCAAACTCAGTCAATGGGAGGCATCTGTAGACACCGAATATTTCACCACATTTTTGTCTATTTGTGCACACAAGCTCTTGTGGTTAGTTGGTAGTTGCAAATAATTTTATACTAGAGGTCACAAGTTCAAGGCACAAAGCTTACATGGTTTACGTTTGTTATTATTATTTTCTCATAGCATTGGTTATTTTGGTTTAGTTTATCATTTTTAGTAAGATTACACCTTTTGCATTTTTTTTAGTTAGATTTTTTTTATTATTCCCGTTAGATTGTAGCAGAACTATTTTGGTTTAAAGTATCTTTTTTTAATTATTATTATTCCCTTTTTGTTATTATCATTTCCATGTATGTAGGTAACAAAAAAAAAAGAAGTTCAACACTCGTGAATTAGTAACCGATTTTATCATGTTTATGTGGCTTATTTTTATTTTACTTTTTTCTCATCTTACACCCACTCACCCACTATCAATTAGTGGATTTGTTAAAAAAAAAAATCCAACGTTCATATTACTCTTTCCAATCATCCGGTAACATAACAACTTCCATCTTCTTAGTTTTTGTTTATTTATTTATTATTAAGTATTACACTTTTTGCATTTTTTTATTATTATCCTTCTTGTTAGATTGTAGTGAGTTATTTTGGTTTGATTTATCATTTTATTTTTATTTATTTATTATTTGCTTCTTGTTACGATCATCTCCATGTTTGTAACAAAAAAAAAAAACCACGTTCAACACTCGTGAGTTAGCAATTGATTTTATTATGTTTATGTTGTTTATGTTTCTTTTACTTCTCTCATGTTTTACCCACTCATCCACTATCAATTAGTGGATTTGTTAATAAAAAACAAAGAAAATAATAACTCAACGTTGATATTGCTCTTTCCATCGGGTAACAACTTCAATCTTCTTACTTTTTGTATGTTTATTTATTTAACCTTTTTTATATATTATTATTTTGTTTACTTTCTATTATTATTGCTTATTATTGAAGAAGACTAACGTTCCTCCTCCATATTCTCATCCACTTCAACCATTATCCCCTCAATCTTCTCAGATTTATCGTTTCACTCATTCAATCCTGAATCTATAAAAGGCGTGAAGAAAGTTGAATAAGGGGGACAGAGAAACACATGGTGGAGAGAACAACGGAGGTTTCAGCATATAGAGCAAAAAGAAAATCAACATTGAAGACCAAAATCAGACCTTCCGCCCAGATTCAGAGCCAATTTGTTGGTAGCCAGCAGCCATTGTTGCCTTCATGAGCATTGTTTCTATGCAGAAATAGGTATGTGAATGAATGATGGTCATGGGTCATCTTCTATAATTGTCGATGGAGTTCTTATTTTTTTGTATCATACTACACTTCCATTTGACATATCAACATTATTTTCCTCCTACTGCAAGGATTAAGCTTCTAAGATTTGATATTGTGCTACAAGATAAGTTTTGTTTTATTTCATTTTTGAGATTACTGCACTAATCAAGGTGGGTATTCATGTTAATATTTCACGTGAGATGGTGTGCTCATGATTATGAATTAGCATCTCAGTTACATAATGTGATTACTCGGCAGGAAAGTGCAAACGATCGATTAGTTCTTATTGTTTTTGTACTTTGTTTAACAATTGAATACTAGTATGTAATCAATATGAGCTGTTCGGGGCAATGCAAAAAATAATCAGCTTGCATTTGATTGTATAGTTGTTAACAGTTGTTACCGGTGCAATCAGAAATGGGCAATGATGTATCCTGAGCCCTCGACATCGTAAATATACGTTTATGCTTTCATTTACACATTTATATTTTTATTCATGTTGTTTATATGTATATATATTGGACTAATTTTTTTTTCTTATCTATGACAGAAGCCTATAGCTAACCTATATTTGTCACAGGTAATGAGCAGGTTTTAGATCTAATTTTTACATTTTTTATATTGTTTATACAATTCAATTACATTGTCATTAGATGAGGATTCCGTCTTGCCTCTTAAAGGTTGGAGATGGAGAACTCATAATTATGAGAGTGTCCACTTTCATAATGCTTTTTCTCTAGCGGAAAAGTTGCATATTCTAAATCTTAGAGCTTTTATATATCTGAATACTGCATATTCTCATTATTCTATTGTTGTTATTTTAATTCCATATTTTTCTTTAAAATCCGATGATAAAAGTAAAGACCGAGTTATCTCGGAGGAATAGGGTACTGCTTCCAAGCACCTCCCCAATTCTTAATCTAGCCCCCGAACCTAGATTTCTGGTTAAAAGTTTGTAATATCATTTTGGGCAATCTCATGTATTTTTTTATGTAATTTATAGTTTTAGAAGTGTAATTACATATGTTCGGAAAGAGGAATTGAGGAGAAGAATGAGATTGTTATTTACATTTCATGTCCATATGATATACCTTTCTAATTGGACGGTTAAATTAGATGGCGACTCAATAACACTCAAATAATTGTTAAACCCGCGTGGGGCCTTTTTAATTAAGGAAATACGGGTTATCACCCTCACAAACTGGTGACTCTGCTGGAGATGTCGAATTTATTTAGTGGGCTAAACTTGAAATTATCATCGGATTTTTTTGTTATGTTTTATTTGATTATTGTTTTTAGTTATTTATTGCTCTTCTTTTTCGTTTTATTGATTTGTATATATATGCATTGCATTCACCTTATTATTCCATATGCATACATAAAAAAATCCCTTAGGTTGGACTTGAGTGGTGGGGATTGATGACCTCACACTCAATGTCCGCTCAGAGTCTAAAAGGCTAGAATGATGAGTGGTTGCGTACGGCTTCCGTTTCTCTCATTTCCTACCCTCGCTCTGCGGTCCGTCCCAAACATCCTATCCAGCTTAGTTTTCCCGCATACACCCATTCATAACACATTCACATGTATACTTGTTTGTGTATAAATCTAAGTTTTGTCTAGATGCAAATTTTCGTTTGAGTTCAAATTTTGCTTTCTTTTTATTTTATTAAAAAAAAAATCCTTTTGAATTGCCCTCACAGGCGATAGTGAGGTAGAAACCCTCAAAGCCTAAAGAGTAAGAGAATGTAAATTAACTAACTTAAGGTGTTAGTTTGTGATTGTATTCCTATGTTTGAATACTAGTATGAATGCGAGCATGATGTATGTTTACTGTACTTCATGTTTTGATTTAAATAAAATCAACCGCATGTTAAGATGAGAAGTAGTTAAGTGTGGCCCGGTAGTAGCGGGTTGCATGACTTCCATACCAGCAAAGCTGTTGAGCCCCTTTGGGGTCACCCATTCTTTTTCAGGTACACTGACGATGTTACCGTTCGAGAGTATGACAGGGATGGTGGTTAAGCATGGGTAGTTAGATCTTTAATTTACTTTTGTACTTGAATGAGGAGTAAGACCGAAAGTGTTATCGGTATCTGTTATGTATTAGACTCGGTATAGTCGTGAATTGAAATGAGAATTATATTTTGTGACTCGGTTAGTAATGGAATGATTTGTATTTGTTTAAAGTACTTGGTTAATCCGGTCCATCAGACCGAGGCTGTATTGAGTTAGGCCTTGTTAGCCACGTGGGTGGCTAACGGCATTGTTTCACCCACCGATTGTATTAGATTATCCGCTGCAATGGTGTTGATTAATGAGGTGATTATGGATTAATGACGGGATTAGCGGTAGGGGTGTTACAACCTCAATTTATGTGCTATGTGTTTGTTGAATTACCATTAAGATAATAGCATGAAAAATGTATTATTGTATTGTTGTTTATGTTTCATATCTATCTAACCTTGACCTTCTATGTGATGCACTACTAAGTACACAATATAGTAGACTTAAAACACACATATGGTGCATATGATAACTGTTAAAGATTCCAAAAGGATTACATATATGAACTTAACTAATATGGATACATCGTACGAGAAGGTCTCATGAACTCCCCGAACATTTAGTCAGCATCTGAAACCGAGATGATCCGAACTAACATATAGTAGGACATACGTTCCGAATATACTTCTAACAAACTTGGGTTACTGAGGAGCGAGAAGAGTCCAGGAAGTACTTACTGCATGCGTGTGGTTATTAGGAGGAGGTATCTGTATCAAATCAGCTTCCCAGGATCGTGTCGTCAGACATGGTTATCCTTGAGTCAGTGATTGACTCCGATCGTCCGACTGCACATTGCAAAAGGAAGTGGTTATATATATTTGTATTCCTTGAGTCAGTGATTGACTCCGATCGTCCAACGACACATAGCTATTGGACGTGGTTCAAGTATACGTCATATTGACCGTGTATACTATAGTTGAGAATTCAATACTCACATATTAGGGTTCATACATACTCGAATACAGTTAATTATTAACTAAGATGAGAAACAATCCTTCAGGTGGATTGTATGAAAGTATATAAGTTAAGGTCAAAACGAGATTCCAATTGATATCTCAAGACCTAGGAATAAACAGAGGACTGACTCATTGTATCAAATGTTTCTACTCTTGTTTGTGATGCGGTATATTAATTGTGTACTTGTGTATTTGTGCAACATGTTGAGTGTTTATATTGTATTTCGTTATGTTATTCGAATAATAATCAACTGAATGTTTATCAACCAATTAGTCGTGTGTAGCCCGGTAGCTAGAGGGTTGCACGTTATCGTACTCAGCAAGTTGTGTTGAGCCATTGTGGCCTAACCATTTTAGGTACATGATCGAAGACGTTACCTAGTTGGAGTGTAGGACATGGTAATTACGTTTTAGCTGGGGTTTGGGTACATTTTTGGAGTTTATATACTCATGTATTCATGTAGGAGAAGCAAGACTTGAACTCGTATTTCAGTTAATGGTTATTAAAAAGAACTCGATAATGTAATGTATCGATATTTAAGTTGGAACTTGTCCAGTCCATTAGACTGTAGCTCGTGTATGTAATAGGTCTTGTCAGTCAAATGGGTGACTGGCGACGGTAACACCCGATGTACGAGATTTTTCGCTGCAAGTTTAAGGTTTTGGCTTTAATGTTTATCGCGTATTATTGGTTTAGGAGTTGGGGTATTACACATTTTCTCACTTGGATAGGTCCAGGCCCCTAGAAAAGCCTTGGTACAATGACATGGTTCTCATTTAGGTTGCCAACGCCTCTGAGTAGCTCGATAAGCTTAATTTAACCGGGACGAGCAAGGTGAGACAAAGTTTCTAAAGATTTTGGGTATTTATCAAGCGTCAACTTGACTTTTCATTGACATTCCATAAACAAGCTGACCCGGGGCAATCTGTTATCCCCAAAATCTTTACCCTCATTTAAACGTGAACAAGGTTTTTCTAGGGTCAGTGCATGGCTAAGGGTAAAATTTTCATTTTTCTTCCAATGAATACTTCTTTTGGAGAAAACAGAGGCTTTAAGGTGGTAAGGTATGAATTGTAATACCGTGAAAAGTGAGACATGTAGTATGTTTGACAGGAAATCATACTGGCCTAGTGGTAAAGGAGAGGGTCATAGAGAAGATGCGAGTGGTTAATGGTTTGAGGCTAACAATAAACAGCTTTTTTTGTAGCTTTTGTTTTCTATTCAAATATTTATGTTGTCTTTCTGTTTTCTTGTTTTCTGTGTAGTTCTTTTAATTATTCCTAATGACAAAATCAGATTTGTTAATGTTCTATTTCCGTATGTTTTTCTTTCTCTTCTAATGCATCCGTCCAAGTTTTGCTAGTAGTTTGTTTTGCATTAGAGAAGAAAATATATTGTTGTTGGTTTTTACCCCTTTCTTTTAGGAAAGTTTTTTTTTTCATTCTTACCCCTTAGCAACCTCTCTCTATTTGATTATTTTTAAAATTCAATACAAAAAAAAACTTTTGAAATGCTTTGAAATACGAGAATGCATATCAAAAAGAAAAAAAATGATTTGTTAGGATTTTAGATGACTCTTTTAGTTTCTATTTTATTTCATGTTCATATCTTGTTTTTTCTCCCAACTTAATTTATTTTTCAAATTATTTAAAAAAAAGGAAAAAAGGAAAAAAAATGACATAATTTCAAGAAGAAAAAAATCAAAACAAAAATTGTAACCTCATATCATTTTCTTTAGTTATTATCCATTATATTTTTATGATTATCCATACCTTTTTCTAGAGAGTTTTTATTTATAGTATTCATCCTTATCCCTTTTTATCCTCTTAACTAGACTTTTTTTCAAATTCAAATTCAAAAAAAAAAGAGTTGTTAGCTTCCAAAAATCATCAGCCTCCTACACCATAATCTTCCTCTATATAAACTATTTATTGAAGAGCTTATAAGGACATGTTCATACAGAGAAATCATGTACCTCCGAATACAAAAAAACACACATAAAAGTTGTAGTTGTTGCACCATCACTGTTCAACACCATTGCTCTGTCAGATCAACCATCATCATCACTGAACTTGTTCAGCCATCATCATCATTGAACATGTTCATCGTCACAGAGCATCCAACATCTCACCGCTTCCAACGTACTGCCTTTAATTTCATCCCCATTGTAACACCCCTACTAATAACGTCACACTTAACCTTTATTCGCAGCGGAGATCACATCACAATCACTGACTAACTCAATTGGTATTACACGCCATTAGCCACCCACATGGCTAACAAGGCTATTACTTACACAGTGTACCAGTCTGATGGACAAGATTATCGAGCACTACTCTTTACATTTACAAGTCCGTTACATTCTGAATACAAATACAATTACAAACCAAACTGTACCGAGTCTAATACATTCCATTATCGATATCACGCTAAACTAAATAACCACCCATACATAAACAGTTACCCCGTCCTACTCTCGAACGGCTGTCAGCTTCATTGTACCTGAAAAGTAATGGGGCCCCCAAAGGGGGTCAGCACCTTTGCTGGCATGGTAAACGTGCAGCCCGCATTCTACCGAGTCACGCACAACTATTTGTCGTCTGAGCATGTGGTTAATTATATTTAAAACATGCATGAAACTATACACACATATCATGCTTATAAATCACACACCCAATGAACATGATACAAACATAAGATTAACACATCACATTGGTTAGATCACATTATTGTGTTCTTTGACCCTTGAGGGTTCTACCATAATGGAGCTATTCCTTGTTAGACGACACATACCCATTTAATCAGGTTATACTTAATTACCTCTTATATTTGTACGGGGTTGATTTCGGAGATCAACGTACACAACGTAACAACATACTTCACATAATAACATGTATACAACTTAATACCGTTCTTCTTAGAGAACGTACACTTTACTTAGGATGTGCCGGAGAAAATATAGGCCCGAGCACACCGTACACATTTACTTCACTTAGATGTGTCGGCCGTAATATAGGCCCGATCACACCATACACAATTTCCCCCTAGCCCAAATAATAATGAGGTAGGTAAGCCTTGGTTAAGCTTGTGGGTGGTTGTAATCCAAGGAAGGAAAGCAACCATAACATAACAGTATTCCCCCTAGCCCCGAATAATAATCAAGGTAGGTAAGCTTTGGTTAAGCTTGTGGGTGATTGTAATCCAAGAAGGAAAAACAATCATAACATAACAGAGTGGGAGTTAATTCAAATATAGACATCAACTCCCAAACAACGCGCGCGACCGGAACGACCGGATTCCTCACCCCCCATAATATATATATATAGTTAAGAGCTCCATTATGGAACCTATCACATCCATACATCATATAGTGTTACTAACTTGGTTAAACACATAAGGGAAGTAACATCCCATTCGACAAACATGGATAACGACATCCGATAAACAACAACACACCCAACCACAATGTACAACTAAAGCACGGATAGCCGTAGTTAGAACGTTCCCGTAGGTTGGGACGTTTAATCCGAATACTGATCTCTTATGTGATCCTAGAGTCGGTTAGCTACGGTTTAACACATAGTTAAGGTTAAACGGTATCAAAATTATTTACGCCACATTAATGAATTACTGTAAACTCATTACATGTTTTATCTTGCAAGGTGACAAACATACAGAAAAACAAGTTGGCATACAAGCCGGTGTAACCCGGTAGGACACAGGTTGCAAGAAAACCATACCTTACACCATGGGTTACTCTACCGTGTTCCCGAGGTTTTACTCCAACGCGTCACCTCACGCTCCCCGGGTAGTTTCCGAACAACTGGTATTATTATTCAAATGCTTTATTAACATCAAAATCTTACGGTATGTAAACTTCTATTACTCCCGTACTTAACCCCGTTGTCCCGTTATCCTTAACTTACTTATGTGATTTTAGGTTCACAACTTACACATTCACTCTCACACTTGTTTATACTTCCAATGGCCTTTAAAACTCACCAAACAAGGCCTAATCAACATCTAAAACCATTACCATTCACTTCCCCATCATAACAACACTTAAAAACACTTTCTGGACAGTTTTTAGTCTGGTCCGGGTTTGTGTCCGGGGTTACAAACTCGGACCAATCCCGAAAATCAACTTCTGCCATGTTTTTACCTTGGTCCGGGTTTGTGTACTTGGATACAAACCCGGACCACTTGTAAAAATAAGTTTCTGGGACGTTTTTGAGGTGGTCCGGGTTTGTGTACTTGTTTACAAACCCGGACCATGTTTGAAGGTGTTAAAAATGACAGTTTTTGACCAGTTTTCAACCCCTAATTCACATCTAATCATTCCCTAATCTCTCCACATGTTAACACACACCAAAACATGCCCTAAAGCTCTTCGAAACATTGGTTAAATCCTTACTCAACTTCTTGCTCAAATTCCACAAATTTTCATCCCCACTGTTACAGTTTGCACTCTTGTATATTTCTAACTTCCTCTTGGTGGTTTTTACCTCCTACCAACCTCACCAAATCCATCAATGACCATTGCCAATCATTCCTACATAAATGCACTTCTAAAACCCACATTCACTCCTTGTTTCACAAGTTACAAACACTAACTCTTTTTCCTAAAATTCCAAGTTTCTCACTTGTTATTTGCTACAGATTTTGCACAGTCTCATAACCATACTCCCTCTACCATTACAAGGTTATCAACCATCTCTAAACAACGCTACAAACACCTAGGTTCTCCAATTTACTAAGTCATCTTAAAACACTTATTTCCTATCGAAATTTCGCCATAACCCGACTACTTCTCTAACATTACCCAAAACTCATTTCTTCACATAATTCATCCTACAACTAGCCAAACCACATGGGTTCTACCAGCACACATACAAATCCATCAATACTCATCAAATCCTCCAAACGCAACACAATACATAAATCATAAAGTGCATAGCTCTTAGGCTCTTAAACCCAACATTAACTCACAAATGCATCAAACACTAACACAACCCTTTCTCATCTCAAATATTCACTCCACTACATGTTGGGGTTCATTATTTAATTTAACCATTCCCAAAATTCTAAAACAATTAACATAGTCATTAAGGTAGTTTCCTTACCTTAGTTTCTCATGAATTCCCATTTCAACTCTCCTCTTCTCTTCCTCAATGTCGGTCAAATGGGCAAGGTGGTTTCCAATGCTCCAACACAACATCAAATAAGGAAATGAGGTTAAGTAAAAACACTTAACTCCTTAATTCTTTCAAGATTACCAAGAATTGCTTAAAACACTTTGTTTAGCATTACCTTGGAAACCCTAGAATTTGGTTCTTGCCATGAATCAAAGGATAGGCTCTAATCCACCATGGGAGGCTTGGAGAATAGCTCAAAACAAGAAAATGAACAAGGCATGAGAGGGGCGAAAATCGGCCACCTTAATAAATGGAGAAAAAAAATGAGTTTTCTTGGAAACTTTTTACCTTGGAAGAAAGAGGGGACTCCAAGCTCCAAAATGGTGTCATTTACTCTTCAAATGGGGAAAACCCATGGAGATGAACTTCTTCATTTTCAAATTTTGAAAAGAGAGAATGATAGAGGATGATGAGAGGAAGAAGAATATGTGATTATTTTTGTAATTGGAGCTTTAATGAAGCTTGGGCATGGCATTGAAGGCTTGAGTAGCCATGGAAGAAGAAGAGAAATCGGCTGGCATGGAGGAAGAAAGAGAGAACGACAAGGAAGGGGAAAAGGAGGAAAGAGAAAAGGGAAAAAGAAAAGTGGGGAGGAGAGAAAGAGTGTTACCTTTTTAACTTTTCCTTCTTTCTTTTCTTTATTTCTTTACTAGCTTAATGTGTGTGTGTGAGGGGCTGTCTCACTAATTAAAACCGGCCCACATATAATGTAAGCTGGAGCGTTTTTCGTCTTTTTACAGAAAACACTCGTTTATTTACCTGATTTTAGCACTATTCACTAACTAGGCCTGTTTTCCGGAATTTTCTCGTTTTTTTATTTTTAATAGTTATTAAGCTCCCATTAATGTTTATTTATAGTTATATAATCAAATATAATTTTTACGATGTCATTTGACTATTTAAAATCACGTTTTCGAGTTTTCTCGAAAAACATGTTTTAAGACTCCGCTAGCATTTTAACACATTATTTAGATCCGTTTTCTTCCGGAATTTTTCCCATATTATTGGTGTGTAATTAAGATATAAAATATATTTATAACCCTAGTGAGGGTTATATACCTCCTAAAATAATTAAATACGTGTTTTCACATTTTGTCTTTTACGTATTTTCTTTTTCCTTTTGTTTTTATTTCTTCACCAATGATCTTAAGGACTTAATTAGCCTTAGAAAATCATACTTACACAATTAATTAACACATTAAGGTTTGGGGTATTTCACCCATCAAGATAACTAGAACTAAAACTACCACCATCTATAGGATGGTTTATTAAAATACAGAAATACCAAAGAAAACAAAACTTAGAAGTAACAAACAAGTGACCATAGAGAACACAATCATAGTAACAAAGCGAGAAAGAAAAGAAAAAGAGGAAAGCAATACCCTCGCCGAAAAGAGAGTTTGCCCTCGCCAAAGAAGGGAAGTAGATAGTGGAGGTTACTTTTGGAGAGTCAGAATGTATTAATTACGGTGGTGCCTTAGATAGTGGAGGTTACTTTTGGTATGGGATGCCTGTCGGCTACTGGAGCAGTGTGTCCTGCCCATCCCAAAACTGGATGTATCCAGGCGGTGGTTATTGGCCGACTTACCCGATGCAAAGCTATGATCCGTACGGATGGTGTGGTCAGTTGCAGGGGTGGGGCTCTTGGCCTTGCAATCCCGGTGCGGGCTGGTATCTAGGAGGGCGGGAGCAGTTGGCACCTGTCAATCATGCACAGAAGTGAATGGCCAAGGGCTATGGAGAGTGGTGGCCGGGCGCCAATAATCATCCGATCACCTAGTGGTAATAACTCGGGACCTGATCCAGTTATGGAGGATATCATCAACAATGACAGGGGAGGGGTGGAGAATAATACTCAGTGGATCGATAAGCTTGGTAATGGCGAGGATATGGGGATCAATGTTGACCCGAATGGTGGGGCCTCTGATGATCATTTTAGTAGGCCGGGTTCTGAGCCGATTGGCCCTCAGGCTCAATTGATGGAGGATGATTTAGAGGATATTGACCTTAGGAGCCTTTTCGAGGACCCGGAATTTCCCCCTGGGTTCGAACCAGCTAGAGGTCCTTCCATTTTGGGAGATGACCCTGAGGAGACAGTTATTAGAGAGAAAGCAAGACAAACTCTTATCTTTGCCAAGCAGCTCGGATGCACCGTCCCTAATGAGAAGCTTGCCCTATCCAATTATGAAGAGATCATTCGAAAACAGAAAACGGGTTTTCGCGGGAGTTGTCACAGCGAGAGTGAAGAGTCAAAAGAGGAGTCTGATAGATGCTCTAGGAGTATTTCTAAAGAAAAGGGCAAGAGAGTTCGTGGGACTGAACCCCTGGGTTTTAGCAAGTTTTCACGAGCTACTAAGGCGGTCATGCAGGGCAAGAAGAAGGCTAAATAGACTTAAGGGTCCCTCTTAGCTAGTAAGATTAGTAAGACTAGAAAGGGTATTCGTTCAGATTGGAGATCAATTATTTGTCCCTTTCGGTAACGTTTTTTCAATATAGTTTTTGTTATTTGCATTTTCTCTAAATTGTCCTTAAGCGGGAAAGGCATTCATGCCTCAGTACTGCTATGTAAGCTGGGCAACCAGCCAATTATCAAAAAAAAAAAGATGCGACTATAATGCGGATGGAGAAGCAATTTGTGAGGTCAATAAGATTTAACACAAACTGGTGAGTGATTTTGTGAGGAGATAGCAGCGGTGGTCAGAAAGAAAGAGAGAGGAAGGAGGTTTCCTTCTTTTCCTCTACTACATGGCGGCTTGTCTAAAACATTTCACATTTATGAGTATGAGGACAATAAATAAAATAACTTGTGTACTGACTTGTCAAGATGTGCTGTAAAAAACGGTTCAAAAAGCAGTTCCATAAACAGACCCAATAGCTATTTTGATCTATAAATAATGTCTTACACCCTCTAGGTGTCAGGGGTGAGCATTTGGATAATTCGGTTAACCGAAATCCAAATTGTTAAAAAAAAAAATTGGATTTCAGTTAAAAACCAAATTATCCAAATTAACACAAAAACCGAATTAACTGTTATCCAAATTATCCAAAATCTGAATTTTTTTGAGTGAAAAACCGAAAACCGAACCGAAATCCAAATTTTAGCTAGTTTGGATTTCAACTAACCAAAATTTAGGGTTTGTGTTTGATTATTTATCACTAAAGACTAGAATTAAAAAGAGAATATTCTTTTTTAATAAAAATTTGGATAATTCGGTTATCCGAATTAGACAAAGTCAAAACCGAAATCCAAACCAAATTATAATTTGGATAATTCGGTTAACCAAAATTTTAATTCGGTCACAAAATTCGGTTAAAAATCCAGAAAAAAAATTTGGTTAATTTGGATTTTGGATAAATCCAAAATATCCAAACTGAATGCTCACCCCTACTAGGTGTCCTTGGATCTCTTGGAAACACGCTATAAGCTCTGGTGGAAACACTTCGCTGTTGCTTCGGAAATACTTCAAACCAAACCAAGAGATGCACACTCGAACAGCATTCTTTTAGGCAGCCCTAAAGCTAACTGATGAATGATCATAAGAATGCTTTTGCTGCACCAGATAGAACGTGGAACCGAATGAAAAATAGAGTCAAGATTTCATAGAAACCAGGTGCCCCAAGCAGGAGATATCAAGAGTTCCAAGGACGAAATAACTGAAAGAAGGAATAGCATACCTTTTCTGATACAGAGGTGGTTACTTTCTTCAGAGCATGCTCAAAATGCTCAGCCTTGATGCTAAAAGGGGTAATGGCGGCTACAGCGTCCGCATCAGATGATATCCTCTCTTTAAGTGCAGTCATGGCAGCTTCATTCATCTGTACAATGACAAATCCCACTTTTAATGGCATCAAATATGCATCGTCACATGAAATATCGTTGTGTACAAGTTAATGATTTTTTATAAAAAATTACAAAAATGTCTGCTCTAACACAAAAAAGGATTATGTGACGTGTCTCTCATTTAAAAAAATATTAAAGGAAAAGAAGAATAAAGGACAAACCAGAGCAGCCAGATCAGCCCCGCTAAGATTTTCACAGGATTTACTCTGGCCAATAGCGACCAAATCAACACTACTATCAATGGGCTTCTTCCTACCCAATGCTTGTAAGATTAACCCACGTTGATCGCAGATGGCAGAGAGACATATAGATGTTTTCCAAACCTTCCAGGTCTCAAGGTAGCCTCATCCATCGCATCACGTCTAACAATCATAAGAGTAAATACCAAATATTTCAGAACTATGGAATGTTTGGTAGCCAATTGCAAGGTGACAATAAACCAGAAAAGTTAAGCATGAGGAAACAGAGAAAATCACAATACCGATTTGTTGCACCAATTACATAAACTCCTTTTCTCTTCTCACCACCATCAAGCTCAATCAGAAGCTATAACAGAGGATATCGTTTTCAGATAAACATGTCATGCCATAATGAAGAATTATAGAACAAAAAAACAGGGTAATTAGGCTACAAATGTAGGGACACTGACCTGGTTAAGAAGGCTTTCAACAACTGGTCCACCTTCTCGATCACGTCTCTTTGTTATAGCATCAACCTGGAAAATTTGGAAAAACCTTCACCCATTAAGCTTCAGCCTCCTCAAGTTTCTAAGAGATTCAACAACAGATAGCTTGATACTATAAAGGCTTTCAAATATTGCTTCCATAAGACAACTATAACGTAAACCATGGCAATTAAATAAAAGGGAAGAATGACTAAACATTCCCACAAATTATCCTAAGCAATCCTTCACCAGGCAAACACTTTTCAGACATTAGTGAAGTTGTAACTCAGGAGCAAGAATAAAGCAACAAATGCATACCTCGTCAAAGAACAGAATACATGGAGCACATGTCCTTGCACGACAAAACACACTGCGAACAGCGGATTCACTCTCCCCAACCCATTTGTTAAGAAGCTCAGGGCCCTAAAAAGTCGCCGAAGAAGAAGAATGAATGCAACTTGTGAGTTAGAATCATACAAAACAAGCTTCTCCAAGTGAAATTAAGTGCAAGCGAAATGTGTTGGCAAAAAAAAAAATCACTAAGAGATAAACCTTAATATGTATGAAACTGGCTCCAGCTTCATTTGCAACAGCCTTGGCAATTAGAGTTTTACCACAACCAGGAGGACCATACAACAAAAACCCAGTCTCCATATCCACTCCACATTCCTATAAGAGTATCATAGTAGAACTGAGAATGACAATTCACAAGCAGAGCTGAAGTCCCTTATGGAAGTAATATGAAGACAATCATGACAAACATTTAGCTTCACGTGGAACTTAAAAGATTGCATATAAATCAATTCAAGGATGAAATGCAGCTCACAAAATATGATTTAGATTAATAGTAGTGAATCTTGAAGCAATAGGAAACCATTTATCAATGTTTGACGCATGATTGCATGAAAATCAATTCAGAGAGGAAACAAAGCTTCATCAGAACTTGTAGTGAGCGAGTCAAAGAAAGAAGTCCATATAGTTTTGAGCTCCAGAGACACATAACCGGAAGCATCTATTAGTAAGTTGGTATGTCTGCAAACTACTGGTGTCTGCAAAGGATGCAGATTACCATCTTTTTTCTTTCTTTTTTCATTAGGCAAACCATCCCCTATATTGAAATGGATTAAAAAAAAGGACTAGTCACCTCATATATTTCAGGAAACTTAATACGCCTGACTATAAAATCTTCAAACTCTTGTCTCAATGTATCAAAACCTCCAACATCTTCCCATTTCACATTTGGAATCTCAGAGAAACCTTCTCTTTTTAAAGAAGGTTGGACCAATTTCGCTGCCTCCTGCAATAGGGTAACATTAAAAGCGTCAGTTTTGATCATCCATAGTAGTGAAAAACAAGTCATAATCACCAATAATGAACAGAATACAAAATGCACAAAAAATCAATGAGTGGTTATATGCCGTTATAACGGATCCAGTAAGCAAACAAATGTTATATTACCTCAAAATCAGCCATAGTAATGCTAAGTTCCTGCATCTCTTCAGGCAACCATGGTTTCCTCCACCACTTTTCAGCAGGCTTCGCATCTATAGATTGTCCGGAGAGCTCAGACTTTCTTTGATCCAAAATCCTCTTCATAGCAAGATTGCCAGCCTTGTTAGTTAATGCTGCTAAGTCAGCCCCAACAAAACCAGGTGTCACCCTGGCTATTTTTGCCATATCAAAATCACCTTCTAGTGAGAGACTGCGAGTCAAAACAGAAAAAATTTCAAGCCTGGCACTTTCATCAGGAACACCCAAGGCAATCTCACGATCAAATCGTCCTGGTCGCCTCAATGCATGATCAACCTCATCAGGTCTATTGGTAGCTCCAATGACAAGGATATTGCCAACTGGTTTGGGCTGATCATCTTCAGCTTCAGACTTCTTTTCTGATGGTAGATGTCTATGGGATTCATCCATGCAAATCATCAACTGGGTAACAATACGTCGCTCCATCTCTCTCTGTAAATTTTCCCTCTTTGAAGCAATGGCATCAATCTCATCAATAAAAACAATAGACGGAGCAGTTTTTTCAGCTTTTAAGAACAGCTCACGGATATTTTCCTCTGATGAACCTATTGGTTTCAAGAACGATGTAGTGAAGTCAAAATTTATTCATAATTGATACTAAACAATGAACATAAATGAAAAATACAGCCATAAGAATATCGTACATACAAATGAAAGGTCGCAAATTGCCATACCAGAAACTCCAGAGACTACATCGGTAGCCGAAATTTTGTGGAAAGGAACTCCAGTCTCATTCGCAATGGCATGAGCTAGCTTTGTCTTGCCACAACCAGGTGGTCCGTGCAGCAATATCCCTCTCACGGGTCTCACCCCGAGCCGGACAGAAAGCTTTGGATGATACAACGGCACAATCACTTCCATCGTCAGTTCTTCGAGCACTGATGTCATACCACCCAGATCTCTAAACGTTGGCCCTGACGCCTTTGGGATCACCTCTTCTTCAGCCGCAGGAACTGACCTCTTCGAACCTTTCTTTTCCCCTTTGTTACGGCCAGTCACAGGGGCCAGACCCTTCGGCCCGGTGCCATCTCCAGCAAGAACTGCAAGCTTCTTCTCCGTCCTTACATCTTCCACCTCTAAATTCCTCTGTTCCCCTTTGGGACTTTCTGTTTTCGACCCGCCATAGCGCTCCCTGAGCATCGACTTCGTCAAATCAAACTCAGGCTCGAATTTCATACCACATACCGCGTCCTCGGAGGAAGGCGTCGAAGCATCATCCTCCAAGCCTGTCTCCGACTCCGATTCTGCCACCATCTTTCTTGACCTCTTCAGATGCTCCTCCTCCGATCGTAGCAATTTCTCTTCTCCCCGGTCTACTCTCTTCTTCCTTTTGCGAGGATGGTTTGGGGAGGCTCTCCAGCTATCATTAGCACTTTCCTCATCCTCCTCGAAATCCTTGTTTATTCGGTTCGAGCTTCCAATTTCAGCTTCAGTATTACCCGAGCCGTTCGTATGACTGGGACTCTTTGTCGAGCTCACTTGTACGCTTTGGAGCTCTTGAAAGGCTCGCCGGGCGTTACTCATTAAGGCTTGCTGATTCATGCGAGAGTACTCGGGATATGAAGATCGGAGATATTGAATAGCATCATCTAGGGTTCTGCAACCACCCTTCTTGCACGCATCTTCCACCCGGCGAAAGAGATTTGACTGGTTCCGACCGCCACGGGTTCTTCTACGACCCATGGGCTGAGTGCCACGGCTCCTTCAAGTGGTCTTGTTGTAACCTAGCGGCGGACGCGGCGCTGCTGCGAAAATGTTCCCGTCCTCCCGCAAAATCTCTCGATAGAAGGAAGGGATTGTGTTGTATTTCGTCTATAATGGATTTATGTATCAAGTCCCTATTGTACTGACCCTTTTCTGATTGGTTAATGGGTTTTATTTTTTTATTTTTAATTAAATAGTGAGAGGTAATTATATCTATTTTTGTGTGTAATTTTCAACAATTATTAATTTCAAAATAATACTCATAATAATGATCTTTTTTACCTACCTACTTTTTAGTTACTCCCTCTTCCTGAATTGACCGTCCTGTTTGTTTTATGACACGTTTTTCCACTTCAATATTAAACATATAAGATAAAATAATTTTATAAAACTAAATTTTGTAACATATAGTTTATCATGTAAGGAATCATATACAAAACTTAAATTTTCAAAATTAATTTATCTTATATGTTAAAAATTGAAGTCAAACGACATGTCCAAATAGTAAACAGGACGGTCAATTCAGGACGGAGGGAGTATCATTATATAATGTGTATATTTATTTAAATTTTATCTATATTTTATTACTTACTTCCACAATTTTTTAAACTACCAAATATTATTGAACTAAATCTATAGATTTTAAGATTTAATATTTATTAATTACAAATTCATTGCGAATTATTCTTTCTAAATTTAATTTAGTTTTTATGATTTTTCAAAATTCTCTTCATTTTTTTATAATATAGGTTTACTTTAAAAAATGTTTGTTCTTTTCACATCATTCCTATATTTTGTATAATTATAAGTTATTAAATATCAAAATATGAAAAAAAAATTGCTCAAATTTACCTATTGAGAAGGATAATGATTTATTTACTTGTCTCAGGTATTTGTTACATTTAACCTAAACATACATTAAAAAATATCCAATAATAAAGAATTAAACACCATAATATAATCCATGGAATACTATATTCTATGTAAAATTATTTCAATTTATTAATGGTATATTCAAATAATAAAGAAGTTTGTTAGGATATATCTGATTTTCTTTCTTTTATCCAACATTTTTTATTTCATCTTTGGTATTTTATACGATTAATATTTATCAATTATATAATTCATTCCAAGAATGTTCTTTTTACTTTTACTCTAGTTGTTCCGACTGTTGTGTAACTTTTTTATTCTGTTTTTAAAAATACATATTTACTTTAAAGAAGCTATTTTTTCTTTTTTGTGTTTTTCTATATTTTGTATAACGGTAATTTATTAGAACTAGAATGTTGAAAATATTCTATTGAAATTTGTGTATCCAGGTGTAATTTATACATAGCTACATATTGAATTGGTGCTAGGTGTTCATTAGGGGATTCATGGTGTTTAGTTATATTGTTGTCGATATATAATATATCATGTCCGCTAGAAAAGAGTACCAATGTCTTTAAAAATAGTATGGTTAACAACACTGTGTCTAGCTGATACACAGATATATATTGATTAGCTGTTAGGTGTTTTGTTCAGGTATTCATGGTGTTTGACAATGTTTATAATGGTGTTTATACATATGTACAAATTGAGCGGGTGCTAGGTGTTTCATTAGCGGATTCGTGGTGTTTTGTCATATTGTTGTTAGTGTATTATATCTTGTGTGGTAGAAATGAATATCAATGTCTTTAAGAGTATATTTTTTACCAACATCATGTAAGTTTATACAGAGGTACACATTTAACAGGTGTTAGGTGTTTCGTGAAGGAATTTATGGTGTTTGGCATTAACTCGGCACCCTAGGAGACCCTAAACCCCAAACCCCAAACCCTAAAATAAAACCTTTGACGGTTTAACTTTCTTAAGGTGATTTTAGGGTGTGGTGTAGGGTAATCTTATTTGAGTGAAACTGCACTTTATAATGTTGGACACTGACTCGACATATTTTTAGGGTTTATGGTTTAAGGTTTAGGGTCGTTAGACCTTAAACCCTTAATTTCAATGAAATGCCCCAAATATTTATTACCTTAATTAATAAAGATTAATTTAAATCATGAGCAATAATTGCTATAAATATTATTGTATAAATATATAGTCCAAAATGGACACTAAACTATACATTAAAAATCTAATCAAAGAGAGAATATTAATAAAGTGAAATCAACTCCTACAATTAATATCACTTGTAACATACTAGTACATGTATTAAATACCACTAATATCACTCCATAAACTATATAAATATTTTATATAGGCTAAACAAATCATAGATACGATATATACTCATATATACACATTTAAACAAGAAATACCATAAGTCACCATGTAACACACAACTATAGTCACATATGTACAATTTGTGTTACAATATTAAGAGATGAAAATTTTCAAACTCCCTCCAAAGCACTCCATTGCCGGCTGACTATGCTGGAAAAAGGGGACCAAAAAGACCACTTAAGGAATAAACAACACATATAGTACCATCAAGTACAAGTACCTTGTCTAATACCCCATCTTTTCCTTACCTTTTCCCCCATACTACCGTCAGTTTTTCCCTTTCTTTCATACAGCAGCAGCATCCTTCCCTTCACCATTTCAATTTCTTTTCCCCCATTACATACGACAACAACAATACCTCATTCCAACTCTTCCATTCCAGCCTAATACCACCATAAGGGAAGCAAGGTAAGTCCCCTCCTTTCTCCTTCTTCTTTTCAATATTTCATGGGGTAAAACTTCCACTGAACTTTCTCCACTCTTGCTACAACATTACAGCTCACTCCTTCCTCCTTCCTACAGCAGCATCTTCACCCATTTTTATTCTCACTTTCGGCTGTAACAGCAAGGAAAACACACCACCCTCCTTGTTGAATGAAACAAGGTAAGTTCATTCCTTTCTTCTCCTTCTTTCTTGGCAATTTTCACAGCCACTTCCCACCAGTTTTCCTTTCATTTTTGAGGTATAAAGACCACGTTTGAAGACTCCAAAACAGGCTGGAAATATCCAAGGTGCTAGGAGACTCATTTGAACCTATAAAGGTAAGAAAACTTACTCTAAAACACCATCTTCATCTTCCATATATGTGAGTTCGAAAATATAAATTTTTGACACCCTTTTCTGCCTCTGGTTGCTCATGCAAGGTGGCTGTTCTCAGCGCCATTCTCAAGCCAAAACCACCCCAAAGACACACCATAAAAGGGGTACAACACAAGGTAAAAATCGAGACCATTCAAGGCTTTTTAAGCCTTTACTTCTCCTCTGATTTCTTTATACAAACTGAAGTGTTTCCTCTGTGTTGTAGAGGTCCGAAAACAGCACTTAAACTCCTCCAAAACACAAGGTAAAGACCCTTATTTTAATGCTTAAAAACCATGTTTAAAACCTCCTTAAACTAGCTAGTTAGAGAGGTAATTAATTCAGCTTGTTTTCCTTGGCTAATGGTAACCGAATGGAGGTTCATACTCCACTAGAGTGCCGTGAGCAGTGGAGAAAAGTCCAAGAGGAGAAATCAAGTTTTTAAAAAGGTAAGCACTTGATTAGTACTTAAGTACTACATTAGAGGTTTAAGAAAATTTGGTGAGCAAAAGTCTAACCTATAATATATATATACTTACAGCCGAGAAGGTGGGAGGAGCTGGTGAAAAACTTCTTGTGATTACATCAAGGTGATTATGCCTAAACCATGTTCTAGTGCCATAAGAGTTATGTTATTGTAACATAGTATGGGGGCCGAAAACTTATACCTATAAGTGTGTTGTTTGAACTCTAATTATGTGTAGAAATTAGTGGTTGAATATTTGAGTAGTGAAACTATGAGCTAGTGACTTATTAAGGTTGTGGCTATATGTTAATAATGAAGGAAAAATAATTAAATAGGTTAAGTATAAATTTGTAACAAGCCGTGGGCATTAGGGTTTATTGGAGACATTTTAATGTCATTTTAAAGTTAATATTATGTTAAGTTTAACGACATGTGTTAAGGCCATATTATTATGTTTATTTTGAGCTTTAAATAGTTATTATTAGATTTTTAGGTTGATTTAAAAAGTTGTATAAATTTATGGTGCAAAATCATAATTATGGTAAACATAGCTACCGGAGAATAAATTAGAAAATATTGGTAGATTTATAAGCTTATAACATGGTTTAAATGAATTTAAAACCTTATAAGTGTAACACCCCAACCACCAATTCACATTTAAACGGTAATTAATGACGCCCAACAGAATAGAAATCGCAGCGGAAAATAATAAAGAACTCCCGGGTTACCGCCGTTAGTCACCCACGTGACTAACTAGGCCTTACCAACTCCATGTAACGGTCTGACAAACTGAACACACACCGAGTAACTCCAACATTTTAAATACATATCCAAAATGATATCATACCGAGTTTCTAATTCTTGGAGCGTACATAAGTTCCATATACAAAAATGGGTATAGCCTATCTCAGGTATAATCAAAAGCAAAAGTTTACCTTGTACCCTATGTCTACCCCGCCTACTCTCGGTCAGGTCTCCTCTACATCAGGTACCTGAAATGAGGGTACCCAAATGGGCTCAGTAAACTACGCTGGTATGAAAACGTGCAGCCCACAAGCTATTGGGCCACACCAACTAATTGGTCGTTAACATGCAATCCATTTTACATTATTATATATAAAGTTGTAAACACACAACATGAAAGCATACAATTCAATCAATCCACCAAGGTAATAGTACACTGAACAAAGACAAGACATTAATAGGTCGGTCAGTGTTCGTTATAATATTGGCCCTAAGAATATTGAGGTCTCGTATAGGCTTCGTTCGCTTATTGAGGACAATCCACACAGTGGGATTGTCAACTCTTGAATCCATATGATTGTACAACGCTTGTGTAGTCAACTGAATTAGGTGGGTATGTAAACCCTGTTAATTACCGTCTCGAAGATGCTTAATGGGTCGGGTATTAATAAACCCTTCAGACGAGATTGGGACTCTCGCGGTTGTAAATGGGTAGTTAGCCCCGCAGAAGGATGTAGTTTCCTTCTGGCCACAATAATATTGGGTAGTTAGCCCTACATGGGATAGTACTGGCCAAATTACGAATGGGTAGTAAGTCCCGCAGGAGATGGTCTTCTCCTGGCCTCTGTCGCGACGTATATATTTGGAAGTCGACCTGATGCAGGTACGGCCCGCGGAATTTGCATGCATGGCCCAAAACATCGGGGCTCGTCGTTTCCCGTATCTTGATCATGTTAGGAGTCTCGCATGGTCATTCATTCTAACTCTAGGGTGATTAGTCAAATACTACATTACGGGTATTGACCTTGTGTTATGAGGGAAGTTAGTGAGAAACTTGAGTGCAAGTTCTCTTAACGCAAGCGCACAGCATTAATCCACTTGTTATCGTATATACGTATGAGTAATTTGATTGTTCCCAAAGACATAGAAAATCAATTAAAGGCAGTCACGAATAACACACAATCACATACACATATAGTCATTTTTCATGCATTAATCTTGGTCATTATTCACAGAGCACATAGCACATAAGCTGGTATAATCTGTTAGCAAGCACGCTGGAAGAATCCATACCTTACACCGAAGTTGGCCCTCGCCTAGACCCGGTCTATGTCCCATATATCACAACAGCCTATAATTAATTATTTGAGAGCGTTAATTATTTATTACTCTCGTATGAATTTAATTCAATATGAAATGTTTAGTTATCCCCCTTTGGTTATTTTATGTATAGTATATAGTTACCCCCTTATTCTTAAACAACTTCTAATACCTTAATCACGTTCATGGCTAAGGTATTATTTCATGTACCTTAAATACCCCACTCTTGATCCTCATGATTCCAGTGGCGGACGCAATTCATGAGCTGTGGGGGCACGTGCCCCCACAGGTTTGGGAGAAAAAAACGACTATGTTTACCAATTACCCGTGTACAAAACAAAGACACCAACCTACTAACTTTATTTTTTTATCTCACTTAATTACACAGATAAAGTGAGTCTTTTTTACTTTCTTTTTATTTCGCTCACTGGGACAAAATGCAAACAGCAACCAACCGATTGTAGTCATTCCTATGGTCTTTGTCTGCATATTATTATATTAGTATTAAATTAATGACATATAGAAACTCAATGAAGAAAAATCATGTATTGTACAGGCCTACGGGAAGTATTTCTTCAATAATTTAATCATTATTCTTTTGTCTTGTTGCAGGAAAGAAACTCTGAATTATTATGCTCTTGATTCTTGAACAATGCTGCAGTACTCAGTAGGTGACAATTTGGAAGTTACCAGGCTACCAGCAGTCTGAACTCAGTGGCGGATTGATTCTGTATTTAACTAGTATGCTAATGACTATATTAGTATATTATATATATGTTTAATTTTTGGTCTCTGTATTTAACTACCTACCTATTAATACTATTTACATTGACAGGTTTGTAATGGATTATTACATCAAGTTATGGAACTCCAAATCATCTAATTCGTTGAACATACTTTTAATTTAACATAAATGTTTTGATTATTATTTAAATATGTATTTTCTCTATAATGCCCCCACAGATTTGAACTTCTAGGTCCGCCACTGCATGATTCCACCTTTGATTATAATCATTCCCATATAACTTTTGATCTATTAATCATCAACCCAAAGTATTGTTCAATATTTTATAGATTGGTCCTTATGATTATATAACATATGGTTTCCATTCCTCATTTAATTATACCAAAGTTTCATCCCCAATTCTGCCTACTTCCAAGCAGCTCCTTAAATCTTTTGTTATTTTCGAACACACCCCATAAAATCGATTAGTTATATTTCAACCCTTTTAATTTTATAATCTTTCGTATTTACATTCCAACCCCAAATAATATTTTATTGTTTGCACATTAATTCCTTATACTTATATAACCCGCAGTTTTAATCTCATAATTCCTTAAATCAAGATTTCTTTTATAATCCCTCCAAATATCCACATAGGACTTATTATAATTTTAATTTGAATAAGGACACTATAATTTTGGCTGTATACGTAACACCCAAATAATTTTATAAATTTTACATCTCACCTCCAATTACATTATATTATATAGTTTAATTCCTTACATTATTTATAATTTAACCCCTATAATTTTGGTAGTTACTGTTTGGACACAACATCTTTCGGTAATTACCATTCAGCCACATTTATTTCCGGTTTTGCACTAAACTTTTATATATTTATTTTTCACCCCTTCCATCCTATAACATTTACATAATATTATATAATCTATAGTTTTAAATATTTCTTTCTAGTTAATTATGAGTTTCCCCCTAATATTTTTGGTTTTACACAACAACCCCTATATCATTTAGGTTTTTACATTATATTTCCTTTAATTACAATTTTTCACCCCAAAACTTTATAACCTTACATTTTATGTTATAACTCACATTTAATCCTAAGTTTCCACATCTAACCCCAAATTTCGATCAACATATTGACCATCATTATATTTAATTCCTAACACTCTCATATGCCCAAAATCTTATGTTATTTACGGTCTTGCTCTAACACTTTCTTGAATTTACAAATTAACCCCAAAATTCCTTTAACTTATATTTTCCCTTTCCATAATCAAACAACCTTATATATTTGGCCTAATTACAGCCTAGACCCCAATTTAAAATCCTTTCATATGTTATAATCTTTCATCACCCAAAATTTGCTTAATTATTATATTAGCCTATAATTCCTTTTAAGGTCATTTCTTACACTTAAACTTTCTAAAAATTTCTAATCACTTAATAACCAAAATGACCCATAATTCTCGGCTTTTTTTTTTTACAGAATTACACACTAGTTTCCAAATCTTATACTTTTTACCCCAAAACTTAATAATTTGTCATTTAAAGTCCTTATCACTTACCTAACTTAGCCAAATCTTATAATATGATCTTATAATCATATTTATGTCAGTATTATCTCTAAATTACAGTAGGCTCTCAGCCATTTACCAACCATACCCCAATCTTTTTTAAAATTACCTTTTTACCACATAATTCACTACACTTGTTACTTACACACTTAAAACTTTATTTTTAACTCACCCAAAACTTATTATATAAGTTTATAAAAATATTTAGGCCATTATGAATCATTTTATACATCAAGTACACCATAGTTCCTTACTTTACATTTTAACCCCAACATTTGACAAACTTGTCATTTAAGTGCTTAAACCTTATTTTAACTTACTCAAACTTATAATATAAGTTCATAAACATAATTATATCATTATAAACCATTTTATACAGAAACAATTCGGCCTTATACAGATTGGACATCTAACTTTATAAAAATTACATTTTAGCCCCATATCTTAATAAACTTGTTACTTAAACACCTAAACTTTATTTTAATTTATCCAAATCTTATAATATAAGTTTATAATCATATTTAGGTCATTATGAACCATTTTATACAGAACCTTTTCGGCCTTACACAAAACTAACCCCTTAGTTTCCAAAAATTGCATTTTATCCCCTTATTCTTATTCATTTGTACATATAAGTGTTTTAAACTTAACTTAATGTTTTAAACTTGCTCTAAACACATTATGAGCTTAAAATACAGTAAATAAACAGTAGGCATTCGCCCTTAATTATTACAACACCAAAACACCATTAAAATGACATTAAACCTTAACTTAAGGAGTTTACCTCCTAATGCCCAAAAGTTGATTTTTCAAGAGGCTTGTAGCTTGAAGTTTTCTTGATTTTCAGCCCTAAAATACAGAGTAGGTTCCATCAAAACCTTGTACAAATTTATGGCTTAATGAAGCCTTTAACCACTAAAGATTAGTCCAAGGCTTTACCTTTCCAAAATATGACTTTCTCACACTTGTTCTTCCTTGGTTTCGGTTCAGTTTTGAGGGTTTAAAAGCTCCAATTTTTGGACATGTTACAAGGAAGAAGAGAGTTCCAAGGTTAGAGTTTCCTATACTCCATAATCAAATAGGGGACCTTAAAGCACAAAAATGGAGTTTGAATGTTATTCTCACCTTAAGGAGTCGAAATGGAGACTTGGCTGCTCCAAATTTTTGGCCTTGACTAGGGGAAACATTTAGAGGTGAGTTCTTGGTAGATCCATGGAAGGAACATAGATTAAACACTAAAAATCTAATTTTTGGAGAGATTTACCTTAGTAGAGCTCTAGGTATTTTCGGCCCCTTCTTGAAGGTGGAAGAAGCTTCAAGTTTGAGCATGAAACAAGTGGGGAAAAATGAGTTAGAGGGGCTGAAAATTTCGGCCTTATTGAAGGAGGAAGGGAAAATGGAGTTTTAAAGCACATTTTTACCTTTTAGGATGAAGAAACTTGGCCTAGCTCATCCCCTTTGTGAATGCCGAATTGATTAGCCTTGAAAGGTGCTGGAACTTTGTGATTTTTGTTTGGATTTTGTAGATCTATAATCTCCTTGAAGAGTAGGTGAATAAAATGGAAGTTTTTGTGAGAAAGGGGCTTAGAACACTAAACCACCATGAATGAGTTATTGGAAAAGCTTGAGGTTGAAGATGGGAGAAGGGAGGGTGAGAGTGTCGGCATTTTCAAGAGAGAGAGAGTGTGTATGACTCTTCTTTTCCTTTTGTGTTTCTTAAGTGGGAGAGGAGTCACAAGATTTTGCCATGTCATCAATCCCTTACTAATTGCCTCTACTTTTAATCTAAGCCATTGGATGGCACTTTGGGTACTTAAAATTTCTGCCCCCCATGTGTTAGTAGGAGGGTTTTTGTGTCTTTTTTTTTTCTAATATTAAGGCTTATAAGTTGTACATTAAGACTTGTTTTATGTGTTAGATTGTAACATATGTTGTTACCTTGTATTAATGTGTGTTTGTAAGTGATATTTAACCTTATAAACTGTTTTGACTATATAAGATATATTATATAATCGTCCCTCATGACTTGTGTATTTAATTTATGTATTAATGTATTATGTGTTACATTAATCTTAGGAGTTGTTTCCTCCTTATAATTAATCCCTTATTAGTCCATTAACTCATGTGGAGTTTAATATGCATTATGACTATAATTCTATATTTACGTATGTATATTTAGGAATTAGAGGATTTCTTACCGGCGCCGGCTAATGGTGGCCACGGTTCGGTTCCGGTTCCGGTTCCACCGGTTCCGGTTCCGGAAAATGTGTATTCGGATTCGGAACCAGTCCTGGGCGGTTCCGGGGTGGTTCCGGTTCCGGAACTCTGTATTCGCTTCGGATTCGCTCAAATCAACGGTTCCGACCGGTTCCGGAGCGGTTCCGGTTCCGGTTCCGACCGGTTCCGGGGCGGTTCCGACCGGTTCTGGAAAGATTCGATCGGCTCCAGTTTCTTCGTTTTAACTCCGATTTTAGATCCGTTTGCGCGCACACGTTGCTCTTTTCGTCCACTTTACTCCTAGCTAGGTTATTCCTCAAGTTTATAATTTTAAATGTGTAAGAACCAAAGACTTAAATTTTTGTATTGAATTTGCAAAAATTAAAGAGCAAAGCGGACTTTATTATATGATTCACTGCCTCGTTAAAACCTTATTAGGTAAAAACCCATTGGGAAAACCCTAACAAGGAAAAAGAGTACAGCTACTAATAGGTTACATGATTTCAATTTGGAAGTCTTAAAAGATTACATGGAAAGAAAGTAATACTAATACATTCTAAAAGATTACAATACAAAATAGAAGTCCTAAGTGGTGATTCCAACGGTAACTTCGACCGGTTCCAGGGCGGTTCCGGTTCCACGGTTCCGATTCCGATTCCGGTTCCGGTTCCGGTTCCACGGTTCTGAATCCGATGCGAATCCAGGCGGTTCCGGGCGGTTCCGGTTCCGGTCCCGGTTCGGTCCCGAATCTCAAAACTTGTATTCGGATTCGATTCGCAAGGGGGCGGTTCCGGTTCCGAATCGGTTCCGGCCCGGTTCCGGCCGGTTCCGGTTCCAATCGGTTCTGGGTAGATTCGCCGGTTCCGGGTAGATTCGGATTCGGTGGCCACCATTAGCGCCGGCCCTTCTCTGTTGGCGTCAGCACCGGGTTCCGGTCTTAAAATCGTCATATCTTCTTCGTTATAGCTCCGTTTTTCGATCCGTTTGCGCCGACACATTCATCTTTTCGTCTACTTTGTCATGGTCGACTTTGCTTATAATTTTTTTTGATATATGTGTTATTTCTTCTTAAGTACTTTAGAATCCTTTTTTTTACTTTTATCTGACAATTTTTTAATAAATTTTACCTACGTTAGCACCTAAATTAGTTATTTTCCGACTGAGCGTATTGGAATTCTGACTGCGCATAGTGAAATTTGGATGCGCCCTGTAATATGTCACAAATTGTGGGTAAATATAGTAATTTTTAGAAAATATTGAAGTAGGGGCAAGATGGTCATTTTCCGACTGAGCGAATTGAAATTTCGACTGTGCATAGTGACCCTCTTATTATAATCACGTATAAGAACTATTACACAATCACGTATTCAATGCGAATACAAAGCCAACGTTAAGAACACTATCTTGACATAACCCACACATAATTTGAGCTCTGAACTCAAATTACCTACACCACCACCACCAGCAAAACTCTCTTATGATTTCCTCTCAAATCTCTCTTTATATTTTTCTTTGTGCTCCTGCCCGCTCTGCTCTCTTTCTATGAGTGTATATATATATCTAGGCTATTTATCTATAAAGGATAAATTCCTAAATATCTCCTAGATTTCTCTATGTATACAAAGCATTTAATTATCAAACTAGAAAACTATATCTCCGACTGAAGAATATTAATCTCTAAGAAGATATACCTAATTTAGAAGATATGCAAATATTTGCTTGATTTCTCTTCGCCACATATTTAGGAAAGATAAAAACCAGTAGTCAGTTCAAGACTGATCTCCCGACTGTGCTTAGTATATGACTGAGTTTGCTAATCAAAACATTGCATATACACCCTTGACCTTCCCAAATGTCTTTAACAAAGGGAAGGGTCTAGCTAGCCCCTTGGACCCTTCTAACCTTAAGAAATGCAACTATGACAGGGTCCTTAGGAGTAGAGACATGCATGGCTTGATCATTACCCCCACCAAACTTTCAGCAACCCACAAGAAAGGTAAGACATCTACGTCCAAGGATCCCCATCCACCAATCTTCTGCAGCCCGTCTCAAACAAAGAGGTAGTCTCTTGCCTGACTGGGGACTACCTAGGCAAATGACCGTCGGCGCCCACAGTCATTGGGTTCAACAAGGAGCCTGGTCGACTATGTGGGCTTTTTTGTTTAATCCCTCTTTATGCTATATAGTTAGAATTAAGTTTTACCGATCACCAGAGTTCCATTTCAATAAATCTCTACCTTGTCATTTCTCTACTATTGGTTTTTTATTTACTAAGTCTACATCGAAGCCAACAGTAACTAAGTTGAATAAAATAAAGGATGAAACCAATGGTGGAGACCCTTGGTGTTCCAGGTGGTGCCTTCCTTGACGCTATTATCCCCCTTTAGCACTTCTCACCAAAGGATTCTCTCACCGGCCTCTGGATAGGCAATTATCCAATAGGATAGGACTGGCCTCAGTTGCCCCCTTTAAATTAGCCAGGAATGTGACTATGGACCAGGAGACCCACTACATTCTTGTTTCAACTCATGGTTCTACGCCAGTATGTCCACTTCGAAACTCTCATCAAGCCAGCTATTGAGATTGTCTATAAAGTTATTTCCCTATTTCGTTTTTCTTCTTAAAATTAGAAAATGGAAAACTAGATTTGTACTCTATCATTATTAATTAAACTTTCCTATTTAAAAAAAACATGATTAGCAACAATACAACCTTTAATCCTAAACAAACACGAAATGAAAAAGGAAAGAAACTATATAATAGACACACATAATGTGCTAATTTCTGCCATAGAAAAAGCACATGCATCTATACAAACTTACACTCATAAACCCGGTCTAATGTTTCTCTCGTTCATCATTTTACCATTTGGATCAAACACCAAAAACTCTCGAACAGAAAGAGAACACACAATAAGTGCCCAATGTTCTCTACAATCAACATACAACAATAATAAGTGCACAATATTTGAATATTTTTTTAAAAAAATCGTTGTAGCATAAAGATATTGCTTAATATAGAAAAGTTCTTACCCTTGATGATAAGGTAAGAAGACATAGCTTCCATAACTTAACCAAAGAATGAGTCATATATTTTTGCTTAATTTAGATAAGCATGTGTCTATCTCAAACTTAGCCAACTCTTCAGTGATCACATTCATGGAATAACTTTCATTAAATGCAAAGGCCAATGTTCACATAATTATGATTCGATCCCACGATCGTATGATCTTACGATTCAAATTCATAGTTACGATCCAGATTTCATGTAGGACTTGAACCGTGTAGGATAGTCACAGGATGACGATTCGATCACACAATTTTATGATCCGACACTCTAGATCCATAGTACGACCCCAATATTTTTTTATTATGTTTTTCATATCAATGTGGATTATATCTTAATAAATTATAAAGAAAGAATTCTCAAATCATCTAGAAAGTTTCACAATCCATAAAATACCATGACTTTGAACATTGCGACTAGATGTTATTATAAACAAAATTTATATGTAGATTAATGGGAATTTCACCTCTTGTTACTCTCCAGCATGAAAGATTACAAAATGTGCCTATGTGTTCAAATAATGTATAACATTTAAAGTTTTAATTAATATTGTATAGGTTGGAATTCAATGTTATAAAACTCTAAAGTAGAAAATAAAAAATAACTTAAAAGAACCAATACAAATTTATAAAATATGATTAATTACTCTTATCCTTTTTTTCTTTATTGGTTTATAATTAAACAATAAACTGCCACAACTCATTTTGACTTCTTGTTTCATTGCTTAATTACTCTTTTGAATGAGCATGGATATGAAAACCCGTGTTTTAGTAAAAAAAGAACTTGTAGCTCATAATATTTGTTGGGAAGGTGATGAAAAAAACCTAAGACGCACATTAAAATTATGAAGTCTGTGGATATGATTTATGTATAACCTATCTCATTTCATTTTGTCTTTTTTCATGGACAATATTATTAGAATTCATACCGCTTTCTTATCTATATTTGAATTTTGTAAGTGTATTGGCATAGTTCTAGTTTTAATTTATAATTTTTTATTCAATAATGCTATGTTCTTACTCAGTTTAATCTTTATGCTTTAAATAGAATTTGTTTATAACATATGTATATTTTGGAACAATATTGCATTTTTGTAGGATCGAATGATCCTACGATACGATCCCACGATCTGATCTTAGGGGTCACTTTCGATCTCCTATGCTAGGATCGTGATCCCGATCACTCACCCATTCTGACCCAATTTCATCATAGAGATTCTAGCCCTAAGGCCCCTAAACCTTTCAGATTTCTGGTTGCTTGGTCGTCTCATGACGATTACAACCAGCTAATTCTTGATTCCTGGACTACGGGCCAAAGTTTCCCTCTTAATCTGTCTTGCTTGGCTGATAGCCTTAGCTCTTGGAACAAGAGGGTGTTTGGGTATATCTTCTAGAAAAAAAGAGATTATTAGCTAGAATTGCTGGGGCTCAGAAAGCTTTGGAGACAAGCCAAAACCTTTTCCTTAGAAATCTAGAGAAAATCCTATGTGCGGAGTTAGAAGCAACCTTACTAGTTGAGGAATCCTTTTGGTTCAAGAAATCTAGGGAAAAGTGGCTTTGCTACCTGGATAAGAATACTAGCTATTGCCATAGGAAAACCCTTGTTAGAAGGACGAGGTCAAGAGTGCTTAGTTTGGAGGATAATGATGGTAACAAGATTGAAGGTGATGACGCTCTTATATGTTTGGCTGTATCTTTTTTCAAAAATTTGTACACTAAGGATCCTACTGATAGGATTGTTAACTTAGGGCACGAATTCCCTGATGTGCGTGTTTACCGATTAGAGTCCTTGTCGGTCACTCCTTCTATTCAAGAGGTCGAGGATGTCATCAAATCCATGGGAAGTCTTAAAGCCCCCGATCCGGATGGTTTCCATGCTTGGTTTTACAAACATTGGGAGGTTATTAAGTTTGATGTTTATGGTCTTGTTCACAAAGCTTTTAGTTCTGGGTATTTTGAAAAGGTTACTAATGACACCTTACTATGTCTTATTCCTAAATCCCCTAACCCCATCTCTATGAAACATTTTAGGCCTATTGCTCTTTGCAATGTCTCTTATAAAATCATTTCTAAATTCTTGCTAATAGAATTAGGGGTCTTCTTCCGGACGTAGTCTCCCCTTTGCAGAATAGCTTTGTCCCTAACCGGCACATTCAAGATAACCATATTATTAGTTATGCAAGAAGTTCTCCATTTGTTGAGGAAAACTAAGTCGAATGATGGGTGGGTAGTTATAAAGGTGGACCTTGAAAAGGCTTATGATAGACTTTCATGGAGTTTTATAAAAGACACCTTACAATGTCTCAATGTCTCAACCTTCCTAGATCAATGGTGGATCTAATCATGTTTTGTGTAGAGTCGGTAAGTATGAGGGTCCTATGGAAGGGATGCCAATCTAAGTCTCTTGCCCCTTCAAGGGGCATAATGCCAGGGGACCCGCTCTCCCCATACCTTTTTGTCCTATGTATGGAGAGGTTATCCCATATTATAGGCTGGCATGTGTCAAATAAGAGCTGAAAACCTTTTAAATTCTGCCATAGAGCCCCGACAATTTCCCACTTATTTTTTGCTGATGACTTGGTGTTTCTAGGATCTGCGACTGAGGAAAATGTCCTGGGTATGAAATCTGTCATGGATATCTTCTATTATGCCTCTGGTGAAAAAAATTAGTTTGGAGAAATCAAGGTTGATTTTCCCCAAAAATGTCTTGCCTAGAAAAAGAATTAGCCTGAGCCAAGCAGTAGGTATCCCCGTGTCTGACAATTTTGGTAAATATCTTGGCATTTACCTAGCTCAGGGTAGACCTCATTCTAATCTCTTCTCTGAATTGGTGGATAAGATTAGATTGAGAGTTGCAGGATGGAAAGCTAATTCCTTATCCTTTGCTGGCCGGTTGGTTTTAGCTAAATCAATGATTGAATCAATCCCCACCTTTCATATGATGTCCCAGAAACTTCCTAGTAATACTTGTGCTCAAATTGAAAAGATTTGTAGGTGTTTTTTATGGGGTCATAAGGAAAATACAAGGAAGTTGCACACGGTTGCTTGGCCTACCATTTGTAGACCGAAACCTGAGGGAGGAATAGGCTTAAGAAATATTGAACTTATGAATAAAGCCTGTCTCACTAAATTAAGCTGGAGATTCCTCCAAAATTAAGGCAAATTCTGGGTGAATGTCCTTAGAAATAAGTACCAGAATCCCCAGATTAAAGCAGCGTCCAGTGTCTGAAAGAATATTTGGGCTAGTAGAGATTTTATTGCTTCTTGTTCTAGGTGGAAATTGAGGGATGGTCAATCCATTTCTTTTTGGCTAGATAAATGGCTATATGATAAACCTCTGCAGTCCTTTGTATAGAACAATCATAATGTAGATCTGTCCGCTAATGTTGCCCATTTCTGGATCCCATGGGTTGGAACTTTGAGTATCTGTCAGCCGTGTTACCACCAAGAGTTCTTGCCACATTATCTAGTAAGTTTATTGCAGAGGAAGCGGAATTTGATAGTTTAATTTGGTCTGATAGCAGGAATGGCCAATTATTTGTGGCCCATGCCTATGCGAAAATAGATCAAGTTAATGCTAAAAAAGCAGTTTTGAGGGTCTTATGGAAGTTGAAACTTCCTGAAAAAATTAAATGCTTTCTTTGGCTTGTAACTCATAATGCACTTAAAACTAAGACTTTACTTTTCAGGTTTAGACTTACTGCTAACCAGATATGTAGCTCTTGTGGTGACAGAGAGGATGCCGAGCACATACTCAGGCGCTGCAATGTTGCAGGAAAAGTTTGGAAATCAATCTCGGGCGATGCTGCCTTAGTTTGTGATTCTTTGAATTTAAATTTTGATAATTGGCTGGTAGCTAACCTGAAGTAGTATTACTTCTGCCCGATTTGGTGATATGAAATGGTCTGAGATTTTTGCTGTTACATGTCATACATTATGGCATTGGAGAAATGTTAAATTTCACAATAATATAGTTGAACAAGAGCTTCCTTTGAATATTCTGTTTTCAAGATTGCAAAGCTCCCTGATCTGCACTTCTACTTTGTCCAATGCTGATTCTGAAATATGTGTACATGAGAGAAATAAAGTGTGGGAACCATCTCCCGTGGGAGTTCTAAAGATTAACACAGATGCATCAAGGTGGAACTCCGGGGAGGCAGCTGCAGCAGGGGCCGGTAGAGATAATAATGGAAGCTGGATCTGCATGTTTCTAAGGAACCTAGGGGATACATATATCCTCGAAGTCGAGCTGTGGGGTGTTCATGATGAGCTAAGTCTGGCACGAAGCTCTAACTTTTAGCGAGTTATGGTGGAAACAGACTCAAGTGAGGTTGTTAGACTGCTGACCAGAGAAGTCCAAGCAAACCATCCTTTGGGGAGTCTAGTGATTAGTAGCAGGAATCTTGTTAAGTCTATAAACCAATGATGTATAGTTTATGTTAGCCGTGAACAAAACGGTTTGGCCGACATGCTGGCCAGCATGACTCATAGCGCTAATAAGAGATGTACCATACTCGCGGCACCACCGGCAAATATTCTGCCTGTGTTGGCTCGTGAGAGACCTCCAACTTTGGTGAATTCTTCTAGTTAAATGAAATTCATTTCCAGTTTGATTAAAAAAAAAGAGCACATCATACAAAATCTAACAAGTATTAGTCAATGTTCTACATGACTTATAACACAAGATTATTACCATCTTCAATTTGGTGCTTGAACTGGACATTTCTATGATATCAAACATATATCGCATCACATAGTAGCCACACTCCACGATTCCAGGTTGTATTGGACACCATTACATAAAAAGATTTGACTTAGTTCCACATTTCAATATTTAAAAAGTTTATACTATAAATTTGTCAAAATTTAAATTGCTTATGTTCATGAGAATAAATTTCAAAGAATTTTAGTCAATGTTCTACATGACTTATAAACAAGATTATTACCTTCTTCAATTTGGAGCTTGAACTGAACATTTCTATGATATCAAACATATATCACATCACATAGTAGCCACACTCCATGATTCCAGGTTGTATTGGACGCCATTACATAAAAATATTTGACTTAGTTCGACATTTCAATATTTAAAAAGTTTATACTATAAATTGGTCAAAATTTAAATTACTTACGTTCATGAGAATAAATTTCAAAGAATTTAGCTTCTTCCAAATTTAATAAATGCTGCTTAGAAGCTCATACAAAAAGATTAAAAAACATCAATATAACATGATTAGCTACAATACAACCTCCAAGTCTGAAGAAAAGCGAAATGTAAGAGGAAAAAACAATATGAAAGACACACATGTGCTATTTTCTGCCATATAAATAATACATGCATGTATACAAACTTACAGTTGTAAATCCGGTCTAATGTTTATCTCATTCTTTCTTTGACCAGTTGGATCAAACACCACACTTTTCTAACAAAAGGGAACAACACAAGAAGTCCAATGTTCTTTACAAGCAACATAAAATACTGCACTAAATTTATATACTTTTAAAATACTTTCATTGTAGCATAATTATGTTGTTTAATTTAGAAATTTCTTATCCTTAATGATAAGGTAAGAAAACATATCTTTTATTCCATAACTAAACCCACGGATCAGTCATATGTTGATGTGTAGTTGTTGTATCACAACTCCCATAAGTTTTGGAACATCAATGAGAGCACATGAATCTAAAATGCTCTTGTTTCTTCATTTTTACCTTTTCAACTAAACACCTACATTAATATAATTAGTATGTAGTTGACTTGGTTAGCACTAGATAGGTTAACACTATCATGCATTCAATGTGCCATATCCAATTTGTGTGGCCTTCCATAAAACTACAACAAATAAATGCTCCATTATTTATAATACATGAGGAAGTTTTTTTTTCTTTCTTACAATCTTTCCAACGGCATATAACAAAATTATGCTTCATCTTCCTCTGAGCCTCGGTACCTACTTGTTGAGTAAAATCTACACATTATTATATATAGATTTATAGCAAACTAATAGGCAAGTGCACCTAGTCGGAGTAGTACAACAAGTGTCGTATCCACAGGGAAATTGTTCAATTTTCCTAGTTCCGGTATTTAATAAATAGTAAATAAAAGGGGGTTTAGCCAGTGGCAATCTTGGTGTTTTTGGGTTGGACAAATAAAAACAATTAAAAGCTTAAATAAAACAGTTACGTATCAAATGGATGAAAAGTGTGCTAAGGAAGGTGAAATCACCCAAATATACTTCAGACATTAATTATAATCATAATTTGCTCTTATTTGTCTGTTTAAGAATTTATCTTGTGGCCTTCCTAAATCATAGATAAGGACAACTCTTAATTAATTCAATAGACTTTTTACAATCAGAAAAAGTCTAAAATCATTAATTAGCATTAAGTAAAAATTCTTTTAATAACAGCGATGGATTTTATCTGCTAATCAAGGAGATAATATCTAACATTTGTCTCTCTTTGTGGTCTATTCTCAAATTTACAAAATCATTGAAATAAGAGAAACCGTAAATGCGTAAAAATGATAAGTTCTTAAGCATTTGATAATAGAGAGAGACAAAACAAATATTTATAAGCAAACTCGGTATTATAAATAAGTCTGAATTATCAGGGGTTAAACACCCATCCTAAGCACAAATATAAATTTACTCAGACATCGACAGAAATAAAAATAGAGTAACGATAGAGACAATCATTATTTCAGAAACTGCTTGAGAAGAACGGGTCTGCACTCGCTCTCACTTCTGCTGTCTCTTTTCTCTCCTTTTTAAAATACTGCTTCTGCTGAGTACGTGAGTGAGTATGGTATGTGGTGGAGTGGAAAAATAAATATAAAATGGAGTGTTATGGTGTTACGGGAGAAAATGAATGAGAGAAAATGAAGATACGTGGTGGTGGTTGTGGTTTTATGAACTTTGGATTTAGGAAGGGATTGCTGTTTTTGAGCGGAAGGCTCGTGGGTTTATATAGAAGCAGAGGAGAAGGTTGGAGGCAGAGCTGGAGTGAAGACAGTGCTGGAGCACGCGTCAGGAATTTGAGGAGTGCGCCGGCGCCTGATATTGCTGATGGGGTAGATAGATATGTTTGCAGGCGCCGAAGAAAAATGAGGAAGACGGTCGGTTCGTCAATTATTCTGGATCTGGTTGCACCTCTATTTGTTGTCCGGTCTTTTCTCCGCGGACATTTCTTTCTTGTCCGTCCAAATTTGGGCGGACGTCTCTATTTGTTGTCCGGTCATTTATCCACGGACAGGATTATATTGTTTTCCTGTCCTGCCTTATTTCCACGGACAACACACAGCTCTCCATTCTTTCTTGTCCGGTCGAATATCCACGGACACATTTCTTTCTTGTCCGGGCAAATATCCACGGACACATTTATGTCCTTGCTTGTGTCCTGGCTTATTTCCACGGACAGACCCTTCAAATTGGCGCGTCCGAACCAGTGTCCGGACCAGCCTGGTTCGGACGCTTCGATTTTTTAAATCTCGTCCGTGCTTTTTTCATCGGACGTGCCACGGACGTCACATTTGCAATGTCCGAACCAGTGTCCGGACCGGCCTGGTTCGGACGCTGGTTAGTTTGCTTCCAAAATGTTCGTTTCAGCTCCGTTTTAAGATCCGTTTGCGCCTATGCCTTCGTCTCTTCGTCTACTTTGCTCCTAGCTTGGTTTTCCTCATGTTTAAACAATAAATTTGTGAGATAACCAATAAAACATAAACTAGAGGAAAACTAACAGAAATAGAGAAATGAGCAAGAAAAGTACTAATATAATATATGAAATACACCCATAAAACATGCTCATTTGAACACTTATCACTACTCTACAAAATTCTACAACACAATTCTAATACTCATCTTTTAATCGATCACAATACATCTGAAGCGGTCCTGGTAAATTTTATCTAAATATAGTAATTTATCCAAAAAATTATATGAAACAAAAATTTAACAAGGTTTTGAATGACTAAATATTGATTGATAAAACAATTCAAAATTTTAAAAATTTTAATTATCTTTTATTAGTATAGATACTTTTAATGAATAGGTTTAGTTTGATAGTACTTTATGAAATTTATTTTACGAGCATCATAATCTATTAGTGAATTATTTATAGTTTTAGTTTACAAATTTTTTACTTCATATTTAATAACTAACTATACTTATATATGTAAATGATTTGGTGATAAACTCTACCAAAAAATTAACAGGATTGGGGACCACAATTGATACATGCAGGTTACCAACGTCAAAGTGGTTAACAAAGGAAACAACACCACGAATTAATCTTGTTATGGTTCCCTCCATAACATAGAAAAGAAAAAAAAAAGATATTAGATGCTAAGTTTGACGAAACCAAATTTGCTCAGTATATTGTCCAATATATAAACATAAAATAGTATTATATGATCGACTTAGAGATCAAAGAATAGCTATTTTTAAGTATGTGATAAAGACATAATCACTAGAGCACATGTGAAACAGGATATACATAGACATCTTGTAAGAAGTTTAATCGGACATATAATAACACTAACACTAATACTATTCATTAAATGATGTCTCGCTGCCTAACCACTAGTTCCCAGAAAGAAAGTTCGGGGGCGTTTGTTTTGGGTAATAAGAAAAGGGAATCGGCTGTTTGTTTTGCCATTTTTTCTTATTTTTAGGAAAGGGAAAGAGAATGGGATTACCCCAAACCTTATATTTTGATTCCCCACCGCCTACTAGAGATTGAGATTCCTTTTCCCCAGTACACGTAGACCGGTGACATATAACCATTGACCGATGACTAATGATCATTGACCGGTGACCGGTGAATGTTGACCGGTAATTAATGACCGTTGACTGGCAGCCGGCAACCGTTGACCATTGACAAATTATTTATTTCATTTCCCCCAGCTCAAACAAACAACTGGAAAATCAAAGGGAATTCTTTTTCATTCCTCTCTATTCCTTTTCCTGATTCTGTTTCCCCGCTCGAAACAAACACCTCCTTTCGTTGGCAGCGGATGAATCCTAGATAACAAAATTAAAGAATCGAGATGACATACTATTAACAACTAAAAATCAAAGAAATTAGAAACCGCAATGTGCAAACGTACGCTCCTTGAAGAAGATGGAGAGTTGATGCCCTTGGACCTGGGCTTGGGTCCTAGGGACGGTGTTGATTAAACAATCGGGACCTAGCCCCACTAGTCCCGAAGTCTAGTGTCGGGATAAGTGAGTCGGTGTTGAGAGCTCGTCGTTGGGTGGTTAAAGTCCACTCCTAGTCCCTATCTGGCTATGGTGGTGGCTGTCTTGAGGCACGGGCCTTGCCCTGCCCGGGATAGGCATTCATAAGGCTTGTCGGGCCTTGTGCCCGACGCCGGTGATGTTAACCTTGTCAACTTGCATGCTTGTTTGCTTGTATTCTTGTGAATGCTTGTCTGTGTGCTTGCGTGCTTGTGTGATCAGTGGAATGTTTGTCTTGTGATGTCTTGTCGTGAGAAAATTTTCCATTTTTGAGGTTGCGCATTACAATTTTGGTATCGGCGTGTTGGTGACTCTGAAACGAAGAATTGGAAGACGACAGAGAAACAAATCCGTGGCTTTGTAATTGGTGAAAAGGCGGGGTATACTAGTCCTTTTACATATAACAGAACTTTTCTAAACATCGCGGTGGTCGAACACCAATTAATATTCTGTACATTAAGCCCCACGAAAAGTCCACGATTCGTAACCCATTAAGCTGCGCATTTATGGGCTCACATTTTACAGCTCACAATCGAACGGGCCCTAAATTGTATAAATGATGTAACTTCTCCCGATTTCGATAATTAATTCATTTTTGGAAAATATTCCCTCGTGCCGATTTTGTCCAATGAAAACAATACATGTTTATGAACAGTTCATTGTTATGAGAATTCCTATATTTTATGCTACAATAACTTTAGACGAATTGGAAGGTGGCGCAGGTGGCATCTATTTTGTCTTTTTCTACTTTGTCATTTTGTAGAATTTTAAAATGTTGTAGTTTATTAGATATAAGTCCAAATAACATAAATTTTATGTTGTTATTCATCATAATTCAAGCTCTTCAAAATAAGACCCAACATGAATATGTTTGATAAATTTTATATTTTTGTATGTATATATGTTTTAAGATTCATTGTGAATCTTAAGTTTAAGAGAAGTGAATCAAAGGTTGTTAAAAAGTGAATCAAAGGTTGCTAAAAAGTGAACCAGAGGTTGTTAGACCCTAAACCTGCACTACAAACCCTAAAAACATTGACGTTTTTAGCATTCCTAGGGTGGTTTTAAGGGTGTTTGGGGGGGGGGGGGGTAGGGCAATCTTTTTTGCATTAGTTCTAAACTTTATATTTTTGTCACTGACTCGACAACTTTTTAGACCCTAAACCCTGCACTACAAACCATAAAAATGTCTTCACGTTTTTAGCAGTCATATGATGGTTTTTAGGGTATGTGTGGGGGGTAGGGTAATCTTTTTGGTGTTAGTTCTACACTTTTTAGGGTGTGGTTTAGGGTTTAGGGTCTAAGCATTCCTAGGGTGGTTTTTAGGATGTTTGTGGGGGGGGGGGAGGGGGGAGGGTAATCTTTTCTGCACTAGTGCTACACTTTATATTGTCATCACTAACTCGACAGTTTTTTAGGGTTTGTGGTTAAGGATTTATTGAAGAGTGAATACATTGTTTTAAAAAAGTGAATCTCATGTTTAAGTAAAGTGAATCTTTTGTTTAAGAAAAGTGTATCTTATGTTTAAGAAAAATGAATCATATCACAAACTTATGCGAGAACAATATGAATCTTTCGTTTAAGAAAAGTGAATATTTTGTTTAAAAATAGTGAATCAAATGTTTTAGAAAAGTGAATCTTACTATAAATTTATACGAGAACAATATGAACCTTTCATTTATTTAGAAGTGAATATTTCGCTGAAGAAAAATTAATCAAATGTTCAAGAAAAATGAATCTTATATTTAAGAAAAGTGAACCTTTCACTTTAAATAATGTGAATCTTTTGATTTTATAAAGGTGAATTTAATTTTAAGAAAAGTAAATCTTAAAGAAGATTCATTTTGTTAATGAATAAGGTTCATTTTATTATTAATTAAGATTCATTTTGTTAATGAATAAGATTCACTTTTAAAATACGTAATATATACTCCTTCTAAAAACATAAGATTTTAAGTTTACCAAAACATATCCATAATGCACTTGTTTTGAAGAGCACGAGTTATGATGAACTATGGTATAATTTTTTTTATTTTTGTACTAATATTTTGTAAGTTATAACATTTTGAAAAAATATATTTTTCTCTCTCCTAACCCCCCAAGACTCCTGTGCGCGTGCATATGTTTTTCCTCTCTTTTTTTCCTTTTTTTCTTCACCAATAGATTGTTGACACGTGCCTGGCGCTAGGGTCTCCACTCTGTAACTTTATGCTTTGGATAATATTGATAAATCATCACGACTACAGCGATGTACTATATTAGTTAGCTTTCACCAGTGTGCACTTTTTGTAACACCCCCGGATAACCCAACGAGATCACGAAAAGACGAAACAGCGGATTCACAACTTCTACTCGGGTGTCACAGACGCCAACCACCCACGTGGTTGACACAACAACAACATCAATACTAATAACACTAAGCTGCGGTCTGAACGACTGGAATTAAAACCATAATCAAGCCCAAGTACAAACTGAAATTACAACCGAGTACCGAGAGTCTACAACATAGTTCTTAATTAAATTACACAAGCCGGATCATAACACGGGTCTAGTGATACATAGTCTCAACCCATACATTAACAACATACTACTAAAGACCTGCCCATATAGACTACCCCTAGGGTAGTCACCCGTGCCTACTCTCCGCCTGCTTCTCGTTTCATACCTGTAAAAATAAAGGACTCAGCAAAACTATGCTGAGTATGAACGTGTGAAGCCCGCATGTTACCGGGCTACACGACTACTTGGTCAAATATGATTAAGTCCAATTTCATGCTATAGTAAAGCGATAACACCCAACATACAACATTAACATAGCAACATCCAATATACCACATCAACATAGCAACAACCATCATACAATGTCAACATGGCGACACCCAACATATTAGGCATAGAGTTAACAACAAGCACTACAAGCATTGTAAAACAAGTCGAGTTTATGAGAGAGTTTGAATAGTGATGATCCTCACAGTGAGATCATTCACGTGAAGTGTTTTCATTTCTTTTTCCTTTGTCTTCATCATGAGTACTTCTCTTCCTCCTTCTTGCACCAGGTCTAGGGATGTGGGTTAGTTCCCGTGACCATATAGTATAGGTGCTTATCTTTTCTTACTTCTTTATGGATTAATTGTGAGTTCTTTTTATTACCGCACGTTAGAGGACGTCTCCTCCTTAGTTCATACCTCCATTCCCGGCGTCGTACGTCGAGAAAGAGGGGTCATCTTTAGACCCCAGGTTATGTTCTCCAATTAGCTGATCCTCCAATCCCGACGTCAGGTCGAGAAAGAGGGGTCATCTCTAGACCCCAGGTCATGCTTCTCAAATTGCCAATCTTCCAATCCCGGTGTCGTTCGTCGAGAAAGAGGGGTCGTCTTTAGACCCCAAGATGTGCTCCACAATGGTCGGTCGAAGGATCTGATGCAGATACCAACTCCCGAATATATATTCAATACCGCGCGGCCCGAGATGCTGTCTTCCTGGGTTATCTCCATGTTCCTCCAGTTGATATTTACTCTTTATTCTCGTTAATGCATAGACACCATAGTGGGTGTCGTGGCACGTCCTCCATGGTTAGGGAGGAGTTCCCCTTAATAGTTTCTTCTTTGTTTCCATAGTTCTCAGTGTTTCATCTCAAATTCCATAAACGCGAAGGGACTAAACTATTGTGTGCGCGCAAATAACATACAACAATGATATAGCAACCATACAACATAATAAGTAAGCAATCAAGTTTCATGCTTTCATCTTATAGTCTTTTCACACAGAGCACACAACACACAAGCCGTGTAACACGGCAACATACGAACCACACATGTCCATACCTTATTTGAAGCACGAGTCGTCTTACACTCGAAGTCCTGGTCGAAGTTCACTACGGCCCTAGCGTTAATTAAAACAATGGGTCAGTTTATTATTTTATGTGACGACACTTTATAATGTATGTTATCCCCTAGGTATTGTTGTTAGATGCTTAGTTTAGATTGACTCTTAGAATTTCACATGCATTAATCCTAGGCTTAACTTACTCCTAGGATAGTTCATGTCTTTATTTACATGTTAACTAAGCCCTTTTCCCTTAGGTAATGTTTTAGAGCGTTTTAAAAAGCAATTATGTAACAAGTTGTATAATATAGATATGACTTATCCAATGGGTATTCCTTCCTTAAATAAGTAGGTGGACAATATTTTAACCCTTGTATAATGATAATATGGATCATAGAATATTCCTAAACCCATTTATGCAGCAGTCCAAAAGTTTCTAAGTTTGAAACACAAGTATATTATTAAGCGTCACCTTTAAGGTAATACTTGATGTTTAACATTCTCTACATGTTTCGCTAACCTGGTTATGTTTATTAACTATGGTTTGGGTTCATTATTAAACCTGAATCCCACTTATAATACTCTTGTAACAGAACTATATTATCAAGGAAAACTGAAACCACAAACTACACATTCTTTCTTGGTCATTGTTGTTAGTTAGTTCAGTTTAGGTTTGTTTCTTTTCTGTAGGGTTCACCCAACTAGTTGTGGGTGTTAGCTAGATTATAAGTTCACACCTAAGACACCCTAGCACTTCTAATGCCTCAGGCAACCTGTTACACAGAAACAGATGCAAAAAAAAAAAAAATCAGAAACTGAAACTGAAACTGCACACCATGAACCCGATGCCCCCTCCTTGATTCTTTCCTGTTTAATCACTATTCTTCCTTTCAAATCCCTCCTAAGGCCCTTACCTATCTAGTTGAATATTATGCCACCAATTTAGACCCGAAACCACTCCAAACAGACTACTGTCACAACTTATACAGGGGCCGATTTCTTCAGAAAACAACTCTTAAAGCTGAAGCATTATATTGTACTATCTGTCCTCTTATTCCATTCTGTTATTCACAGATCTATCACTAATATTTCTTCCCCATGTACTCCTTACTCAGTCACGTGTTTTACTACCACTTTTGAACTCAAAACCACTCCACTGCTACTCACTTGCTTCCCTGTACAGAAACAAAAACAAATTTCCAGAAGCAAACATAAACCTGAAACCAGAACTATATGACTTCCTATATTTCCCCTAAACTTATCTACACCTTGGTTTATGGGTTAACAAGATCTTAAACATGAGACTAATCCCAAAACCACATGGACAGCTCCTCTGAACAACCTTATACAGAACTTAATAAAACTGAACTGAAATAGAAAGACAAAATCTGTAACTTAAAAACTGGTAGCTAATATTTCTCTTTGTTTTTCTTTTCTTTTCTGTTTCGAATCTGCTTTCTGTTCCCTTCCGAAATATCTGCACTTAGTTAGTGTGTTAATAAGCTTTTTAGACAAAAGAACAGACCAAGACTACCCTAGGCAATGTCCCCGAGCTTCTCTGCACAACAAAACCAGAAACCTGAGGTTAATTTAAAACTGCTAAAGCTGAGGTTTGATTCTGTGCTGTTTGTCTTTCTATTTAGGTTCTTATCTTGGTTTTCATTTCCCCAGTTTGTTTAGCCTCTTGGTTAAGTGGCTTTGTGTGGTTTTAAATCCCCATACAGACCCAAGCCACCAGGTTATGTTTCTGAAAAAAAACTGTTATACAGAACCTAGAATTTGCAACTGACACAATCTCCTCATAGTGTTATCTTTCTGTTTTTTTTTGTCTAATAAACGACGGTTTGCAACATAACCGTCTTAAATACCTCCTTCCGCGCGCGCGGGACTTTTTAAGACGGTTGATGCCAAAACCGTCGTTTAAAGCTTTTTTTTTTCGGCGGAAAGACATCTTTAAAAGACGGTTATTGGTGAACCATCATTTATTATGTCGCGGTTTCATTTTAAAAGACGGTGTCGACGGAACCGTCGTTTTTAAAGCTTAAAAAAAGACGGTTTTTAGTTAACCGTCGTTTTATCTTAGATTTTAAAAGACGGTTTCGAATGAGCCGTCTCTTAAAACTCTTTTTAAAAATATGTTTAAACACAAATTAACAAAGTTTGAAAAATAGTATAAAGTAATAAATATTTAAATAAGTTTACATGATGGTTAAAATTTACAAAATAGGTATGAGATATAATATGTATATAATTTTAAAAAATTTGTATTTTATAATTAGCATTTATATTAAATATTTTAGTAAATTAAAGTCTTTTTTTATAATTAACATTAATTGTAGCTATATGTACATATATGTATTCTTATAATATTTAGCTTTAGTATGTATATAATACGATGCTTATTTACATATTACGATGTTTTACTACTTATTATAATTTATATTGGAGTGAACATACGTTTGAATAACAATTAGAATTCCTATTATTAACATATTAAGTTATAAATGCTACTTACATATGTTTTGTTCATAAAATAAACAAGTTTGATGCAGTGGCATAGTGGTTAGGTAGTGCATGCAGGCGTGTGACTTCACCATGGGTCGTGGGTTCGAATCCCAGAGACCACCCAAAGATTACAAAATTAATCTAGGCGGATTCACTTATTTTTGCGCTCAAGATCTTTTAAAGACGGTTCGATTAAAACCGTCATTTAATAGCATCTTAAAAGACGGTTTTCGAACCGTCGTTTAAGACGGGTGACAAAAAACGACGGTCGTTTAAGCGACGGTTCGGAACCGTCGTTTTTGAGCGGTTTGAACCGTGTTTTTTGCTCCGTTCCACACCAGTGTAATTCCTTTTCCAGTCATATAGTTTCCTTGTAAGATATATTAGGAATTTCTCATCTTCATTTCAACCCATACAGCACTCAAACCTCCCTACCTGTGACAGCACCCACGACAACATTTCAAAAACTGAATCTGAAAAAAAAACTGATATGCTTTTCCTGTTGATGCTTCCTTTCTGTTTCTTCAGTTTCTTTTCTATTTCTTCCCAACCTGCTCAACTACGTAATTAAATGTTTAGTTCAAGTTTTAGCTGTATCTTAAACTCAGAAACAACCCACTAAAACACTGACTACACCTTGAGTAGTTTACAAAACAGAAGCACTAAGTTTCAGAAACTGTGAAATTGAAAATACAACTGATATCTTCTCCATCTGTTATTTTGTTGAGATGCCTGTGTTCTGTTTTCTTTTCTTCTTTCACATTCTCATGCATTAGTTCCCAGTCAGGAGCATTTTATAAGTTTGCAAATGGGTCACCAACTCAAAACTATCCTAGGACAGTATACACACCGAGACTGCATGTTACAGATTGGGAGTACTTAACAGTTTTTTTTTTGACAGATTGATCTCTTTTCTTTTGTTTCCTGATTCTGAAACCCAGTTCAAGATTACTCACCAGAGATAGTTTAGTGGGTTACTACAGTTCTAGTTACATACTGAACTCTGTTACACATAGCTTGGAACTGAGACTGACAGAATGTAAGACTGAAAAAGAAACCAGAAACTGATGTGGTTTTCTTCTTCTTCTGTTTCAACTTAGTTTGGTTACTGATTAAGTAGGGGTGTTGGCTACTAGGTAAGTACTACTCTTCCTCTCACTTAATAACTAAAACGCGAGACATGCATATATACAGGCAATGTTACAGAAAATCGATGTAATGGTCAACAGAGCTTAACAGGTTACTGTGTTTTTTGTTCTTTTATAACAGAATCAATTTAGTATGGCTTACCAGTGCTAGTCTAGGTGTTTTCTTTTGTTTTCCTCGTTGGTCCAGGCAGTCCCGAGGCTCCTTGTACTTTGATTACTTAACACGTTTGAGGAAAAACCCCTTTTGATGTTAGGCTGGGTTGATTAGTGTAAACCATGACATAACAAGAGGAGAATTCGTCTCTGAAGCCTTACCTTCTAGTTGAGTTTCAGAATGAGTTTTACAGCTCTACTCAGGGATCTCTTGGAGTAAACCTACAGGGGCTGCATGATGGAATTCGAGCATGGAGAGGAGCAAGAGCGTTGAAGTGTAAGCCTTAAGACAACATCAGCACCGCAGAAACAATGGATAGGTGACAGACATTACTAAGACATTACCTGGGTTGGTTCTTGGATGGAGAAAACAGCAGGTGACCGTAGCTACTTGCTCTTTTGGGTGTTGCCCTCTGGTTACACTTCTAACCATGCATGAACAATCGAGCAAGGAGATTAGGTAGCAGTGGAAATCTCGGACAAGGGAAACAGAGAAGGAAATGTGACCCGATAATACTTACCTTGTGCAGCTGGAATCAGAGGGTGTGGAAGTTGTCCCTGCCCATGCAGAAGATGCACAACAGGAGTATGGAGGAGGGGGTTTGTGGGTTTTTGAATAGAGTGGCACAAGGCACAGGGGGACAATTACAGTGCGTGGAAGTTAGAGAAAGATATGGCTCTGGTGCATGAGTTTTGAAACAGAAAACAGGCTGTTGTAACAGCCCTCTTGGTTCACGATGTTACAGAGACAGTAAGGTATGGAGCTAAATACTAGATGGTGGGTCTTGGTCTCGGGTTACAAGGAGCTGTCACGGGGGGGGGGGGGGTGGGGGGGGGGGAATGTCTGTCACCATTTTTTTTTGTTCTTGATTTAGGCGCACAACAGAGGGGATGAGAGGCATGAGATTTAGCAACTGCCACTATGTGTTCGAGAGAGAATTTGGGGACATTGAATGCGCAAGTTACTAGGGGGTATGGGCTCTTGAATTAAACAACGTCTATTGCCTCTGGATTTGATTCCAATGGTCTCCCTATATACATTCTTGTTCGGATCGGTTATTCACCGAGGTAGAAGAAGATCGTTGCGCAGTAGTTGTTGATTTTTTTTTGTAGTACCCGATTAGTTCTAATACTAGTTTTAACTTGTGTAAGTAAGTTGCTGAATTTGAGCAGCTCACCCGGTTAAGCACCCGGGGAAAGTACGGGAGGTCTCGGGTTCGAAACTCCGCGGGAGCGTCTTTGCTTCCCCTCCCTTCTTTCTTAAAATCAATACACAATTTTATATTTTTTATATTTACGTGACTACATTATATCATGTTATTATTATTATTATTATTATATTATTTTGTTACGAAGTTACGTGACGACATTGCTACTTATTCACGACGTCACAATATCGTAACGTAACGTTACGTATATGTACTTTCGTGTTCGTACATATATATATGTACTAGATTTAATTGTCCGTACGTTATTTTATGTCCATATTATAAAACGTGTTATGATTTTATACGTTTAATATTTAGGGGTATTTCAGCTTACCCCCCTTAAAAGAGACTTCGTCCCGAAGTCTTACTTCCTTAACTTATATTTTCCACTCCTGGTAATCTTAGGGATCCAGTCCCGCTTTCATTCACGATACACAACGGATTAAGTTCATAATTAAAATTCTCAGTGCTTCTAAGCACCATGCCACATCAGTGGCTTCACACGAGTACTCATGGCAAACCAAAATGTTAGCAATGTATATAACATGCTAAAGTGCAAACCCAGGGCGCACAACATTCATTCATACTGAGCATATAATATGCTAAGGTGCAAAATATGGCACACAACATTCATTCATACAGAGCATACATGTACGTACATAACATTTTCACACACAAGCCTACCAACCATCAACGTGTGGTTGTAGAATTACAATACAGTGACACAGGCAAAAACGCCCAAAACGAAACGCGCTTACCCCCCTTAAAAGAGGGGTATTCCCTCGTACCCTACACTAAACCGAGGTATCGGTGAAGAGATGGGGGTACATATCTCTCATCTTATTTTCGAGCTCCCATGTGGCTTCCTCTATATCTTGATTTGACCATAACACCTTCACTAGTTTAACTGACTTGTTCCGGGTTTCCCGGGTCTTAGTGTCTAGAATTCTCTGAGGTGTCTCCACTGATCTCAATGTGGGCTCTAGGACTAGCCTCCGGGCTGTAGTAATGTGAGGGATCGGGTATGTATTTTTAGCTGAGAGACGTGGAATATATCATGAACTCGTCCCAACTCTGAGGGTAGATCAAAGCGATAAGCAACTGGGCCCACACGCTCCCTAATACTGTAGGGGCCTACGAATTTCGGCCAACTTCAACCTCCCCTTTGCCCAAATCTGAAGATTCCTTTCATCGGGACACTTTCAAGAACACCTGGTCGCCAACGCGAACTCCAGGTCTCGACGTCTATTATCTGCATATGCTTTCTGTCCTGTGCGGCCTTTATATTCTTCCTGATCTGCTGGACCTCTGCCTGAACCTGCTGCAAATAGTCTGGGCCTATGAAAAGCTTCGCTGGACTCGTCCTAGCACAACGTGTGCGGCAAGGTCTACCATATAACGCCTGGAAAGGTGGCATCTTGATTGAGGCATGGTAACTGTTTTATATGCAAACTCGATGAGGTGTAACTTATCCAACCAACTGCCCTGGAAGTCCAATGCACATGCTCTAAGCATGTCCTCTAGGGTTTGGATGGTCCTCTCTGTCTGGCCATCGGTCTGCGGGTGGAAAGCAGTGCTAAGCTTTAGCTCGGTGCCTATCGCTTCTCGTGAAGCCCTCCAATATCTCGAAAGGAATCTCGTGTCTCTATCCGACACTATGTCTTTAGCACTCCATGGTGTCTTACAATCTCTTTATCAAAAAGCTCTGCCAGTTTCGACACTTTCCATGTGTCCTTCATAGGAATGAATCGTGCTACCTTAGTAAGGCGATCAACAATTACCCATATCATATTCAATCCTCCTCGGGTCGGTGGCACTCCAACTACAAAATCCATCGATAGATCATAAAATTTCCACTCTGGGATAGGCATTGGCTGCACTGCGCCTCTAGGTTTTCGGTGTTCAAATTTTATTTTCTGACAGATAAGGCATCTGATAACGAGTTCAAGACGTCGTTCTTCATGCCAACCCACCAAAAGTATCGCTTCATGTCTTTGTACATTTTTGAAGCTCCAGGGTGAATAGAAGTAGTAGAAGAATGAGACTCTCTCATGATGCGCTCCTTGAGCTCTGCGCTCTCGTGGGGAATACCGTAATCTGCCATTCACACGTATCAGGCCATCCGCGTGACAGTTGATAGTCAATTTCTTCTTATATAATGTATGCCATCGACTAACTTCTGTCTAATATCAGCCATTACTCTGTCGTTCTACTGAGCATTACGGACTTCTTCGACTAGGCTGGTACCTGCTATGAGTGTATGCAATGTGTGAGCCCTGCGGCTAAGTGCATCGGTGACTACATTGGCTTTTCCCTCCTTATACTGAAGATTGATATCATAATCCTTGAGGAACTCCATCCATCTGCGCTGTCTCATATTCAGTTCTTTCTGGGTGAACACATACTTTAAGCTTTTGTGATCGGAGTAGATGGTGATCTGTGAACCGTAAAGGTAATGACGCCAAATTTTGAGTGCAAACACAACTGCTCCAAGCTCAAGGTCATGTGTGGGGTAGTGTTCTTCGTGCTTCTTCAACTGACGGGAGGCGTAGGCGACAACTTTCCCGTGCTGCATGAGGACACATCCCATACCCATACCGGATGCATCACAGTAGACTTCGTATCCATCGGTACCTTCGGGAATCGTGAGGATGGGGGCCGAGGTCAATGCATCTTTCAACTTCTGAAACGCTATCTCACAGTCTCCTGTCCACGAAAAAGGGGTGTCTTTCTTGATGAGGTTTGTCATAGGTTTTGCGATGCGGGAGAAGTCCTTAACAAACCGTCGGTAGTAGCCCGCTAGACCAAGGAAACTTCGTATATCTGTCACAGACTTCGGTCTCGGCCATGTACGTACTGCCTCCACTTTAGCCGGATCTACTGCTATCCCGGCAACGGAAATAATATGCCCAAGAAATGCTACCTGATCTAACCAAAATTCACACTTAGAGAATTTGGCGTACAACTGGTTGGTTCTGAGAATCTCGAGTACCTGCCTGAGATGGTTCTGATGCTCTTCCTTGGTTCTCGAATATACCAGTATGTCATCAATAAATACCACGACTGTCTTGTCCAACTGATCTCTGAAAACTCGGTGCATCAAGTCCATAAACCTCGCTGGGGCATTAGTCAGTCCAAACGGCATAACGGTGAATTCATAATGGCCGTATCGGGTCCTGAATGCGGTCTTTTCGATGTCGCTCTCCTTCACTGGGATCTGATGGTATCCTGATCTGAGGTCGATCTTCGAGAATACTGTCGCTCCTCTGAGCTGGTCAAATAGATCATCTATGCGTGGCAAAGGGTAGCGGTTCTTCACTGTCACGGCATTCAGCTCTCGATAATCAATGCACAACCGGAGACTACCGTCTTTCTTCTTGACAAATAATACAGGTGCGCCCCAAGGAATACGCTCGGGCGTATGAATCCCTTATCCAGTAGCTCCTTCAATTGCTCCTTTAACTCCATCATCTCTTCGGGGCCATTCTGTACGGGGCTTTGGCAATAGGTCCTGTCCCGGGTACTAAGTCGATAGTGAACTCGACCTCTCGGGGTGGTGGCATACCGGGGAGCTCCTTAGGGAAGAGGTCTGGAAACTCCCCAACCACTGGTACATCTGGATTAAACTCCGGGTCTTGCTGAGTATCCTGTACATAACAAAGGTACACCTCCTGCTGCTTCTGAATTTCTTTGGCCATGGTCATGGCTGAAATGACCTTCACTGACGGCTGTCGGGGGTGCTGGCGATAGGATACAGTAATGCCGGACGGGCTCTTTAGCAATAATCGATGCTCGGCACACAATATACGACCTCGGTGTTTCTCTAACCAATTCATACCCACGATGACGTCAAAACCCAGGCCTCTGAACTCTATCAGATCCAACGGGAAATCCTCCTCTCGGATTCTGATGGTGGCTCCGCGGAAATACCGGGTACAACGAACTCTTTCTTTAGAAGGTAATGTCACACTGAAGTCTTCTAACTCCGCGGGCTCGAGGTGCAACCGCTCGGCTAACGTCGGGGATACAAAAGTGTGTGAGGCTCCCGAATCGAATAATACTGAGGCTGGGACTCCATTTACCGGGAAGGTACCAGTGATAATGTGGCCGTTGTCGCTGGCCTGAGCCTGTGTGAGTATGCTCAGGGTACCCTCTCTCCAGGGCTCAACACCTATTCCCAAAATAATGTTTATAAGCATAATTAGTGATGGTACGAGAAGAGTAGTAGATAATCAGCCTTTCTTTATTCATCTTTCCAACATTACATGTTTGTTCCATTACATAACTTAATACAAAAGGTACATGGCTCAATATTTCCTAAAGGTTAGGTTTAGTCGGCCAGGCTTCATATGGGTAGCGTTTATCACGATTGAGGGTGCGGTGTTCGGCTTGATTCTCTTAATCCCGTGGTATAGCATTCTCGATGGTCCGCCCATGATCAACACGTCACCGGATTTTAGCCAGATCTTCATAGCTCGGTCAAGTCTCTTTTCTTCACCATAAAGGAACTCAGCATCATCTCCGATGGACACAGACACTATGGGTATCCCCTGGTCCAGGGACTCCTGTGTCTTGTCCTTGTCTTGGTGTAATCCAAGTAGGCCTTCTCTCTCGTAGAAGTTGATGATGCAGATGTCGGCTTGTAGGTCGGGTACTGGTTGTACTTCGCGTTGCTGTGCAACGCGTAGGGTTGCCGTAATTAGGGATAGAAAGTCTTCTGGAATTGGTGGTGCGTGTGCTCCGTCGGTGTGATAGCTCTTCGTATATGGGTTCCAAATCTTACCTAGGCACATCATTCTGAGTTTCATCATCTTTCCTCCGGGATATGTCGGTGTGTAGAACCCGCCTGGTCCCTCGGTGCGGTCTAGAATGAAAACGCTACAACTGTAACAGAAGTACTCTAGTCCCTCTACTTCGACAAGGAAATCTGGAACTGCAAGCATTATTCCTTCCCACTTCCCCTGCTCTTCACGGTGGCATTAACAGCAGCAAGGGAGCACAAGCCATCCTTCCGGCTCGCAAGCAGCAAGTAGGGAGTAGCAGAACTAAGGTAGTAAAATACCAACTCTTTCCTCAACTGCATGCTGTCGTTCTTTTTTTTTTTCTGGGCGTGGAACCAGCTGATTCCCCTCTGTTTGTAGCTGTTTGAGCTACTCCCCTTCTGCATAACTCATGCATGGATTGACGATAGGAGGGAGTTATTCCGGGAAGAGGCTCAGGCGGTGGAAGGTAAATGCATCCTATGTAACCTCTTAAAACTATAAGCTCAGTGAAATTGAGAGGATTCATATACATGCGTACGAGGCTAGGAACATGGAGATAACCCGGGAAGACAACATCTCGGGCCGCGCGGTATTGAATATATATTCGGGAGTTGGTATCTGCATCAGATCCTTCGACCGACCATTGTGGAGCACATCTTGGGGTCTAAAGACGACCCCTCTTTCTCGATGAACGACGTCGGGATTGGAAGATTGGCAATTTGGGAAGCATGACCTGGGGTCTAGAGATGACCCCTCTTTCTCGACCTGACGTCGGGATTGGAGGATCAGCTAATTGGAGAACATAACCTGGGGTCTAAAGATGACCCCTCTTTCTCGACGTACGACGCCGGGAATGGAGGTATGAACTAAGGAGGAGACGTCCTCTAACGTGCGGTAATAAAAAGAACTCACAATTAATCCATAAAGAAGTAAGAAAAGATAAGCACCTATACTATATGGTCACGGGAACTAACCCACATCCCTAGACCTGGTGCAAGAAGGAGAAAGAGAAGTACACATGATGAAGACAAAAGGAAAAAGAAATGAAAACACTTCACGTGAATGATCCCACTGTGAGGATCATCACTATTCAAACTCTCTCATAAACTTGACTTGTTTTACAATGCTTGTAGTGCTTGTTGTTAACTCTATGCCTAATATGTTGGGTGTTGCCATGTTGACATTGTATGATGGGTGTTGTTATGTTGATGTTGTATATTGGGTGTTGCTATGTTAATGTTGTATGTTGGGTGTTATCGCTTTACTATAGCATGAAATTGGACTTAATCATATTCGACCAAGTAGTCGTGTAGCCCGGTAACATGCGGGCTTCACACGTTCATACTCAGCATAGTTTTGCTGAGTCCTTTATTTTTACAGGTATGAAACGAGAAGCAGGCGGAGAGTAGGCACGGGTGACTACCCTAGGGGTAGTCTATATGGGCAGGTCTTTAGTAGTATGTTGTTAATGTATGGGTTGAGACTATGTATCACTAGACCCGTGTTATGATCCGGCTTGTGTAATTTAATTAAGAACTATGTTGTAGACTCTCGGTACTCGGTTGTAATTTCAGTTTGTACTTGGGCTTGATTATGGTTTTAATTCCAGTCGTTCAGACCGTAGCTTAGTGTTATTAGTATTGATGTTGTTGTTGTGTCAACCACGTGGGTGGTTGGCGTCTGTGACACCCGAGTAGAAGTTGTGAATCCGCTGTTTCGTCTTTTCGTGATCTCGTTGGGTTACCCGGGGGTGTTACAGAAAGTGGTATCAGAGCACTACGGTGCGGATGGATCACCTATATCCATATCTATAAATACGGTGCGGATGAATCACCTATATCCATACTATATCTATGAGTACGGTGCGGATGGATCACCTATATCCATACTATATCTATGAGTACGGTGCGGATGGATCACCTATATCCATACTATATCTATGAATACGGTGCGGATGGATCACCTATATCCATACTATATTATGATACGGTGCGGATGGATCACCTATCCATACATATCTATAAATACGGTGCGGATGGATCACTATATCCATATCTATGAGTACGGTGCGGATGGATCACCTATATCCATACTATATCTATGAATACGGTGCGGATGGATCACTTATATCCATATCTATAAATACGGTGCGGATGGATCACCTATATCCATACTATATCTATGAATACGGTGCGGATGGATCACCTATATCCATACTATATCTATGAATACGCCGCGGATGGATCACCTATATCCATACTACATCTCCCTATATGAGAACTTGGAATGAAAAGAACTCATAATATCAGAAGGATGCGAATGTATGTATCAATATACCATTTAACTAATGGAAAACCATATGTGCATATATAAGACGAAAGGGTATTATAATTCAAATATGACCTTGGAACTTATAACACATAAGTATACATATATTATGGATACTAGAAGGAGCGAATGTATATATGTACACGTTTAAATGCATACATAGTTAGAAAATTTAAAGGATTAATCCAAGAATTGATGGCCAGAGGGCTAGAAGCATGGGGGGAAATAATTAAATTGGTTGATTGTTTGTTGGACGTGCGAGGTTGAACTTAACCCTGGTCAGGTCAAGTGATACTGAGCACAAATTGGGGTGGAAGGATAGTTCAACACTTACGCTGACCACGTAAGGGTTGGATAACTCTCGAAACCCCCCCTTCAAATGGACATATAAACCACAAATAGGTGAAAGTTTATAAGTTGGATAAGTAAAAATGCGAAAGAAGCAGTATTGATACTAGAGGATGAAACCACATAAATACATTGGCACATGGTTCGAAACTCAGAGATTACAGACATGTGAAGACTCGAAATGATGTGATGCTACTAGCAACCTAATGGTTACTACATAAAATATATACTATCGCAATCAAACATAATATGTAACCGGTAGTAGTCAATTACTTTAGTTCCTGGCGGAATATATAACAATGACACGTTTGTAACATTCAAATACCAAGAACTAAATCGTTACTACAGAGCATACATAAATTAAAGCCAAAAGGTCAGCCAGACCGCACTAAAGGCATGAACTTCCGACCTCCAGAGTAAATGGATGGACAAGCTACAACCCGCCGAGATTGTGTATAAATTAAAACAACCCTTGTCAGTCAAGAGACTATTACTCCTATACAATTAAACCATGCACTGCCTTGAAAGGCATAGTGAGGGAAACCAAAACCTAAACGAACCCAGAGTCGCACAGCAGAAGCTGGTGGCCCGTATCCCACACTTTCCCGTTGATAGATCGGTATGGATACTGATAAGAATCCATGAGACATAAACGGAACCATTAACATAGTCCAAACATTTGATAGGATTATAAGACAAGAAAACCCCATGAGACCTAAACATCGTGAACCAAGGTTCAAGGATGATATGATAAGGATTACGTGGGCGTAATCCATTTTAAGGGGGGTAGGCGCGTTGCGTTTTCACTGGGTTATTACCCGTTTGTGGTGTTGTTTTGGATGCTATGTGTGTGAATTGGGTGTGTATTGTATTGGATGTACATTGTGCGATGAATGAATGTTGTATGTTGGTTTTTATGGTGTGACATGTTGATTGTTGCATTGGTGTGCCTTAAACACTTGAGATGTATTTGGTGATGTATACGTGAACTATTGTGTATGTATGTCCCTTGGGACTTGTGATGTATACATGTATGTGTGATTGAGGTGGATTGGAAAACTAGTGGTAGAATGGAAAGTTAGGAAAATGTCGGAACTTTAGAATTGATAGGATTGACTGGATTAGAACCTTGAGATTCGTTGGGTGGTTAGATAAAAATTCGATTGAGACAACTTCGGGACGAAGTTCCTTTAAGGGGGGTAGGCTGAAATACCCCGAATGATTAGCAGTCTAAATTGGTGAAGTTTAAATTAAATCATGTGCGAACAATTAAATTTGGTATATACATGTCCGGAAACATGACATCGTTACGTATTAATACGGTCACGTACTTATATATGTACGTTTATGAAATACATATACGTAACGTTACAATTTTACAACATCGCATAGTTACATATAACTAAAACGCGACAAAAATAAAAGGGGGCGTATATATATAGACATGTACGTAACGTTACGATATTATAACATTGTAAATAATAAATAATAACGTCGCATAAGCACATATAATCAAAACGCGACGAGTATATACATATACGTATATATAACTAACAACGTAACGAATTAGTCACGTATAAAACTAATAACGCGACATATTATATAGTCGCATCTATATACAAATTAGCATAAATAGTTGGTACAAAAAAAAGGGAACAAGAACGCTCCTACCGAGATTCGAACCCGGAACCTCTCGTACCCGCCCGAAACGTCTTAACCGGTTGAGCTATGCTCAATTTCAGTAATTGATACCAATCTAATTATACTAATAATTCGACTACTACTATAACTACAAAAAGAAAATAATACAAACCATGACCAGATACTATCATCGATCCCAGGTACAGAAGAATGGAATTCAACTGAATCAAACAAAAAAATATAGTAAAAGAACAGCAATGCATCGGACAGTGTACATCCAAATACATCTCTTCTTCATTCTTTTGAGCAGCACGCACGAGTTCCCTATACCCAATTCCACCATCACCAATTCTCATCGGGTTCGAAAAAAAAAAAAGAAAACAACAATGACAACTCCTCTCCTCATCTGTTTTCATGCGCACGCCCTGGAGACAAAGTGCCCAAATCCTCCAGCAGAGACGACAGCTCCTTTCTCTTCCTTACATGGGGCGCTAACTTCCCTGCTCTCCTTCCCCGACAACCACTGAGTACACCATCTTCTCTGTAGCTAGCAAGGAAACACAAGGTCATGGAACGAGCAACCGACGACAGCAACTTTCTCTTCTTTTTTTTCATGGGCACGAACTCTCTCGTGCGCAACTCCCACAACAGCAGATGATAACTATTGATTACTCCCGTGAGCTAAACAAGAAACAGAGTCTCCGTTACATTTGCTTTCTTTTTCTTCCAGTGCTTGTATGTAGCACAATGCCTAGTAAGAAACCGATAGGGTAAACAATGTGAAAGATAATCACTGGAATCGGCAGCCTAACGAGGCTTTGTATTTAATACTATTTATAGTAGAAACAGTACAGAGACTAGAGGCTTACTAGGGTTGTACAGTGTGGATAAGAACAAGCCCAAAGTATTAAACGGATAGTGGGCTAGTAAGCCTAACATATCAGACAGACTGAAATAAGGCCCAACAGGCCTATACACTTTTATCCTCCCTCGTGTCGAAATACCCTAGTAAGGGTAGTTTTGACCGTATGCTAAGAAACTGAGAAGTTGACAATGGTTTTGTCAAAGTGTCGGCCAACTGAAACGAAGAGGGGAGATGACGCACTTCCAAAGATCCGTTCTTGATGCGTTCACGGACGAAGTGATAATCCAAGGAGACGTGCTTGACGCGGCTATGCAGGACGGGATTCGACGCCAGGTAAGTGGCCCCTAAGTTATCGCAGTGAATTGTGGGTGGTTGTTTAAGGTGTAACCCTAATTCTGCCATTGTTTGTTGGATCCAGAGGAGTTCAGCCGCTCCATTCGCCAGAGCCTTATACTCTGCTTCGGTTGAAGACCGAGAGACATGCGGCTGTTTTCTAGCACTCCAAGAGATTAAATGGGCACCAAGGAAAACGAGATACCCACCGGTGGAGCGGCGGTCCAGCAATGAGCCACTTCAATCTGCGTCGGTATACACATGGAGAGGTCCAGCAGGCGCGGACGAAAAGAAAACCCAGGTGCTGCGAGCCATGAAGATAGCGCAGAATGCGCTTCACTGCTTGCCAATGTATTTCACGAGGTGAGTGTAGATACTGGCAAACTTTATTTACAGCATATGATATATCCGGCCTTGTGAAGGATAAATACTGCAAACTGCCAACAATACTTCTGTACTGAGTGGGATTGTCATATGGTGGTGAGTCAATGGTGTCAAGAACAATAGTAGGCGACATAGGGGTTGAGACTGGTTTGCTGTTTAGCATGTCTGCACGTTCTAAAATGTCGCGAATACTGTGTTTGGGATAGTAAGAGACCCGAAGAGGTTCTAGTAACAGAAACCCCCAGAAAAAATTGTAAGGCTCCTATGTCTGTGATAGGGAATTGAGAGGAAAATGAGCGAATAAATTTGTGAAGGAGCATAGTGGATGAGCCAGTTAGAAGTATGTCATCAACATACACCAATAAGTATACAATGTCCTTGCCATTAGCATAGATGAACAGAGAGTGATCAGACTTTGAAGTGGTAAAACCCAAATCAACTAGATAAGAGCTGAGCTTAGCATACCAGGCCCTTGGGGACTGTTTGAGTCCATAAAGGGATCGTTTGAGGCGGCACACATAGTTAGGGTATTTAGAATTTTGGAATCCAGTGGCTGTTTGACAAAAACAGTCTCAGTTAGATCACCATGTAGAAACGCGTTTTTGACATCAATCTGCTGAATAGGCCAATTGTTTGAGACAGCAACAGATAAAACTAATCGAATTGTAGAGTGTTTTATAACTGGGCTGAAGGTCTCATTGTAGTCATAGCCAGAGATTGAGCAAAACCTTGAGCCACAAGTCGAGCCTTGCGCTTAGTGATTCGACCATTAGAATCCCGTTTGGTACGGAAAACCCACTTTGTACCCAGTAAATTCATTTGAGAATTAGGAGGAACCACTCCCATGTATGGGTCTGCTCAAGGGCCTTAAGCTCCTGCTGCATAGCCTCAACCCACTCAGAGTGACAGAGCTTGTTTTAGAGTAGGCAGGTCAGGAATAGAAGTGGTGTGGTGAGTTTGGTAGGGAATAGTCCCATCAGTTCGACAGAGAGGCTTGAGAGAATTAGTTTTTGTCCGGGTAACCATGGGATGTATGTTTGTAGAAGGGTGCTGTTGGGTGTGGATGTTGGGGATAGGGTTCTCATGTGAGTGTACTGATGGGGACTCAAGGATAGGAGGGTGAGGAGATTGTTGTGGGGATAAGTTCAGAGATGGTGAGTGTGGAGGAGAGGGCAAAGGGGAATTTTGTGGAGGTTCATTAGGTTGTGGTGGTTCAGTATGTTGTGAGGTTCATTAGGGTGTGGTGGTTCATTATTTTGTGGAGGTTGAGCTGTGGTAGGTTCAGCTGTGTTAGGGATAAAGAAGGAGTAGGTATGCAAAGAAGAGGTAGATGAGGAAGAAGGTGGGTGATAGGCAAAAGGGAACTTGGACTCATTGAAAATAACATCCCTTGAGGTATAAATACGACCTGTAGCAAGGTGTAAGCATAAATAACCTGTATGATGAGGAGAGTATCCCATGAAAACACATGCTTCTGACCGTGAGATAGTTTATGTTGTTGAAATGGCCTCAAATTTGGAAAACAAGCTGAACCAACACCCTCAAGGCAGAATAATTAGGAGGTTTGTGAAAAAGGAGCTGATAAGGGGACTGTGAGTTAAGAGTGACAGAGGTATGCGATTCATCAAATATGCAGCAGCCTTAAAGCATATGACCAGTAGGTGAGAGGCATAGAGGCTTGAGCCATGAGAGTAATGCCCTTGTCAACAACATGCCGGTTTCTGCTTTCAACTGAACCGTTTTGTTGATGAGAATAGGACAAATTAGTCTATGATGAACACCCTTTTCTTGAAAGAAAGGCATTAAAGCCTTAAATTCACCACCATTATCTGTTTGAACAGATTTCACCGAAGTGTTAAAGTAATTACATACCAGATTAAAGAAAACTGGTACAACTTGCTTAACTTCAGCTTTGTTGTGAAGAGGGAATAACCAAACATAGCAAGAATAATCATCCACAATAAGCAAGAAAAATCTGAAATTATCAACAAAGTAGCATGAGCAGGCCCCCAAACATCCATACAGCATTCAAAAGGATGGGAAGACCTGCTAGTAGTGGCAAAATGTGGTTGAGCATGGCTCTTGCCAACACAACAGGCAGAACAAAATTGTATGGGTTTATTAGCTAAACTGGCAACTGAAATTTAGCTAAAGTATGCTTAGTAGTAGGTATAGAAGGATGGCCAAGGCGCCAATGCCACACTGTAGGAGTAGCTTTGCATGAGCTGTTCAACTGGGGGGCTGCCATTTCTTGTAACTGTGAGCATCAGCAGCTGTAGGAAAAGTGTAGACACCTTGCTTAACCGGTCCTTGAAGAAGGACCTTGTGAGTATGGCAATCCTTCAGACAAAAATAATGTGGTGAAATTCAAAATAGGTGTTATTATCAACACAGAATCGGTGAACAGATAATAAATGCTTGTGTAAATGTGTGGCTATGAAAGACATGACTCAATTTATAGGTAGTTCTGGTGGGGTAGAAATAGAACTCATACCCTGATGAGTGATCGGGAGAGAGGAACCATCACCAAGGCAGATAGCCTCTGAGCCAGTATAATCAGAGGAGCCCGAAGTTCAAACGGGGAAATCCCCTGTAAAATGGTGCGAGGCAGTATCGGGAAGCCATTCGGATGAGTTAAGGTTGGAACTGTAGGAGGTGTTGTTGGCTGTGAAAGAGTCTGGAGGAGCTGACTGGTAAGATTGGTTAAACCGGTGGTAGCAATCCTTTGCTACATGCCCTTTCTTTGAGCAAATCTGACAAGTAACTCTAGTGTCGACTTGCCCAGAGAATACTGACCATTACTGTTATTATTGTTGCTTCTCTGCCCTGATTATTCCTGCCTCTTCCTCTGCCTCTACCATTTCTTCCCTGTGAATTACCTCTGCCTCTATTAGCAGTATAACCGCTACCATTAGAGGTGAAGCTGGTAGCATTAGCAGTAGTAGTAGCGTGAGCACTAACTGAGTTAGTAACCTGTTGAGCTTGCTGGGTTACTGTAACTTCAAACTGCATAAGGCTGCTCAGAATTTCAAAGGGGGCAAATGGAGTCCTGGAAGATGAGATAATAGTGGTAATGGGATTGTATTCTGGTGGAAGTCCTCTAAGAAGGAAAGTTTGAAATTCTTATCAGAAACTGTATGGCCTGATCCGGCAAGGGAATGAACAATATTCCTTGCCCTGTTATAATAATCAGCAACTGACTCATCTCCTTTTTTTGTAATGCTCGCAAGTTGCAGGTGAAAATGCCCAAACTGAGCTGCTGTTTGCGCAGCATATATATCATGAAGGCGATCCCAAAGTTCCTTGGAAGTTTTGCATCCAACAGAGGAAATTATAACTTGCTCAGTAAGTGTCATGTAGATCACCGACATAATGAGCTGATCTTGATTAACCCATTTTGTAAATTCCGGATTCAAACTACCATCTATAATTTGTGCAGGACACGTGTGTGAACCATCAACAAATTTGTGCAGATCGTTGCCTTTCAGAAAAGGAGTTATAGTTGTCTGCCACAGATTGAAGTTATTTTGGGAAAGCTTTATGAGGTTACCTGCAGCAGAAAGGAAGGATTGTCCAGAGACTGAAGCTGGAGAAGGTGAAGACACCATCGCTGAGGAGGACGAATTGCCGTTCCCAGTTATACTTTCTGAATTTGGTGGGTCTGCCATGGGAGAAAAATAGCCTTTACAGCTTATTCAGCTCTGATACCATAGTAAGAAACCGATAGGGTAAACAATGTGAAAGATAATCACTGGAATCGGCAGCCTAACGAGGCTTTGTATTTAATACTATTTATAGTAGAAACAGTACAAGACTAGAGGCTTACTAGGGTTGTACAGTGTGGATAAGAACAAGCCCAAAGTATTAAACGGATAGTGGGCTAGTAAGCCTAACATTTCTAACAGACTGAAATAAGGCCCAACCGGCCTATACACTTTTAATGCCCCTGTCTGTAACATGCTAATAATTTACAGAAGTCCCTTGCGTTTCTTGATTCTCATTACTCAGCGAACAAGGAGCACACATGCTCTGCATATTCTTCGTTCTCTTCACTTGGCGAACAGGAGCACATATGCTCTGCGCTTTCTTCACCTGAACGAGGGACATACAACTTCTACAGCGGCTCCTTTGTTCTCTTCTCGCCTGCATACAAGGAATAAATGCTCTACATCTTCATTCTCCTTACCTGCGTATAAGGAGCATGCAAGCTTCGCAGCTTCGTTCTCTCTACTGACGAAACAAGGAACTTACCTGCTTCATCCTTGTTCCTCCTCACATAGCTGTCAAACAGAGAACATATACATGTCTACCTTTTCCTTCTCCTCACTTTCGTTCATTTTGCAACCAAAATTGCCGAGCTAGAAACATACAAACTCTGTATCACCACATTCTCTTCTTCACGGTTTCGCAACCCAAACAGAAAAACGAGGAACGTACATGTTCCACATGCTTCCTTCATTCTCTTCACCTGACCAAACAAAGCATCCAAGCTCTGCATCTCTTCTTGTCTTCACTCACGGTTTTGCAACTCCCTGGTGTACAATCCACTTCTCCATTGCCTTTATTCTGGGAATTTTTGCAACTTATCTGGCGACCAGGATATACAATGCTCAACCGGTTTCCTGTACCATTTCCGAGTTAACAACTGAAGGATCCGCAATAGCAACACAGGAGATTCGGTTCCCTTCTTTTCTCCTGTTGCCTGCGTGCGTCCTGGAGGAAGAAGAAATACATACAACATTTTTCCTCTTCTGGTTGCTGCATGCAACACAAGAGCCACCGCCAGCCCCAACTCCATCCTGTTGCTAGAGTAACGTTACTTCTTCTCAACTCATACGACAGAGCAAAGCAGCAACATTTACGATCAGCTTCCCACCATTCATACAATAGAACACAGCCTTTTCCCTTACCTTCGGGCACTACTGCAACTGGAAAGCCAAGCCTTCTCCCTTCTGTTGCAGCAAACCAACAGATCACGAGACTTCTGCTAGTTACCAGTGGTGTACAGGCGCAGCAAGGGCCATAACGAACGCCAACCGGGACCCTGTGTGTGAGACAACCCTTTTGCGTCTGAACCAGGTATGGACATATGTGGTTCGTATGTTGCCGTGTTACACGGCTTGTGTGCTGTGTGCCTTGTTTGACTATGACCCTAAGACTAATGCATGAAAACGGATGTTTGTTTTACCGTGCTATTGTCTGTGGTGAGCTTGTGTAAAGCATGTGAATGGATTGCTTATCTTCCTTGTTTACCCGCTTGCTATTATTGTGCATATTACTTGCGCGCACACAGTAGTTTAGTCCCTTCTCGTCTATGGAACTCGAGATGAAACACGATGAACTATGCAAACAAAACAAAACAACTATACAAGAAGAAAACTCCTCTTAAACTATAGAGGACTTCCAATGACACCCACTATGGTGTCAACTTATAATGGTAATGAAGGGTAGAATACATATTGATGGAACACATCCTGAAGTCTAGAAATGACCCCGCCTTCTCGACGCATGACGCCAGGAGTGGAGGATTAGCTATGGAGAAGACATTACCCAACCCATGATAATAAAAGAATTCACAAATAATCCTTAAAGAAACAAGGAGTGATTGACACCTACATGATACGGTCACAGGATCTAACTATATCCCCAGACCGGGTGCATGGAAAGAGAAAGAAAATACATATTATGGAAACAAGAGAAAAGAAATGAAAACACACATAACACTCGAACGATCCCATAGTGAGGATCATGGGTATAACCTACCTACGCACACGTTTTATTACTTACGTGATTGCTGTTGCTATACTAGCAGCTTGTTGTGCTTGGTTGCGTGTTTGGTGTTGCTATGATACAGGCATGTTATGCTTGGTTGCTTGTTGCTAATGCCTTGCTACCTTTAGGTGTGTATGATATCATGATGTATTGTGTTGTGCTTTACTGCCTTATTATAACATGTAAATTGGACTTATTAATATTCGACCAACTAGTCGTGTAGCCCGGCAACATACGGGCTACACACGTTCATACTCAGCGTAGTTTGTTGAGTCCTTCCCAACCCAATTTTTACAGGTATTATGCCGGACGATAACGGAGCGTAGGCGGGATGGCTACCATGGAGGTAGTCCATCAGGGCATAACGGTTGAGGATGTAGTTGTATGTTTAATGTACCCGAGATGTAATTTTCAGTTTATGCTTTGGCAATTTGTTGTAGACACTCGATATTTGGAATTGTACCCTATATTGTATATGAGTTTGGTGAGTGCTGATGTAACACCCCCGAATAAGCATCCAATAGTACGAACAAAGCTCCTAGCCATATTACAAATTAACTATGTAGCGGAATCTCAACATCATCCGGGTGCTACAGATGCCAACCACCCACGTGGTTGACAAACCACATCACCAACACCAAGTTACGGTCTGCATGACTGGAAACAGCCCTCAACCAAAACTCATATACAACATAAAGTACAATTCCCAAGTACCTAGTATATACAACATAGCTACTGGGTTAACTGAAACATTACATCCTGAGTTTAGTTCTACAGGTTACAGTACATAAATTAGACAGAACGATTCATAAGTCTTGCCCAGATGGACTACCCCCATGATAGTCCTTCACCTACACTCCGTCACGCTCCAGATGATCACCTGTAAAAATAAAGGACTCAGCAAAACTATGCTGAGTATGAACGTGTGTAGCCCGCATGTTACCGGGCCACACGACTACTTGGTCGAATATGATTAAGTCCAATTTGGATGCTATAGTAAAGCAATAACATCCAACATACAACATTAACATAGCAACACCCAATATACAACATCAACATAACAACACCCAACATACAATATCAACATAGCAACACCCAACATACAATATCAACATAACAACACCCAACATATTAGGCATAGAGTTAACAACAAGCACTACAAGCATTGCAAAACAAGTCGAGCTTATGAGAGAGTTTGAATAGTGATGATCCTCACAGTGGGATCATTCGACGTGGAGTGTTTTCATTTCTTTTTCCTTTGTCTCCATCATGTGTACTTCTCTTTCTCCTTCTTGCACCAGGTCTGGGGATGTGGGTTAGTTCCCGTGACCATATAGTATAGGTGCTTATCTTTTCTTACTTCTTTATAGATTAATTGTGAGTTCTCTTATTACCGCACGTTAGAGGACGTCTCCTCCATAGTTCATACCTCCATTCCCGGCGTCGTACGTCGAGAAAGAGGGGTCATCTTTAGACCCCAGGTTATGCTCTCCCATTAGCTGATCCTCCAACCCCGACGTCAAGTCGAGAAAGAGGGGTCATCTCTAGACCCCAGGTCATGCTTCCCAAATTGCCAATCTTCCAGTCCCGGCGTCGTTCGTCGAGAAAGAGGGGTCATCTTTAGACCCCAAGATGTGCTCCACAATGGTCGGTCGAAGGATCTGATGCAGATACCAACTCCTGAATATATTCAATACCGCGCGGCCCGAGATGTTGTCTTCCCGGGTTATCTTCATGTTCCTCCAGTTGATATTTACTCTTTATTCTCATTAATGAATAGACACCATAGCGGGTGTCATGGTACGTCCTTCATGGTTAGGGAGGAGTTCCCCTTAATAGAATTTTCTTTGTTTTCATAGTTCACATTATCTCATCTCAAATTCCATAAACGAGAAGGGACTAAACTACTGTGTGCGCGCAGATAATATGCAGCAATGATATAACAAGCATATAACACGATAAGCAAGCAATCCGATTTCATGATTTAGTCTTAGGGTCTTTTTCACACAGAGCACACAGCAAACAAGTCGTGTAACACGGCAACATACGAACCACACATGTCCATACCTGGTTCAGGAGCAAAAGGGTTGTCTCACACACAGGGTCCCGGTTGGCGTTCGTTATGGCCCTATCGTTGATTAAAACAATTTGTCAGTTATAATTTCATGTGACGACCCTTGTGACATTTCCCTAGTTTATTTCATTTTATCGGGATCATTCCCTAGGTGAATTCCTTGTTGTATGTTCAGATGATATTAGCCCTTAGAATTTTCCAAGTATTAACCTTAAACTTTAGCTTAGCCCTAGGGCATTTACATCGCCGTTTTGCACGTTAACTAAGTTCCTTCTCTAACTAATGTTTTAGAGTATTTTACGCACCAACATTTAACAAGTTTATCCAAATTGACCGTACCCATATTTTTCCTCATAATTACACCATAGCCTCCTTTTCTTATGACCAACACTTAATTATTAAAACCTCATACTATACCTCTTAGTTAATTTATGTTATTACCTAAATTTCCAAACCTTCCTAGGTTTATATGTTAATCCCCTCAAATACTTAAATTTCCATTCAGGCCCCACGGTTTAAGGTAATTACCTAACTTACCCCTAACTTGATAATTGCCACAATTTTCCTACTTAACTATATAGGATAACTCATAGTTAATCAAAGCATTAAGCTCACTCAAAATTCTCTAAAATTCCCAACAACCCTCAAGGGTTCCCATATTTACATTTTAACCCATATAACTTCGATAACTACGTATACTACTTTTATATTTTATAATGATTGTTTTGATTTACTATTCCTTCAAATACTTAATATATTTATCCTTATACCTCTTTTTATCACACTTTGACCTCTTATCGATTTACTTATTTTTATAAAATAAATATATATATATATTTTATATACGGTTTTAGAAATTCATTTAAGCCATATAACAAGTTTACCATTACGTCAATATTTTTTTCTAATTTGTTCCCAAATAATTATAATTACTAGTACGGTAGTTTTCCACCGTAATTCATATATCCTCATAAATCAACCCATAAATTTATTAATGACTATTTAGATCACAAAATGCTTATTTTCACATGGCCTACATATATGGCCTTAAAAATAGCACAAGAATACATTTTTATAGGGGCATTATAATGTCTCCAAATTCAACTAAAGTTCACGGTTTATACACAATTTTCCCCTTTTTGTCTTTTAACTATTTCCTCACATATCCTTAGAATAAATACTCATGTACACTTAATTAATCATTATATGATATACATATATATATATATTGCATCCTAGTTTATAACTCTCTCTCTGGTTACATATTATCAATTCACCCTAATGCATATACATATATATACATATACGTATCCCATTACTGGTATACAAACTATGGCTCAACATTACCCATATATATGCGCATTACTGGTTACGCACCATAGAACCAAATATAACTCATATATACCTATACACGCATAGAACGTTACGCATTATAATCTCGCATGCATTTCTTCCTAGCCTCGTACGCATGTATATGAATCCTCTCAATTTCACTGAGCTTATAGTTTTAAGAGGTTACATAGGATGCATTTACCTTCCACCGCCTGAGCCTCTTCCCGGAATAACTCCCTCCTATCGTCAATCCATGCATGAGTTATGCAGAAGGGGAGTAGCTCAAACAGCTACAAACAGAGGGGAATCAGCTGGTTCCACGCCCAGAAAAAAAAGAACGACAACATGCAGTTGAGGAAAGAGTTGGTATTTTACTACCTTAGTTCTGCTACTCCCTACTTGCTGCTTGCGAGCCGGAAGGATGGCTTGTGCTCCCTTGCTGCTGTTAATGCCACCGTGAAGAGCAGGGGAAGTGGGACGGTGCATGGGAAGGAATAATGCTTGCAGTTCCAGATTTCCTTGTCGAAGTAGAGGGACTAGAGTACTTCTGTTACAGTTGTTGCGTTTTCATTCTGTCGTTGCGTGAAAACGTGGAAGGGCTCGCCTGAGTTGTCTCGTACTTGGCTGTCGCTGGTGCCCAGTTTGTACAGAGGAGTTGTGTCACACTTGTAACAGCTGGTGTGTTGATCTGTTGCTGTCGAGTGCCCCCGCCAACAAGGAAGTCGTGTTGGTTTCTTGCAGAGAGTCAAAAGAAGCTGGTAGGGGGACTCCTTCAGTAAGCAAGCGTAGGAGGTGGACTTAAGACAGAGCTGGAGATGCATGTTCATACGGAGCGAACAGAAGAAGAAAAAGGACGTGGGACTCAAATCGGTTTCTTTACCAGATTACTAGCTATTTCCATTGCTGTGTCTTGTGTCTAATGAGGGCTGGAAAAAATCATTCAGCTAGCGTAGAGAGAGGAGGAAAAGGGCATGTTAGAGAGCCATATTTTTCCTTCACAAATCGAGGGAAGTGAGCTGTGTTTCCAGCGCCTGTTTTACCTCTGTTCAGATCGCTGCTTCATGACTCAAGCTCCTCGTTTTCAGTCTGGTTATGGAGGGCAGACACTCCAGACTTCCAGGTGTAAGAGGGAGTGGAGTTTAAGGTGTTGGTTGACGTTGTGGGCTGGAGGTGGAGAAGGGCACCGAGATATCGTTTCAGTCGTTGGTGGGGGAGACTTCAAGGAGGTTGTGCCACACCTAAAAGGAAAGAAAAGTTGGTTCTGTTGAGCAATTGTGCTCGGTTGTTGTTGGAAAGGAACGGGAGAGATTATGCCCACATGTAGAAAAGGAGAGAAAGTTGTCGCAAGGGAGTTTGGGCTAGCTGTTATTACAAGATGGTGGGAGTCATTCCCTTGTGCTCTGTTGCTATTCACATGCTGCTGTGCACAGCGGTTTTTTTTTTCTTCCTCCTTTCTTGTTGAGCCCGCACGCTCCTATTGAGCTTTTCAATTGTCCAAGAAGGACAAGTACCGGTGCTGTTTCAGTGGCTCATGGGGACTACAATCGAGGAAGTTTGTGCCACTGGTAAAGGAAAGGGAAAAACTTGGGTGTTTGGATTTGTTTGTCTGATTGTCTCAGTCATGTGCACTGGTGGTGTGTTCGGTTATTGTTGTATATTTTTTTTTTGAATCGGTACAGGGTAGTGACTGATATGGAGCATGGAAGAAGAACGTGACTTTTTTTTGTTAATACATAGTACTAGATATAGCCTATTATCGCAGAGTCTTGATCAAGGCCAGTTATACTCGGTGTTTCTCCCTTTGATGTTACCGAAAAGTGAAATGAATCATAGCAGTAGTAGAATGTAGATGATGGAGGAGCACGCCAAAGATAAAAAAACAACGGTCAACAAACAAATTCCGATCAGATGGAAAATTGCAGAAAAAAAAACAGCCGAAAAAGTATCCGACTAATAAGCATAACATACGCTCAAAACTTGTATCATCATCTCCATAACAAATGCCGCTCCTCTGCTAAGCTGAAGAACAAAACAAAGAGTACACAGTCCAAACTAGGTAGTGTTGGTGGCCCTGGTATAGCTCTGCTGGCTGGAGTGGTGAGAAACCATCCTAATCAAACCTTTTTCCATCAACTCCTTGATCATTCTTCTAGCAACTGAACCATTAACCCTCATACGATCAGAAAGAACTGAAGGGGTGGTTAGCTTGTATTTGGCAGCCTCAGTAAGGATCTTGTCGTAGGTTGCTTGGTCGAGAACAACCATGTTGTTCACCTTCTCCTTTTGCTTTCCCTTGCTCCACTTCTTCTTCTTCTTATGGTTGAGCAGTGTTAGTGCTGTACTAGTGCGTTGAGCAAAAGGAATGAAGGATGTAGGTGTATGTGTGTATGTCGATATTTAGGACAAGTAATGGATGTCCTGTACTACTTACCGACAGTGGAAAAACAAGAAAGGGGTGGTGGGGCACTATGTTATGTTTGGCACTGATATGCAGTATTACTCTTGTGTCCAAAGGGTGCCATTTACTAACAAATATGAGAACAGCTCAACTGGTTAAGGTGTTTTGGGTGGGTACGAAAGGTATCGGGTTCAAATCTCAGCGGGAGCACATTTGCTCTTCTTTTTTTTGTATCAGCTATATACATGCCTGTTTTTTGTATACTTGTACATATATGTGGACTATATAATATGTCGCATTATTAGTTATATACGTAACTATTTTATTTTGTCACGTTGTTAGTTGTATATGTGTATATACATACGACTATTCTATTATGCCCCGTTGTTGCTTATGTATATAACGTTGGTTGTATATACATACGTGTATATATATGCGTGACTATACTGACGTTGTCGGTTCAGAGGTGCGCATATGTATATTTGAGCTTATATCAGCGTATTACGTACCGATACGCACATACGATGTTATTATTATATTATATATATATATATATATATATATATATATATATATATATATATATTTTGAGTATGATCATAGTTGTTACTCATAGTTTAATTCAACCCTCACGAATTTAAACTGGTAATTATTCGGGGTATTTCAGCCTACCCCCCTTAAAGGAACTTCGTCCCGAAGTTGTTACTTCCTTAACCAATGATTTATTTCTTGTTAATTCTTGGGATCGAGTCCCGCATTCATTCACGACAAAGTGTACGTACACGTACATACCATTCACATACACACAATCCAAAACACACAAACCTACTAACCATCAACGTGTGGTTGTAGGAATACACATAGTGAAGGGATCAAGTCCCGCAATTCCACTGTTCTATTTCATCATTTATGCTTATAAGCACCACGCCACATCTGTGGCTTCACCAAGTTCTCAATAATATTCCAATGTACCAGTAATATTCATCAACTGTATTCATATACTGTACTCATAAGTAGTAAGACAAACAAGTCATTCATACATTAACCACTTTCTAAAAACACCAACCAGGAACCCGTGTGAGGGACGACACTTGCTTCTGATCCAGGTATGGACATGTGTGGTTCGTATGTTGCCGTGTTACACGGCTTGTGTGTTGTGTGCCTTGCTTGACAACGACCATAAGATTAAAGCATGAAATTGGATTGCTTGTGTGGCTTGCTTATAAGCTCATCTATACAGGAGCCCTAAAGTTTAGAAACTAAAATACACTTTAGGTGTTTAACCTTAACTAACCCCACGTTTGGGGTATCAACTAAGGTTTAAATCTCCCCAAAATGTTTTACCAACTTGGTTAGATGCATTAGTACGGCCTTGGGTTCATTATTAAATCAATTCCACACTTTTAATAACTCTGAACATTGACCGAACAGAGACACAAGTTCCAGCAGACTGAAACATCCAATATGTGCAAACTTCCACTAAATCTCTCCTTTTAATGCATTAAACTGCTTTCTACTTCCTCCCAAATGGTTTACTCTCTTAGGTAGTTATATTAGCAAGGTCATAGGTTCATTTCCAGACCTATACAACCCTCTTATACTCACTGTATTACAGTTATACAGAAATAGCAAAATTCTAGAAAACTGAAAACCAAAATCTGTACATCACCTCTTCCTCTTGCTTTTAGTTCATTAATCAGTTTCAAAATCTTCTCAAGGAGTTTACACCACTAGTTTATTGTATTAGGAAGGATTTTAGCTTAAAAACAATTCAAAACAACACTGATTACACCTCTGGAAGTTCATTATACAGAAACACAATTTTTCAGGGAAGAAATTGAGAACATAGTTGTATGTCTCTACTTCAAGCTTCCTTTTAGTTCCTTCATCTGTTTCTAAATCCACCCGAAGCTTTAACCCAACTAGGTAAGTGTATTAGGAAGGGTTTGAGCTTAGAAACAATTCTAAATAAGGCTGTAATCACTCCTGAAAATCCATTTTACAGAAGTCCAAAACTGCAGAAACTGAAAATGTATAATCCTGTATCTTCTCTTTAACCTTTCTGTTTGGTTACTAACCTGTCTCTTAACTCCTCCCTAAATATTCATAGATTGGCTTAAGTGTGTTAGTAACATCTTAGAATCATTAGCAACCCAATGCCACCCCTTATAACCTCTGTAACATGGTTATACAGAAGACATAAGTTTCAGAAATCTGAAACTTAAATCTGGGTTTTTCCCCTTTTCAACTACTCTTTTAATGTATTAATGTGGTTTCTAACTTTCCCTAAAATGTTTACACACTTAACTAACTGCTCCAACAACATTTTGAACTCACCAAACAACCGATACAACCATGTTACTCCACTGATGCATTTCCTATACTGAAACAGACAGTTGCAGAAAACAGGAGACACCAAATCTGCATATTCCATCTTTAATTTTTTTTCTCGTAGTTCCGTAACAGATTTCTATTCTTCCAAATATCTTTAACCACTTGGTTTAGCATATTAGCAATGTTATAGATTCATTAACAAGCTATTACAACTTCTTTATCTCCTCTGAAAATCGTTTATACAGAGAACAATCATCATAGCAAACTGAAACAAAAGCCTTATTCCATCAACTCCTTGATCATTCTTCTAGCAACTGAACCATTAACCCTCATACGATCAGAAAGAACTGAAGGGGTGGTTAGCTTGTATTTGGCAGCCTCAGTAAGGATCTTGTCGTAGGTTGCTTGGTCGAGAACAACCATGTTGTTCACCTTCTCCTTTTGCTTTCCCTTGCTCCACTTCTTCTTCTTCTGATGGTTGAGCAGTGTTAGTGTTGTACCAGTGCGCTGAGCAAAAGGAATGAAGGATGTAGGTGTATGTGTGTATGTCGATATTTAGGACAAGTAATGGATGTCCTGTACTACTTACCGACAGTGGAAAAACAAGAAAGGGGTGGTGGGGCACTATGTTATGTTTGGCACTGATATGCAGTATTACTCTTGTGTCCAAAGGGTGCCATTTACTAACAAATATGAGAACAGCTCAACTGGTTAAGGTGTTCTGGGTGGGTACGAAAGGTATCGGGTTCGAATCTCAGCGGGAGCACATTTGCTCTTCTTTTTTTTTGTATCAGCTATATACATGCCTGTTTTTTGTATACTTGTACATATATGTGCGACTATATAATATGTCACGTTATTAGTTATATACGCAACTATTTTATTTTGTCACGTTGTTAGTTGTATATGTGTATATACATACGACTATTCTATTATGCCCCGTTGTTGCTTATGTATATAACGTTGGTTGTATATACATACGTGTATATATATGTGTGACTATACTGACGTTGTCGGTTCAGAGGTGCGCATATGTATATTTGAGCTTATATCAACGTATTACGTACCGATACGCACATACGATGTTATTATTATTTATTATGTATATATATATATATATATATATTTAGTATGATCATAGTTGTTACTCATAGTTTAATTCAACCCTCACGAATTTAAACTGGTAATTATTCGGGGTATTTCAGCCTACCCCCTTAAAGGAACTTCGTCCTGAAGTTGTTACTTCCTTAACCGATGATTTATTTCTAGTTAATTCTTGGGATCGAGTCCCGCATTCATTCACGACAAAGTGTATGTACACGTACATACCATTCACATACACACAATCCAAAACACACAAACCTACTAACCATCAACGTGTGGTTGTAGGAATACACATAGTGAAGGGATCAAGTCCCGCAATTCCACTGTTCTATTTCATCATTTATGCTTATAAGCATCACGCCACATCTGTGGCTTCACCAAGTTCTCAATAATATTCCAATGTACCAGTAATATTCATCAACTGTATTCATATACTGTACTCATAAGTAGTAAGACGAACAAGTCATTCATACATTAACCAAGGATTCATACATTCACCAAGGTACCTCACAAGGCATCCAATAAACAATCCAAACACAGTTCAAGCACGCATATTGTCCAAAACAACACAACAACCAAACAACAAAATAGCAAAAACGCAGCGCGCCTACCCCCCTTAAAAATGGATTACCCACGTAATCCCCACTATATCATCCTTGAGCTTGGGTTCAAGAGGTTTAAGTCTCAAGGAGCATACTAGTTTCCACACAATGTAGCTCACATTGTAATCCCACCAAAGGTCTTAACTATGCTAATGGCTTAGTTTGTGTATGACAAGATTTCAGATTTAGGTTTATCCTTTCTAGCTTTAAGGTATTGGTCGATAGGTCACTTGTTAGTCGATAGGAGGATGTGAGGTACGGACCACCAGCTTCTGCTGTGCGACTCTGAATACCTTGAGTTTAGTTTTCTGTTACTATGTTTTCCATGGGGGTGTATGGCTTAATTTTATTGGAGTAAAGGTTTCTTGACTGACATGGGGTACCTGAATTTGTACATAGTCTTGGTGCGCTTTTAAGCGTCTAAATTGTTCTCTCTGGTTGACCTTTGGGTTTACATTCGGGTATGCTCCGTAGTAACAATTTAGTGCTGAGTATTCTTCCATGTTACCATGTGTCGTTGTTACTACAACATGTTTTGTTTATATTATCGATCATAATTATATGTAGTTAGCTAGTCTACTCTACTAGCATTATTACCCATTCTATACCTTGATGTGTATAGCCAAATTATGGCCTTGACACTACCGGTTGACTTTAATTAGTTTCAATTAGAAGGTTACCGAACTATTTACGTTAGTTTCTATGATTGTAAATCGTTTCACATGGGATACTTAGTTTTCTTTTCATCACCGTTGTTCTTATGTCCCGTCAGGAATTAAAGTAATTGATTTCTACCGGTTACTTATTGCATTTGATCGCGGTAGTATTTTTACGTATTATCTACCATTTCAATCCTCAACTATCTGTATACTCATGTGTTTACCCTCCAAGTTCTGAATCATGTATTAATGTATTTTACACGCACGTGTCATCTGTCATCAACCTCGCTTCCTTGGTGCTTTCCTGCTCCCGCTTATAAAAATTTTCACCTATTTGTAGTTTAAGTGACCACTTGCAGGGGGTTTTGAGAATCATCCAACACTGACGTGATCAGCGTAAGTGTTGGACTACCCCTGCACCCCAATTTGTGCTCGGTGTCCCGTGACCTGGCCAGGGTCAAGTTCAACCTTGCACATCCAATTTAAACAGCCAATCAATTTCACCAATTTCCACTCTTATCTTACTCATTCCTAGTCATCTGGTAAGTAATTCGTGGACTAGTGTCAATGGTTTAAAATCTTCAACCATATATACACCTAGGTGTGTACCTACATATATTCTTCTTATTCATGTATATCTAACATCTACATACTCCCGTGTTATAAGTTTCAAGGTCGTATCTATATTACAGTATTCCTCTGGATTTTCCAGGTTCCTTTCATTCTAATTTTCGTACCGTATGTACATATACATGTTCATTTACTTATATGCGTAGTCTCATAATGTTTAAATTCTTGTGTTAGCCAACTGGATATACAATTGTATACTTCCAAGTTCTTATCTTATTATTGTTTCCCCCCACACTTACAAATTAATACTGAATCTACCAAGTGATTCTTTCATTATCTTGACCCATTAATTTATTCATTAATTAAGTCCATTAATCTTCTTAAAATTTCCAAATTTCAATATCCGATTATTCATAAATATTCGATTGCGTTGGAACTATTTCTCGTTGGAGTGCCTAGTAAACTTGGCTGATTTCATCCTGTTTGACCGTTTAGGCCCACCTCGATCTGACTTCATATTACAAATTTTCATTCTTTGAATGGACCATCCATAAAGTCCAATTCTATATGTATATACATAGTATTTTTCTTGTTGTTAGATTCCCATCTTAATCTTTTCTGGGTTTTGTTAAATCTGGTTTATTTATTTAGATTCCTTTCTTAATTTTTTCTGGGTTTGTAACCCTTCTGTTTCCTCCTCATCATTTTTTTTTATTTTTTTTGTGTGTATCCACCACACCAGTGGTAAGTATTCAGGAATGATTCCCCGAGTTTTATTGGTATTGAGTCTTTCCTGATATGTATGTATATACATTTGTTTATGTATAATTTTGCTAAATTTTATCCAGAGTTCCTCTCTGGTCTTTTGATTATAATTGTGATTGTCATAGCTTCTCCTGATTTAATGAGACCGCTCTCTAAAATCTATTTAGAACATTTATCCTTCGGTTGTAGTGTGGTTGTCAAGATCATACCATATAGCAGCATCATACATTGTTATTTAGTCATATACAAGAGAGGTCAGATCTATAGGGTGGTATTGAAGAGCACTGTAGTACAGTGTACGGAAGCAGTTGGTACACTGATTGAAATGTATGAAGTACATATCTTTTGTTTGGGACCCCTGCTGGAGAAGTGTTGCAGCAGGTCAGTGTTCGGAGGTATCTCCGCTAAACTTTGGTATAGATTTAAGGAGTTCAGACACTTGTTAACTATCATCTAAGCTTGGTGTTCCCGAGATTTACTTCCTTGTTGTCATGGTTGTTGTTTATTTGCTGTAGGGAGAGAGATTGTTATTTCAGAGTTTTGTAGCATTCTTACCGAGGCCATAGTAACACTTAGGCCAATAACCCATTGAACGGTCTTGTATTGGACTGTTGTTAGATTTACAAATAAAATACATTTTAAGTCTTTCATGTGTAAGTCTCCCGGTGCAAGTTTTATGCATGTCTTGAACACTTAGCTAAACCTCACCTGAATATGGCACTAGGTGCTCTTTGGTATATACATCTGGTGAGCAAAACCCTTTTTTTTTGGTACTTGAGTTTTCGTTATATGTTTTCACTGTATTAATTAGTAAGGCTTCATATCAGCTCCCTCTTAGCCATAGTGGAGGATAACAGACGATGTAAGGGGTTTATCCATTATGGAACCGAATTCTTCTGCCGTCAGCGACATTGCTTGCTAGTATTCTAACAGTTCCTCTTTTGGACTGTGTTCATCCATGCTTGAGATTTAATTTTGTGTTGTACAATTCTTCCTTTAGTTGATCTCCGTGATTATGATACTCGATAAATGGTTGAAATATAATGGCGAGTTCGCTACCATTTCTTTATCAGTTGGGCTGTGTTAGGGTGGCAACTCGCGCCTGATAATATTGGTTACTTATAAAGTTCAAGAGACCCGTTTATGGTCTATATCAGTGTGTTTTTTGATCTCCGAGAAATGCGAATTAAAGTTGAGAAGATTTATTGTGCAAGAAGCAATGAGAAACAGAGAATCAAAAGGAGACGTTGATAAGTATGTATGTATGTTTCTTGTTCACCGGTGGTAGAAGTAGGAGAGGAACCGAGTAATGGTCACCGGTTTCATTTGTTTGAGATGGAGAAATGTAGAAAACTAATTAAGTATAAAGAAGGAGAAAGGAGACGGTGACGATGACGATGCATACCGATTGCCAGTTGAGGCGTTGTGTCTTTCAGCTAATGCAGAAAATGAAGATAAATATAGGAAGGAGCAGGGAATTCATTGAGTCTGAAATATTAGATGTTTGTGTACAACATTGTGTCATGCTTTATCAAGCATTAAAGATTGTACCAATTTTATGGTGTAATTTTCGTCTCAAACTGTATTTTCTTATTTTTATTGTTTTACGAGAGGTTTTCTACAATTAACCTCTCAAGTGTACGAGTTGGGGAATTCATCTCCATCCCATCGTTGGCTTAATTAATTGCTTATTTAAGCTTTATTTATTTCATAGATCTTTTAGGTTATTTCGTTCCCCTTTGCTGGTGAGGTAGGGTCCTATCGACTGCTAAGCATGTCGACCCAAGTTGCCGCTAAAATTGGTCCCTCAATGGGTATTATCCCTTTGGCCACGTCTGTTGTATAGTATAGTCTTTTCTTCTCGGGTTGATAGTATAGCATTAAGTAGATGCCAGATCGGGTCTCCCCGAGTAAGAGGAGGCTTTCTACCTCTCTGGCGTTCTTTCTCTGAATTTAAGAGACAATTAAGGATGTAAAAGTTGGGTGTAGGTGTTTGTTAGGCATCCAGTATTACTGGGAAAGAACCCTAACTAACGCGCCTCACGTACTACCCCAACCCTTGACTCACTGTTAGAATTCCTAATTCCAGGTTTTCCTATACTCGGTGCTCCTCTGTTCCAGTCATCAGAGCGTAACTACGCTCTGATACCAGTGCGGGCTACACGACTACTTGGTCGAATATGATTTAGTCCAATTTCATGCTATAGTAAAACGATAACACCCAACATACAACATTAACATAGCAACATCCAATATACCACATCAACATAGCAACAACCATCATACAATGTCAACATGGCGACACCCAACATATTAGGCATAGAGTTAACAACAAGCACTACAAGCATTGTAAAACAAGTCGAGTTTATGAGAGAGTTTGAATAGTGATGATCCTCACAGTGGGATCATTCACGTGAAGTGTTTTCATTTCTTTTTCCTTTGTCTTCATCATGAGTACTTCTCTTCCTCCTTCTTGCACCAGGTCTAGGGATGTGGGTTAGTTCCCGTGACCATATAGTATAGGTGCTTATCTTTTCTTACTTCTTTATGGATTAATTGTGAGTTCTTTTTATTACCGCACGTTAGAGGACGTCTCCTCCTTAGTTCATACCTCCATTCCCGGCGTCGTACGTCGAGAAAGAGGGGTCATCTTTAGACCCCAGGTTATGTTCTCCAATTAGCTGATCCTCCAATCCCGACGTCAGGTCGAGAAAGAGGGGTCATCTCTAGACCCCAGGTCATGCTTCTCAAATTGCCAATCTTCCAATCCCGGCGTCGTTCGTCGAGAAAGAGGGGTCGTCTTTAGACCCCAAGATGTGCTCCACAATGGTCGGTCGAAGGATCTGATGCAGATACCAACTCCCGAATATATATTCAATACCGCGCGGCCCGAGATGTTGTCTTCCCGGGTTATCTCCATGTTCCTCCAGTTGATATTTACTCTTTATTCTCGTTAATGCATAGACACCATAGTGGGTGTCGTGGTACGTCCTCCATGGTTAGGGAGGAGTTCCCCTTAATAGTATTTTCTTTGTTTCCATAGTTCTCAGTGTTTCATCTCAAATTCCATAAACGCAAAGGGACTAAACTACTGTGTGCGCGCAAATAACATACAACAATGATATAGCAACCATACAACATAATAAGTAAGCAATCCAGTTTCATGCTTTCATCTTATAGTCTTTTCACACAGAGCACACAGCACACAAGCCGTGTAACACGGCAACATACGAACCACACATGTCCATACCTTATTTGAAGCACGAGTCGTCTTACACTCGAAGTCCCGGTCGGAGTTCACTACGGCCCTAGCGTTAATTAAAACAATGGGTCAGTTTATTATTTTATGTGATGACACTTTATAATGTATGTTATCCCCTAGGTATTGTTGTTAGATGCTTAGTTTAGATTGACTCTTAGAATTTCACATGCATTAATCCTAGGCTTAACTTACTCCTAGGATAGTTCATCTTTATTTACATGTTAACTAAGCCCTTTTCCCTTAGGTAATGTTTTAGGGCGTTTTAAAAAGCAATTATGTAACAAGTTGTATAATATAGATATGACTTATCCAATGGGTATTCCTTCCTTAAATAAGTAGGTGGGCAATATTTTAACCCTTGTATAATGATAATATGGATCATAGAATATTCCTAAACCCATTTACGCAGCAGTCCAAAAGTTTCTAAGTTTGAAACAAAAGTATATTATTAAGCGTCACCTTTAAGGTAATACTTGATGTTTAACCTTCTCTACATGTTTCGCTAACCTAGTTATGTTTATTAACTATGGTTTGGGTTCATTATTAAACCTGAATCCCACTTATAATACTCTTGTAACAGAACTATATTATCAAGGAAAACTGAAACCACAAACTACACATTCTTTCTTGGTCATTGTTGTTAGTTAGTTCAGTTTAGGTTTGTTTCTTTTCTGTAGGGTTCACCCAACTAGTTGTGGGTGTTAGCTAGATTATAAGTTCACACCTAAGACACCCTAGCACTTCTAATGCCTCAAGCAACCTGTTACACAGAAACAGATGCAAAAAAAAAAAAGAAAATCAGAAACTGAAACTGCACACCATGAACCCGATGCCCCCTCCTTGATTCTTTCCTGTTTAATCACTATTCTTCCTTTCAAATCCCTCCTAAGGCCCTTACCTATCTAGTTGAATATTATGCCACCAATTTAGACCCGAAACCACTCCAAACAGACTACTGTCACAACTTATACAGGGGCCGATTTCTTCAGAAAACAACTCTTAAAGCTGAAGCATTATATTGTACTATCTGTCCTCTTATTCCATTCTGTTATTCACAGATCTATCACTAATATTTCTTCCCCATGTACTCCTTACTCAGTCACGTGTTTTACTACCACTTTTGAACTCAAAACCACTCCACTGCTACTCACTTACTTCCCTGTACAGAAACAGAAAACAAATTTCCAGAAGCAAACATAAACCTGAAACCAGAACTGATATGACTTCCTATATTTCCCCTAAACTTATCTACACCTTGGTTTATGGGTTAACAAGATCTTAAACATGAGACTAATCCCAAAACCACATGGACAGCTCCTCTGAACAACCTTATACAGAACTTAATAAAACTGAACTGAAATAGAAAGACAAAATATGTAACTTAAAAACTGGTAGCTAATATTTCTCTTTGTTTTTCTTTTCTTTTCTGTTTCGAATCTGCTTTCTGTTCCCTTCCAAAATATCTGCACTTAGTTAGTGTGTTAATAAGCTTTTTAGACAAAAGAACAGACCAAGACTACCCTAGGCAATGTCCCCGAGCTTCTCTGCACAACAAAACCAGAAACCTGAGGTTAATTTAAAACTGCTAAAGCTGAGGTTTGATTCTGTGTTGTTTGTCTTTCTATTTAGGTTCTTATCTTGGTTTTCATTTCCCCAGTTTGTTTAGCCTCTTGGTTAAGTGGCTTTGTGTGGTTTTAAATCCCCATACAGACCCAAGCCACCAGTTTATGTTTCTGAAAAAAAAATCTGTTATACAGAACCTAGAATTTGCAACTGACACAATCTCCTCATAGTGTTATCTTTCTGTTTTTTTTTTTTTGTCTGACTTTCAATTCCTTTTCCAATCATATAGTTTCCTTGTAAGATATATTAGGAATTTCTCATCTTCATTTCAACCCATACAACACTCAAACCTCCCCACCTGTGACAGCACCCACGACAGCATTTCAAAAACTGAATCTGGAAAAAAAACTGATATGCTTTTCCTGTTGATGCTTCATTTCTGTTTCTTCAGTTTTTTTTCTATTTCTTCCCAACCTGCTCAACTACGTAATTAAATGTTTAGTTCCAGTTTTAGCTGTATCTTAAACTCAGAAACAACCCACTAAAACACTGACTACACCTTGAGTAGTTTACAAACAGAAGCACTAAGTTTCAGAAACTGTGAAATTGAAAATACAACTGATATCTTCTCCATCTGTTATTTTGTTGAGATGCCTGTGTTCTGTTTTCTTTTCTTCTTTCACATTCTCATGCATTAGTTCCCATTCAGGAGCATTTTATAAGTTTGTAAATGGGTCACCAACTCAAAACTATCCTAGGACAGTATACACACGAGACTGCATGTTACAGATTGGGAGTACTTAGTTTTTTTTTTTACAGATTGATCTCTTTTCTTTTGTTTCCTGATTCTGAAACCCAGTTCAAGATTACTCACCAGATAGTTTAGTGGGTTACTACAGTTCTAGTTACATACTGAACTCTGTTACACATAGCTTGGAACTGAGACTGACAGAATGTAAGACTGAAAAAGAAACCAGAAACTGATGTGGTTTTCTTCTTCTTCTGTTTCAACTTAGTTTGGTTACTGATTAAGTAGGGGTGTTGGCTACTAGGTAAGTACTACTCTTCCTCTCACTTAATAACTAAAACGCGAGACATACATATATACAGGCAATGTTACAGAAAATCGATGTAATGGTCAACAGAGCTTAACAGGTTACTGTGTTTTTTGTTCTTTTATAACAGAATCAATTTAGTATGGCTTACCAGTGCTAGTCTAGGTGTTTTCTTTTGTTTTCCTCGTTGGTCCAGACAGTCCCGAGGCTCCTTGTACTTTGATTACTTAACACGTCTGAGGAAAAACCCCTTTTGATGTTAGGCTGGGTTGATCAGTGTAAACCATGACAGAACAAGAGGAGAATTCGTCTCTGAAGCCTTACCTTCTAGTTGAGTTTCAGAATGAGTTTTACAGCTCTACTCAGGGATCTCTTGGAGTAAACCTACAGGGGCTGCATGATGGAATTCGAGCATGGAGAGGAGCAAGAGCGTTGAAGTGTAAGCCTTAAGACAACATCAGCACCGCAGAAACAATGGACAGGTGACAGACATTACTAAGACATTACCTGGGTTGGTTCTTGGATGGAGAAAACAGCAGGTGACCGTAGCTACTTGCTCTTTTGGGTGTTGCCCTCTGGTTACACTTCTAACCATGCATGAACAATCGAGCAAGGAGATTAGGTAGCAGTGGAAATCTCGGACAAGGGAAACAGAGAAGGAAATGTGACCCGATAATACTTACCTTGTGCAGCTGGAATCAGAGGGTGTGGAAGTTGTCCCTGCCCATGCAGAAGATGCACAGCAGGAGTATGGAGGAGGGGGTTTGTGGGTTTTTGAATAGAGTGCCACAAGGCACAGGGGGACAATTACAGTGCGTGGAAGTTAGAGAAAGATATGGCTCTGGTGCATGAGTTTTGAAACAGAAAACAGGCTGTTGTAACAGCCCTCTTGGTTCACGATGTTACAGAGACAGTAAGGTATGGAGCTAAATACTAGATGGTGAGGTCTTGGTCTCGGGTTACAAGGAGCTGTCACGGGGGGGGGGGGAATGTCTGTCGCCATTTTTTTTGTTCTTGATTTAGGCGCACAACAGAGGGGATGAGAGGCATGAGATTTAGCAACTGCCACTATGTGTTCGAGAGAGAATTTGGGGACATTGAATGCGCAAGTTACTAGGGGGGTATGGGCTCTTGAATTAAACAACGTCTATTGCCTCTGGATTTGATTCCACTGGTCTCCCTATATACATTCTTGTTCGGATCGGTTATTCACCGAGGTAGAAGAAGATCGTTGCGCAGTAGTTGTTGATTTTTTTTTTGTAGTACCCGATTAGTTCTAATACTAGTTTTAACTTGTGTAAGTAAGTTGCTGAATTTGAGCGCAGCTCACCCGGTTTAGCACCCGGGGAAAGTACGGGAGGTCTTGGGTTCGAAACTCCGTGGGAGCGTCTTTGCTTCCCCTCCTTTTTTCTTAAAATCAATACACAATTTTATATTTTTTATATTTACGTGACTATACATTATATCATGTTATTATTATTATTATTATTATTGTTATTATTTTGTTACGAAGTTACGTGACGACATTGCTACTTATTCACGACGTCACAATATCGTAACATAACGTTATGTATATGTACTTTCGTGTTCGTACATATATATATGTACTAGATTTAATTGTTCGTACGTTATTTTATGTCCATATTATAAAACGTGTTATGATTTTATCCGTTTAATATTTAGGGGTATTTCACTTTTGAGGTAAAACCAGTTTTATTGGCAATATTATTCTCTCTCTTATTTATCAGCTCTAGTGGTGGTGCACCTCCACGCATCTCCTCGGGGGCCTCAAAAGCAATAGCTCTCCCCTAAATCGATAGGCTCATGATGTGGTAGACGTCATGCAGAGTGATCGTAATCTCATCGAAAGGTAGGAGAAAGGTGTTGGTGTCCGGCTGCCACCTCTCCACGAAGGCCGATGTCAATGCCAAATTAAAATATCCGTGGGAGCAGTCGTGAAGATACGCTAACCCACTGTCTCTAACTACCTCCTTTTCCCTCTCATGGTTAAGAAGATCAGGACGTCACTTTTCCAGTAAGTGCCTCTAGAAGTGAACGTCAAACAACCACATTCCTACTGATATATACCGGTTTTTATAAGTTTTCATGAGAAAAATTCTATTGTTTATATATACTTTTAAAATCTGCCCACTATTCTATCTTCATTACTTGGTTCATGTTTTATAAACATAAGACAATGAAAATGACAAAATATTAATAGCAAGTTATATCCTAATGATCCATAATTTATAATATAATAATTCAAATTGACAAGTCTAATAAACATTAAGGATAACAATAATATAAAAACAAATGTTAGAGAATACATATCACTTCTCGCCACACATCAAGCGCAACATGTCCACCAAAGCTTTGTAGCAGGCTGACATCTGAAGGACCACTGACAATCGGGACGGACTCCGAAGTGATGTACTAATCAGTGGGTATTCGACCGTCAGCTGGTGCCTCTTCTCCATCGACAGCTGGTGCACCGTCTAGAGCAGGAAAGACTAACTGCTCTTCGACGGTCTGCTGGTCCTCATCATCAGACGCGAGCCACCTCCTCAGTGATATAAACTGTCATAATGAACAGGAGACAAATGAGTGCTCGTGGCAAGCTGTGGAAAGCTAGGAGGAGCAGTAGGAGGGTGGGGAGATGAGGCAGCAAGTTATTGGGATGCAGATGGTCGATCTGCAAGGTTCTTGGACCGCCTCTCCGCCATTTGCTCCCGAGCAGATCTTGTGATCTTCTTTCTCTTGAGAGCCCTAGTAGTAGTAGAATTTGCCAACATTTTTTGTATTTCCTTTCGGTTCATCTGTAAACAAAAATTTAATAAAGTCAGTAGCTTTAACATTATGAGAAGTGTACGGGTTAAAATGTATTATCAGCAAGTGTACTGGTCGGTCGTAGCAAGTTTTCTAGAAAGTATTCCTAGGTTATCGAACCAAGGAGGCAGTGGTTAGTTTAATCTCTAAACTAAATCTAACTATAAACTACAGAAAAATAACAATGATAAATTATGGGTTTGATTGCAGAAATTAAATAAACTAAAATAAAAACAAAAACAATTAAAAGTATGTTTCTAATAAATCTAAAAAGTGAATCTTGGTTTACTACTTCTCCCTAGTTTATCAATTCCCTTCATGAGTGTTTTCTAAATTCTAGATTGTAACCACAGATCTAAATTAATCTAAAACCGGTCCCCCGCAAGATAGATCCTTACTAGCAATTCCCAAATCCTAACTCTCGTTACGAATTTACAAATTAACAAATAGCATTAACGGTTCATCTGGTTTCTAGTCAGCTAATCCCTAGGAATTGCTATCTATAGTTTCACTGGTAATATTCATAAGGTCTAATAAACGCCGCAGTTCTCACTTGTAAGTAATTCATACCAAATAAAACTCAAGCAATAATTAATCACAAGAGAATTCAATAATAAACTAGGAATAAAACTACAATTTATATAGAATTTGTATTTAACAACTCAGGAAGCAAAATAATAAACTAGTTGTCCATAGTAAACCAGAATTCTAACGACTACTCAAACATCGGAGACAAAGAAATAATAACAATAATAAAGAGATTAGAAAACATCACCTAATTGTGGGATGATGACGAATTCAGACTCTGTCTTTGCAGAACTAACTTATTGTTTCCCTCTGTGTGACTAACTGGTCGCGGCTCTCTAGGGTTCTATATTTCGTCTCGTATTTCATCCTCTCGGCAATCAGCATGGAGATGGTGCAGCGTAGTCGCACCGATCTTTTGTGCGGGCAACAAACGTGGTAGCCCAATCAGCAGTCTAGTCAGCTGCTAACTGGGTTATTTTTAATTATATTAACTTTAAATTATTATATCTTTTAAAATATAAGTCTAAAATTAAAAAAAATTACACCATTATCCATCTAAATTCAATCTCTTCAAAACAAGATAGACATGAATATGTTTTGAGAAGTTTAAAATTTTATATTAATTACATGTATATATCCATTTATATATTAATGAGACTTATGATTCATAACATATTTAGTGTATCATTGTAAATACATAACATCATTTTAGTGTATCATAATATCTATTTTAATGAATCATAATATCAAAGTTAATGAATCATATTTTCATTTTAGTGTATCATCATAAACATATAAAAATAAAAACAATTTAAACAATAATACAATACAAAACAATATTTGGTATGTATGAAAAATACACAATTCACCATAGAAGGTTTAAAATACACCATACAACAATACTAATACACTAAAAAAAATTATGATTTTATTAGTTCCAAAGTTTGTTATCTAATTCACCACTTATTAATTAATGAATCATAATATCAATTTTAATGAATCATAATATCAAATTTAATGAATCATATTATCATTTTAATGTATCAACGTAAAGATATAAAAATAAAAAAATTAAACAATAATATAATACAAAACAATATTTGGTATGTATGAAAAATACATGATTCAACATATAAGGTTTAAAATACACCATACAACAATAATAATACGCTACGAAACAATAATAATTTTTATCGGTTCCGATATTTGTAATCTAATTTACCACTTATTAGTTAATGAATGATAATATCAATTTTAATGAATCTTAATATCAAAATTACTGAATCATATTATCATTTTAGTGTATCATTATACATATGTAAAATTTTTTTTTTTTTCAAAGTTGTCAAAACATATCCATGACTGGTTTTGTTTTCAAGAGTTTGAATTTATGTGAATAGTAATATAATTTTTTTTATTTTGGACTTATATATTAAAAGTTACAACCATTTAAAGTTAATATAGTAAAAAGGCAATCTAATCAATAAAATAATCCAATCACCAGCTGACGAATAACAACGGTGCAACCGGCCCGTGACTGCGAATTTGCCCTCGGCAATATAGCTGCTTCTTTATTCTTTTTGTCAGATCAATTTAGAATCTCCTCCAATAATGACGTGGTGATGATGAGATAAAGTCAATAACCTCTCTTTAATTCTCTGCATGTGATCGAGCCCATGTTGAATGTGATGATGGGCGCCGAATTCTGTTCTTTCTGTCGGCCCAATACTGCGCCTTTGAATTCATAAAGGTGTACGTGCATGGCCCATGTTGTTGCTGCAACCAAGCATGTCGGTTTATCAGTTCATCCACGAGAGCAGCCCCTCTACCCACGAACGAATGCATGTGGCCCATCATGTATGTGAATGATGATCTCGTCATGTCAGGCCCTTCTCCGTGTGTGTGTGTAAGTACAGACCATGGCTGACTTGTTTCTGATGTTCATGTGCATGTACTGTAGCCCAATATACGAAGTCCATTCAGAAATAAAATAAAACAAAGCCTATTAAAAACCATGTGTCTCTGTTTATGTCGGTCCAGGCTACTCTGCATCTCTAAAGTTTGTCGGCCCAGCCGTCCACAAATCCGGCAGAAGTCCAAGAGTGCCGGCCCAGGACAAACGCGCCTGCTCCGTTCAAGTCTTTGTCGGCTTCACATCATGGCCAAGCGGCCCATGTCCAGAGCATCCGCCCGCATGAATGTCTTCTCGTGCATGAATGCATGCACTTCCTTTTTTTCTTTAAACATCGGCGCGTTAATAAAGTTTGGTCCGGGTTTATAAATGAGTACACAAATCTGGACCCCTTCCAAAATAGGACATAAAGTTGTGCTGCAGTGTGGTCCAGGTTTGTAAATCTGGACACATACCCGGACCATGCTGTAAATTAAGCAAAATGTCTGTTTTTGTTTCGGTTTGGTCCCGTCTTCATCGTTAAGCCCTTGATATATGTTTCTAGACCTTTTCTTCAGCGTTTTTAACCTGTTTTAGCATTAAACCACAAGTGAGAGAAGTTCTTTACATATAACATAAAATAACGTATAAGTAAGGAATTTATCATATAAACCAATAAAATATTAATCACATTAAGCACATAAATATAGATAAATTCCGCACTTATCAAGAAGTTACAAAACAATCTGTTTTTTAATGTCTGGAACAGACCATCATGCTATACCTCCACAACGGACGAAGGTCAAGCGGACGGAAGTGACAGGTCTGCGGAACAGACGAATACAGTCAACGTCCGGAACGGACTAATAAAAACGGACCCTAACCTGTGCGGACGAAAAAAAAGAACGAACACATTTCCATCTGTTTCTCATATGTTCGGAAAAACGAACGGTCTCTTGAGCTAGACCGCCGCAGACTAACAAAAAATGGATATGTCGTCCATTTTATATTGTCCATAACGAACGATGTAAAACGAACGACATGTGAGTTCCCCATTTTCTGTTCGTCCACTGAAAATGGAATTCAACCGAAAGAGAGCTTTTGAGAGATTTTGGAAGATAGTTTTCATGCGAAGTTGGAAATGAGAGCGTGAGAGAGAGTGTATGGGGTATATATACCCGAAAATTGATTTTATTTTTATGCGACTGCGAACTCTAGAATACTGATTGTATGTCGGTGACAGCAAATTTTGAACATTTGACTGCATTTTCATTGAAACGACTGCGGAAACCTAAAAGCTGACTGCAAAACTCATACGAGTTAAGAGAAACATACATGAAATAGAAAAAGAAAGAAAATGGTGGTCATCGACCTTGCATTGCAGCCCAAGTAATTGCTACTGGCGAATGTATCAATCAATACACATTATACACCGTGGGCATAGATTTTTTCGCATACACTTTACCCTCGGCTGTATACTCATCCATCGATCACAAGTATCTAACGATGGAATCTCTACTCCTGTATCATTTCCTGTACACTGTACAATTATCGTCTCCCAAAATTGAAGCTTTGGTAAATTTATAAATATATATATGATCACACTAGTGAAACTGGTTTGCAAACCAATCTATTATCTGTTGGTTTCCAAGGAAGCGATCATTGGCATACCATCCTCCTCATCCTGCGGTTTCTTCTCCTTGGAGGGGAAGCTACTGTTCCCAGAGACCTCCTTTTTCAACTTATGCTTGTTGTATATCGCCACACCAGCAATCGCTGCATTGTCAACAACAGCTTTTTGTTTTCATCTCTTTCTATATTGTCTTACCCCGAAAAAACAAAACAAACTTTTGTTTACAAAAAAAAGTAAAAACTCTTTACCAATACCATAACCAGTCAAATTGATCAGCGTCAGCTTCGTATCAGCAAAAAGGACAGCGGCTAGCAAGACAACCACCCAATCCTTGACCACACCAGCAACCCGAATAGTTAACGCACTCGTACGAGATATCACCAGGAAAACCGACAAGTTCAGACCAAAAGTACAGATGCAATTAAGTGTCAACACAAGAGGTGGGAAGTTCCATGCTGTCCCAGCAGCATCCATCTTTGGCTTCTCTAGAAGTATCCATGGTATAAACAGGCATATAGCACTACAAAAATATCATATCACAACCTCAGTCTAATCATAAACATAAACATAAACATAAACATAACATAACATAACAAACATAAACATAAACATAAACATAAACATAAACATAAACATAAACATAAACATAAACATAAACATAAACATAAAAGAAGCTAATCTATGGACTTATGATCTGTTTTTTTTAACGTTTACCTGCAGGGACTGACATAATACATGAATGATATAGGGTTCATTTTAAGACCATTTCTTTTAACCAGAATCTCCATGAAGATAAGTCTCAACGCTTCCGCAACCACACCTCCCATCTGGTAAACCACACCTACCCAACTTATGTTGATTTCTCCATAGGACGCGATTACGACTCCGGAACTGATAACTGATATTATCATAAACATTCTGCAGCTCAGTACTTCTAGACCAACAGCTGCACCCACGATGAAGACGGCAACAGGCACTGCAATGTTGAGAACAAAAATGGTCAGAGTTACTTATGGCTACGGGCGGATGAAAGGTTTGTTAAGATTCGATGTTAGTTAAATGCTTACTAGTTGCCTTTAGCATTTGAGCAAATGCGACAGAGATATACAGGTACGCTGAGTTTCCTAGCCAAAGGGTCATAGCGAATGTTGCACCAATCGGAATGACTGATGTGGCGTATCTGAAAATATTTTTTAAAAATCTTGTCAGATTTGGCAATGACAAAAACTATTGAAGCTAACTTCCAATGAGCAATACAATTTGTCATTTCTTTCTATTCCCTGGTGGCAAGGGTTATGTAGGAGATTATCAATTATGACTGCCCCCAGCTATGCCGCTCATTTCCATCTATCTTTAACCTCATTGTTGAAGGTTTTTAAAATTGATCCCAGCATTGGTGAAAGTGATACCTTGCTTTTCCTCAATTTTTTTCTTGTCAGTTCCTAAAAGAGATAACGGAGTATCTGAATTTCATCAATGAGAATCTGAAAGGGAAAACTAATGAAGTGACAGTTATAGCAAACAAAAGGGTCCCGCAAACATGTACTCCCTCCGTCCTGAATTGACCGTCCTGTTTATTATTTGGACTTGTCGTTTGACTTCAATTTTTAACATTAATTTTGAAAATTTAAGTTTTGCATATGATTCCTTACATGATAAACTATATATTACAAAATTTAGTTTTATAAATATTTATTTATATGCTTAATATTGAAGTGGAAAAACGTGCCATAAAGCAAACAGGACGGTCAATTCAGGACAGAGGGAGTACTTAAATATGTTTTGAGATATTTCTACACTAAGCTTCAGCATTTTCCCCTATGTGGTTCTACCTACCTCATCTAATTATTCATGTTAGCCGGCCCCAATAGTTTTGTAAATAAGGCTTCGATGTTGTTGTTGTATGGAAGCTTCCAAATACTATCTATAATCCCTCAAAGCATGATACAACATACATCAGCAACACGTGCCCAGCTTTTCTGGGATCACACTTCAAGCCAGGCAGTACTTGTATTTTTACTTTATAAGAAATACGGAATAAGACACCAATAAACTCCAATAAACTAATCATTTCTCAAAGCCAGAGTCAACAGTCAAAACATATATCAAGCTTGTTTTAATTGCTTTATATCACAATAGTATGCTGGGTATGATAGTTCTTGAATAAGCTTCCATATTTAAAATCTTAGTCTTTTTATCATGAAAAACTAACTAAAAGATTATATAAGAGCTATAACTGAAGCTACTAGCTCTTACATCTCCAAGCTCATTCCTTCGTCAACTTTCAAGATCTGAGAAGGACAAAAAATGAGTTATTAAGTGGACATGATGGTTCAACTGACATGCCTACAAGGTTCAAGACTTGAGTAATACCTTGAAGACTTTGGTGAGAAGATAACATAACACCGAGGAGAAGACCATGTGAAGAAGAGTCAGTGCAACAGGATAAGGGAAATGAACCTCCTTAGAGGACAGAACATACTGCATTCACATATGGCAAGCAATCAAAAAATTAGCCACAATATTTGCACCATCCTTAGCGCGGGTGTCTTTGAGATTTGCATCAATAATGTTACTCGCAGATAGAAGAGGGAGCTAAAACAGGTACTTCACTTAATATGGAAACAAACATCAAAATACTTGGACAAAACTGACATGATGAACACCACAGGTTACTTAAAGAGGCTGTGACCTGTTGTGAGAAGCGCATCAGGTCCAAGATGCTTGCAAAATATTTACATTCCAAAAGTTCTTTGACTAGAAATATTCTCCCATGACCCATCCAACCGAAAATCACAATTCTTTAGAAGATAAAGCAATATCTAAAATTGAAATTATCATAGGAATGGGAAAAGGGCAAATATTTTCCATCCCCCATTTCAGTTCCCCCATACTCAGAGAGCAAATGCCACAACGGTTCAAATTCAAACGTTGATAGAGATGAAGCATCCATAGAATCAAGCAGACTTAGTAAGAGATTTGCAAATATCAGTCCGGAAGCGCGGGAATTCTAGAAAAAAAAATTAGCTAGGGAGGACGACCTTATTGAAGAAGATTTGGCCGCTGGACAAAGCGATATACGCTAGCAGACAGATATAGGTCTGAAACCCTTCATTAGAAGGCTGGTTCTTCTGATCCCCCGACATCGACTTTGATTGAGAGTTCATTCTTGTTTTGTTGTCAAACAAAAAACCAAAGGTTCCCGCGAAGAACCTCAAGATCTCTCACAGAGCGAAGAAGAGGAGTCGCAATGCAATGGCTTATGGCTCCACAATCTACAGATAGAATCTGCGGGTTTCGGGTTGCTTTCTGCTTCAACGAGTGAAGGTGAAGAGACAAAACGAAAGCAGCTTATATAAGCTACTACTGCGTCCACTAGTGGCATGCCACAGGCCTAATCTACTTCCCTGAAGTCAATCTTGCCTTCCGTCAACGGATGGCATGCAGGTTGCAGTAGTTTAAACTTTAAATCAGGATTGGAGGCGATAACCACTAACCGCCAAGGCCGAATATCTTTCCGGAATAAGAATAAGAAAATTGGACAATGAATGTGCAACATGCTCCAATGACGCCCCATGTTCACTTCTATTGAGGAAGACATTACAACGGCCATGGAAACTGGAAAAGGCTCTTTCAGGGACTACAACTGAAGTGGACAGCTCAACTACTCCCGGTTCTGTTCGTGACATCCTTTTTCCCTTCTCTTAGAAACAAAAACATCACCTCAGAGAGCACCAACTTCCACACAATTCTAGGCGGAGCCAAATTGGACGCTCAACGTCACCTTTTTATTCATATTTTGGGAAATTTCACTAAATATTATTCCATGTACCCTTACTTTTCATTTTTTTATCTAAATAATATTTATTTTTGGGTTGAATAGTAGGGTTAGAAATGAAAAAAAATATATCAAAAAGCTAGAATGATAGATATTGTTGGACAAGAATCCCACCCTAAAACGACAAATATTAATTGACGGAGGGGTATTAAACTTTGAAAATTTACGATAGAACAATATGTTTTTAAAATTACATATAAATAACAATGAATTTTAAATAATGTCATCTAATAATATTTTGTCTCATATTTTGTTAACGGCTGTATTAATATCCATGTTATAGAGGTATTTTAGACTTTTTCAAACTATATTGACGAAGCAGTTAGCAAAATATGAGACATAGTGTTATCTGTTGAAATTTTAAAGCTCGGTGTTATCTTGTGCACTTTTAAAAATATAGTGGTATACCATGAATTAAACTAAAAACTTAGTGGTATTTAGTGAAATTTTCCTAATATTTTTACATAATATAATTTACCATATACCATTAAACTTTTGAAAATTTACGATATAATAATATGTTTTTAAAATTACACATGATACAATAAGTTTTAAATAATTTCATTAGATAACATTTGTCTCATATTTTATTAACTGCTTCATTAATATCCTTGAAAATGTCTAAAATATCTATGTTATAGAGGTATTTTAGAATTTTTCAAAGTATATTGACGAAGCAGTTAGCAAAATATGAGACATAGTGTTATCTGGTAAAATGTTAAACCTCGGTGTTTATCTTGTGCACTTTTAAAAACATAGTGGTATATCATGAACTAAGTAAAAACTTAGTGGTATTTAATGAAATTTTCCTACTATTTTTACATAATATATAATTTATTAAATTATTTCTTTAAATTTATATAGAATAAGTACTTGTATAGTTATTTTTTTAATTAACATTAGACTATTTTAATTGTTCAGTGCTATAAATGCAAGTAATAAAATGTACTTAAAATATTTTTGATGTTATCTGAGTGTCTTATGTTTTACATTTGTATTTTATACTTATAATTTGAACTTAAACTCGGTTTTTAAATATAAATTGTGTCTATGTTTAAAGTCAAGTTGATGAGTACTAATTATCACCCCCATGTTTGTCGTTGTTTTATAATGGTCCCCCCACCCCCTCGGAGCCTAAATTATGGCTATTTTTGTCCAACCCGAAAATCCGACCCAAACCCAACCCATAAATAACGAGTATGGTTAAGTTTATTGACTCATTTAATTTTTGGGTCCAATATAGGTTACCTATTAAATATATGGGTTGGGTATGGGTTAATAGTTCTAACCCGAATTCAACATGACCTGTTTTACTTAATTAATTAAAAATAAATATATTGATTAATATGGAAAGATGTTACTTAAATATGTATTAATTATATAACTATTAGTATAATAGTAAACAAAATACTATCCCTTCTTTAGGCCCACACATTTCATTTTTTTTAAATCCAAATACATTCTCTGGGCCATTCATATCCATCATTCACTTTTTGTTTGAAAACCTAAATACTATGTCATTCATTTTTGCAGTCGTACAAACTCCAGCGGATATGGGTTAAGATTATTGATCTATTTAACAGAATGTTAACATTTGGAAAACGTAAGTTTAGGGCTACATGTATATGTAGCCAAAGATGGCTACATTTACTGTACAACCAACAATGAAAACATGTATAATGAGTAAAGAAAACTTGTACAATAAACAATTATACTAAAAGTGATATTTTATGTACAACATTTATTATATAAGTAATGTATAGGTATTATAGGTGTAAATATATTGTACGGTTTTCTTCTACTATATATACAGGTAATGTAGCTATCTTTGGTTGGCTATATGTGGGTGTAGCTGTAGCCAAGACTTGTTGACAAAACGACACACAATGATTAGAAATAAATGACCGTCATGTGTATGCTTTTAGGGACGATTAATCATTTTGTATAAAAACAAGAGTATTTGTATTTAAACAGTGACATATTGGGTTTGGTTCAATGATTTTATATGGGTTAGGTATGGGTTGAAAATTTGTAACCCGATTATTTTTGGGTCGGGTATAGGTATGCAAATGGGTGAGCTTCAACCCGACCCATCAACCTGAATAGCCACCCTGCCTCCACCCTTACCGAGGGGTTAAAATTTTTGCTATTAGAGATGCATATACTTAATATACATTTAACAATTAAAATATGTATATTAAATAAGTAGAAACTATACTATGAATTATTCTACTAAATTACAACTTTTGAACATATAGTTTTTTTTACTGCCAAATTCTTGCCTACAACCTACTGTAGCTAGGATGGCTCTGGCTACATCCTTGGGAGGAGGGGGAGCGCGCGTGCAACAAATTCTGTTTTTTTTCTTTCTCGCGCGATACTTACGTTTAGGAACTTTAGTTTTCCTTTTTTTTTAAATATTTATTATTTTTCCTACTTTATCATAAAACTTTGAATTGTTATAACTTTTAATATTTAAGTCTAAAATGAAAAAAAAAATATCATTGTTACCTAAATTCAAGTTCTTCAAAACAAGACCAGTCATGAATATGTTTTGACAACTTTTTTTAAAAAATATTTTTACATGTATACAATGATACACTAAATTGACGATGTACATGTTTTAGTGAACATTTGTACAGGTTTTAATGTGACGATGTACATGTTCAAATGTAAGAATGTACATGTTCAATTATGAGAATGTATATGTTTAATGAACATCTGTACATGTTTGTATGACCGGCTGTACAAGTGTTATTCCTTATATGTACAGATTTTAATTTAAGGATGTACAATTTAATTATTCGTACAGGTTATATGACTATCTATATGTTTTTAATGTGAGGATGTACATGTTTTTACGTGAGGATGTACATGTTTTAGTGAACATTTGTACAGGTTTGTATGACAATCTATACAAGTTTTTTTTACGTTATGTGCTCCATATGTAAAAATAATTTTTTTAAAGTTGTCAAAATATATCCATGATTGGTCTTGTTTTGAAGAGCTTGAATTTAGATGGACAATGATATAATTTTTTTTCATTTTGGACTTATATATTAAAAGTTACAACCATTTAAAGTTTTTTTGATAAAAAAGAAAAAAAATTAAAAAAAGAAAACAACGGTACTACGCGTGTAAGTAAAAAAAAATGGAGTCGCCCGCCCAGGATGTAGCCAATTTGGCTACAGTTGGTTGTAGCCAAGACACGCCGTTTTTTACTATACAGTCGTCGGCTCATTCTAACTTTTAAATTTGTTTTCTATCTTATTCATTCCACGTTTTAGTACATTGCAACCTAAATCTGGTTCATTCTAAGCTAAAATCTAGTCCAAAGTAGTCCTCTAAATATGCATGCATGATGTTGTGATTGCAAATTGAGGTGAGAAGTTTTAAATGAGGAAGAACCCACCATTTCAAGAAGATGTTCTTAGAGATTAAGAAGGCTTGAAGTCACCGGTGGTGATAACAACCAGAAAGACAAGATTGTGGGTTCACTTTCTTAATAGGGCTTATGCTGAAGTTGTTTACTAATTAATATATAGTAATATTTTGGTGATGAGATTTCTAGGGAAGTTCAAGAAGCGCGAATACTATTGTGCATGCTTTAACAACCTTATTTTTTATGACATGATCAACCTTACCGTTGTTCATAACATAAGAAAATGATAAGAAAGTTTGTTAAAAGATAATTAAATAGAGTTGCTTAAGTAATAGAAGGGTCGTTCACTTTGGAGAGTTTAGGAAAGGAAAACGAATTCATTACCATTTGTGGTCATTTGTTTAAACAATTTTTCTTATTTTCAGGAAAGGAAAAGAGAATGGATTACCTCAAATCTCTCTAAATTAATTCCCCACCTCACACTAGAGAATGAGATTCCTTTACCTTGTATTATTTTACCATTGACCGTTGGATGTTAACCGGCATTTGGTGACCATTGACCGGTGGCTGCTGAACATTAACTGGTGGCTTCATTTTTTTCCCGCACAAACAGAACAATCAAAAGTAATTCTTTTTTACTTCTCTTTATTCAAGCTTGAAAGCTAGTCACTTTAAGTCCTTTGTCCTCATTTAAGCCTAAAAGAGGAAGGTCTTGTTGTTGTATTCAACCCATATGTGATGCCCTCGTTGCAAGTCTAACATCCGAGTCCCATGGATCTCCTTGGTAGGTGTCAGGTATCCCATCCCGACACGGTCCCGGGTCATCTCTAATACCATTTGTAACACCCTATATGAGAAACTGTCCAACAAACTAGTTCTCAAGTCATTTGGGCTTGAAAACTAGCCTTTGTAAGCCTGTTGTGCTAACTTGAGCTTAAAGTGGAAGACTGGGTTGTAGTCAATTCATATATATCCTTATACTACTCATATCCCGATGTGGAATGGGATATCACAATTCAGTTGTCATGACACTTGAAAATATGTTAGAAAACGAAAAAAGTAATCCACCAATATCAAAACCGTTAGCTAAGAAACTCACATCAACCATCATTTCCAAATATAGACCTCTTTTGGGGAGATAGCGTATGTGTTTTCTTTCCGGTTCAAAATGTTTGCTAGTGTTTGGTAACCTTCTGCTTCTTCACATCATTTTCTTCTTCCTAGATTCTCCTCTCTCCTAGCGTCTCTATCTCCACAGATCAATGTTTGATATTCTTCTCGCCTTATCTTTACATTGCTACCTTGTTGTTTCTCTCGTGACTTCTCTCCTCTGTTATGGGAATAAATTATAGATAAGTGTTACTTATTGTCACCAAATTACTTCACACAGTCACCACAGTCGACAACAGGCTACAAGCCCCCCAGCCGCTGGTCGGCAAGAGAACCCACAACCGACGAGTAGCTAGAGCCTGTACAGCTGCTCGGTGGCTCTATTTAGGGGAAGTCGTGGGGCGGCCCAAATTTGTTTTTTTAGTTATCTAACATTGATTTTCTTTTCTGACTGCATCAACCAACGACCCCAAACCAAAAACCATAAAAATAGGTCAAGTCAATGACGACATTATAAAATATATAACGAGTTAAAAAAAAGATTAACATACACCACACACCTTAAAACCACCCTAGGAAATTTAAAACATCGAAGACTTATTTTAGGGGATTGTAGTGAAGGGATTGGGGTCGCCACAAACTCTAAAAATCGATCGAGTCAAGGGAGACATTATAATATAATGAGTTAAAAAAATTACCCTACTCACACCCTAAAAACCACCCTAGGAAAGTTAAAACGTCTAATGACCCTAAACCCTAAAAATATGTCGAGTCAGTGGTGACATTATAAAGTATATCACGACTTAAAAAAAGATTTCCTGACAACACACACCCTAAAAACCACCCAAGGAAATTTGAAACGTTGAAGGCCTATTTTAGGGTTTGTAGTTGAGGGTTTAGAGTCTAACGACCTCAAACCGTAAACCACAAAACGTAGAAATCTACCAAGTGTGGTGATATTTATAAAGTATAGAACGAAAGATTACCCTACACCACACACCCTAAAAATCACCATGGGAAAGTTGAAATGTTGAAGGCTTATTTTAGGATTTGTAGTGAATGGATTAGGGTCTTTGTCGGAGGAAATATATGTATATGCAGATCAATATCACAAAATATGGGCAAGTGGACCCAATCGAAGTAGTAGATAACGAGTGTCGTTCCACCAGGAAATTGATTCTATTTCCCTAGTTTCGGTATTCGGTAACGGAATAATAAATGAGTAAAGGGGGGGGGTTTAGCCGGCGGCAAGCTTAATGATTTTGTTCAAGAAAAACTGCAACTTAACTATGGAAACTAAAATTGGTTGTTAAGGGTTTTGGATGGAAAGCACCCTAGGATGGTTATTCTCACCTAAATACACCCCAACTTCACTCATAAACCCAATTCACTCAAATTGTCTATTTGGACTATTGTAATGACCTTCCAAATCATGGAAGAGCCAACTCTTACCTAGATACTCTCAACTCTCAAATCAAGAGGAGTTCAAATCATCAGATAGCATTAATTACAAGTCCACATAAATAGCCCCAAATTTCACCAACTAATCAAGCTAGCACAATCTAGGGTTCCTCTCTCTTCTAGGTCACAACCCCCAACTCAAAGTCTTGTGTTGTTGGGAATCACCATAAATGCCATAATTGATCAAGTTAAAGCATTAAATGAACAAGAGAGAGAAAACAATCATAATTAATGAAGCAAGGGTTTACAAGCTAGTTGAGGGATTCAAGTTCAAATCCCCATCCCAAGTGCTAAATAGTTCTACTCAGCCATAAAGATACATAAAAGAGAGAGAGAGAGAGAGAAAAAGCCATTGATGAAGGTGGTTGAGCTTGGAGAAGGTGAGCTCTCTTCTTCTTCTTCCTTCTCTTCTTCTTCTTCTTCTTTTCTCCCTCAAAATCGCCTCTCTCTCTCCTTGTTTAGGTCTTTTGGTGTGTAGAAGTGTAAGATAGTGAAAAAGCCTCAAAACTGGCATTAGTAGAAATTTCCGCGTCCGACGGTCCCGCGGGTCGGTCGGCCTTCTGGAGACGAGGCACGTGACCATTTTTAAGTTCCGACCGACCCAGTGTGGGTCGGTCCAATGGGTCGGTCCGATGCAGAGACAAACTTCTGCTCCAGGAGCTTCCGACCGACCCAGTGTGGGTCGGTGGGTCGGTCGACTGCAGAAAACATTTTTCTCTAACTTGCGCGGGGCCTAGAATCTTCGTTACGGCTCGGAATTGCTCCCCGTTTGCGGCGTTGGAAAGCTTGAAGGATGGGGAAGCTGTTGGTGCATGCCACTAGCTCTAAAATGGGTCAAAAGTATGCTCAAGGTGAGCTTTTACCTATCAAAAGATCAAACTGTATAAGTTCACTATTAATCACAAAAACACTCTATTAAGTGGTGAAATAGGCTATACACCAAATGAAATGAAGGTGTATAAAGGCATTGAAACATCATTATTTCACCACTTATCAACTCCCCCACACTTATCTATTTGCTTGTCCTCAAGCAAAAATTTGCTAGGAACCCACAATAAAAAGGAATATTTAAAGCAAGCAAGTGTCTAGATGAACTCTTGAATTCAAGTGAGCAAAATTTGTGAAACATCTCAAGAGGAGTGCAACCGACCTTCTCGTGGTGACATGGGTGTGCTTAGGGTAAATAAAAAATATAGAGTTTTGGGGTATGATCTAGAGTGCTTCCAAGTTCTTAGAGATTTTTGGAACTTGGAGAACTTTTACCATGGCCAACTTCTCTCAAGAATGGGCATTGAGGAAAAACAAAAGGAAAAATAGAGATTTGCATTTGATTCACTTTTGCAACAAGAGATGAGAAGAGATGGTTTGGCATTTTGCCTTTCTTTAATGAACACTCAACTCTCATTTGTTGGTTACCTATGGTGTCTCTCAAGTTCCTATATAAATATTTTTCACAAGGAAGCACCCCTTAGCAATCCCTAGATGAGAAGGTAGAAAGAACCCCTAAGCAATAAAAAATCACCAAGAGAGGGGTTTATGGAAGCACCGCAAACAATTGCTCCTCAAGAGAGATCTTTTTGAAAAACAATCAGTGAAGAATTCTAAAAATTCATGGAGACACTTGCTTACTATAAATGTAATTTCTACATGGGAGCTGTAGATACGTATAGGGAAATTGAGTAGTGCACCAAAAAGAAAAGTCGTTTCCCCCACACTTGAATGGGACAATGTCCGCATTGTTCGAAGCAAAACTCAAGGGAACACAAACAGAAGACCTTTTCGAAGCACTTAACATAGAGTACAAAAGTTTAGCGCAGTATGTAAGTGTGTAGGCGTGAGAGAACGAGGACTCCCCTGAGAAGGTGTGAGTGGTGGATCAAATTCCCCCACACTTGTGAGTGTCCGGGGCGTTGAAGCGCTAGGAAAAATTTGCAAGAGTTCCTCTTGCATGTGGCCTTACTCACCCTTGAGGAGCGCTTGCGTTCAATGTGTATATCTACAATGCAAGGCAAAAAGGAAACTAGGCGCACTCGTAATTCCGAAGAATTCGCAAAAAGGCCATAATTAGTAAGCAAAATGGGGCTCATACATGAGTCCTGAATCATATAATCCGAAAGTGCATTAAAGAAAATAAGAAAGTGCTACAAAGCGAGAGTGCTGAATGTAATATCGAAGATGAAACAGCAGCAGAAGGAGTCTAAAAAGTGCAAGAATAATGACAATCCACATTTTGCATAAAGAACTACTGGGGAGGGGGGTGGCCATGTGCCATCTGCTCCTGAAGGGCGCGAATCTGCTCCGCCATCAGACGCTGCTGCTCAGCAACCAGGCGCTGGTGCTCAGCCACCTGACGCTGGTACTCTTGAAAGCGCTCCTCGGATACAACGCCGGTCGGTGGGGGAGGAGGGAGGAGCAGGAGCGGAGCGGCACTAGCAGAGGCACCCGAGGAGGACGCCCGAGCCGTCTGAGCGTCTTCCTTGTACCAGCTATCTGCGCGCTGAGTGAACCCAAACCTCCTCATAGTGTGCGCCCCGATCAACTCCATGGGAGGACTGGCCTGAAGCCCAGCAGTCGGCAGCCCCAGCCGGGCAATCTGCTGCTGAATGAAGAAGGGGAACCCCAGGTGCTGGGTGTCCTTCTTGGCGATGATGTGGAGCAGATGCCGGAACATCAATCCGGAGAGGGACATCGGCTCGTCAGTGATGTCCGGAGTCAGCATGTAGTCGACGAGGAAACAGTCCGTCGCATTAAGATCTTTGCTGTCACGCGGATGGATGTTATGGCGGAGCAGTGCCAGCAAGACTCTCTTGACCGGATCAGTGACCATGTTGAGAGTCATCGTGACTCTAACATCAGTCCCCGCCTGGTTCTTCTTTCGGCGCTGAACGGGGAGAGTGGCCAGGTAGTGCTTCCTATGGTCGTCCTGCTCGTGGGAGGTAATCCAGGAGCGGTGGGTCACATCCTCCCAAGGCACCTCAAGGAAACGCTGGAAGGTGTCTTTGGTGATTTCGATTGGTTGCCCCCCAACATAGGAAGAGACCGTCCGCTCATGGCGATCCACCGTGGCATTAGCGTAGAATTCGTAAATCTGGCTGGGGAAGTATTCCCCGCCCATGCTCAGCAGACAGCTCCACTGGAGAGGATCGAGGACGGCGCGAAGCTGAAGTGTATCAATGAGTGTAGGGTCCACCGTCCTCTCCCGCACGATTTCCTTTCGACGTGGGGCATTGTACCATGCCCGGGCAGCTTCATTGAGGAATCGGCCATCAAGGAGACCGGCATTGGCGGCTGCCCTTCGAGTGGCACGTCGGTTTCGGTGGGCCATTGTTCTGCAAAAAGGAATAAAGACAAAAGAGAAACAAAAGAAGAAAAAAAACAAGTGGTGTGAAGTTAGAATAAAAAGAGGAAGAATACTAAGCATTTGGGCAAAGAATAAGCATGAAGCACAAAGAAGAGCAAAAGTAATGGTACGTTGCTAGAACAATTTCGGCATGGTTTCCCTTGTTTTTCTTCCCTTTCCCCGGTTCTAAGAACCTCCACAAATTAGCCCGAAGGCTGTCATTTACATAGAGAAGCATCCCAATAGCACCAACCCATCACAAAGCACAAAAAAGTACCAAGCAATTCAATAAGTCATCCCATTTCGCATAGTTTGAGAACCCTCACTTCTCACTCATGAAAGTTCATTGCCTTATGTAGTCTATCAATTGAAGAGCAAAAAGAGTTGCTAAGCAACCCGCCACATTAGTATGGTACTAGCATTATGAATTGTAACAACAACATTGCGCATTGGATAAACTTCAAGCGAGAGCATCTAGTATACCAAGTGTGCTAGCACCAACAACCAACTACAATTTCTAGACCAATTCCACACACCAAGCCCAACATTATCAATTGTAAGCATTGACATCATTGAATCATTCACAATTCATCCAAGTATGCCACAACATGATATATTAGGTGAGATTTAATGTAAAGCACTAAGTGTACCCATATCATGTCACCACCATCAAAAAGCCACATTGTCTAGCCCAATTTCACACACAAAGCCTAACACTATCAATTAAAAACATTTGCACCATCAAAGACCCCACAATTCAAAAATTCCACCCAAGGCCTTGTTTGGTTCGGCCACAATTTGCCCCAAAGTGGAACTTGCTCAAAAACTGCAAGAATTGAAAAGTTAAGGTTAGAAAATCATACCTTAGTGCTTTGTAGGAGATTGGAGCAAGAAATTTGAGAGATTTGGGCACTAAATCGGTTTAAAACCGAATTGGGGAAAAATGGTGAATTAGGGATTGAGGGGGCTGGGGTGGTGTTTGGGTCGTGGCTGGGGTCCGGTGCGGCTGGGGCACGCGACGGTCGTCGGAGGGGACTGGGGTGGCGGCGGCGGTCGTCGGAAGTAGGGGCTGGAGGTGTGTGGGCGGGTCTGCGCGAGAGAGGGAGAGTGAAGGAGTAATGGCGATGGAGGGTGGTGTCGGTGCGCGAGGAAAAGAAAGAAAGAAGGAAGAAAGGAAAGAAGAAAGAAAGAAAGAAAACGCCGCGTTTTCTTCTCTTTTTTTTTCAAAATTTTCGACCCCCGACCCAACCTAGGGTCGGTCGGTGGGTCGGTCTTTAACAGAGCAGGATTTTCGAAATTTTTCGACCCGACCGACCCAACATAGGGTCGGTCGGTGGGTCGGTCTTCAACAGAAAGAAATTTTTCAAATTTTTCGACCCGACCGACCCACCATAAGGTCGGTCTGTGGGTCGGTCTGTTACAGAGACCAATTTTTTCAAAGTTTGGAGCCGACCGACCCATCTAGGATCGGTCCTAGGGTCGGTCTTTGACAGAGGCTCCCCAAAAAGAGATGTTTTCTTGCCCAAAATGCTTATTTTCATCCACAACCAACTTAAACATGCAAAAACACGCAGAAACACACCAAAACAAAGCTAAATTAACAAACAAATAATGCACACGAACGATAGCATGAGAGTTGTCCGGGTTGCCTCCCGGAAAGCTGCCCGTCTTTTTACGGTCTTTGGCTAGACCATTGTGAGGGTTAGATCAAACCTGGGGCTCTTGTAAGTAGAGAGGACGTGTCTCCACCTTCTCGATATCGCCCCTAGGTAATGCTTCAACCTAGACCCGTTGACCATAAATGTCTCACCCTTCACATTCTTCAGCTCAATCGCACCATATGGGGTTACCTTGGTGACGGTGAATGGTCCGACCAATGTGACTTGAGCTTACCCGGAAAAAGCTTCAACCTCGAATTGTAGAGCAATACCCGGTCTCCCTCATGGAACTCCCGCCTTAAGATCATCTTGTCATGCCACCTCTTGGCCTTCTCCTTGTAAATGCGGTTGTTCTCATAGGCTTCCTCCCGGAATTCCTCCAGTTCGGTGAGTTGAAATTTTCTCTTGTCGGCGGCACCCTTGAGATCAAAGTTTAAGGCTTTCACAGCCCAATAGGATTTGTGCTCCAGCTCAACGGGTAAGTGGCAAGCCTTGCCGAAGACTAGACGGTATGGAGACATCCCGATGGGAGTCTTGTATGCTGTCCGGTAAGCCCATAGAGCATCGTCTAGTCTTAAGGACCAATCCTTCCTGGAGGAGTTTACCGTCTTCTGTAGTATCCATTTCAGCTCCCTATTTGTCACCTCGGCTTGCCCATTTGTTTGAGGGTGGTAAGGCAAGGATACCTTGTGTCTCACTCCGTATTTTTCCATTAACGCCTCAAACTGTTTGTTACAGAAGTGAGATCCCCCATCGCTGAGAATCGCCCTAGGCACCCCAAACCTTGTGAAGATGTTTTTCTTTAGGAACTTGGTCACCACCTTGGCATCATTGGTGGGAGATGCAATGGCTTCCACCCATTTCGTGACATAGTCCACCGCCACCAAGATGAAGAGATTTGAGTGGGAGGAGGGGAATGGACCCATGAAATCAATGCCCCATAAATCGAAGGGTTCGACCTCGATCATTACATTAAGTGGCATCTCGTGCTTCCGGGATATGTTTCCTAGCATTTGGCACCGGTCGCAAGCAGCTACAAAGGAGTGGCAGTCCTTGTGAAGCGTTTTCCAAAAGAATCCGGACTGTAGCACCTTAGCTGCTGTCCTGGCTGGCCCGTGGTGCCCTCCTGCCTCAAGAGAGTGGCAATGGGTGAGGATGCTCTGAACTTCATCTATGGGTATGCACCTCCTAATCATCCCATCGGCACAGACTTTGAATAGGTAAGGGTCATCCCAAAAATAATGCTTGACGTCGGCGAAGAATTTCTTCCTCTGCTGGTATGTCATTTCGTATGGCACTACTCCCCTCACCAGGTAGTTTGCGATGTCGGCAAACCAAGGATCACCGGTTTCTCCAATTGTGAACACGGTCTCATCCGGGAAGAGCTCATTGATAGGGGTACCATCATCCGGGGTCTCCATGCGAGACAAGTGGTCAGCAACAACGTTTTGAGTGCCCGGTTTATCCCTAATCTCAATCTCAAATTCCTGCAGCAATAGAATCCATCTCAAGAGCCTCGGTTTAGCGTCTTCCTTGGTGAAGAGATACTTGAGAGCTGAGTGGTCGGTATGAACAATCACCCTGCTCCCAAGAGATATGAGCGGAACTTATCTAATGCAAAGACCACCGCTAGGAGCTCCTTCTCAGTCGTGGCATAATTTTTCTGAGCATCATTGAGTGTTTTGCTTGCATAGTAGACAGTTCTAAGAATTTTCTCCCTTCTTTGACATAGGGCTGCTCCCACCGCATAGTCGCTTGCATCACACATTACCTCAAAAGGGAGGCCCCAATCCGGTGATACCACTATCGGTGCTGAGACGAGGCACTCCTTGAGAGTGTGGAAGGCTTTTAGACATTCTTCAGAGAATTTAAACTTTGCATCTTTTGCTAAGAGGTCACACAGAGGTTTGGAGATTTTGGAGAAGTCCTTGATGAACCTTCTGTAGAACCCGGCATGGCCAAGAAAGCTTCTAATGTCTTTAACCGAGGTAGGTGGTGGCAGCTTCTCTATGACTTCGACCTTGGCCCGGTCGACTTCAATCCCATTGGAAGAGATCTTGTGCCCGAGGACGATCCCTTCTCTCACCATGAAGTGACATTTCTCCCAATTGAGTACTAGATTGGTTTCCTCACATCGGGAGAGAATGGCGTCCAAGTTCTCTAGACAAGAGTCAAAATTGAGCCCGAAGACCGAGAAATCGTCCATGAAAACTTCCATGCTTTTTTCAATAAAGTCGGAGAAGATGGCCATCATACACCTTTGGAATGTTGCGGGAGCATTGCATAATCCGAAAGGCATTCTTCTATATGCGAATGTCCCGTAAGGGCATGTGAATGTGGTCTTCTCTTGATCTTCCGGGGCTATGGGGATTTGGAAGTACCCCGAGTAGCCATCAAGAAAGCAATAAAAGTCTTGTCCGGCTAACCTCTCTAGCATTTGGTCGATGAAGGGCAGGGGGAAGTGGTCTTTCCTTGTAGCCGTGTTCAACTTCCGGTAGTCGATGCATACTCTCCAACCGGTTGTTGTCCTTTGGGGAACCAGCTCACCCTTTTCATTCGACACCACCGTGATCCCTCCTTTCTTTGGTACCACCTGAGTCGGGCTCACCCATTGACTATCGGATATGGGGTAGATGATCCCGGAGTCGAGTAGCTTTAGGACCTCCTTCTTAACTACCTCCTTCATGTTCGGGTTGAGCCGCCTTTGAGGTTGAACAAGTGGCTTGTAGTCGTCCTCCATGAAAATTCGGTGAGTGCACAAATGTGGAGCAATACCCTTGATGTCTGAGATGGACCACCCAATAGCTCTCTTGTGGTCTCGAAGCACCCTCAACAAACTGTCTTCTTGTGCTCCTGTAAGAGAGGAAGAAATAATAACAGGAAGATCACAAGGTTCAGTTAGATAAGCATATTTTAAATGAGAGGGTAAGGGTTTCAACTCCACGGTGGGAGGCTTCTCAACCGAGGGGGGTAGCCTTTGTGCAGTGCGCTCCAAGGGCTCCGGTGGTGGGTAGTGTGTCCGGTATGGCATTGACCTCTTGTCTAATGCGGCGACCATCTCTCTACCTCCGGTTCATCTTCCCGGTCTCCACAAGTATCAGTCAAAGCGACGGTGAGAGCATCATAATCAAAACAAGAAGAGTAATTATCTTGCAAAATTGAGTCAACAATATCTATGGCAAAAGCAGCTTCCGCATGTGCGGGTTTTTTCACTACCTTAGACATGTCAAACTCAAGTTTTTCATCATGAAACCTCAAGATAATTTTTCCATTTTCCACATCTATTAAGGTCCTAGCAGTTCGCAAGAAGGGGCGACCTAATATCAGTGGTACTCTAGCATCCTCCTCCATATCAATAACGATGAAATCAGCCGGGAAAACAAAAGTCCCTACAGTCACTACTAAATCCTCAACTTTCCCTTTCGGGAAGACCAATGACCTATCAGCAAGTTGCAGTTGCATAGCAGTGGGTGCACACTCGCCAATCCCAAGTTTATTAAAAATTGAAAGCGGCATGAGATTTATACTTGCACCTAAATCACATAATCCACTACCACAATTTATATCACCGATAGAGCAGGGGATTATAGGCAAACCGGGGTCTCCGAGTTTTGGAGGGGGGTTCCGCAGTAGGACCGCCGAGATCTCCTCGGTGAGTTGCACCGTCTCCGCACCAAGTGTTGCTCTCTTGTTAGCAAGAATGTCTTTCATAAACTTGGCGTAGATAGGCATTTGTTTCAAAGCATCTGCAAAAGGAACATTAATTGTTAGCTTGTTGAAAATGCTTAAAAATTTCCCAAATTGTTCATCTAGATTTTTCTTTTTGAGTCTATTTGGGAATGGAAGAGGTAGTAAAGGTTTAGCAAGAGTAGAAGGGGAAGATGATTCAGGAGACTCCTTCTCCTTGGAAGTATTTTTCGGTTGAGAAGGAGCTTCCTCAACAATCTCTTGTTCTTCCTCTTGGCGATCTTGAATTTCTTCATTGTGATTCTCTTGGCTCTCATGATCAGCTTGTGGAGATGAAGTTTGAAGGGGGACCACTTCTCAATGTTACCGCTTTGGCCTCTTCCCTCGGGTTGGGCTTTGTTTGACTTGGAAAGGTGCCCGGTGGCCTTTGGGAGAGTTGTTGAGATATTTGACCAAGTTGGGTTTCAATGTTTTTGTTGAATGCCGTTTGATTAGCATTGAAAGCCTCTTGTTCCGAGAACTTGGTCTTTGCGGTGACAATGAAATCCGCCATGAGGTTTTCCAACCTTGAAGTCCCACTAGAAGAGGAGGAGGGGGACCCTTGTTGTTGTTGTTGATGTTGGAAGCCCGGAGGAGTTCCTTGTGGCCTATACCCATATTGAAAGTTTGATGGTTGGTTTTGGGCTTGAGGTCTATACCCTTGAGAGTTGTTGAAGCTTTTGTTTGGTTCTCCTTGGTTTGGGTCATTTCTCCATGAAAAATTAGGATGGTTCCTCCATGGCGCATTGTTGTTGTTGTAAGCTCGGTTGCCTATGAAGTTCACATCCTCTTGTTGGTTCGTGTTCAGCTCCCCTTCACAACGTCGAGTGTCGTGGGGACCCGCACATATGGCACATCCTTCCGAGGATTGACCGGAAGATGAAGAAGCTATAGATTTGACAATTTCGGTTTGAGCGGTAGCTAGCTTCTCTACCATCTTCGTGAGAGATGAGATTTGAGCTGAGAGATGATCGGTGGGTTGCACATTGAGGAGGCCAGCTGCTCTTGGTACTCTTCCCTTGGCTCTAGACCATTGCCTTGTGTCATTGGTCATTGTTTCTAGGAGTTCTATTCCTTCCTCGGGAGACTTTGTCATGAAGCTCCCTCCCGCGGAGGAATTAACAAGTAGGCGGTTGGAGTCGTCCAGCCCATTGAAGAATGAGAGACACAAGGATTGGTCATCTAGACCATGATGGGAGCAATTCATGAGCAGCTCCTTGAACCGGTCCCAAGCATCGTACAAGGTCTCACCCGGCTCTTGGTAGAATGTATTTATTTCGCCAATTAATTGCCTTGTCCTACTTGTGGGGTAGTATTTGGCAAGGAATTTGCTAGCCATTTGCTCCCATGTTTCGATAGAATTTGATGGGAGACTACGGTACCATCTCAAAGCTGAGTCGGACAGTGAGTGGGGGAAGAGTTGTAGCCGGATCCTCTCGTTTAGATTTCCTGTTTTACCGAAGGAGTTGCAAAAATCCACGAAGACGCTCAAGTGGTTTGGAGCATCATCCGGATTAGCCCCACTGAATTTTCCTTGGTCCCGGATGGCGGTGATGAAATGGGTTTTGAAAGTCCATTGAGCCGCTTCAGCCTGTGTTAAGGTTGGAAGAACTATTGCTGAGGCTCTCCCTTCGGTGTTTGGTCGGTGGTAGTCCTTGAGAGGTCGGTGTTGGCCTTGTGGTTGTTCATCCCCATGACCATTGTTTCTACATGCGGGTCATTGTCCGCCATGGCAAGTGTTTTCAAGTTTCTTCTAACTCTTCTTAGAGATCGTTCGAGATCAGGCCTCGGACTAGCAAGAGGAGAGTCGCTAGAACGGGTACTTGGCATACACAAGAAGAGCAGAGGGTACCTAAACAAGCTTGCCCACAAACAATACTAAATATTAGAGGTAGGTAAAATAAAAGGAACTAAAGAAAACTAAAATAAATAAAACCGGTATACCGAAACTGGGGAAACTGATAGAGACTATCAATTTCCCCCAGCGGCGCCAAAAACTTGTCAGAGGAAATATATGTATATGCAGATCAATATCACAAAATATGGGCAAGTGGACCCAATCGAAGTAGTAGATAACGAGTGTCGTTCCACCAGGAAATTGATTATCTATTTCCCTAGTTTCGGTATTCGGTAACGGAATAATAATATGAGTAAAGGGGGGGTTTAGCCGGCGGCAAGCTTAATGATTTTGTTCAAGAAAAACTGCAACTTAACTAAGGAAACTAAAATTGGTTGTTAAGGGTTTTGGATGGAAAGCACCCTAGGATGGTTATTCTCACCTAAATACACCCCAACTTCACTCATAAACCCAATTCACTCAAATTGTCTATTTGGACTATTGTAATGACCTTCCAAATCATGGAAGAGCCAACTCTTACCTAGATACTCTCAACTCTCAAATCAAGAGGAGTTCAAATCACTAGATAGCATTAATTACAAGTCCACATAAATAGCCCCAAATTTCACCAACTAATCAAGCTAGCACAATCTAGGGTTCCTCTCTCTTCTAGGTCACAACCCCCAACTCAAAGTCTTGTGTTGTTGGGAATCACCATAAATGCCATAATTGATCAAGTTAAAGCATTAAATGAACAAGAGAGAGAAAACAATCATAATTAATGAAGCAAGGGTTTACAAGCTAGTTGAGGGATTCAAGTTCAAATCCCCATCCCAAGTGCTAAATAGTTCTACTCAGCCATAAGATACATAAAAGAGAGAGAGAGAGAGAGAAAAAGCCATTGTGAAGGTGGTTGAGCTTGGAGAAGGTGAGCTCTCTCTTCTTCTTCTTCCTTCTCTTCTTCTTCTTCTTTTCTCCCTCAAAATCGCCTCTCTCTCCTTGTTTAGGTCTTTTGGTGTGTAGAAGTGTAAGATAGTGAAAAAGCCTCAAAACTGGCATTAGTTTCCGACCGACCCAGTGGGTCGGTCGGGTCGGTCCGAGCGAGACAAACGTGCCAGAGTTCCGACCGACCCAGTGTGGGTCGGTCCATGGGTCGGTCGACTGCAGAAAACATTTTTCTCTAACTTGCGCGGGGCCTAGAATCTCGTTACGGCTCAGAATTGCTCCCCGTTTGCGGCGTTGGAAAGCTTGAAGGATGGGGAAGCTGTTGGTGCATGCCACTAGCTCTAAAATGGGTCAAAAGTATGCTCAAGTGAGCTTTTACCTATCAAAAGATCAAACTGTAATTTCACTATTAATCACAAAAACACTCTATTAAGTGGTGAAATAGGCTATACACCAAATGAAATGAAGGTGTATAAAGGCATTGAAACATCATTATTTCACCACTTATCAGTCTTAGACCCTAAACCCTAAACCACAAACCATAAGAATATGTTGAGTTAGTGGCGACATTATAAGTATAAAATGAGTTAAAAAAATTACCATACACCACACATCCTAAAATTCACCATAGGAAAGTTAAAAACGTCGAAGAATGCATTTCAGGGTAGCAGACAGTAGGCTACAGAAGGCACATCCATTGGGCGGCTACCATCACTACAGCCGCTGGTTGACTACCATGATTCCGGCCGCTGAACGGTTGTCCCGGTCCTGGCCTACTGTCGGTTGGCTTCTGTATATGAAAAAGTGACTACATAAAGTAATTTAGTAACTACAAATAGCTTTTCAATAAATAATACCCCCATTTTCAATGCAGCTGGTCAAGCCATATCACGCGCTCATCCATTCCATTAGAAATTGGTGATAATTGGACTTATTTTCTTGTTAATCAAAGCAGAAATTAGTTTTTTAAGTACTCCTTCTTTTACAAAGAGAGGACCGGGTTTCAGATTATAAATAATTTTTAACTATTAATCTGAACCGAAAATAACTTTCATTAGTTTATAACTTTTCTATAAAATAAATAAAAATGAAAATTTCACCAAATACCCCTAAGGTTTAAGTGAATTTTGCAATTACTACAACATACACTTGTGGTTTCATTTGCATTACAAAATACCCCATTCAAATCTGACGTATTATATTTTTCATATTCTCATTTTTACACGAGATACCCCTGCAATAACGTCAAGATTATAAGGTCACCAGTCTAAAAAAAATACAAAACTAGATAAAAAATAATTAAAATCATACAGAATTTGGAACAACTTTAAAATGAACAAAATTATATAACAAAGAAGACACAAAAAATAGTTAAAATAATAAAATTTGAAAAATATATAGAAATGACTAAATAATAAAAAAATTAATTTAACTTAAAATATACACATAAATTGTTATGATACATGATTAAAAATGTAGCGGTGACTTAAAATTGTAAAAGAATTAGAACAATTACACTGAATATGATAAATAATTTAAAAAACTATCGGCGCGATTGAGCAGCAAGAGTGAAGAAGAAATCTTCATTGGAAAGGGCACCCTCACAGTTCTCTTCTTGGTCCCTCCAGTGACGTCACCATCAAAGCCGTAAACTACCGACTTGAATTCAACAGTGTAGGAAATTATAAGGGTAGTTTAGTAATTATATGCTCAAAGGCTATTTTGGTAATTAGCCATATGAGCAAGTTGCATTTTGGTTGTATAAAATACCAAACAATGCCTAATAAAAGGTGCCTTTATGTGAAGGTATTATTATAGTTGTGACTCCATGGGAAAGACGTCACTAGAGGGATATGTCTTTCCATACTAACACAACACTTCATATAAAGGAATGTCTCATAATAAAAGGATGCATCTTTTGGAAGGTATCTTTATGGAAGGACACTATTTGAGAGGTGTCTCTCCATAACAACACTTCTGACACCTATAAATACATGCCCTTGTGATCATATTTCAGATACGTTTTTCCGCTGAATGATCTCTATACTTCCACAATTCTTCAAAACTACGTTTGTATTAACACTAGTCGTTGGAGGCATTTACTTCGTGAACACATTTGAATCGAAGGTTCGTTTCAATATTGTAATACCGTTGATTAAGGAAGAAGATCTATCTCTATTTAGAAGACTAAGTTGTCATCAAATTCTCTTCTACAAGTAAGAATTTCCTTCAAGCAGACTGCAAAGTTAACATTGCACTGATTTGAGACAGGGTTGTAGAGAGGTTAGAGTCTGCCAAGATTACCGCATGCAACCATACACAACAGCCACCGCAATGGATTCTCTAACTACTGAGATGGTCTCATGCAGTCACCGGATATGTTTCATAAGGACTGAAATAGCAAATATCTTATCACCATCATCATCGATAATTTCCTCGACTAAGACCATTAGGATCAGACTGCAAAGGCTACTACTATGGGAGTAACGATAACGCGAGAAGCAGGCACTAGTACAAAAATGGTCTATTTCTACGCCCCTATTTCTGAAAATAGTCAGATACCTATTTCGGCGGTTCTTACGTAAAAACCGCCGAAATAGGTCTTTTTCTATTTTTTAAAAATATCACAGACCTATTTCGGCGGTTTCTAAGTAGAAACCGCCGAAATAGGTCTATTTTATTTTTATTTTTAAATATGGACCACCTATTTCGGCGGTTGTAACATAAAAACCGCCAAAATAGGTCTTTTATTAACACCCCTTCCCCAATTCGTCGCATTTCACCCCGACGCTTCAAACCCTCACTGCTGATGCTGGCGACTGATGAAGCGACGACAGAGTCGTCGTCCGCCTTCCCCTTCCGCTTCCGCGGCCTCCGTCTGCCGTCCTCGCCGCCGCGACGTCGCCTCCGCTTCGTCGCCATCGTCCGCGCGCTATCCTTCGTCTTGTAACAACAGCGCAGCAGAAGTTGAACTGAAGGAGATAGAAGAAGGTAAGTTCGATTTTGACCTAAATTTATGGATTTATTGTGATTGTTGCTGAAATTGTGGTTGAATGCGAATGTGGATGATTGAATTAGTGGAGTGTATGAAATTTGTGTATATATGTAGCATTGTAGAAGTGAAATTATATGTGCACACAAGGTGCTCGACAAAATGTTTGAGTGAAAAATTGTGGTTTTTTTGCTCATTTTGTGTGGTTGTGCCTTTGTTTTTGATTTTTACTTTTCATTACTTTTCTTTTATTCTTGTTTTATTTCTGCTTTGTGTAATTATACATCAAATTTGATTAGTGAGGATTACGCTTGCTTTTCGTTTTAGACTTTTAGTATTTATTCGGATTGTTTTGCTTTTCGTTTTTTATTTTGCGTTTTGCTTTTCGTTTTTAATTGCTTGAATATGAGGAATTTACATTGCTTTGAGTATTAGTGGTGTTATTGTATAATGATGAAGAGATTGAGTAGTTTTAGTGTTAATAAAATGATGATTAAAGGGCTTGGAAGCCAAGGGGAAATAGATGAGTTTGTGCAGAAATTTAATGTGTGTTGGTGCTTAAGATTGTTGTGGATGTTAGAAATGAGTTGGTGAGCTGAAATTGTGTGTGGGCAATGCTAAAATTATAGGGGAAACTCTGTCAAAATTGTCCTAGAAATTAGATGACTTAAGTGTTTGAGTTGAGGAAAAAAGAACCTAGAGTAACTAGGTGTTGTAGAGGTAAGTTTGAATGGTTAACCACCTGGGTTTTGGTTTAGAAGAGAATTGGGTAATTGAGTAGAACCTTGGGTGAAGATAAGGCAAGTGTGTGTTAGATGACATTATTTAAAGGAACATGGAGTGGTAGGAATGAGAACAAAATCTGTAACAAAGAAACTTAGAAAACTAGAGCAAGTGTTGAAAATTATTTTGTCATCAGTTGAATTGGTTTAGTATTAGGTTTACATAATTCTTTTTTTAGGTTTCAAATTTAATTCTGTAGGTTAATAGTATGTAGTTCGTTTATCTTCTCTTAGTTCAATTAGGATACATTTACATGCTAAGTTTTTAATTTGCTTTCTTTTTTAAAATTTTGTTACGTGTTTTTTTCATTACTCTTTTTTAATCTTGTTTATTTTACTTTGTTTAATTATACGTCAAATTTGATTAGTTAGGATTACGCCTGCTTTCGTTTAGACTTTTAGTATTTATTCGGATTTTTTGCTTTTCGTTTTTGATTTTGTGGTTTGCTTTGTTTATTTTATTTATTTTGTCATTACTTGAATTGGTTTCGTATTAAGTTAACATATTATTTTTTTAGCTTTCAAATTTAATTCTGTAGGTTTAATAGTATGTAGTTCATTTATCTTTTCTCTATTAGTTCAATTAGGATATATTTACTTGATAGTTTTAATTTATTTTTTTCAATTTTATTTGTGTTTTATTTTATCTCGAGTCGATTAATTTTATAGTTTTATTTTGTGTTTTTATTTTTGTTTTTTTGCTCATTTTGTGTGGTTGCCTTTGTAGGGGGAAATCACTAAATGGGCTCACCAGATTGAAGTCGTACGGGCTGAATACACTTCATTTGTGAACCCGTAATATACTCAACTTACATCTTCATCTTTTAGCTTATTATATATTTTTGCAATCCTAATTACGAACAATTAACTACATAAACTAATGAGTTTCTATTCAATCTATAGCGAAGTGCTTAAGATTTCCCATTCATTGCACGGTAGATTGAAAGCGGATGGGAAGAACCGGTAATAATCTAACTTATCTTTTTCTCTTTTATACTTTGTATTTCCACAAATTATTGAAATTTGGTTTGATGATAATTTGGTGTTAGTTGGATTTGTGATGGAAATTTGTGTTGTTGATGATTGGTGAATGCTTAATAATAAGCATGGGATAGGTAAATTATGCAAAGGTCATGCTGATTTTTTTAACAAAATCTCTGTGTAATTAATATTGTTTGATGTATGTGTATTATGTATAACAATATCTAAATTTTGTCTTTAATCAGTCTCACCACAATTAAGTCCGTGAACCACCTCTCTTATTCCACCTTCTTCCATCATCAACGTTGCAGTTTCCTCTTCGTGTACAAGTAAGCAACTAAACTTTGCTTTTGTTTGAAAATTGCGATTATGTATTAAGATAATATAGTGCTAGTATATAATTTAGGTTGAAACCTTAGAGTTAGGGTAGCTAGCTTATTTAATATGCATCCATCACGCTTCATTAGAGTATAAATACATAGAAACAAATACAATCCATGGTACAAAAACATTTTCATTTTGAGTATACGGTATTAATCGTACCGTTTTGTGTTTCAAATATAGTATGGAGCGTGACTGGATGTACGGTGATCGAGGGGATCACTATGACAACATGTTGAAAGAGTTTTGCAAAGCGGCAGTGCAGCACAAGACATGACAAACGCGGAGAAAATACCTTGTCCTTGTGTTGACTGCGGTGTCATAAGGAAATTTTCAAACATTGGGGAAATTGAATTCCATCTGAAACTCGCGGTTTCATGCCACCTATAGGAGATGGATTTTTCATGGAGAAAGTGTTGAACATAATGTCGGGTCCTCGTACATTAATGACAGAAGAAGGATGAGAACCGACCAGACATTTGATTTTGTCGAGTCGGAACTCCCCAACTGCTTCCGGAGTCAATGACAGTGAGCCGACTTATCATGATGAGCAAATAACGAGATGCTTGATAACGTTGAGGATAATTTTGTCGACCGGCCTGATGAGTATCAAAGGTTGTTGGACGCTCCAAGACGGCATTGTATCCTACGTGCACTACGTACACGAAGTTGGCGGCTATATTGATTTGTTCAACCTGAAAGGAAGATATGGATTGAGTGACAAAGGTTTCACGGCAATCCTCGAGCTGATTCATGATATGCTACCGGATGAGAATGGTATCCCTACCACCACCTATAATGCAAAAAAATGGGTGTGTCCAATGGGAGTAGAGTACAAAAAAATTCAAGCATGTCCAAACAATTGTGTGTTGTACAGGGGTTAATACGAACATCTGGACAATTGCCCGAAATTTTTTGTTGTCCCAGTATAAGCATAAAATGGTGAGTACTCCTCCGTTCAGAAAAAAAGCCCTCCAACTAAACTACTGTGGTATTTTCCGATTATACCCAGATTCAAACGGTTGTTTCCGCATCCGAAAGATGCAAAGAACTTACGATGGCACGTAGAGGGTAGAAAGAGTGATGAGAAATTAAGACATCCAGCAGATGGACCTCAGTGGAGAAACATCAATAGACGGTTCAAAGAACATTTTGGGGGTGAAGATAGGAATTTGAGGCTTGGGCTATGTACTGACGGGATGAACCCATACGGCACGTTAAGCAGTCAACATAGTACTTGGCCTATTTTACTAGTGATCTACAATTTGCCTTCGTGGTTGTGTATGAAACGCAGGTACATAATGTTATCACTTTTGATATCTGGCCCCAAGCAGCCAGGTAATAATATTGATGTATACCTCGCCCCAAGGGAAAATTTCACGCTCAAGGCGTTGTTGTTCTGTACGGTCAACGATTTCCCTGCATACGGGACTTGTCTGGATACATTGTGAAAGGAACATTTGCATGTCCGGTGTGCGAGGATGACACATGTTCGGCCATTTACAAAATTGTGGTAATGTTTACATGTGTCATCGACGTTTTCTACCTGAATCGCCCTTATCGTAAGAAGAAGAAACTGTTCAATGGTGAGGCCGACTCGTGTGGCCCGTCCCTTTGACCTCTGAGGAAGTGTATGCAAAGGTTAAGGACATTGTGAACGTCTTTGGAAACACATCGAAACCGACAAAGAACATTTGGAAAAAATGCTCTATCTTTCTGGGATTACCGTATCATCATCTGCTGTCAGACATGTTTGGATATCATGCACATTGTAAAGAACGTTGGTGAGGTAGTGAGTGGGATTTTGCTCAACATTCCCGGCAAAACGAAAGACAGATTGAAAGTGAGAAAAGACATGCAAGCCATGGGTATAAGAAAAGAGTTACACCCACAGGAGAATGAGAGACGAATATACCTACCTCCTGCATGCTACACACTTTCACAGAAATGAAAGATCAGCTTCTGCAAATGTCTACACTCGGTAAAAGTACTGTCTGGATATTCTTCAAACTGGAAGAACATTGTATCGATGAAGGATTTGAAACTGTTAGGCATGAAATCTCACGATTATCTTGTATTGTTGTTACATCTTCTACCAGTAGCAATCCGTGGGATATTGCCAAATGAGGTCAGAAATGCGTTAACCAGATTGTGTTTCTTCTTCAACGTTGTCTGCTGCAAGGTAATTGATGTAAACTCTCTCGATGATCTACAACGTGAAATTGTGGTCACATTATGTCAATTAGAGATGTATTTCCCTTCCATTGTTCTTTGACATAATGGTGCACTTGATAGTCCACACTGTTGGAGATATCCAATATTGTGGTCCGGTCTACTTACTCTACATGTACCCTTTTGAACGATACATGGGTATTCTAAAGGGTAGAATGAGAAATAGATATCGACCAAAAGGGAGCATAATTGAAGCAACAATGAATGAGGAAGTCACAGAATTTGTGACTGATTATCTGAATGAAGCAGAATCAATCGGTATCCCAAAACCAAGACACTACGGCAGATATAAAGGCAAAGGTGTCATTGGAAGAAAGATTGTGCAAGTACCACGTCAACTGATTCATCAAGCACATCTGTTTGTGTTACAACACCTTGAGGCTGTTGAACCCTTCTTTGATACTCATATGAATGAGTTGAGACAATAAAATCCTACCAGAAACCATCTTTGGCTTACGAAAGAACAAAACCGAATGTTTGTCTAATGGTTCAAAGATTATGCCTTTGAAAAGGCGTCATCAAATTCAGAAGATGTCAATGAAGAAATCAGATGTTTAGCAATAGGACCTGAACCTAATATTATACCATTTGAGGGGTATGACATTAGTGGGTATACTTATTACACTACACACCAAGATGCTAAATAAATAAACCGGAACAGTGGAGTAAAAATAGAAGTGGCATTCAATGAGTACCACATCGGCAACCGTTCTCAACCAGTGAGGAGCTCCAGTTGGTATTACGGTGTTATTGAGGACATTTGGGAGCTAGACTACTATATTGATTCGTTTTTAGTGTTCCGCTGCAAATGGGTGGACAACCGACGTGGAATCCAAAACGATGGAGGGCTTACCTTGGTTGATCTCACATGTGCCAGTTTTAAGGATGATCAGTTTGTTATGGGAAAAGATTGTGACCAAGTGTGGTATGTTCAGGATCCAAAAGACTCCAGATGGTCTGTTGTTCTTCCAGGTAGAAGACCAGTTCTGATTAAAAATGAAAATGAGGATGATGCTGAGAATGAGACGATTGAAGGAACACCATTGTTTCCTACGGGGTTGCGGGATTTAAATGATGATACTCAAAACAACTTGATTTATGCAAGATCAGACCATGACGAGGGTGTTTGGGTTGATAACACCAAATCATAGAAGTATTTATGTCAGGTAGCTAGTGCTAGTAGTTGTACATTTGTTACGTTTGATTATTTGTTGGTTTATGGTAATGTTATGTTAAATATTTTCCTTGACTTGTTCAACATTTGTTTACATTATAAATTCATCCAATAATTTGACTAACTTATCTTTACTGCAGTGGCTGATCACCCTATGGACCAGCCCATTGGAGAAGCTGATCCTCATCAGAAGAGACCAGCAAAACGGGCCAACGAGGGGGGGGGAAGACGAGGAGGAAAGAAGGGGAAGACAACTCACCCACCGGAGGATGAGGCTTGTCCATCACAGCAGGTGACAGAGCCAGCAGCTTCCTCCTTCCATAAGAAGGTGAAGAAGAGAGGTGCCACCCGTGCACTGAAGGCTAATAAAGCCCCTCCCCCCCCCCACGAAGCCTGTGGAGTTCAATGAGTTCAACCAGCCATACGGTAATTGGAAGACTGATTATATTGCATATGCTGGCCACTGGTCAAGACTTACTGCAACATAAATCACAATTGGAAGCAAGTGCCACAATCATTGAAGGACACTATGTTCTTCCAGGTATGGTTATTTTGATAATATGTTATATGATTTTAGAGTTTCTCGTTACTTGTGTTACTAAATGACTAACTAATTGTTTATGTAGGGTCGTTTCTGCATTGATCCTTCTCTTAAGGACGATGTCCTGAAAAAAATGGGGCGACAGTTCCGCGACCATAGGAAATGGCTCTCTGACAAGTACATTCATGGTGCTGCGTATCAAGACCCTGAATCGGATGATGCAGAAGGAGACGATGAACTGCCACCCTGGGAGGTGTACGAGGGCATCACTGAGGAGCAGTGGACGCGGTTTGGAGTATCATCACGCCGAGAGTACCAGGTAGAGCTAATATTCAACGCTGTCTTTTATACATTTTGGCAGTTTTATTTGCTTATTTGTATCTTACACGTTATATGTATTTGTAGGCTTCGTGCAAAACAGCAGGCAAATGCGAAGAAAAATCTATACCCACATCACTTAGGTGGTAAAAGTATTGCCGAACGCGTACCAGAGTGGGAGCAAAAGGGCTTGCTTCCAAGGATGTGGCTCCTAGCGACAGGAGGATGAAGGTGTGGGAGTTGAGTCGAGTGCCAAAAAACTCGACGCCGGAAAATCCTCAGTACGATGATGCCACGAGAGAGATTATAAATCAAATGGTGAGTATCTAATTTCGGTACATAAGTTTAATATTTGTTTGTGTACCTGTAGATTAATGAATTTTGTTATTTTTGTGTTTTATAGGAAGAGTTAAACTCTCAAGTTACTGAGGGTTCTTGGCTCCGAACAGACAATATGATCCCCTTTCTCGTGCTCTTGGAAAGGTGGATCATCCTGGTCGCGCTATTGGTTTTGGTGGACAAGTTGGTATCCGCCAAGCTTTTGGCAATCCGGGGTCTAGGAAAGGCTCACAAGGAAAGATGATCAGCTATGAGGAACATTTGAAGGTTACTGCTGATATTGAGCAGAGGCTTAGCAGAATTCACAGTTGGTTAGAGGAGATGACAAAATACGCTCACAGATGTGCAGCAGTCAGGAGGTGACTAGACCAGCCCCTGCACCATCAGCTGATAGGGAGGAGGGCACACCAGTACGGCAGAGTAGTGTGCAGTCGATAGATCCATATCCATATGCATCTATTAAGGTTAGACACATTAACTTAGAAAATAAATTATTTATTATCATCTATTTACTTCGATTGTGTTCGTTTAACCCTTCTCTACTTAATGTTCAGGAACCCTTTATGCACGCTGTTCATGCCGATGGGAGGTGAGGATATTAAGGTGGCGTGGGGTAAATTGTTTCCCTCATCTCTACAGACATCGTGCGGTGAACCACTAGACAGGGGTATGTCCGGGTGCTTATGGATGATTATGTGACAGAATATGCTGATGTTGCTATACCGGTACCTCTGACAGAGAAAGACACTTCGCTCTGTTCAAACAGCTACAATCCAATGGCCGGGTACATGGGTCAAAATCGGGCCAGGTAAACACAATTAACGCTTACTCTAAAATTATAATTATCGATATTTCAATTAGTATATGGTTTAGAGTGAGTCACTTAAACTTAATTAATCAACAACTTAGGAAAATGTCAAGTAAAAAAACTTCTAAAGGAAAGAAAAAGTGTTGCCACACCAGCTCTCACGGGGCATCCTCCAATTTCATGATGAGACCTGCTTTAGTAGAGAAGAACATATTGGATGGGTTGTCACAGAACATGAGACTTCTGCACTCGGCCTTGTTGATGACGTCACCTCAGAGTGATAGGATCCAGTGGAGGATAGCCAGGGTCTTTTTCACCACCACGAACCCGAAGGGCAGACTCATACGTTCGATATATATATGTCCGACTTCGTTGATGTATTCAAGAGAGACTGGTTAAATGTGTCGATTCTGAAGTCAGCTAGCATGTGAGCGATCTCATACCTTTTCCTATATTAATGAAATACTTGAATTAGTTTTTGTACTTTAACGCCGTTCACTGATGTTGTTGTCTTTATGGTGCAGGCATGTGCATTCTAAGGTGATACGAGATCATCAGACTAACAGCTTCGGATTCCTATGCCCTGTTACTTGCTGTGAAGTGACTATGTCAATGGATCCTGAAGGTCTTTTGCGGTACTTGACGAACACAATATTGAATGTGCAGACAAGTCATACATTATGCTGCCATATTATCAAGGGTAAGTCATACTTCCATATCTTATTACGTTTTATTTATAAGTTATGTTATCCGTGTTATGATTTCAATTTTATTCATTACGTGAGCAGTCGTCATTGGTCGTTGTTGGTTTTGGCCATGAAGTACCCGAGAGTCTTCAGTTGACTCACTTGGTACGAGTGCCAAGAAGCCAGCGATAGCAGTGGCTCTAATGAGTGAGCTATTTAAATTATACAACAATTGTCATAACTTAATAAATTGTTTCATTAAATTTGTTTAATTTGTGTATTACATTCAAACTATTTATTTTATATAGTGGCTTCAAAGCTGCACTACTTTCATTGCAAAAGCAACCGAAGCGCATCCCTTGGACTGTAGTGAAGGTAGTTTTACTTATTTTGTGTAAATAGTTAACATGTTAATAGTAGACCTGCAAGTATGACTGATAACGTCCATGTGTGAATGTATAGTGTCCATTACAGCCTGGTGGATCAGAATGTGGTTACTATGTTATGAGGTTTATGCATGACTTAGTAGCATCATCCAAGTTTTTGCCAGAACACTCATTCGACAAGGTATAAAACTATCTTTGAAAGTCTTGGTTTATATGTATTTTTATTCTTTGTCATTCTTTGTGTAGTGTCTCATTAGTACTATTCATTTTTGTTTGTTCAAGGCTTTCGAAGAACTCGTGGGCTATGGAAATTATGAAGAGAGGCACATATCTGAAATCCTCGAGGATTGGGCAGAATTTATCTCCATCGACGTACTTAGTTGATTCCTCTTAGTAGTTTGTTGAACGTTAGTTGTGTCATTATGTATTTCATTAGATTGAAACGTAGTGAATTGTATATTGTAATGGAGTGTGGTGTGGTGAGTGTGGTGAAGTGTACAACTAATCCTTATTTTGTTATGAATTTTCTTGCTTTCTTGCATTGTTTGTGGCCGCTTTATGGGTTTATAGTATGCTACTGAGGCGCCCCACTGTGGTGGCAGCATTATACAATGTTTACAGGTTTGTTAATTTTGTGGTGTATTTGGGTGCATTAATAAGCTGGAAAGGAAAAAAAAACAAAAAAAATACTACCTATTTCGGCGGTTCCTACTATAGAACCGCGAAATAGGTCATTGGGTCAACCATATCCAGTCAAATCCCTTATTATGGCGGGTATCTATTTCGGCGGTTCTATATAAGAAACCACCGAAATAGGTGGCCAGGTCAAATGTATACGGTCAAATGGCATAGGTCTATTTCGGCGGTTCTATATAAGCAACCGCCGAAATAGAGTTGTCTATTTCGGCGGTTCCTATTTCGGCGGTGCTCATTTCTGCGGTTGTAAACCGCCGAAATAGGCCCTTTACAACCGCAGAAAAAGACTGTTTTCCTACTAGTGAGGATTAAAGATTTAAGCTTGCTAGACCAAGAAACCAAGCTAAAAATTTGGCAAGGAAAATAAATCGTAAAAGCATAAGTAGAAGGGCAAGGGCAGATAGCAAAAAGGCTGAGACTCTCACCAAAGGGAGAAAGGATGAGGGGGATTAGAATGACATGTTGCTGAAGAAACACAACTATTAGCTATGAGTTATCTTTAGATGTTTAGTTAGGTTTATGTATAAAAAAGTCTTATAAAATTTAAGCTGCAGTTAGATGATCAAACGGACCGGCCGGCCGAGTTCTGTCGGACCGAATCTAGTTGCAAATTTAAAATTTTATCAAAACTTGATCCGATTTTTTATTTAGGCCCAATTTGTTGTTCAAACCAAACAAATTTTTTTTCAAACAGGTTTTGGTTTTTATTTTCAGGCGGGCTGGGTCAGCCTCGATCAGCTCTGGACTAGCTGATGATGCGTGTGACATAAACACAACACATGTTCGCAACTCCATGTGCTCTATGTTGGCTAGCTTATTTCGCAGTGCACGATCATCAATATCAGCACTCGCAAAACATTTGAAATAATGGCTCCCTGATCTCGACGATACATGCAAAGCCAAACACTTATCTAGATGAAGGATTTGGCATTCACTCACTTTGTCAGCCCCCAATTGTACAATGATGCTGATTCAAACCCTATATGGGTGTTATTTTTGCCCATATTCCTTCTGGATGGGGGGTCTATGTTGGAGTTTACGTGACTTTTCAGTTGACATTGATGGTACAATTCTTGGTTTTATGTGACATCAACATGCATTGCTATTCAAAGCACGAGATCACCACAAATTATGCCGTCATCCCTATGATCTCGTGTTGCTAGCGAACCCAACTTAAGTCTATGTCCTCAACCAGATCATGCTGATCAGTATCTTACCAGCGAATTCGGCACGGGCAGAGCGAGGAGGGAAATGCGGACAAGGACGATGACTATCGCCGGCGAAGAGAAGGTAGGGGTTTCCTAATCAATAGACCTTCTACAGTCCCCGAATCAAGTCCTCACAAACTTTCCGTGCCAAATTGATTGTACATAAAAACAAGTAGTAATCTCTCTTGGCATGTGATTTGTTTTGGGTTTGATAACGATAACGGAAACCAAAACCACGAAGCAAATTATGTGGATGAGGTTACTCCCAATTTTTATTTTATTTTATTATTTTGTTGGATTTTGGTATGTCCAAATACCCGCCTTCCAGTTTTGACTCTCCCTTTGTCCTCCACAACCCAATTTTTGTCTTCATGCTAAACCCACTCCCTTCCTCACTTACTCCTCATCAGGTTTTAAGTTTCCTCTCTCCGTTCTCCCTTTTTGTTCTAACGTGCGTTATCCTAAAACTGTACCCTTCACTGGATCTTTGTTGTAGTCTGTGCATTATCTCTGTACAGTCTGAAGGCGCTCCCAGGTGAAAGGGGGATAAAAGAAAAAGGTGATTATATATAGCTTTATGTTCTCAATCCCACTGAAATGATCATGGATGTTGTCAATAGTATGTATTTAGCTTTATCCTTTTGCCGCCTTTCTCTTCTATCAAGATTCTTGCACCGTAAGATGATCAAGTTGGTAGCTGTTTAATTTCTGAAATTGATACTTTTCAATAATCCTTTGTTGTGTGATATAGCATTCTAAACCACTTATATGTGCTGGTTTTATAAATTGTCTTCCTGATAGAAGATTTGTCTGACTCAATCAATCATCCAAACTTGTGATGCTTCCTTGTCAGGCTACATTTGTTTATTATTCAAGCTTTTCTTGCGCTTCCACACTCCACCTATGATAATCGATTCTGTTTTATCAAAATTGTTTATTAGAGATAATTGTATCTTAGGATGCAACCTTCTGTTTGATAATTGTGCTAAGTTCCTCATTGAGTTGAGTGATTTTAATTCATTTGTAAACTTTAGGAAAAAAGAAAAATCAATCAGGCTAGTGAAAGATGGAGATCACAAATGTTATGGAGTACCAGGCCATCGCTAAGCAGAAGCTGCCGCAGATGGTGTATGACTACTACGCTTCTGGGGCAGAGGATCAGTGGACTCTGGCAGAGAATAGAAACGCCTTCGCCAGGATCCTGTAAGTTTTATATATCTCTATTGCCACATGTTGTCTCGTCAGATATGAAACAATAATGAGAAACTTGTCGTTACCATCTATTCTGATTTGGCTGTGCAGGTTTCGTCCTCGTATCCTGATTGATGTAACAAACATAGACATGACTACTACTGTGTTGGGCTTCAAGATATCCATGCCTATCATGATTGCCCCAAGTGCCTTTCAGAAAATGGCTCACCCAGATGGTAAGCATTCAAATTTGAAGCGAAGCATAACTTAAACCTGTATGAGCTGTTATCTGAATAATATATTTATCCTGAAGGATGTGTATATACTTCATTCTGGGTTATGATATCAGCAGGGTAGTTTGGTTTTGCATGATGACCAATGTATCTAAGAGTAGTTTCCTCTCATACTGTTCTATTTAATTGCTGATGCAGGGGAATTAGCAACAGCTAGAGCAGCATCAGCAGCCGGGACTATAATGGTTTGACTAACTGCATCATTGTATCTTTATATATCATAGATTCTAGGATTAGCAACAAATATGCTTGCCTATTTTAGAGAAATTTTAATATCCCTGTAAAGTGTAAACCAATACTTCATTCGCCAGTGTGGTCGCTCGTGGGGATTTGTCTGTCATGTCCATAATACAGTCCTAGCACTGCTGATTCTCTGTTCTCTTTAATAACAAAAGTTCCAAATTCTTTTATCAGACACTGTCTTCATGGTCTACTTCTAGTGTTGAAGAGGTTGCTTCAACTGGACCTGGCATCCGCTTCTTTCAGCTCTATGTAAGCCAAAGCTGAACTATTCTATTAAGTAATTCAACTGGTATAATGCTTTCATTGCAGAGAAGTTTTCTGTGATTGAAATTGAAATCGATTGTTAACTATAGCTTACTAGTAAGGTATTATATATCATCTCTACTCTTTAATTCAGGTTTACAAGGACAGGAATGTGGTTGCCCAGCTTGTGAGGAGAGCTGAACGAGCTGGTTTCAAGGCCATCGCTCTTACTGTTGACACCCCTAGACTGGGGCGTAGGGAAGCTGATATCAAGAATAGGTGTTCAAATTTTCTTTTCTTTGAACTTATTTTTATTATCTTTATTTTTACCACCTTTAAACTGGGTTTGAAGCTTTGTTTTATTTTTCTTTTCCTTTCTTGTTTTCATTGGACAAATTCACTCACTCACAGAATCCATATTCCTTGATCAAAAACCTTCTTAGGTTTACCTTGCCACCGTATCTGACACTGAAGAACTTTGAAGGTCTCAACCTGGGCAAGATGGACGAAGTAAGTTGACTCTGCCGCTTGCGATTTCAATTACTTTCCTTCTTTGTTCTATTGTGTAAATTTGACTCATTAATCTACATTCTTGGCTGATATCAACTGCAGGCTAATGACTCAGGACTTGCATCATATGTTGCCGGTCAAATCGATAGATCCTTGAGCTGGAAGGCATAATTAATATCTTTGACACTTGATCACATCTCATGATTCTATTCCAGTAACTGTGTTCGGATTCTTAAACATATAAGCTCTTATAAGAAGGGGGGATTTTTGGGATGATTGATTGTTGTAGGATGTTAAGTGGCTTCAGACAATCACCAGCCTGCCCATTCTGGTCAAGGGGGTGATCACTGGAGAGGATGGTGAGCCGATCCTGACATTTATATTTACAGTATTGTTACACTTACACCACCAGTGATTAATTGATTGATCATTTGGTTTTCCTGGACACTGTATTTCGCCTTGCAGCGAGAATTGCGGTTCAGAGTGGAGCTGCTGGGATCATTGTCAGTAACCATGGAGCTAGACAGCTTGACTATGTTCCTGCAACTATAATGGCCCTAGAGGAGGTATGTGTATACACACACACATTCATTACAGCATGTCTGTATTCATGTTTGTTTCTTCACCATGTATTGGTCATGTTCATCGTTACAAGGACCTTCCTGGAACCGGTTTAATTGATGACCTGCAGGTTGTGAAAGCCACGCAAGGCCGGATTCCAGTGTTCTTGGATGGTGGTGTCCGCCGTGGAACTGATGTTTTCAAAGCACTGGCTCTAGGAGCTGCTGGGATTTTTGTAAGTCGATCTACTTGATCAATGTAGCTGGAAGTTAGTTCCTGATCATCTCTTACAGTAACAACCAGAGGAAGAAGCTGAATGAATATCAAACATTGGTTTTTTGGTTTCTTCTTTGGGATTAACTCAGATTGGTAGACCGGTGGTGTTTTCGCTGGCGGCGGACGGGGAGGCGGGAGTAAAAAACGTACTTCAGATGATGCGCAACGAGTTTGAGCTCACAATGGCGCTCAGTGGATGCCGCTCACTCAAAGAAATCACCCGTGACCACGTTATAGCTGACTGGGAACCTCCTCGCCACCTTCCCAACCCTAGGCTATAAATGAACTGAAAACAAATAAAATCGAATGTGCTCCCGTACTTTTGTTGTTATTCAAGAAGTACTATGTAGTATATGTGTCGACTGTTCTATCGTTTTTCTCTAGTCTGTGGACGAGTGGACAGTTTTATGTAGTCTTGTAACTATATGGCTACTTCTGCCATCCACTTTGTAAATCCTTTTCCTTGACGTAGCGTTTGAATGGTTTTGAATACTTGAATGGTGGTGATAAAGTGGAATCTCATGCCCACATAATTCTACTTGGCCAATTTTCTTGAGATATAAATTTGATAAATAAATGGAAAGATATAGAAAGCATGATGTTGACATTGGATTTTAAAATGGAATGTTTGCAGGCAACATTTGCACTAGAAACCCAACACATTGCAGATAATATTATATGGCACATTCATCGTGCAAGTATATCTCAACGGTTGGGCATCAATTATATAAACGAAGTTATTGTTTAGTCTTTAGCAACGTAATAAAGATTAAATAATTTTAAACCACTATATCTCAATGTCACCAAAATATTAATTTTTTTTTATAGTTGGGGCACAAGGCCTGATGAGCCGCATAAGCGGACAAAACAGCCAACTCGAGAAAAAACACTCATACCTTTCTAGGTCTATACCCCTTACAGTATGAGAACCTCGTCCGAACCCTTAACTTTTCACTCTTACTTTACTCTTGCCCCTACTAGCAACCTTACTAACACGAGAAAATTTGCTAAAACCCACAAGACCTTTTTTGGCCCACAACTCCTTCTGAAGCTAACTCTAGAATTTGTCCACGAGCAACTGTCCGAGTCAACTCCTGCACCTGCCCTAGGCTCCTGACATCTCTGACGAAAGCTATCTCTGTGTTCCCGAATGATATCCGCGAAATTACTAAGGGCACACTCTTCGTCAGGAACTTGGCAACCAAGCTCTTTAACGAGCAAAAGGGTTTGTCTCGCTTCCTCCTTGACAAAATCATCATCAGTGTTAGCCAACTACCCGGAGGATCCTCCTTCAGGCTTAAAGCCTGGAGGAAACTCAGGATCATCGAAAAGGCTCCTTAGGTCATCACCATCCACCACATCCCCCACCCATGCGGCAATAGGGGTATCACGCAATAGCCCAGGCTGAACATTCCCACAATCGGTACCAACATTACGTGTCTCCAGATCGACCTCGATCATCTCGTGGCTATTCACCTTACCACACCATTTGAAATACCCCAAACCTATCTATGGTGATTAGATGTTAAACTAAGATATAATAAGGCTAAAACATGCCTTAGAAACATTAGTAAACAATTTAAACCATAGAAAACACAAGGAAACACCATAAGGACAATTTAAGCAAAAACATGCTCTAAGCTTGGAGTAACTTTGATTAGGACTCAAAGATCATTCTTAAACCTTATTAACACGCTAATAGACATGTTAAATCAATTACCAAAGAAAATCAAGCTCAAAAACAAGTTAAAACACAAATTGTGCTTTAAGGAGTCTTAAAGCACATTTTTGAAAAATTGTCTTAGAAAGGAGTTTTGAGTGGCTAGATGACCATGATTACACCTTAATCAACATGTGTATTGTTTAGTATCACATTAGGAAGCCTAGATCAATAGGAAACAAAAAATTTGACAAATTTGTGCACTAATTATGAATAGTGACCAAATCGTGCTCAAATTAGACTTTAGTTAACTTTGCTTAATTAAATGGTCAAACTAGCCCATAAATATCTCATTATGGGAGAGGGGGGCCGGTTTTTGAAGGTGGTGAGTCACCACACAAGTCAGCACTTTAAGGAAAAAGAAGAGGGAAGTAGAAAAAGAACTATTTGCTTTAAGGAAATATCTTCACATAAACTTACCTCTCTCCTCTCTTCTCTTCATTTATTCTTATTTCACTGTTTTTTCTTCTTCTTCATCCTCTCCAAAACCGTAAGAACCAGCTCCATCCTTTCCCCATCTTGACTTGCTCACCAAATACACAATATTGCTCCAAATCAATAACTAAGCTTAGATTATTGTTAGTTGGAGCAAGGCCTTCATTTCTATCTTTTCAAATCCCTCAAAGCTCAAGTTTGATGCCATAGAGAAACTCTATTGAAGAGGGAAAATTCAATTTTAAGAGCTCCTTTACATCTCCTTACATTCAAGGTAAGAAAAGTCAAAGAAAAATCAAGTTTCCTTCATTTTTGTGCATTACCGAAAATCAACTTCTCATGGAGTCTTGTTTTACTCTTGAACTAGCTTGTTTTAATCTCCAAGGGACTATTGGAGGTCCTCTTTGATTCATTACCAAAGTCTATCTTGAGACTCCAAGGTAATCATCCATCTTAATGCTTTAAACACTATTTTTAACCTAAGAGTAAATTCTATGAGTTTAGGTATGTTGCTTAGTACTTATTAGATTAATTGAATTTTGATTAGAACATTGGTAAGGGAACTCAAGTGCTTGCCGAAATTCAATCAAGAAAACCAAGGGAGGAAAGTGAGAAAAGCTTGAGAAGAACAAGGTAAATTACTTACCTTAGGGTGGTTTAATGTTTTAAGGGATGGGGTTTAGATAGATACCAAATGTAGCTTAGAGCTTACATTATATAATGAACTATATAACCTAGGAAAAATAATGTGATCATATTTGTGAACTTGTGACTAAGGAGCAAATGGGAATTGAGTTAGTTAAACAATCATAAGGAGAATTACAAGAACACTTATATTGCTATGGGAGCATTGATGTGTATAATTGCAGGTTGAAAGCTATTAAATGTGAGAAATTCAGTGTTTAAGTTTATGTCATTTAAGGGCCTAAGAGCCATGTAATTTAAGGGTCTAAGTGCCAAGCAATTTAAGTTTATGCACTATATTATGACGTGGTGTAGTTTGGGTGTAGTTGTGTGTAGTGAATGCTTATTGAGGATTTTATTGTCTTGGGTGGTTTAAGGATGAAAAACTATACTTTTGGGGATTAAGAATATACTAGGGAAGCTATGTCAAAATTTGGTGGAGAAACTAGATGTTTTAAGTGTCTTAATGAAGTATTATGACCTATGTTGTACTAGGAATTATTAATGGATAAGTTGGTGGAAATAGATAAGTTAAGGTGTTCTTTGAGTATTAGGATGACCTAGGAATGTCTAGGAGGAACTAGAGGTTAAAATGGTGGATGCTAGGCACCAAAACCATGAAAAGAGAAGTTTTGAGACTTGTGCAAAGTTTGAAGGAAAATAAGGTGTAATGTCTTGCTAAGATTTAAGCATGATCTAGAGTAAATAACCTTGAGAAAGTTTGAGAAGTTTGAGAAGTTTGAGTAAAGGAAATGGGATGAATAATGATGCTTACGGTGTGGTCATGTTGGTTAGGAGGGAACACTTCGGATAGTTGAGATTCTAGGCAAAGTCATATGTTGGAAGTGTAAGGAACTAGGTTTTAAGTGTAAGGAATTTTGTAAGAAGTTGAGTAAATGATCAAGGGGTTAAATGGAGGGTTTATCAGTGAGTTAGAAGGGAGTTTAAAGTGCCAAAATGGTGTTAGAACATAATAGGACACTTGTGGAAAGGTTTGGAGTGAAATTTACACTTAGAAAAATGGTTCTACCGTCGACCGACTCAAGGGACCGACCTTGGCTGGGTCGGTCGGGCTGAAATTACCCAATACAGATGTCTACTGACTTAGACCGACCTTAGGACCGACCTTGGTAAGGTCGGTCAGGTTAAAATTTTCAAACGATAGAGTGTTCTGACTTAGACCGACCTTAGGACCGACCTTGCTTGCCAAGGTCGAGCAGAATTTTTCAAACCCGTAACTCACTGACTTGGGCCGACCTTGGGGACCGACCTTGGTAGGGTCGGTCAGCCCTTATAAAAAAAGAGAAAGAAAAGGAAGAGTGGCTAGTAGTCCACCATTAGAAGGGTAATGATGATTAGGAGGATAAGCATATAAGGACTTAAGAGATTAAGAGAAGTTAAATGATTTAAGTGATTAAGATTAAATTATGAGGACTTAGTAATTATTAGTGGGTAAACATTAGTGGCTAAGTAAGTTAGGTTAATTGAAAGTAATTAACAACCCAAATTTGGATGAATGTTTTAGGACTTGAGAAACGTTATACTGATACTCACATGAATTGATTCATAAACCCCAAAAACATTTTACATTGTGAGAAAACTGTACCTTGTTGGACACCTTAGCGGGAACCCTACTGTGGTATACCCGATGAACAGACAATAGAGATCGTGTATGTACTACCGACAATTAGTGAATCAATATAAACAGGAAATCTTTCTGTACTATATACAAGACGCACGGCTCGACCGTAGCTCATACTTTACATTGAAAATGAAAACCGCATATGATGACAGTAAACTCAAATACCAGAATCACAAAATGATGACCTGAAGATCAAAGAGAGGAATTTTAATATGCCCCAGTATTAACTCAAGATCCGAGCACCGATGACTGCAAACTGAAGAAGGCGATGAATAGAAGACAAATTTAAGACCAAGAAGAATACTGCAACTTTACAGCTACAACAACTGAATCACAGAATGCACCAGCAACATTGACAGGGATGATGAACCCCACTATCAGGACGCAACCACTACCAAAGGAGGATATATAAGTAAACCTATCAGGTAAGGACCCATGGAAAGGAGATTGCTTCTACTGAACGTGCAAGAGTTTATGGACTTGACAAGAAATAGTCCTGGGATGGACAGGAAAGTGGTAATATATCAAGAAGGTACCCCGCATGCGAAAGCATCTAGTGTGAAGAACACGGGAAATAACCAACACTGTAACTAAAAGAGTAATGGAAACTCTGACAAAGAGCAAGACACCTCAGTAATATTGACGAGAAGGATCACAGTGGAATCACCGTCACAAGCAGCAATCAGAGATAAGCATACTAATGCACTATATAACATGTTAGAGAATGCACAGGCTCTTGGGGGTCATACCCCGTAAACGGACATAAGTCCAGACAAGATCAACAATGACAACCAAATGAAGGTAATGATGAACACAACTCATTAACCCTACATATGTACATTAATGAACTTAAATATACCACCTACGAAGCACATTTAAGACCATTCCAGAATGATTAGACATTATTTAATCAGAGTTGCGTAGCAGAAGCGTGGTGGTCCCATCAGTTAGAATTATCTACTGAGTTCAAGGGGAATGCACAACATATTTCACGTATCTTATCCAAAAAAAAAATATAAGTCTTACAGCCGAGAGGCTATCTTTAAAACTAATCATGAGTTTGAACTGTGAGTGAAGATTTCTTCATTATTTACCGACTAGTTATACTAGACTAGGGTACGTGGGTGTACCCCTTTTTAAGGGGGGGAGAGCCTATTGTGTTTTAGCATTTCTAGCATAGAATTACACTTTCGTTGTACTGTTGCACTATGATTTGTATGTTTACATGTGTGACTTTGTGATTCTATGAACTTTTTACTTGCTCTTGTGTACTACGTTACACTATATTACTACGTGTTAGAATTAATGCTAAATCCATTGAGTTGCTCTTGTGAAGTTAATTGGTTTCATCTTCCAATTAATGTCATATTCACGAAGAGTTTCACGGAAGTTGAAGATGCATTAGTGGGAGCATTTATGCGGTGAAAATTAATGGTGTCTAAAGCATTTGGTTTTCTAACATTATGAGGAGAGTTATGAGGAAGTTAAAATCTTTGAAAGAAGAAGTTATGACTTCTGGCTTTCTAGATACCCGGTGTTAATTGTTTCTAGGTGTTAATGGATTGTGTTAATTAAGTTGTAACCGTTGTAACTTGTGAGCCATTATGTAGTGGTTGTTACAAGGTTAACGTTGGGATAAGTGAAGGGTTTAGATCTAGCACTATAAATAGATCTAGTAACTCGTAGCTTTGGATCATCCCAACTTTGGGGATCACATCCAAGGGACTTGGGTCAAAACACCAAGGGAAACATGGGAAACACGGGTTGATGGGTTGGTTGGGTAATCCTCATGTAAACTTGTAATCCTCATCTTCTTAATGAAAGTTGTTCTATCTCCTCCCGTGGACGTAGGTCATGTTTGGACCGAACCACGTATATCCTTGCGTCGCTATTTTATCATTACATTATCTTGTGGTTTTCCTACTTCGGCAACCATGTCGATCTCACCACGATCCTGGGAAAATGGGCCCGAAATCCTAACAAGTGGTATCAGAGCTCATGATTTTTCGGGATGTTCGTGTTGGTGGAGATGTCAATGGGAAGAAAGAATGGTGATTCAAGATGATGTGGGGTTTGATAAAAGTGAAAAATGAAGGAAGGAGTTGGAGAGGTGACGTGTTATTAAGAAGATGTAAGGATTGAAAACAAGTTCGGTGGAGAGGAAGACTCATGTAAAAAAAAAATCATCAACCACAAGTGTTTTTTGGTGTGGGGATGTACTTGAAGATGATGATGTGTTGTTGGAAGGAGATCAAGTTGGAAATCTTGGATCTTGGAAAATCCGGTGCATTGTTCATATTTGAAGTAAAATCTAGTTCTTTATTTTATAAACCCTTTTGTGGGGGAGTAAGGATAATAAAGAATGGTGAAGCTTCAATGATGGTGGATTGGTGCAGAAAATGGGAAAAATATTTTCTCGGGTCACGTGACGGATCGTGGACTTCCATGGAGCACTGGAGATCATCTAGCAAGTGGGTGGACCTAGGGTTGTGGTAGCGCGCATATAACCACAAACGGAGCTTCGCGTGGTGATCAATTGTGAAGCTGCTGTTAGGTCATGTTTGGAGACTTTGCGAGAACCGGATAAAGACGGGAGAGATCACTATTGTCTTTGGTTGCGTAGTTGTTTCCTGAGTTGCTACTTACTTCGTGTTTGTGGCGGGTCCATGAAGATTTGGACCAAATGAGTCTTTGAAGGCTCGGGGAGGAGTGGTCAATTTACCGAAGTTGGAATGCAAACAGTCCAGATGAGGTTATCCAGTTTAGTCCTTGTGTGGGCTATTTTTGGGATGATTCTTCAAGAGGAAGTTTGGCATCAATGGTGGTATGTGATTGACCGGATTGAGCATTAAGAGGAAGAATTGTTAGAATTAATGCTAAATCCGTTGAGTTGCTCTTGTGAAGTTAATTGGTTTCGTCTTCCAATTAATGTCGTATTCACGAAGAGTTTCACGGAAGTTGAAGATGCATTAGTGGGAGCATTTATGCGGTGAAAATTAATGGTGTCTAAAGCATTTGGTTTTCTAACATTATGAGGAGAGTTATGAGGAAGTTAAAATCTTTGAAAGAAGAAGTTATGACTTCTGGCTTTCTAGATACCCGGTGTTAATTGTTTCTAGGTGTTAATGGATTGTGTTAATTAAGTTGTAACCGTTGTAACTTGTGAGCCATTATGTAGTGGTTGTTACAAGGTTAACGTTGGGATAAGTGAAGGGTTTAGATCTAGCACTATAAATAGATCTAGTAACTCGTAGCTTTGGATCATCCCAACTTTGGGGATCACATCCAAGGGAGTCAAGGGTGGTTCTATGGGAACTCAAAGGGACTTGGGTAAAAACACCAAGGGAAACACGGGAAACACGGGTTGATGGGTTGGTTGGCTAATCCTCATGTAAACTTGTAATCCTCATCTTCTTAATGAAAGTTGTTCTATCTCCTCCCGTGGACGTAGGTCATGTTTGGACCGAACCACGTATATCCTAGCGTCGCTATTTTATCATTACATTATCTTGTGGTTTTCCTACTTCGGCAACCATGTCGATCTCACCACGATCCTGGGAAAATGGGCCCAAAATCCTAACACTACGAGATTATGTGTACTACGTTACACTATATTGGAATTACTCTGTGATTGCATGCACTTGTCAATATGTACTGTGCTACACTACTATGAATAAACTAAGTGCACTACGTTGCACTACATTGAAGTTATTATTGGTAATGACCTTTCTTGATCATTACACTATATATTATGTTGAATATATACTACGAACTTAAAAGTAGTGGAACTTGGGACTTGATCCCTAAAATAGAATTGTGTTGTGAATACTTAGTGGAACTTGACTCCTCACCACCATATAAATTTAGAAATGAGACTTCGGGGCGAAGTCCTTTTAAGGGGGGTAGATTAAAATACCCCAAATCTAATTAATACCTTTAAATTATTAAATAATGAAGAATTGATCTTGGATTAAATCATTTTAGTTACGCATGCTAATTTATGCATGCAAACGTTACGTAAATTAATATCACGCGTGCGCATGCAAACTCATGCACGCAAACGCTTACGTAAAAATAGTCATTTTACCGTAAACGCTAACGGGCGTAATTTTACAAACGTCTTAACATACTCATACAAAACGCTCATGTATGTTTATTAACAAGGATTAAACCCCTTACGAAACAAGCTCAACTAGGAGAGCGTCATCTAGGAAAAATCTATACGAGCATTTATACGACCCGGTACGCAATAACGTTCACTGTAAAAACGTAAAAAATACTAACGAGCAACGTAAATATTTTACGATTGCCTAAGCATTTATAAATGCTAAAATAAATTGATATACACATTTAAACAATGTAACAACTTATGTTACATAATCTTGATATTTAAAATATATCATAAATACATATGAAATGTTATAACATCAATTATAACACAAAGTTTACAAGTTAAAAATCTCCACAATATGTACCGGTTCTACATGTCAATTTTGGGCATACTTTTATACACTTTGACTTATTAAAATAATATAACCATCTAATATACATACTTAATACATAGGTACACATTATTAACATAAGAATAATCCTACCTAATACCACCTACACAAACCGGTTATGTTCCATATGAAACAAAAACAAAAGAAACTGCAGTGGGTGCTATGCTTTACGGCAAAAGAGTGGATATGCATATAAACAACTTGATCCCACTTAATCAGCTCAATGTGAAGCATGTTACCGACAAGTACATGCCACCGTTTGTACACTTGTATATTTGATTAACAAATAAAACCTACAACATAATCAAGTCATCATTAGTCATATATATACAGTAAGCATATATATATATACATATAAGCAACACTAATTAACGGTAGTACATGCTTATAATTACCAATCAAAAATCTGTAGCAAACTTATACCATGAACGGTAATATACAAGCTTATACCTAGCAATTTAAATCTGTAGCAAATTAACTGTAGTATAACCCATGATTAACAATATAAATCGACAGCAATTAGCACATGTAGTGGACGGTAGTGCTGTAGACATTAATGAAATAAATATGTAGAAATCATATCATTATAGGTAGTGCATGTCCACTAACCATTAATCAAACAAACCTATACTAATCAATCTATACTAATCAACCTATACTAATTATCCTATACTAACGTGGTGCTAGTGCTAGCAATTAGCAAAGAAAATCTGCAACTTTTTGACAATGTGAAATCGGCCATACATGACATATAAGACATGGTTTATACTCCTTATTTAACTTATAGGCTTTATGGGTCACCATCCCACCATTATACTACAATAATGCAAGATCAAAACCCTTTGTATATACCTAGCATTACCGAAAAAGTCCAACAACAAACAAGGTTAGTTTAGTTTTATTATGAGTGAGAATTAACTAATGTAAGTAAATATACATATAATTAAGTACTCACATGTTACAATTAAACAAGGAAAAAGGCAAGACAACATGTCTCCATTGTCAACCATGGGTGCCGAATTTAGAGTTGGATGAGGGACTTTTAGTTGCCAACAATTCAAAGAATAATGTATACCTAACATCACCATGATCTAATGTCTACCACTATGAGATTTAATTAGCTAATTCTTAGCTCCTTGTTTACCGAAAACACTAGCAAAAGAGGGTTATTATTGGAGCAATCAACCTATAAACTATGACGTAAATAATTAATTCAATTACACTAATCTAACATATACCTAACTTATTCACGTTCTAATGTTTCCCACTTTGGCAATAATTAGCTAATCCTAATCTTGGTGCCGTCAACACTAAGTCAAAAGGGGGTTAGTGCTTTCACTAATGAGTTAATTAACTTAAATAAATCATTAAAAAAATTAGCAAAACAACTCTTTCATTCCTTATTTCTCAAAACCCACGGCAGCCTTCTTATTCCCCTTGCTGCATCCGTATGGGTAAGCCTATCCTCCTCCCTTATTTTTCCTTTCAAGCTCTAAGCTCCATTAATGGAGTTTTAATTTCAATCTTCATTTTTGTGTTAATTTCCTAGCTTTCTTCATCAAGACTTGAAGCAAAAATATTCCTAGCAACACTACATCAATTCGGTACCAATATATGCTCCAAGAAGTGTCTTGAATCAACAATTAAACCAAGGAGCATTCAAGGTTAACTTAAGGTATTTTTCATACATGAAAATCCTTAAGAAATTTTATTATACATGTCCGAAAATTCCAACACATTTAAACATGTTTTCTTCATCAATTTTCATGAAGAGAAGTTGGATCTTCATCCATTCTATCAAGGCCGAAAATTCAAGGTAAAAATACCTAAGGTAAATCTCTTGAAAACATCTTATAAATCTACTTAAGATCTTTGTTAAGATCTAACTCCTAAACCCCTTCCTTCTCATGTGCTAATACCGAAATTTGGAGCTACAATCTCCATTGAAGGAAGCTTGGGAAATTCAAGAGGAGTTCAAGTACTTAATCATCTTTGATTAAGAGTAAGTTTATTAAGCTAATTATTAATGTTCTAAGCTTTGTTTAAGCTCATAAATTTTGAACACACCTCCAATTAATTAAGGTCGAAAATTAGTAAGGTTAATTACCAAGGAAAAATAATTATAGCTTTTAAGCTAAGGTTATAACCCTAAGATATAATTTTATGTCACAAAAAAAATTAATTATGAAGAGTTTAATTTATGGCCGAATTGTCTAGGAATAATTTGCTCCATTTTGAGCTAAAAATATGTTTAAGACATTACAATAATTTTTACATGAGTTATATGACTCATATGTATTTTTGTATAATTATTATAAGTTATAAATCAAGTTTTAGGAACTATATGGTAATATATTATTATTGCCGAATTCAAATGGTGAAGAATAGGTTTTAATGAGCTATATATATATATATATAAAGTCATATTATGAACTTTGGGTAAGTTAAAAAATAATTACTAGTGTTTAAATGACAAGTTTAATAAGTTATGTGGTAAAAATGTAATTTTTAGAAAGTTTGGGGTTAAGTATATGAAAACCGAGAACTATATATGTTCTTGGCATAATCATGACATATTATAGTATACGAATTAATATTGGGAATTTTGGTTAAATTAAATAAGTGCTTAAGTGTTAAAATAACAATTTATAAAGTTTTGGGGCTATTTTGTAATTTCTAAAATATGGTGCTTAACCGAATTAATTATGAATTTCTGGGTATATTAATGTATTAAGTATGAAATTAGACCTTGGTCAAAGTGTTGAGCAAAACTTTGGGTTAAAATGATTTATGACATAAAATAATAAGTTTATAAAGGTTTTGGGGTGATTATGTAATTTATGGAAGTTTAGATGCAAAACCGATTTTGATATGGGGCGGAAGAAAAATTTGTAGAAATATAAGGGTCGATTTGGTACTTATGGAAATTAAATATAAAAACTAAAATTTATAAGTTAATATGTAACTATTATAAAGTTTTTAGGGTTAAAATATAATTTTAAGAAATTATAGGGCAAAGCCAAAAATTAATGAGGTTAATTGGTGATTTTAAAAGTTAAGGTGTTCAAATAATAATTACCGATTTTATAAGGCTAAGTTTGTGATTTAATTGATTAAGGATTTAAAACTATGTAATATAACGTATTTTGGAGTATAATGTAAAGTTTATGAAATAAATGAGGTTATAAAATAATAACCGAAAAGTATAGTGTATTTGTGGGATTTAAAAATAATTGTAGGTCCTGTATGGATATTTAGAAAAATTTAGAAGAGAAATTATGATTTAAGGATTTATGAAATTAAAACTATATGCTATACGAACAGTAGTAATTTATTTGAAAAGAAATAATATTATTTGGGGTTAGTTGTAATTAATAAAAGATATGGGAAAAATAAGCCCATGCATGACTTGTAAAAACAATTGGAGGATTTATAAAGTTGTTTTGTCATTTGGGCAATTAAAATCAGGTATCATAAATAATACATGTATATAAAATATATACATTTAAGATTTTCAAGTAAATAAAAAGAAAATGAATAAAGGAGTTATACATGAAATCATGGAGGTTATTAAAAGAGAATTACCATACAATATAAGTCTTATAAGTAAAGACTACGATGGTTTAAATTATATATGTAAACCTTAAACATAAATAAGGTTAAGAGGTTAAAATGGAATTATCTAAGCGTTGAAAATAAACCTCACATGAAATAACGATTACGAGGACATTTCATGATACAGTAAAATTATTATATGAGAGTAACATAAATTAACACTCTCAGTTAATCCTATTCTAGGACTTTGATTGGCTAGACGTTGACCGGGAATTAATCGAGTACAATCTTCGGTGAACGGTATGGATTCTTGCAACCTGTTTGCTAACGGTTTACACCGGCTTGTGTGCTATCTGTTGTGTGAAATAACGACCAAGATAATTGCATGAAATATGTTGCACTTGCATTTGTGTATTGTTGTGATTATTCTATGCACTGTTGTGTTATTTTATGTGCGTGAATGATATGCACTGTTGTGTTACTTAGTGTGCGCGAACGATATGTGCCGTTGTGTTATTTTATGTGCGTGAACGTTTCCGACTATAACATGTATGTGTCACGCATACAACATTACATTACCAGTGGATTAAATACTTACGTGTTACTATACCGAGAACTTGTACTCAAGTTCCTCACTAACTTCCTTTATAAACAACGTCGTTGTCTTTAAGAGTGACAACTGACAATATACAACAGTATGCTTGTTTAACGTCCTTGTGAAACGTCTAACATATTCGATGCTACGAGAAGCGAGGAGCCCAGTTGTATCTGGCCATGCATGCAAATATGGAGGTTGTACCTGTCCCAGGTCCTCAAATACAGTATACGTCATGACGGGGTTTTGGGTGTAGAATTTGTCCACTCACCGGGTTAGTACCGGAACATTTTGGAGTTGAGAGAAGGATTTCATTCTCTCGAGGGTATGATACCCACACCTATATTTAAGTACAGGAGTTGACTACGGGACTTATTACACGACCATTGACGCGAGGGTCTTATCTCATCTGAAGGGTTTATCATACCCAATCCAAAAATTAATTACTAACTTGACCTTTTCTGTCATTTTCATTGTGAGGCACTTCTACGCAGGACCTAGTAACGTGAGTTTTACGCTAATGATGAGTTCCTTGGGCCACCCCAAGTCTCCGAGGTACAAGATCCGTCTTATGTCTTGTACACGTATGTTTCCATCGTAGCATAGCAGATGCCTTAGGCATAGAGTAAGACCAGAGGCAGAGCTCATTCACTAGGCAGTATCTGGCCACTGCCCAGTTGCTATTATTGCTCAGTTTGGATCACGGACCCGATATATGAATCGGGCCCATACTAAGTCTCGCCCTGGGATCCATATTACCTTCATCACGGACTTGCAAACTTTAGAGTGGTTGGAAATTATTATACATAACATTAGGCCCTGTAAGCATGATGACCTCAATGACATGGATTGTGCCCTTCTTGAGTATCTTCGTGGGCCACCACCGAGTGATGTTGCAGCTCGATTTCCGGTGCACCGACTGATGTTTGCTCAGTTGGTTCGGGCGATTCTTCATCGAGAAATTCAGCGCCCTGTCTTCCTGATGCTACTTCATCACCATATCACTCAGACTCTGAGGGAGGATCAGATTCCACGAGGTCTACAGTATCACCAGGAGTCCTCCCTCATTGACCTCGCACTCATTAGGCGATGGTGGTTTCGTGAGTCTGCACCAGGAGAGTACCGGTATGTTCCTTCAGCACAGAGGCCTAGGGCCAATGCCACTGCTCAGGACTATCCGAGCTATGAGGGATCTGAGCCCCAGTTGATGCTACCACCTCCTACCTCCTCCGCTCCTCAGACTTCTACCCTCGCTCCTGACTTGGGTCCCCTTTATGAGAGGATGGATAATTTTCAGCAGACCCTTGATCAGCAGCGGCAGTCCTTCGATGTATACCGACAGTCTCAGCAGGATACTTGGACTGATTATGAGGCCTTCCGGGCCAGCTATGAGGGATATCGTTCTGAGGTTACCAGCCGAGTTGAGACAGTAGAGCAGCGCCACCAGGAGATGGCCGCAGGTCAGCAGGCATTTAAGGAGCAGGTCACCCAGCGCCAGAAGGAGCATGAGCGGCGAGTAGATGACCGCTTTCTGCTCGCAGTTGACAGACTTGACCGTTCCCGGGCTGAGGATAGGAAGACGCTAAAGAAGACGATGGAGTGTTCGATGAAGGCATTTTTCAAGAGTATTCTCAAGAGGGATAGGAAGAAGAGGAAAGCCCGCAAGGAGGCGAAGAAGCAGGGTCTCCCTACCCCTAGCTCCTCTAGCCTTTCAGACTCTTCAGAGGCTCCTTGACTCGTCCCCACCACCACCACCTTCATCTGCGCCGGCGGCAGCTATCTAGTTCTTTCTGTCTCTTTCTAGTTTTCTTTCCCTTCATTTCTTTATGTTATTTCTTTATATTTTTCATGTATGCTTATGCTTAATGCTTAACTACTCTCCTTGTATTATGGAAGCTTGGCACTTTATGAGTTTTTGATTTCAGTTGATCTTATTATTGTTGACTTCTACTGTGAATAACTCCAATCATTGGCTCATCACAAGTGTAGGGCATCTGCCATTATGGGGAGTATTTATTTTTCTTTCACTTTCCTTCAGTTTCTTGTCTACTTATTTCTTTCGAACACTGGGGACCGTGTTCCTACCTAGTGTAGGGCAGGGGGTCCCCCTTTGAAAAACAAAAAAAATTGAAAAGAGATTTTATTAGTTTCAAATTAAAAAAAAGATTTATATACATATAGCATGTCTAGTTTATACAATATATAAGTTTTAAGTTTATTAACTTTCTACTCACTTTTTTGTATGTCTCTGATTAAAGTTAACATTAGGGAAGGCTAAATATTTGTTTTCTCAAGAGGTAAGCTTTCTAATGACCTATAGATATTATTTTCTCACTTCATGATTCCTTCTGTTCAACATGAGTATATGACCTTACTTCTATTTTTGTCCTTAATCTACTTTTGGGTAATATATCTTTCTTTCCTTTTTAAAATAGTTCAATTCCTATGGGTGAATATCTTAGAAAAGGGTGATAAAAAAGAAGAAGGAAAAAGCTTCGGAAAAAAAGAAGAAAGAGAAAAAAAGAGAAGAAAACCTCTTCCAAAAAAATATATGCGAAGCATTATGAGGTTGCAAGATTGCTTCAAAATAAAAGCAAGAATTGAGAGTTTTTTTCCTTTTGTTTTTCTCCTAAATTCCCCGTTCTTTAAATGCAAAAAAACATGGTTAGATGCAGAAACCCTTGAAAAATAGGGCTGAACCATTCAAACCATTGATGAGTGTCTTGGCCGCATTCAGAAACTCTTGAGAAATAGAGCTGAATGTCAGAAACCGGAAAAAGGAGAGATACAAAAATCCCCTATACACAATAACCCATGACTCTTTGTTCAGTTTTGAGATGGAATGTTTTACTTTTACCCACTTGTATATTATTGATAGAATGGGAAGGACTAAGTGATGCTTATGAGTAAGAGTCAAGTAGTTAGGAAAGGAATATCTCATTGTCATTCTAGAGTTTATTTATTTTGTGCACAAGTAGTTACTCTTTTCTAATTTAATTTTGCTCGAGGACTAGCAAAAGGTAAGTGTAGGGCCTTCATAAGCCGTAGACTTATCATGTTTTATAAGCTAGATTTGTAGTATTATTAGTTAAAATAAGATTATAATAGATAGTATTTACATTATTTTGTATAAAAAGCCATTTTATATGATCAGACTTATGCTTTGTGTGTTTTCCATGCAAAGGACAATTCCTGCCGGATATGGAGCCAGATCTCTGATGCACGGCATAAATGCGCAACTGGAAGGAGTCTTTGCCGGGCATAGTGCCGGGTGTTCTGTAGCCGGCATAAGTAAACGTCGCGCCTATTCGCCAAATGATAACGGTTATTTACCGTTAGTAAAATACCCAGAGTCGGACATGGTGCCGGATATTCTCTATCCGGCATAGGTGACTTTTCACGCCAGGCGGTTTTCGACCGTTACTGAAAAGCACGTGTTTTATTCACATGCCGGATAACTTTTACCCGGCATGGGACCCGGCATCTGAAGATTTTCAAGTCTATAAAAGGGCCGAGAGTCTGCACTTGGTGGACACTTCATTCATATTACTCTACACTCAAAATCACTCAAATTCGCGGTGGACTGCTGTCAAGGAAGCGCTACATCTCCATCCAGGAGGAAGACATTATCGAGTTCGAGGGAATTCTCATCAAGTTGTACTCTTGATCCTCCTTGTATCTTCTCTCAATGTTCTGGTTGGTTTGGTAGACTCTTTGGCTGCCTTGATTAGATGATTACTTTGTAAACACTCATTGAACATTAATGGAATTCTCAAGTTTCTTAACCCGAGTTTTAATCTCCTTACAAATAGAATAAGGGTTTTCTCTTGTTCTATCATCTCAAAGTTCTATTTAAGGCTTTCAACAGCAAGAGTAGAATAGGTTATGATGTTGGTAATCTTTAATATTGTTGCCTTGAGAAGTAGGCAACAAATGCTAAGGTTTAGGATTGTTTCTCTTATTTCCCCATTGTTCTGTTCGTATTCGCGGCATTATTTATGCAGGATGCGAATTAGGGTAGTGAGTTCTTGTTGCCATGCTTGAAACTGGAAATATTATTTACGAAATGTACGATGTCGGACGCAATGCCGGATGAAAGATGTCCGGCACATTCAAAGTTTTTGAATGCGCCGGGTAGCCGTAGTCCGGCACAACACCCGGCATATACATTTTGCGAGAAAGAGAATCCTTTTCGAGACTTGCCACTTTTGATCCGTGATCATATGAGTTCTTACATTGCTAATTGACCCTTATCAAGGTTAGTTCGTTGTGAATAGTTAGTTTAATTAGTTTAGAAATACTTATACATTTCCCCCCCTCTTTTACTTAGTAATTACCAAGGCTAGGACTAATTTTCTATACAAGTCCCTAGGGTTCGACTTACTTGGTCTTAATTTGCTTCCCTGCTACTTTTGACCGGGTTTTTGTTTGCTACCCGTATTAGATTGGGTAGGTTTTCTTTCAGGTTTAATTATGCCGTGCTTGGTGTCGGGTAAGATATACCCGGCACATTCTTGCTTCTTTTCCTATGTCTCTGTTTAATTCTCTTGTACATAAATATGTATATATTACCTACTAAAATCTTTGTTAGCAAAATGACACCGTTGCCAGGGACTTGGAATTAGTTCAAGTCCTAAAATTGGTAATAACCTATTCTGTGTTCGCTGATTTTTCATTAATTTCTGGTTCATTGAATGTGCCGGACTTCGTGACGGGCATAGTGAACCCGGCATATTCGGAGGAAGTCCGCGCCGGGTATAATACTTCCGGCAATATGTCCGGCATATTCATTATTTCACTACTATCTGTTTCTTTGTATGATGATTTTGTTTTGTATTTCTCTACGAATTTTTGATTTATTCTGTATTTCGGTCAATATAGTTCCCGCCATATGTGATTATGTTTTGTTTTGTTGTTATAATTTCGAACATGCCGTGTAGGATGCCGGGTTCCGTGTTCCGGCACAAACAGAGGAAGTCTGAAGCCGGACACAATGTATCCGGCATTCCATCCGGCGCGTTTAACTTCTCATTTTTTCTATTCCTTATTCTTTTATACGAATTCCTTGCTCTTATAAATGTCTCACCCTTTGTCTAACTTTGTACTCAGGATGCCTAGAAATATTTGGATGGCAAAGTTACAAAGTGGGGAGTCCAACCTTTTCCATTTTCTGCATATATATGTAGTCAATGAGCTCTACCCCCGTACAAGGGTAGAAATATTTATTAAGAGGAAGAAATTGAGACCCGCCCTTGCCTACCACCGCCTTAGGACCACAGCACGCATGAGGGTCCTGCCCGTGGATGAACTTAGGCAAAGATTCCCTCATATGGGTATCTTCACCAATAGGGTTCACCAAAGGCCCCCCTCCTATGCGATTTTCACTAGTAGAGTTAGACGTACTAGGTTTAGGGCTATCTACTAGTTATATTTTAGTATCTTTTAAATATTGTATTGTAGTTCTTTTATATGTTTTATGTAATGACAATGTTATCCCTTTGAATAAAAGCATATATTAATATAATTCTTTTTCATATTACATTAAAACAATTCCTCTTGTCATCTCTTAGGTACTTGCCCTCTTTTAGTGAATGCTTCTTCGGTCACACAATCTTTCTGACGAAGTAACGCCTTACGATCCAGAAATCGAAAGAACACTGCTTCGAACCTTAAGACAAAAGAAGAACCCATTTTACATACAAGAAGATCCAAGTACTTCAAGCAAGATGGCAACAGTACGCAACATCAATCGGCCCTCAAACCAAGGCCAGAAGCCGGCCATCAATCTTCCTCAACTTCCTCAAGCCGATTATGATGAATGGCAGAAGTTAAAGCCATATCATCAAATCCGTTGTGTCAAAGAATTGGGAATGTTCGATGGTTCCAACCCTGATGAGGCACTGCTCCACGTGACAAAATTCCTACAGCATGTCAATAGTCTCACCGCTACTGACACAGTTCTGCAATATGCTCGCCTCTCGCTCTTCCCACACAGCCTTACTGGGAGCGCCAGCAAATGGTATCACAGCCTGACACCAAACACCATCTCTACATGGGACGACATGGCGACGAAGTTCTACGACAAATTCCTACCGCCAAGTCGCACTTTGGAAATGATCGCTGAAATCTACAACTTCAAGCAACCAGGATCAGAGAATATTTGTGAAGCTTGGGATAGATTTAAGGGGTTACTTCTGAAGTGTTCCCACCATGGTCTCACGAAGGAGCAACTCTCTCAGTTGTTCTACAAAGGGCTCGTGAACCAGTACAAAACGATGGTGTTGTCCTCCATTGGCGCCGACATCCTCAAGAAACCAGGGGAACAATTTCTCGATGGTATTGAGTCCCTTTGCGAGGAAATCCGTGACTGGGCTACAGGAGGAACGTGAGGTAATACTCCAGGTCTCTATCACATTGGAGACAGTGATAACAAATTTGAAAAATTGATGAAGAGTCACGAGCAATTGCTAGAAAGCAATGCCAAACAATCTACAAAGGTAAGTGCTCTACAAAAAGTTGTGGAGCAACTGGCTATGAGTTCTCTCCCTCAGCAGGCCAATATGGCCAATGCAAGACCAACCACTCAGGTAACTCGCTCTCCCGTGTTTTCTTTACCACCTTCTGACGTGTCTTGTACACAGTGTGGAGGGTCACATGACTTTGAGCAGTGTCCTGAGTTACAAGAACTTAAGGCATCTGAGGAGGTGAACTACGTCGCCAACAATCAAGGGTACCGGCAACCTTGGCAAAGAGGTGCCCAACCACACCAAAACTTTCAGAACAATTCCGGCTTTCAAGGAGGCCAGAGGCAATTCCCAACCTCCCTATAACAGAGTGCCTTCTCATCAATCACCACAACTCCCATCCAACTCAGAAGCAGAGATGGCCGAGATGAGGGACATGATGAAGGCCCTCATGAATAAATCCAGAGATACACAAGAAGAAATCTCTGCATTGCGCAAGGACCAGAAGTCCCTGCAAACTCAACTGCAACAAATCTTCACCCAACCTAGGCCTCAGGGCCAATTTCCCTCCCAAACACAAATAAATCCAAGAGAGCAGGCGAAATCAGTAATCCTAGGAAGCCAAGATGCAGGTGCCGTTACTCTTCGGAGTGGAAGGGAGGTGGGTCAAGATCAAGAAAAAGAAAACAAGTGGCATCTGATGATGTAGAGGAGGCAATTCCTTCTATGCCCTCACAGGAGACACAGGCTCCTATCTCTTCACCCTCTACCTCTAAATTTCCTTCTACTGTTTCCACTTATCCAGCAAAAGAAAAATTGCCATTTCCAAATAGGCTCGAAAAGAAACATATGGATGAGTAATTCAAGAAATTCTTAGGAATTTTTCAACGCTTAACTATTGACATTCCTCTAATAGATGCTCTAAAACAGATGCCTACATATGTTAAGTTCTTCAAGGAACTAATGAGCAACAAGAGACGAATGGAAGACGTGGAGACAGTTGCACTAACAGAAGAATGCTCGGCGGCACTGTTGAGAGCAATGCCACTCAAACAGAAGGACCCAGGATTGCCAATAGTGCCTTGTTGTATTGGAAATGTCGATTGTGGCCATGGGTTATGTGACCTTGGCGCAAGCATTAATATCATGCCTTAATCTATCTTCACAAGGATCCGTGGCAGTCAACTGAAGCCCGTTTCCTTCTCCCTCCAATTGGCGGATAGATCCTCCATCAAGCCAATGGGAATGGTAGAAAATCTGGTGGTGGGAGTTGACAAATTCATCTTCCTGCCGACTTCGTAGTCTTGGATATTAGTGAGGATACTGAGGTCCCACTGATCCTAGGGCGCCATTCTTAAGTACTGCTAGGGCAGTCATTGATGTTTATGATGGGAAGGTTACCTTCCGATTCGAGGACGAGAAAATAGAATTCAACATGGCACAGATGGTAAGAAAAAGTTTCTGCTCACAGTTTGTTGTGTTGGTCTACTAACAGATGACGGCACGGACGAATTCATAAATGATGATGAGACTTTCTCCGTCCCCTTGGTCGAACCTCATGAGTTAGAGGCCTTGGAGCAAGTGCTGGTTTCATCATCGAAGAATCATAAGAGAGAGAAAGAGATCAATTGCAATTGGGCAACTCGACATGGGTTAAAAAGAAAAGTTATCAACCACCACTATAGAGGCTCGATTACCTGCCTCAAAAAGCTGTACCCTCCATAGAGAAACCACCTGAGGTAAAATTGAAGGAACTCCCTTCTAATCTAAAGTACGCCTTCCTTTCAGGTACAAACTCTCTTCCTGTAATCATTTCCTCGCTTCTTTCTCCTGAGCAAGAAGTTAAACTGTTAGAAGTCCTAGGAAAGCATAAGAGAGCGATAGGTTGGTGTCTGGCAGATTTAAAGGGTATTGATCCTAGTTTTTGCACCCACCGTATATGTATGGAGGATAATCATAAACCAATGAGGCAAGCTCAAAGGAGGTTGAATCCCAACCTAAAAGAAGTTGTCAAAAATGAGGTCCTAAAATTATTGGATGCTGGTATCATATACCCCATTTCTGACAGCCCTTGGGTAAGCCCTGTCCAGGTGGTACCCAAGAAGGGTGGTATCGAAGCAGTTCCGAACAAAAAAGGGGAGTTGATCCCCCAAAGAAAAACTACGGGATGGCGCATGTGCATTGATTATAGGAAATTAAATTCCGCCACCCGGAAGGATCATTTCCCTTTGCCCTTTATAGATCAAATGTTGGAAAGGTTGGCAGGTCAAGAATTTTATTGTTTTCTAGACGGGTATTCAGGGTATTTTCAGATCCCAATTGCACCTGAGGACCAGGAGAAGACCACCTTCACCTGCCCTTACGGTACCTTTGCATATACCCGAATGCCTTTTGGACTCTACAATGCACCTGCTACTTTCCAACATTGCATGCAGGCAATTTTCACTGATTTTATCGAAAAAAGTATCGAAGTATTCATGGGATTTCAGTGTATATGGCCCTAACTTTGATGAATGTTTGCAGCAACTAGATCTAATCTTAGCCAGGTGTGAAGAAACCAACCTGGTGCTGAGCTGGGAAAAATGCCACTTTATGGTAAAGGAAGGCATTGTTTTGGGGCATCGAGTTTCTAAAGAAGGTATTGAAGTAGACCAGGCCAAGGTCGAGGTCATCAAAAAGCTTCCTCCTACCTCAGTTAAAGAAGTAAGGGCATTTGGGTCATGCTGGCTTCTATCGAAGGTTTATTGCTGATTTTTCGAAGATTGCGAAACCGTTAAGTGATCTGTTGGCCAAGGATACAAGATTCAACTTTACAGAGGAATGTCTTGAGGCTTTCGAGATCATAAAAGAGAAGCTTGTCTCAGCCCCTGTGGTCGTTGCCCCTGATTGGTCTCTCCCCTTTGAGATCATGTGCGACGCAAGTGACTACGCTGTGGGGGCTGCACTGTGTCAAAAGAAGGATAAGGTACTAAGGATTATAACTTATGCAAGTAAGACTCTTGTAGATGCCCAAAAGAATTATACAACTACAGAAAAAGAGCTTCTTGTTGTCTTCGCCCTCGATAAGTTCGTTCTTATCTATGGGGAGTGAAGTTATAGTACACACCGATCACTCCGCTCTAAAGTACCTGTTCACCAAGGCAGACACTAAACGAGATTGTTGCGTTGGATTCTCCTGCTGCAAGAATTTGACGTTCTAGTGGTAGATAAGAAAGGATGCCATAATGGAGTTGCTGATCACTTGTCCCGCATTACGAGACCTTATGATGGAGTTCCTATTCAAGAATATTTCCCAGACGAGACAGTGTTCAGCATCCAGCAAATAGAAGACATGGTTGAGAAGAGAACTTTTTCCAATTGGGTTGAGTTATTTTCTGCACTGACAGTAAGCAATGAGGAACCATGGTATGCTGACATCGCCAACTACTTAGCCTCTGGAGTAGTTCCTCATGGACTCTCTTTTCAACAAAAGAAGAGATTCCTCTCCCAGATCAAGCACTTCTTCTGGGATGACCCTTACCTTTTCAAGTATGTGTTGATGGGTCATCCGGAGGTGTATCCCTGAAAATGAGGCTACTTCAGTTCTCTACATGTGTCACTCTAAAGAGGCTGGAGGACATCATGGTTCCACACGGACGGCTGCGAAAGTTCTAGAGTCAGGTTTGTTTTGGCCTACACTACATAAGGACGCTCACAAATTTGTCTCACAGTGTGACAGTTGCCAACGGATGGGAAACATCTCAAGACGACACGAGATGCCCTTGAACAACATCCTGGAAGTAGAGTTGTTCGATGTTTGGGGTATCGATTTCATGGGTCCATTCCCTCCATCCCAAGGCCATCAGTACATATTAGTCGTTGTGGACTATGTTTCAAAGTGGGTAGAAGCGATCTCATGTTCTTCTGCAGACGCCAAAACAGTCCTGAAGTTTTTAAAGAAAAATATTTTCACCAGATTCGGGGTGCCCCGGGCAATCATTTCTGATGGTGGTTCCCATTTCTGCAATCGCCAATTTGATTCCTTACTACATAAATATGAAGTTCATCACAAAGTAGCACTTCCCTATCACCCACAAAGCAATGGACAGACCGAGGTCTCCAACCGAGAGTTAAAATGGATTTTACAGAAAACAGTCGGTTCATCTCGGCGAGATTGGTCACAAAAGCTCGACGATGCTTTGTGGGCCTATAGGACTGCCTTCAAAACTCCTATTGGGACCACTCCTTTCCGTCTGGTTTGGAAAAGCATGTCATCTACCAGTAGAGCTTGAACACAAAGCTTATTGGGCATTAAAGTCTCTCAATTTTGATATGAAGGCTGCTGGCATCAAAAGAAATTTCCAGCTCTCTGAACTCGAGGAGTTACGCCACAACGCTTACGAGAATGACAGTCTGTACAAAGAGAGAAACAAGAAGTGGCATGATCAAGTCATTCTTCCGCGCCACTTTCAAATTGGTGATCAAGTCCTCCTTTATAACTCCCGCCTACGACTCTTCCCCGGGAAGTTAAAATCACATTGGTTTGGACCTTTCACCATCACTTCCATGAACGCATCAGGTGCCTTTGAAGTTGAAAATGAAAAAGGTGAGCGCTGTAAAGTCAATGGTTCTCGCTTGAAGAAGTATTTATGCAGTAAACCTGCCACAACCCAGGCCGTCTACCTCGATGACTTCATTATGCCTTCTTCCTCAACAACCTCCTCCTCAACACACATGAAGCCCACAGCTAAAGGCCAAGTGTAGGGCCCGCATCGTAACAAGGGAGTAATTCTTACATACTTCCCTCTAATTGCTCTTATTTTCTTTTTTCTTTTCATTTTAATTTTATTTTCATTTTATGCTCTTTATATTTCCTTGAATTAACTCATATATATATATATAAAAGAGATCAAGATGTCGTGTGCAAAGCCGGGTGACAGAACCCGGCACAGAATTTTCAACATGTCGTGCTTGACGTCGAGTAAAACACATCCGGCCTTATGAAATTCATTATGCCGGGTAGAACTAACCCGACATACCACCCGGCATCTCGCATTTCTGAAAAAAAAATAACCTCGGGTAAGTTTGGGTTACAGACCCATTTTTACCATACGCTGGCGCCGCACCCACAGCTACTCCACAGTCAGGCAACGACACCAAACTCCACAAAACACTCCATCGCATTCCAGTGGCACCACAAGACCACCGTGAGCCCGTTTCTGCTATTTCTGCAATTACAAAATCAGCAACCAGGTTCCCTCATCGTACACTATTTATTTCGAATTCGATTTTCATAATTTTCGGTTCAAATTGTCGTTTTTCTTTGTTTTTTGTTGGATTCGTGACTTAGTGTAATGATTTCGGGACTTTGGAACATGCTGTGATTGATTTAGGGAGCTCTGGTGTAGTTATGTGCATTTCTGAAAAATCTGGGTTCGAAGTTTGAATGTGCCGGATGGGTTCTGTCCGGCATCCCGTCCGACATTCTATTGTTTGCATATGCCGGGTGGATTCTATCCGGCATTCTGCCCGGCACACATGTCTGATTAATTTTTCTTTACCTATTGGGACCCTAGTCTACTGAATTAATGCCTAGGACAATGTTTTGTTGAAAATTAACCAGTTCGACATATAATTAGGAGAATCATGGCATGACTCCCGGTTATTCAAAATAAATCCAATTGCTATATCCGTTGAGTTAACATTTGATAATCTGTTGTGTGTGGTATTCGATTTTCCTTTCTTTACCTGCAGATGCCTCGGCGAATAACCACTGTTTCTCAGACCCTTGATTCAGACGAGGACGCCTTCCTTGAGGAGTTGGACGCACCTCTAGGAGAGGCTACTCCAGAGGAAGATGAGGCCACTCCAGAGGAAGATGAGGCTGCTCCTGCTCCACCAGAGCCACCTCGCCGTTCTACTAGACGGGAAGGTAAGGAGCCTGCCTCCAGTAGTGCTCAGCCTCCACGAAATCTACAACGGGGCGGAAGCAGAAGCGCCCTGCTGCAGCTCAGAGTGGGCCGGGTTCGACATCCTCAGCACCAAAGCTAGACGATTTCGGGATTCCTCAGCCCCTACCTTCTCGTCTCCAAGAGGACCCGCAGTTCGATTCAGATGGGTTTATTAGCACAGAGGTCGCCCGCTACTACAATCAATCTAAGCAAAGAGAAAGTGGGTGCAAGAGCGGCGAATTGACCAGACAGTGAGCCCGTTACCTCAGATCATCTCCCCATTCCAGAGTCATGGCTGGACGGGATTACTAGAGATTGGTCAGAGGCACTTCTACGCCGACCTAGTACGTGAGTTTTACGCTAATGTTGAGTTCCTTGGGTCACCCCAAGTCTCCGAGGTACAGATCCGTTCTTATGTTTCTTGTACACGTATTTTGATTTCGCCTCGTAGCATAGCAGATGCCTTAGGCATAGAGTGTGACCAGAGGCAGAGCTCATTCACTAGGCAGTATCTGGCCACTGCCCATGCTGCTATTATTGCTCAGTTTGGATCACGGACCCAATATATGAATCGGGCCCATACTAAGTCTCGCCATGTGATCCCTATTACCTTCATCACGGACTTGCAGCTTAGAGTGGCTATGGAAATTATTAGACATAACATTAGGCCCTGTAAGCATGACGAGCTCAATGACATGGATTGTGCCCTTCTTGAGTATCTTCGTGGGCCACCACCGAGTGATGTTGCAGCTCGATTTCCGGTGCACCGACTGATGTTTGCTCAGTTGGTTCGGGCGATTCTTCATCGAGATATTCAGCGCCCTGTCTTCCCGATGCTACTTCATCACCATATCACTCAGACTCTGAGGGAGAATCAGATTCCACGAGGTCTATAGTATCACCAGGAGTCCTCCCTCATTGACCTCGCACTCATTAGGCGATGGTGGTTTCGTGAGTCTGCACTAGGAGAGTACCGGTATGTTCCTTCAGCACAGAGGCCTAGGGCCAATGCCACTGCTCAGGACTATCCGAGCTATGAGGGACCTGAGCCCCAGTTGATGCTACCACCTCCTACCTCCTCCGCTCCTCAGACTTCTGCCCCCGCTCTTGACTTGGGTCCCCTTTATGAGAGGATGGATAATTTTCAGCAGACCCTTGATCAGCAGCGGCAGTCCTTCGATGTATACCGACAGTCTCAACAGGATACTTGGACTGATTATGAGGCCTTCCGGGCCACTATGAGGGATATCGTTCTGAGGTTACCAGCCGAGTTGAGACAGTAGAGCAGCGCCACTAGGAGATGGCCGCGGGTCAGCAGGCATTTAAGGAGCAGGTCACCCAGCGCCAGGAGGAGCATGAGCGGCGAGTAGATGACCGCTTTCTGCTCGCAGTTGACAGATTTGACCGTTCCCGGGCTGAGGATAGGAAGACGCTAAAGAAGACGATGGAGTTCGTGATGAAGGCATTTTTCAAGAGTATTCTCAAGAGGGATAGGAAGAAGAGGAAAGCCCGCAAGGAGGCGAAGAAGCAGGGTCTCCCTACCCCTAGCTCCTCCAGCCTTTCAGACTCCTCAGAGGCTCCTTCTGACTCGTCCCCACCACCACCACCTTCATCTGCGCCGGCGGCAGCTATCTAGTTCTTTCTGTCTCTTTCTAGTTTTCTTTCCCTTCATTTTATTTTTTATGTTATTTCTTTATATTTTTCATGTATGCTTATGCTTAATGAACTACCTTGTATTATGGAAGCTTGGCACTTTATGAGTTTTTGATTTCAGTTGATCTTATTATTGTTGAATTCTGCTGTGAACAACTCCAATCATTGGCTCATCACAAGTGTAGGGCATCTGCCATTATGGGGAGTATTTATTGTTCTTTCACTTTCCTTCAGTTTCTTGTCTACTTATTCTTTCGAACACTGGGGACCGTGTTCCTACCTAGTGTAGGGCAGGGGGCCCCCCTTTGAAACAAAAAAAAATGAAAAGAGATTTTATTAGTTTCAAATTAAAAAAAGATTTATATACATATAGTATGTCTAGTTTATACAATATAATAAGTTTTAAGTTTATTAACTTTCTACTCAGCTTTTTGTATGTCTCTGATTAAAGTTAACATTAGGGAAGGCTAAATATTTGTTTTCTCAAGAGGTAAGCTTTCTAAGACCTTTAGATATTATTTTCTCACTTCATGATTCCTTCTGTTCAACATGAGTATATGACCTTACTTCTATTTTTGTCCTTAATCTACTTTTGGGTAATATATCTTTCTTTCCTTTTTAAAATAATTCAATTCCTATGGGTGAATATCTTAGAAAAGGGTGATAAAAAAGAAGAATAAAAAAGCTTCGGAAAAAAAGAAGAAAGAGAAAAAAAAGAGAAGAAAACCTCTTCCAAAAAAATATATGCGAAGCATTATGAGGTTGCAAGATTGCCTCAAAATAAAAGCAAGAATTGAGAGTTTTTTTCCTTTTGTTTTTCTCCTAAATTTCTCGTTCTTTAAATGCAAAAAAAAACATGGTTAGATTCAGAAACCCTTGAAAAATAGGGCTGAACCATTCAAACCAATGATGAGTGTCTTGGCCGCATTCAGAAACTCTTGAGAAATAGAGCTGAATGTCGGAAACCGAAAAAGGAGAGATACAAAAATCCCCTATGCACAATAACCCATGAGTCTTTGTTCAGTTTTGAGATGGAATGTTTTACTTTTACCCACTTGTATATTATTGATAGAATGGGAAGGACTAAGTGATCCTTATGAGTAAGAGTCAAGTAGTTAGGAAAGGAATATCTCATTGTCATTCTAGAGTTTATTTATTTTTTGCACAAGTAGTTACTCTTTTCTAATTTAATTTTGCTCAAGGACTAGCAAAAGGTAAGTGTAGGGCCTTGATAAGCCGTAGACTTATCATGTTTTATAAGCTATATTTGTAGTATTATTAGTTAAAATGAGATTATAATAGATAGTATTTACATTATTTTGTATAAAAAGCCATTTTATATGATCAGACTTATGCTTTGAGTGTTTTCCATGCAAAGGACAATTCCTGCCGGATATGGAGCCGGATCCCTGATGCACGGCATGAATGCGCAACTGGAAGGAGTCTTTGCCGGGCATAGTGCCGGGTGTTCTGTAGCCGGCATAAGTAAACGTTGCGCCTATTCGCCAAATGATAACGGTTATTTACCGTTAGTAAAATACTCAGAGCCGGACATGGTGCCGGATATTCTCTATCCGGCATAGGTGACTTTTCGCGCCAGGCGGTTTTCGACCGTTACTGAAAAGCACGTGTTTTATTCACATGCCGGATAACTTTTACCCGGCATGGGACCCGGCATCTGAAGATTTTCAAGTCTATAAAAGGGTCGAGAGTCTGCACTTGGAGGACACTTCATTCATATTACTCTACACTCAAAATCACTCAAATTCGCGGCAGACTGCTGTCAAGGAAGCGCTACATCTCCATCCAGGAGGAAGACATTATCGAGTTCGAGGGAATTCTCATCAAGTTGTACTCTTGATCCTCCTTGTATCTTCTCTCAATGTTCTGGTTGGTTTGGTAGACTCTTTGGCTGCCTTGATTAGATGATTACTTTGTAAACACTCATTGATCATTAATGGAATTCTCAAGTTTCTTAACCCGAGTTTTAATCTCCTTACAAATAGAATAAGGGTTTTCTCTTGTTCTATCATCTCAAAGTTCTATTTAAGGCTTTCAATAACAAGAGTAGAATATGTTATAATTTTGGTAATCTTTAATATTGTTGCCTTGAGAAGTAGGCAACAAATGCTAAGGTTTAGGATTGTTTCTCTTATTTCCCCATTGTTCTGTTCGTATTCGCGGCATTATTTCTGCACGATGCGAATTATGGTAGTGAGTTCTTGTTGTCATGCTTGAAACTGGAAATATTATTTACGAAATGTACGATGCCGGATGCAATGCCGGATGAAAGATGTCCGGCACATTCAAAGTTTTTGAATGCGCCGGGTAGCCGTTGTCCGGCAAACACCCGCATATACATTTTGCGAGAAAGAGAATCCTTTTCGAGACTTGCCACTTTTGATCCGTGATCATGAGTTCTTACATTGCTAATTGACCCTTATCAAGGTTAGTTCGTTGTGAATAGTTAGTTTAATTAGTTTAGAAATACTTATACATTTCCCCCCCTCTTTTACTTAGTAATTACCAAGGCTAGGACTAATTTTCTATACAAGTCCCTAGGGTTCGACTTACTTGGTCTTAATTTGCTTCCCTGCTACTTTTGACCGGGTTTTTGTTTGCTACCCGTATTAGATTGAGTAGGTTTTCTTTCAGGTTTAATTATGCCGTGCTTGGTGTCGGGTAAGATATACCCGGCACATTCTTGCTTCTTTTCCTATGTTTCTGTTTAAATCTCTTGTACATAAATATGTATATATTACCTACTAAAATCTTTGTTAGCATGTAGCGCCACCCGTTGTTATGTATATATATTCCGCTGCATTTCCAGTTATCTTTGGGAGCTATCATCGTACAGGTTGTGGAGTTTCGGGTTGGGTGTTACAGGATGAGTTGGGGTGTTACAAAAAGTGGTATCAGAGCGTAGTTACGCTCTGAATAAAGAAATACCGAACTTAGATAGCCACCGAGTCAAGATATGAGTTAAGACATAAGTTATGGGATAAGGGTGTGAGATGTTAGAGTGAGAAAAGTCATACGACCACTAATAAGTGTGGATCGTCTTTACTGTCTACGGACGATATAAAACCGTGAATCGAGACTCTTGTAAACATAAGCCTAATGTGCTTTATGCTTATTCAGATGTCAGGAAGGAGAGGCCGAGGACGTGGCCGAGGCGAGCAGACTACCGGTATACCGGGTGGGCAGACGATCGCTGAAATCGTGACTGCCGCTTTGGGACACATGGGCTATCAGCCCGGCGCACCGCCACCACCACCACAGCCCCGGGAACCAAACTGGGTGAAGAGTCTTGCTGACCTTCGACCCCCACCGTTTAAAGGGGAGACTGATCCCGCCAAGCTCGAGGCATACGTCTCTGAGATGGAGAATGCGTTCGAGACCCTTGACGCTCCTACTGGTGCCAAGGTTCGACTTGCTGCTTTCTACCTGAAGGGGGCGGCAGGCGATTGGTGGAGGTTGGTAAGGGCCGAGCACATGGCCAACCCCGACTTTGGCTGGGAGCAGTACACGGCGCTACTGCGAGCCAAGTACTATCCCGCTCATGTCCAGACTAAGAAGCGGCTGCAGTTGGATGCGCTGAAGCAGACCGACAAGATGACGGTGGACGAGTATTACTATTTCTATGGCGGGCTAAGCCATCGACTCCGTTATGCATGGGCCGACAAGCTACACGACCTTGTAGGTAATGAGAGAGTTTGAGCCGTTAGTAAGTAATTGAAGTTTTATGTCATAAGAATAATGAACTAATACCTTGAAAGCAGGAGTGCTATCATGCCGCTGTAAAGGTTGAGATTACCGTCCAGCTGAGGGACGAGGACAATGCCTCTAAGAGGAAGTCTGCTGGTAAGGGGTCCGACAACCAAGGGCAAGGTGGGTACAAAGCAAAGTACCAGCCTCAGTCCCAGAAGGGCCAGAAGGGGAAGATGGAGAGTGAGAAGGCTGCTGAAGAGCCTCTGAAGTTAACCTATGCTATAGCTGTTAAGCCCCCGCGCTCGAAAGTGCCAAAGGGTTAGGAAGTACACCTTAATGTAAGTTAACAAACATTTAGCAACCATTGAAATAATGGCTCCCTGATCTCGACGATACATGCAAAGCCAAACACTTATCTAGATGAAGGATTTGGCATTCACTCACTTTGTCAGCCCCCAATTGTACAATGATGCTGATTCAAACCCTATATCGGTGTTATTTTTGCCCATATTCCTTCTGGATGGGGGTCAATGTTGGAGTTTACGTGACTTTTCAGTTGCCATTGATGATACAATTCTTGGTTTTATGTTTTTTTTATAAATGGGGTTGAACCATGACCTTTGGTTCGAGACACCACTCCTCCACCACCACCAAGCCACAAGGCTTATGTGACATCAACATGCATTACTATTCAAAGCACGAGATCACCACCAAATTATGTTGTCATCCCAATGATCTCGTGTTGCTTGCGAACCCAACTTAAGTCTACGTCCTCAACCAGATCATGCCGATCAGTATCTTACCAGCGAATTCGGCACGGGCAGAGCGAGGAGGGAAATGCGGACAAGGACGATGACTATCGCCGGCGAAGAGAAGGTAGGGGTTTCCTAATCAATAGACCTTCTATAGTCCCCCGAATCAAGTGCTCACAAACTTTCCGTGCCAAATTGATTGTACATATGTTACAGGACCATGAGAGAGCCATCCCAAAAGCTAGTTCAAGGGATGGAGAGCTCATAATCCTATATGAACCACACACCAACCTCCCATACGGTTGATGTGGGATTCTGTAACAGTCCTTCCCCTTCGAGCACCAACGCCCACGTTAGCCCACTCTGGCTGCCTACTCTGGGTGCCTACTCCGGGTGGCATTCACTCTAGGCGGCATCTCCGGCCGTTTCCTAGGTAGCCCTTTCCTGGGTCGCTCCTTCCTAGGTCGCCCCTTCCGGTGACGTGGAGCTCTTAGGGTCTGGCTCTGATACCTCTGTTACAGGACCATGAGAGAGCCATCCCAAAAGCTAGCTCAAGGGATGGAGAACTCATAATCCTATATGAACCACACACCAACCTCCCATACGGTTGATGTGGGATTCTGTAACAACATAAAAACAAGTAGTAATCTCTCTTGGCATGTGATTTGTTTTGGGTACGATAACGATAACGGAAACCAAAACCACGAAGCAAATTATGTGGATGAGGTTACTCCTCATCAGGTTTTAAGTTTTTCCTCGCTCCGTTCTCCCTTTTTGTTCTAACGTGCTTTATCCTAAAACTGTACCCTTCACTAGTTCTTTGTCGTAGTCTGTGCATTATATCTGTACAGTCTGAAGGCGCTCCCAGGTGAAAGGGGGGATAAAAGAAAAAGGTGATTTTATATAGCTTTATGTTCTCAATCCCACTGAAATGATCATGGATGTTGTCAATAGCATGTATATCTATCTTTATCCTTTTGCCGCCTTTCTCTTCTATCAAGATTCTTGCACCGTTAGATGATCAAGTTGGTAGCTGTTTAATTTCTGGAAATTGATACTTTTCTATAATCCTTCGTTGTGTGATATAGAATTGTAAACCACTTAGATGTGCTGGTTTTACATAAATTGTCTTCATGATAGAAGAGTTGTCTGACTCAATCAATCATCCAAACTTGTGATGCTTCCTTGTCAGGCTACAATTGTTTATTATTCAAGCTTTTCTTGCGCTGCCACACTCCACCTATGATAATAGATTCTGTCTTATCAAAATTGTTTATTAGAGATAATTGTATCTTAGGATGCAACCTTCTCTTTTGATATTTGTGCTAAATTCCTCATTGAGTTGAGTGATTTTAATTCATTTGTAAACTTTGAGAAAAAAGAAAAACCAATCAGGCTAGTGAAAGATGGAGATCACAAATGTTATGGAGTACCAGGCCATCGCTAAGCAGAAGCTGCCGCAGATGGTGTATGACTACTACGCTTCTGGGGCAGAGGATCAGTGGACTCTGGCAGAGAATAGAAACGCCTTCGCCAGGATCCTGTAAGTTATATCTCTATTGCCACATGTTGTCTCTTCAGATATGAAACAATAATGAGAAACTTGTCGTTACCATCTATTCTGATTTGGCTGTGCAGGTTTCGTCCTCGTATCCTGATTGATGTAACAAACATAGACATGACTACTACTGTGTTGGGCTTCAAGATATCCATGCCTATCATGATTGCCCCAAGTGCCTTTCAGAAAATGGCTCACCCAGGTGGTAAGCATTCAAATTTGAAGCGAAGCATAGCTTAAACCAGTAGGGGCTGTTATCTGAATAATATTTATCCTGAAAGATGTGTATATACTTCATTGTGGGTTATGATATCAGCAGGGTAGTTTGGTTTTGCATGATGACCAATGTATCTAAGAGTAGTTTCGTCTCATACTGTTCTATTTAATTGCTGATGCAGGGGAATTAGCAACAGCTAGAGCGGCATCAGCAGCCGGGACTATAATGGTTTGACTAACTGCATCATTGTATCTTTATATATCATAGGTTTAAGGATTAGCACAGATATGCTTGCCTATTTTAGAGAATTTTTAATATCACTGTAAAGTGTAAACCAATACTTCATTTGCCAGTGTGGTAGCTCGTGGGGATTTATCTGTGCATGTCTATAATACAGTCCTAGCAGTGCTGATTCTCTGTTCTCTTTTAATAACTAAAGTTCCAAATTCTTTTCAGACACTGTCTTCATGGTCTACTTCTAGTGTTGAAGAGGTTGCTTCAACTGGACCTGGCATCCGCTTCTTTCAGCTCTCTGTAAGCCAAAGCTGAACTATTCTATTAAGTAATTCAATTGGTATAATGCTTTCATTGCAGAGAAGTTTTCTGTGATCCAAATTGAAATCGATTGTTAACTATAGCTTACTAGTAAGGTATATATCATCTCTACACTTCAACTCAGGTTTACAAGGACAGGAATGTGGTTGCCCAGCTTGTGAGGAGAGCTGAAAGAGCTGGTTTCAAGGCCATCGCTCTTACTGTGACGCCCTAGACTGGGGCGTAGGGAAGCTGATATCAAGAATAGGTGTTTAAATTTTCTTTTCTTTGAACTTATTTTTATTATCTTATGTTTACCACCTTTAAACTGGGTTTGAAGCTTTGTTTTATTTTTCTTTTCCTTTCTTTTTCATTGGACAAATTCACTCACTCACAGAATCCATATTCCTGATCAAAAACTTCTTAGGTTTACCTTGCCACGTATCTGACATTGAAGAACTTTGAAGGTCTCGACCTGGGCAAGATGGACGAAGTAAGCTGACTCGGCCGCTTGCAATTCAATTACTTTCCTTCTTTGTCCTATTGTGTAAATTTGACTCATTAATCTAGGCAGGGTCGTCTCAATGATTTTCAGGGCCCTGTTCTAAATATTAAATGAGGCTCTTTAATCAAATTAAATTATGTAAATTTAGAAAAATTATTAAATTAAATTACGCATTCACAATGATCATGTTTATAATGTTTGAATGTATTTAAAACATAAAGTTTTGATATACTCCATTCAAAATAAATTTGACAATATATAATTTCTTATGACAAAATCTCAAGGATATATATAAATATTGGGCCCCAAAATATGGGGCCCTGTTCGGTTGCCCAGTTTACACAGCTTCAAAGCCGGCACTGAATCTAGGTTCTTGGTTGATATCAACTGCAGGCTAATGACTCAGGACTTGCATCATATGTTGCCGGTCAAATCGATAGATCCTTGAGCTGGAAGGCATAATTAATATCTTTGACACGTGATCACATCTCATGATTCTATTCCAGTAACTGTGTTCGGATTCTTAAACATATAAGCTCTTATAAGAAGGGGGAATTCTTGGGATGATTGATTGTTGTAGGATGTTAAGTGGCTTCAGACAATCACCAGCCTGCCCATTATGGTCAAGGGGGTGATCACTGGAGAGGATGGTGAGCCGATCCTGACATTTATATTTACAGGATTGTTACACTTACACCACCAGTGATTGATTGATTATTTGGTTTTCCTGGACACTGTATTTCGCCTTGCAGCGAGAATTGCGGTTCAGAGTGGAGCTGCTGGGATCATTGTCAGTAACCATGGAGCTAGACAGCTTGACTATGTTCCTGCAACTATAATGGCCCTAGAGGAGGTATGTGTATACACACATATTCATTACAGCATGCCTTTATTCATGTTTGTTTCTTCATGTTGTAAAATCAAGCAAAAAGGCCGAAAAACAAAGAGGAAGAACGAAGGAGAAGAACGATGTTGAGGAAACTTGTTTTAGGGTTTTTATTCGTCAGTGCAAGAGCCACAGTCTACAACCCTAAAACACCCATCTAATATAGACAGACTCATCTAAAAAAAAAACCCGATATGGGCCCAAAGCCCAAACCGTACGGGGGCTACGCCCCCCCAAACCCCCCGAATGATGGGCCCCCTGTAATTGTAAGCCCGCCCACAATAGATTTTAGTCAGTTACAATACTTCACCATGTATTGGTCATGTCATCGTTACAAGGACCTTGCTGGAACCGGTTAATTGATGACCTGCAGGTTGTGAAAGCCACGCAAGGCCGGATTCCAGTGTTCTTGGATGGTGGTGTCCGCCGTGGAACTGATGTTTTCAAAGCACTGGCTCTAGGAGCTGCTGGGATTTTTGTAAGTCGATCTACTTGATCAATGTAGCTGAAAGTAGTTCCTGATCTCTTACAGTAACAACCAGAGGAAGAAGCTGAATGAAATAAAACATTGGTTTTTTGATTTCTTCTTTGGGATTAACACGATTGGTAGACCGGTGGTGTTTTCGCTGGCGGCGGACGGGGAGGGGGAGAAAAACGTACTTCAGATGATGCGCAACGAGTTTGAGCTCACAATGGCGCTCAGTGGATGCCGCTCACTCAAAGAAATCACCCGTGACCACGTTATAGCTGACTGGGAACCTCCTCGCCACCTTCCCAACCCTAGGCTATAAATGAACTGAAAACTAATATAAAAGAAATGCTGTGGGAAAGAAAGCCAACACAAGACAAACTAGCTGTTAAATACTCTTATTGCACGTAGAAAGATCGAATGTCACTAGTACAAAAACACCTATTTCGGCGCCCCTTTCGGCGGTTGTAGAGGCAACCGCCGAAATAGGGCTCCGAAGATACCTATTTGGCGGTTCCTAGCTAGGAACCGCCGAAATAGGTGTCTTTTTTCCAGACACTAGAAATCTCGGAGCCCTATTTCGGCGGTTGTCTTACAACTGCCGAAATAGGGTCATTTCCCGGGATTTTTTCCGAAAATTTTGAAATACCGCTTAAATTTCAGTCTATTTCGGCGGTTGTTACTAACAACCGCCGAAATAGACTTTATTTAATTATATTTGCTCGCCGACCTCATATCTTCATCCTCTTCTCTCACTTTAATTTCGCATCCCTAACTGGCGAATACACATGCGGTCTGCTCCTCTCTTCTCTCTCATGGTGATTTCGCAACCCAAACCGGCTAATCTCGTACATGCTCGACGCTCCTCTCTCATCTTCTTTTCTCAGGTAAAGTCGCAACCCTTACTGGCGAACACACATGCTCTACTTACATCTCTTCATCTCTTATCTCACGGTAATTTTGCAGGCGAACTACATGCTCTACGCTTGTGTTCATACTCTCACGGTAGTCTCACAACCCTACTGACGAACCGGTAATATACTCAAACTGAAGCAATTCATTGCGAACCAAATATACTCAAACTTAGAGGCGAACAAATGCTCTGCGCTCCTGTTTCCGCCTCTGTCGAAAAGCACTGGAAACTGCTACGAGGTGAAGACGACACAAAAATCGAATTTTTTTTTAAAAAAAAGGACCTATTTCGGCGGTTGTTAGCTAACAACCGCCGAAATAGGTGTGTTTTTTGTCTAACACGGGTCTATCTCGGCGGTTTTTAGCTAACAACCGCCGAAATAGGGTGTCTATTTCGGCGGTTGCACAACCGCCGAAATAGGTCTGAGAACCTATTTCGCGGGTCTCCATTTGGCGGTTGTACAACCGCCGAGATAGGCCCAAAACAACGCCGAAATAGACGTTTTTTGTACTAGTGTGTGCTCCCGTACTTTTGTTGTTATCAAGAAGTACTATGTAGTATATGTGTGTTGACTGTTCTATTTTTCTCTAGTCTGTGGACGAGTGGATTTTATGTAGTCTTGTAACTATGGGCCCGTTCGATAACGAGCTTGTGAAATTTGCACCCATAAATGGCACAATAATGTGATGTTGGATCGTTGGGATTAATCTCACTAATCAGGTGAAGTGTTCTGTGGCTGCGATATATTAAAAGACTTTGGGTGCGTTCGGTATAGTTGTTTTGGTCTGGCTGTTTTGTGGTTGTTTTATATGTGGCAGTATATTATTGGAGTAGAATGTAGGTCCCACCCCCAAAACAGCCACGTTTCCGCCACCACCGAACGCAGCTATACCCCCTACAGAACGAGAGACCTCACATTTGTTCTTGCCATCGTTCTCATGCCAGCCACAGTCTCGGGTTCACATTCACGCCGCTTCATCCCAAATGTTCAGTTTATGACAATAAATTTCTTCGACACCGCCTAAAGATGCTGACAACCTGAAGAAACATTGCCACTTCCCCTGTTAAAGTATTTCTTCACCGCTTGCAGTTATTGGTTTACGATTGTAATTTCACCCTTACTCAAATTACGCGATGCTCCATCTCGGTAGACGTGGAAGATGCTTCAATGTTTACCTCCCAGTTCAGCCTTCCTTGACTCCGCTACAGTTGTGCAATCTGGAAAAAATTCCTTACCTGCTGGTGAGAGGAAGAAGCGGATAAGGAATAAAATGACGGAAAAAAATTTTCTTTACCTGCGTGATGAGAAGGAAGAAGCAGGGAAGGGAGAAGACCTCTCTTTGATGCAGTTGACAACGATCACAGTGTTGGGGTGAACAACACATTACTGTTCATCGCGCAGGCGGAAAATTTTGCGTCTGCAGTTGGAAGTCGGCCGAGTTCGATGAATCATCCTGAACGCAAGGGTGAAATGGTAACTTGATATCGGGAGAATGCGAAATAAGCTCTATGTTTGCAAACGCAGGGAATTGCTGCGTTTCATAAAGCTCAAACAAGAGCTTAATCGGCCACTTTTTGGACCAGGTTTTATCCGGTAAAGGTGAGATTAATGTGAGCGAATACTTCAAACCCCGATTTGTTGATATCGAACGGCCCTATATGGCTATCTGCATCACTTTGTAAATCTTTCTTTTTTGACGTAGCGTTTGAATGGTTTGAGTACTTGATGGTGGTGATAAAGTGGAATTCCATGCCCACATAATTTCTGTTTCTGGCCAATTTCTTGAGATATAAATTTGCTAATAAATCACGTATAAATAAAAGGAAAGATTATGAAGCATAATGTGACATTGGATTAAAATGGAATGTTTTGCGCAGGCAACTTTTGCACTAGAAACCAATACATTGCAGAAATATTATATGGCTCAATTCATCGTGCAAGTATATTAACGGTTGGACATCATTAATATAACGTTATTGTTTAGTTTTAGCAACGTAATAAGATTAAATAATATAAACCACCATATCTCAATGTACCGAAGTATTAAATATCTTGATTTTTTTTTAAAAAAAAACCACCAACCTATAATATATCTATATAATGGATTCAATCCTAAAGCCATCTATGAGATTTCACACTAAGTAATTAGAGACGAGAAGATACTAGAACGCTGGAGGATAAGATGAGCATTCCCCTTCACCCACGTAAAACAAGTCCTAACAGACGATCTGCCACGCACAGCCAACTCCCTATGGGAGCTTGTGAAATCAGCACACATCGAAAGACATAGTCAAGAAGTTCTAGTTCTACATCATCTCACAACAACTTTGATAGGTAATCCTCCAACTACATATAACCACACTAACATACAAACAAACAGAGCAAAATGACATAAAACGGAAAACCAAAACAAGACAGAACCAAACCAGCCGCAAGCGTTGGAATTAAGAACACTACGACTTCGACACTACACAAAAACCCAAACCACCATGAAAGGTCCCACGAAGCCACCCCATTCCATCAGACCCTCTTGCCATCACCAAGAATTATTCGATATATAATCACAATGAATACTCACTAATACAAAAAATGTCTATTTTGGCACCCCTATCTTGACGATTGTTACTAGGAACTGCCGAATAGACTAAAGTAATTTTTTTCTAGAAAAATGGGTAAATACCTAATTTGACGGTTCCTACTAACAACTACCGAGATTGGTTTTTTCTAGGTTTTTTTCTAAATTTTTAACTGGCGAACATACTACGTCTCTGTCTCTCTTTGTTCTCTTCGCTCACTGTAATTTCACAACCCTAACTGGCAAACATACATGCTTAGTGCCTTTGCCTCTCTTCATTCTTCGCTCGTCTATAATTTTGCAACCCTAATTGGTGAACATGCATGCTTAGCACCTCCGCCTCTCTTCATTCTTTGCTCATAGTAATTTCACAACACTAACTGGCGAACATACATGCTCAGCACCTCCACCTCTTTTCATTCTTCACTCACATTAATTTCTCAACCCTAATTGGCGAACATACATGCTCTACACCTTCGCCTCTCTTCATTATTCACCCTCGGTAATTTTAAAACTCTTACTGGCAAACATACATGCCCTGCGAGGCACCATAACTGACAACATACATGCTCTGCATCTCCACCTCTCTTCATTCTCTTTGCTCATGGTAATTTGTAACCCTAACTGGCAAACATACATGCTCTTCGCCTCCGCCTCTCTTCATCTTCTTCTTGTGGATGTGCCTCTCAGAGATAAATCACTATAATTGTTGCATCACACTCATCAGATTGTAGATGGGGCTAAAGGCAGTTCATTCTAGAGCCAGCAATATATGTGAACTTATCTTTTCTCTCTGGCGAACAAATATGTTCATTTGCTCTGCGCATCTCTTATACTCTTCTTGTGTATGCCCCTCTCAGAGATAAATCACTGGAACTACTGCATCTAGCTCACCAGATTGAAGACGGGGCTAAAGAATACAGTTCATTCCGATACCGGTAATATACTCAAACTTATATTCATCTCTCTGGCCAATAACGAACATACATGCTCTACGCTTATATTCATTTTCTTCTTGTGTTTGCGCCTCTACATAGATGAATCACGGGAATTACTACATCTCACAAACCAGCATATTGAAGACGGGGCTGGAAACAGGAAAAAAAAGAACCACCTATTTCAGCGGGTGTTAACAAGGAACTGCTAGAAATAGGTGGGTTTATTTTTTGTTTTGACGGGCGCTTATTTCGACAGTTGTTATTAGGAATCACCAAAATAGGGTTTTACCCCTATCTCGGTGTCCGTCATTTTGACGTTGCAGAACCGTCATAATAGGTGGTTTTGAACTGCCAAAATAAGGATCTTTCCTACTAGTGAATTAGCTCTTAAAATTGAGAAAAACACTCCAAAATGATCGGCCGACATTACTGCCCTCCATGTTTGCCAGATAGGGAACTGGTGAAGAGGAGACAACCGACATCTTCATTCGCTCATTGAATTGAAACATCTTGCCACAATCCATCACTAAAGAGAGAAGAATCGGTTGTTGATCTAGAAAAAAATGTTGAGCTAGACCGGTGATTTCGATTGTGGATAATTGAAATACCCCGAACTTAAATATGGTGATTAGAATATTTTAATATGGTATTTAAGGGCCTAATAGTGCCTAAGTAAATTTTGGTAAGGAAAATAAATCCAAAAGAAATGAGAAAACGCTTAGAAAGCGGAAAACGCTAAAATAAGCGTTAAATAACCATAGGAGGTACGAGACCTCGGTTAGAGTATTATAAGGATTCATAAGGATTATTCATGCCTAATTAGTATACGGGAATGATTCCCGAAGAAAACGGATCCGAATAATGTATTAAAACGCTAATAGAGCTTTAACGCACGCTTTTCGAGAAAACTCAAAAACGTGATTTTAAGTGGTCAAATGAACCCGTAAAAATTATAGTTCATTAAATAACTATAATTAAGCATTGATGGAAGCTTAATAACCAATCAAATTAATTAAATGAGAAAATTCTGGAAAACGGGTTCCGATTAGCGAATAGTGCAAAACCGGAACTTCCGGGGTGTAAACTGTAATAAACCCAAACTAATGTGTCCCATTTGAAAATAAAAATTAAAATCTGAATGAGAGTGTATGGGTCTCGATTTGTCCCCTCCCTCTCACTTATATTAATTGTCTATTACACTACAAGACAAACAAATAAGTAATAAAGTAACAAAAAGTAAAAAGTAGTCCTCTCTCTCTTCTTATTTCCTTAATTCCCTCATCTCTCTCTCCAATTCTTTTCCCTCTCTCACGGTGGAGTCCCCCTCTCTGCAGAACCATCTTCTTCTTCTCCCCCTTGTAGCCGATTTTTGAGAGCTCAAGAATGCTCCCATGGCTTCTCACCTTTCTTCCTCATGCTCTAGCTCCATTTGAGCTCTAAATGTAAAATAAAATACATATTTGAACTCCCCTCTTCAAGCTCTACATTTCTATCTTTTCAAAATCCGAAAATGAGCAACTTCATCTCCATGGGTTTTGCCCATTTGAAGAGGAAATGGTACCAAATCGAAGCTTGGAGTCTCCCCTTCCTCCTAAGGTAAAAAGTTTCAAGAAAAATCCATTTTTCTTCACTCTCTATAGTGGCCGATTTTGCCCCCTCTTGTAATGCCTTGTTTTTTCCTTGTTTGAGCTTGGTTCAACTCTCCAATGGTGGAGGAACTCTCCTTTTATTCAAGGCGTAAAAACCTCTCTTGAAACTCCAAGGTAAAACCCTAACTAATGGCATTTGAGCCTTTCATTGAATTAGAGTTATCCAATGGGTTAAGGAGTTTAATTGTATCTATTTTGTGTTCTTGAATGTTGGCTTGGGGTTTGGTAACCCCATGGCTCAACTTGACCGAGAATGAAGAAGAGGAGAGGTGGAACTTAAAAGAAGAATTGTGATCTCAAGGTAAGGAAAACCTATCTTAATGCACTATCTATATGTATTAGGATAATGGGATGGGTAAATGAATCAATGAACCCAAAACATGTGAGGAAATTTGCTTGTTTGATATTAGGGGGAAGTTGTGAAGTTGAATTGCAAAGTAAGGGCCAAAGTGCCATGTATTTATGTTAATGCATTGTATTTGGCTTGGAGAATTGTGTATATGCTTTGGAGGAAATTTCGTATGAACCTTGTGTGCTGGTAGGACCCTTGTTGGGTGTGGCTAGCTCTAGGTTGAATTTGATGAGAGAATGTGTATTTGAAGAAGTAAGGAAAGTAGGTGAACTATGGCAAAATTTTGGGTAGGAATTGTGCATTTATGGATGACTTGGTGAATGGGAGAACCAAGGTGTGTATTGGGGATTGTAGGGATGTTTATTGACCATGGAGTAGTAGTTATAGTATGAGAATGAAAGAATGTAAAAGCTGTAGCAAAGAGTGTTGAAAATGCAATGGAGAGACTAGGAGAACTTATGTACAAGACCTAGTGAATGAGTGTTGAACTTGAAGAGGTAAGGTAATGCATTGTAGGCCTTGGAAATGGCATTAGGAGATGAGAATATGCATGGGGGAAATAGGAACTAAAATCTGTAGCAAAACAAAACTAGGAAGGATGTGTATAAGTGTTGAAAGGAAGATGTAGAAAATGTATGTGTGAATTAGTATGAAGAGGAGTAATGAATTGGTAATGGATTTAGACATGTTTAGAAGTTTAATAAGGTGCTCAAACATGTGGGATTAAGGGTAGGAACATTTGGGAATTATTTAGGCAAAGTGAGGATTGTAACAGATTTTGAAAATGTCAAAATCTGTAGAAATTGTAGCAGGGTCCGGGACTTAAGTCCAGGACTAGGTCCTGGACCAACATGTAAAAACTGACCGAGTGTAGATAGTAGTGGGTGGTCCGGGACTTAGGTCCCATACAAGGACCCGGACCACCCCTTGAAAAATGGCCGTGAGTTTTGTAAGTTCACGGTCCGGGACTTGGGTTAAGCATGAAGACCCGGACCAGTACCAAAATCCATTCGAGAGTTACAAAGCCTTGGGTCCGGGACTTACCTTATGTATAAGGTCCCGGACCATATTTGAAAACAGGCCGAGGATTACGACCACATGTTGGTCCGGGACTTAAGACCCGGACAAGGTCCCGGACCAACCAAAAATTGTAAAATTAAGCTTATTAAATGGCTTTTAACGTAAGGAAGTGAAAGATAATGATAGTATAAGATAATTGATACTTATTTAATGACGTTTAAGGGTCATGAAAGGTATAAAAAAGTTTGAGAAGTAAGTAAGGAAGTTGTAAGTGTATGGACGTTAAGTTAAACCGAAACAACGGGACAACGGGGTAAGTACGGGAGTAGTAATTAAGCATGCATGGTAATACTTAGCATTAATAACAATGTTTGAAACATTATCAGTGGAACAAGTGTGAATCAAGGAACAAGGGAACACATGGTAAAGCTAACCCCGGTGAAAGGTATGATTTTCTCATGCCGTATGCTAACCGAGTTACGTTGATTTGTGTGCTGTATGCCGGCTAATCAAGACTAAAGCATGAAAACGGTTTATTGCCTTTCATTGTATGTCTTGTTGTATGTTGTATGAGCTAACCCTTTTCGACTGATTGTGTGGCTTCACTTAGTACGTAGACCGACTCATAGATGAGTCTTGTTGTGTAGCGACTCATAGTAAGAGTCATGTTGTAAACTAATGGAACAGTAGCAACGCACTAAACTAACAGATCACTAGAATGTGAGAGAGTGTACGGGAGTAATAACCTTCCGATAACGGTAGGAGAACTGAAATGAATAATCCACAAATAATAAGTAGTGGAAGTATATAAGTAACCTCTATTAGAGGAATTAATCTTGGTGCAAGACATGAACCATGAGAGTAGTAAAGAATGATGAGGGATCTCCAAACCCCTTAGCAATTAGTCGACCCATTATGAGAGGACCCGACTGATGCAAGTAATGTCCCGAACATGAAAGTATTCGATACGTTGGGGAAACCCTTAAATTTGAGGATACTAGACGGTGGTAATTCCCTAAGCTAGTGGAGGTTATCAAGAGAGATATTTCTAGGCTAATCCATGAGATTGTAATATACTCTGAGAGAAGAGTGTTGGGAATTTGAGTAGCCCGGTAAAAATGGACATTTGAGTATTTGAGGAGCTAAGCGTATAGCCCTTGTGTTGTAGGTCCGGTGGCGAGTCTTGTGTATGACTCCGCCCAGAGGCCAAAGTAATGAGTATTGAGTATTGCGTATGTATGAGTAAAGTAATGAGTATTGAGTAAGAAGTGAGTATGAGTATGTAATGAGTACCGAGTATTGAGTATGTATGAGTAAGTATTGAGTATTGAGTACGTATGAGTAAGCATGGAGTATTGAGTAGTGAGTATGCACAAGTATAGTAACGAGCACAGAGTAGGGATCGTGTGCGAGTAAGGTATTGGACATGGAGTGATGAGTATGCAAGAGTAAGGAGTGAGTATGAGTAGAGTAGCGAATATCGAACACAGTACGAACAGAGTAGTGAGTAACGCAACGAAAGAGTAATGAATAAATAACTAATACGAACGGTTGACTATAGAATTGTCTTCCTTAGTAAGTATTGAACCTTGTACGCGTATGTAGGTATTGTTGATTGTATTGTTGTAGCATGAGTATGTATGTATGCATGTAAAATGAACTCCATGTATATCCGACCAAAAGTAGTCGGTGTACCGCGTTTAGCACGCGGTATATGCGAATTTCATATGCAGCGTAAGCTGACCCCCTAGGGGAAACGTTTTTAGTGTGCAGGTATTCGAAGCTGACCACCGTTCGAGAGAGTAGGACGGGGACTGCTATGTAAGCATGGGTAGTTGTATAATAGAGATTGTATTTGTAATGTATTGTGAATTTGGAAGTCCAAACTGTATCGGTAATTTAAGGATTGTAGTAGACTCGGTATAGTATTGTATTGGATTTGTATTTGAATTATGGTCGAGTATACGATGGGAAGTAATGTATTGTGTAGAGTACTCGGTATGTTCATATTCATCAGACCGATAGTATGTAGGATTGTAACTCGCCTTGTTAGTCACGTGGGTGACTAACGGCATTGTACACCCGCCGTTGTGTACCTAATATCCGCTGCGAAGGTAAGTAATTGTACAGTAATGACGGTATTAGCGGTAGGGGTGTTACAATAATAGCTTGTCGGTGATGGAGAAGTGAAATAGGCGCTGCCACTTGAAATCATAGGATAGTCGACTATGGTGTGGAAAAGAGGATCACACACTAGTACAAAATAGGTCTATTTCGGCGGTTGTTTTGGGCCTATTTGGCGGTTTTGAACTGTCAAAATGAGGTGCGCCGAGATAGGTGTGCCACTCTATCTCGGCGGTTCCTAGCAACTACCAAGATAGGCGCCCATTAGAACAAAAAACACACACCGATTTCGGCGGTTCCTAGCTAACAACCGCCGATATAGGTGTATTTAAAAAAAATCATTTTCTGCCCTGTCTTCAACCTTGGGAGCAAGATGCAACAGTTCTAGTGACTCGTCTCTATAAAGGCGCAGACCCAAGATGAGAATGAGTAGAGACACATTGATAAAGGTTGCAACCTTAATTGATTCTTGAAATTTAGAGGAAGAAAAACCAGTACACTAACCAGGCGTAATCTAAAGAAAAACTAGTACACAACCAATACACAAACTGGAGCAAATTAACAGACCGACCGTAAGTTAAGAAACTAAATAACTATATACATATAAGTTAACAACCATGCTCCCTTAATACTCATAGCATGTATGCTCCTTGTTCGCCTTGCAAAATTATAGTGAGTGAAGAGTGTAGGCACCAAAAATTCTCACCCGTTTTATATTAAAACCAAAATACAAAAATAAACATGCTTCTAGGAACAAGGCGGTCGTCCCCGTTTCCAACTAAAGGGATTTCTTTTTCTCCGACGTTTAAGATCCCACATTCCTATGGAAAAGGAGCACGGACCCTATTTTATATTATTTTATTTATTTTATTTTATTTTTAATTATTATTTATTGTAATCTATTTTTTAAAATGGCTTCATTTTGTATATTTATTTTATTGCTGTTATTTTGAGATATTCATCACGGTTTTGATACGCATTATTTTATGTACTCGACCGATTTATACTTTTATTATTATTTGTTACTTCCTTTTGGCTTTCTCTGTTTTTATCGTCTCTATTTTGATTATTTCGTGTGTCCTTTTATTACTATTAGTTTCCATTTATTTTAAGTATTTTACCTTCATTACGCGCATTAATTTTCATTATTTCATGTACTTACGCTTTCCTTTTATTTTATATCTCATTACATTTTGGGTCTCATTTTTAATTGTATTCCATAATTTCATGCATTAGATTAATCATCTCTTTTTATTGCATATACTTTCTTTTGGATTTGTAGCTCTTGAAAAACAAAGTTATCCAGTCGAATTTAGAGCTCTTATATTATTTCTCCCATGAACATACTGAAATCTGACCTGGCGTAACTAGTTAAGGTACTTGTCATGCAACTTGTAGGTCCCGGGTTCGATTCCTGGCATAGACTGGAAGCATTTTCTTTATTATTTCAGCACGCGACATGACTTTTATCTTGTTTCTCCGCTATTATCTATTGAAATCAGTCGCAACTCAACTGGTAGGACATGTAGGAAAGGAGAGTGAGGTCTCGAGTTCAAAACTCGGTAAGGGCACATTTTGTGACTACCACTATTTTCGCCAGCTAGTATCCAAAAAGGGCCCTGTCCAATCCGGCCCACACATGTCCAAACAGCCCATTTCTTTTTATTTGAACCCCACATAAAGCCCATAACCATCTAGCAAGAAAAACATTGCAGTATGGTACCCATACTCCTTATTCTCCTGTCGTTCTTCCCGAAGTCGAGCTTCGGTCTTCACACACCCCAGGCGAACACGACAGTATGGGTTGGTGTTGGAAAGAACCAGTTTCCCCCCCCCCCCCCAAAGCTCTCTGCATGTTCCTCGGTATTGAAAGCGGAAAGAGAGGAGGACGGGGCGAACTTCTTCACCACCTCCGAGGCACCCCTTCAACATCGACCTCATCTTCATCCTTCCACGGGGAATCGACTGCAAAAATTATCTCCCACTCCATCATGAATCACCGCGACCCACGCCTGAAAATCCTGAAAGAGAACCACACCAATCATAAATCTCCAGCGGCTTTTTTGTTTCAGAAACCCCATTCGAATTTGAACGTTGGCTCTTCTTCATTCGCCAACAGTGTAAGTGATCTGAATATGTAGATTTCCAGCGACGTTTTCGTCACTTTAATGTCCTTGTCTCACTGTGGTTCTGAGGTTAAAATTGATCTTCCCCTTCCTATTGCTACTGCCCTCTCGTTTTCCTTCTAAGTGTATCGCAAATGAATTTGAAGAGGGGGATGACATTAAGAAAACGGCTCCATCCGGAGAATCCCTGATGCTATTGTCGTTGCTTCTTCCCCCCATTTCTCGTTATTTCTATCCTTCATCGTGGTCATATTTTCCATTTCTGTTTTCTATACTTCCGATCGTATTTACTCACCATATGATCTCCAATAGTGATGGCTCCAAAGAGAGGAACATGGCTCACCGGATTTAATCCCGTAGTAAATGCCAACGCCTCCTCTCTTCTCGTCCTATTTCTTTTATCATTATTCTTTCTGTCAAAGTGTAAATGTGCATGTGCGAATGAATTCCAGACCCATCATGGGTTCCCAGGATTCAAAAGTTCGTAAATCATTGAGGTGCAAACACTGCTTCCAATCGCCATCTAGACTTTCGGTCTCTTTTTTCATGCTTCATGCTCCTTAATTCTACTGTCCTCGTACCTCTTCCCGTGAGTTATTCGAATCCGTTTGTCTCTGCCCAATTTTGCTTTCTAATTCTTGTCCCATGTCAACAAGGTTTATTGAGACGTTTTTACACTACCACTCGTTCCGTACCTGTCTGGTTTAAAACTCTCTTCCTAGGTGCTACTAGAAAGAGCTAAGTCTCGGTTTTGCTTTGTGTGCACATAGTTACCATCATTTTTGGCCTAGTTGTTGTAACAAAGAAAACCAGTGTCCATGGCTAAATTTTCCCTGGAAAGTGAGTTTAATCTATGGTGATATAACATATTCTGGGAGGAAATCTCCACTGCTTTGTCTTCTGGGGGGATGAGTTGAATCTCTGCTGTGGAGGGTGATTTTTCGGTATGAGGGGGGTCTATCTAAATACGGACTAGCTGAGATGCCTAGATCCTAGAAATTGCCATTCTGTGGAGGGCGGAAACCCGTTATTCTGGCAACCCTCAAATACCTACTTAATCGTCCGTCTTTCCCAGAAAGCATAAGGAGAGTGTAAGTGTGCACTACACCCGCTCTCAATGGGCTCCACGCGGACTTATGCCCTAAGGGCGGAAATTGACTAGAGTCGCCACCTAGTTTGACCTAAGGAACTAGGAAGGGATGAGAAGGGTTCTAAGAACCGTTAATTGACTCTGATGATTTATTGCCTATGGATAGGACTTATCTGATCAAGCCAGAGATTCTATGGTGGGTTCGCACTGGGTTACACCCCTTAGAAGTGGCAACGACCACGACTTCGGATTGGTGCCCGAGGAAACCTCGGTCTCCAATTGTCGGGATTACCTTCTTTCAAACCTTTTTAGAGAGATTCATTAAAAGCCAAGGATAGGATTAAAAGAGGAGTGAGGAAAGGATGAGTTCGAAGAGTTAAGAATAGGCTGGTCCTTGGAGTTGGTTTGGTTGAAATGTTGGAGAGGTTCTACTTGTTCTGAAAGATTTGAGGTTGTTTCGGGCCTTCAAGGAATTAAGAGGGTGATGGGAGTTTTGCGGAGTAAAAGGGCATTTTGGTCATTCTTGGTGGAGTTAAGGGGTATTTGGATCACCTGGCTGATTTGAGGAGTTTTTGTGTTTTGTGAAGTTCGGATCTTGAAATGGTCGGATTTTGAAGTGCTTTGGGAAGTTGAAAGTGTTGAAGAGAAACTCGGGTTTTCAAAACGATCGAGTATGGAAGAGGATGCTTGGTTTACAGGTGTTCGGATTTTGAAGATGCTTCAGATTTCTGAGAGCCTTCAGGGATTGGAGGTCCTATGTGACTTAGAGTTGGTTCAGAGGAGATTGGGAAGTGTTTATGGGTCCTAGAGCTCTAATGGAAATGTTGGATTGATTTATTCAGAATTATCTCTCTTGAAGTTTTTTAAACCGAAAAATCATTTTTTGTTGTAAAAAAGGGCGGATAATCCCGAGGGATTACCCTATGTACCCCCTCGAACACGACACTTAATTAATGGTAAGTGCCGAGGCTCGAAAGATGGGGCAATGAATTTATGCCGAAAATAGGATTCAGAGAGAAACACCATGAATGAGATGTTCTCGGTCGAACCCTAATAACGTCTCTAAACTCCCGGGTTTAAAAACATTAAAAACCGAAAACATTGAAATCGAGCGGAAGGGAGTTAGACGATTCTAAAATCCCGGCTGCAACTAGGAAGGTCGTTACTTCCCACACCCCGCCTTGTAAAAATCTAGGCTGCAATTAGGGGAGGTTTGTCACCCTAATGCCCCGCCTAAAGAGATCCAGACTGCGACAAGGGAGGTTATGACCCCAGTGCCCCGCCTCGGATTTTTATTTTTGGGAAGGAAGACAAGTAATGTCCTAACCATGGAGGAAATGTTTTGAAGGGGTTAGACATTACTCGCTCCCTGAAAACGGTTTATTTGAGTTAAAAACTAAATTGGAAAACTTTGAAGTCGTTCGGAATTCTCGGTAAAGAAACACTGATTTTGAAAAATGTTTTTAGGAGAAAACTTTCTGTATATGTGAGAAGAACTTTCTGCAATGGAGAAGAGTTTTCTGTGATGTGAGAAGAGTTTTTCCATTAAAATTCCACAAAAATGGTTTCTTTGAAAACTTGAAGAGATTTGAATAAAATGATGGTTTGAAACACCTTGAGTTTTTTGGGGTTTGAATGAAATTTACAAGTTGAGTTAGAATCGGATGAGTTGCATCAAGATTTGAATTGAATGGGATTGGGTTTGAATCGAATTGGGCCGAAAGAATTGAGTTTGAGTGGAATTTGGATTGGGGAGCGGGCCAGGTCAAAGCTAGACCGGATCAAAAGGATCAAGTCAAAGTGGGTCAAGGTCAAATTTGGCCTTGGTCAAAGCTTGGGTTGGTCAACGCTCGGTTGGTCAAAGGCCAACATTCGGTTTGATTTTCGTGGACTTGGGTTGTTCTTTATGGACTTGATTGGGTCAAAGTCAAAGTTCTAGGGCCAACTTGGGTTTGGTCAAAGTTCAGGTTGGTCAACGCTCGGGTCGGTCAAAATTTCAGGTTTAACTTGGGTTGGGAGTTGGTCAAAGCGGTTGTGGGCTTGGGCCGAGTGTGGGCTTGGGCCGATTATGAACTTGTTGGGCCGATTTGGTTATTAGGCCAGACTAGGTAGTGGGCCGGGTTGAATTAGGTAGTGGGCCGGGTTGAATTGGGCAGTGGGCCGGGTTCGAATTGGGCAGCGGGCCGGGTTCGAATTGGGCAGCGGGCCGGGTTTGAATTGGGCAGCGGGCCAAGTTTTGACGGACCTTGGGCTTTGGTTTTGGGCCTTGGGCTTCGGTTTGGGCTTTAGGCTTCGGGTTTGAGCCTTGGGCTTCGGTTTGATTTTTGTGCAATTGGGCCGAATTGTGGGTAATGGACCAATGTGAGTAATGGGCCTAATTTAGGCTTGGGTCTGGGCCGAGCTTGGGCTTGGGCCGAGCTTGGACTTGGGTTTGGGCCAGATTGGTGAGGTTGGGCCGAGTTGGACTTGGGTCAAGATGGTTTTGGGCTTTGGGCCAAGATGGTTTTGGGCTTTGATTGGGTCATGGGTCGGTTTTGGGCTTTGGGCCAAGATGGTTTTGGGTTTGGGCTTTTGGGCCTTGGGTTTTGGATTTGGGCTTTTGGGCCTTGGGTTTTGGATTTGGGCTTTTTGGGCCTTGGGTTTTGGATTTGGGCTTTTTGGGCCTTGGGTTTTGGATTTGGGCCGCCTTTGGGTTAATGGACCGGATTGGTTAGTGGGTTTTGGGCCGAGTGTGGTTTGGGCCGAGCTTGGACTCTGGGTTGGGCTAATTAACAGGACCAGCATGAATTAGATATGGGCCACAAATGACCTAGACTGAAATCACTTGGGCCTTTTTCGACTTGAATTGAAGGGATTGCCTCGCAACGGGTTTGATCTCTTTCCTTTTTATTTCAGAAATTTGATTCTTGAATTGGATCATTGATTGTGAGTTTTAATCTGGAATTCAAAGATGGTTTGGAAAGACTTTTCACTAGGAAGGATGTCCACCACAAACGGGTACTACGACCTTAATGTGGGTTTCATCCATGAATAAACTAGGGCTTTTCTAAAATGACCCACAGAAAGATGTGGGCCTGGCTAACCTAGCAAGTCCGGGTAACCTAGCGGGCTGTCTATGGTTTTCGGTCTAAACCGGTTTGGGCTAGCCTTAGAGCAGGCCCAAAATCTTTTAATTCCTTAGCAAGTACAGTAACGTCCAAATTTCTAAGTGATGGTAGGATGTAAACAATCTGATCAATCAAATAACGGACAAGTAACACCAACAAACGTAACCAAAGTGCAAGCAGGTTGTATTAACGATATGTACAGAAAGCTGATGGGGCTATGAAATCTGACTAGGCATAATCCTGATTGCAGAGCAAAGAACGAATAGCACATAAATTACTGAACCCAAACAGACAACACATCCGTTCTAAGTTCAAGCCAGTTTGATTTGTTTCCATTGCTTGTCGTTTAAAAACCACAATGCTTGCGCTAATCAGCCTGAACAAATGTGCTAACTCATTCGATTATTAATCAAAGGCAAACATGTTCCTTACCATCGGTGATTAGGTTAAAAACTTCAGCTAGAATGCAGGAGACAGAAACTATCATGATTCATTCCCAGATTAGCAAAGTGTAACACAAATTCCTATTTGACTAGGACAAACAAACGACTGCAGCTTAACCATCTTACTTGTGTTTTGCATTATTGGTCTCAGACATCTGAAAATATGCTAAAACATTGCAAGCCTCACATTCGGGAAAGACATCATCCAGAGAAAGCAGAAAAGACTAACCAGTGACTGAACCCTCTCATGTGAAGTGATTCGACCATTCAAACACATTCAGCCAGTAAAATATAAGACTTATAACAGCATGGACCACATACCAGACGGAGATGTACATTTCCTGCAGAGATGAGTGAAGCAACTAACACAAATAAACATTCACGCATCGGTACCCAATCATAAACTGCAATAAGAAGTGACATAGTGAGGTGCTAGAGTATGGAACGAAGCATTCCCCCGCAAGGATAACAGGTAATCAGAACAAACATGTCACATGAGACCGTGGGTGTACTTAGTGGGGTAAGTACTCAAAAGCTCAGAATTACAAGGAGAGGGATAACCAGGATGACCGTGAGTGTTGATATGGTCTGCGCAAACCTCATTAGGCAGCTCGTGGAATTCCAGAACAGATTCGCATATTACTTAACTGGATAGAAAACCAACTCAAAAAAAAGATATGGGGTCAGTTAACAAAGAAACATAAGAGCAGGAGTAGTAGGCAACAACCTGGGATACGACAGAGGGAACTTAGAGTGACCCAAGTGTCTATACAGAAGTTCGATTGGAACGCACTCAAGAGTGAAACAGGAGAAACCGGAATCCTTCTTATCAAAAACCGTTCACCGATTCTACACTTTTCAACAACACGCCCAGAAACATGCAACCCAAATATCAACAAGGAACAGGAATGATAAGTAATGCAGAATGAAGATTTCGGCAACAGTTTCACAACGGAGGCGGAACACCTCATATTTCAGAAAGGCAGAAATAGACTTATAATGCAATTTTCTGCAACTCTCGAACCCGTAAACTCATTTTGAGTTCCGGTATTCCTTGGAGCGCATATATCCAAACGATGGAAGCTCAAATAAACGGACAAAAAGAGATTGAGTTCGACCTGCTTGCAACTTACGGTTCAGAAAATCTTCGTATGCTCAAAGTCTTTTCGGAATCGATGTTTAGAGTTTCAAAAAAACAATGACGAAATGGAGCATGACGATGTGGAAGAGACGAAGAGAAAACGAGGCGGGCTTCGAAGCGTGAGAGTCGGTATTGACACGGAAATCACTTCCGGAAAAAACCGAAACTCTGTGTGCTTATTGAGGCCGCCATTGATCAGGTTCATTTGACAACAACAGAGAGGGAAAACGTAGTGGAGGATATAGACCGATTCGGAGGTGAGGAAGAGATGAATTGGGAGAAGGTTCTACTTACGCTTCCGAACTGAAGATCGACGAGCAGGAGAAGAAGAAAGCACAACGGGACTGTTATCGGTTTTCTCTGAGTTCAAACTTCGGGCTCAGAAAGAACAACGGGAATCAGGAGAATAATGTGGATTAGTGCCGGCAGATCGAAAAACGTGTGTGACTGTAGGGTTTGAAGGGAGTTTTATAATGAGAGAAAAGCAAACAGATGTTTATCTAGGGTTTTGTTTTAGACATGGGCTCTCTATTTGGGCTGTTTGATTAAAAAGAATTGAAGCAGGCCTGTAGGCCAAGGAGGTTGACTGCAGATGGGGAAAAAACGGGAATAAAAGCCACCTATAGCCGCGCCAGCTTGTGTGGAGATTCGAACCTGTAACCTCAAGTATACCTCCTGGAGACACTAACCGACTGTGCTACAACAGAACTTAATACACCAGTGTCGAAGGTAAGACTAGAGTTTTAAGGCGAGCCGCGAGGGAAAATGGAAGACACAAGTGTACTTGCAAGATTCGAACCCCAAACCTGTAGAGTCTCAAAAGGGACGGGTTTAAAACCGTATCGTTGTTGGAAATTCATTTTCGCAAAATCGTGTTTTTATGAAATGCTTTGAAAAAGACTATAAAACGATGGTTTCGTTTTGGCACGCACGTCAATACGTTTTGACAAAGAAAGGCGACGACCCCTCTTATTGTGTTTCTTATTCTGCAATTTGCTTTATGGGGTGAGAATTTTTGGTGTCTACAGATGGCTCCCCTTGATTCAATTTTGCAAGCCCTTGCAGAATTGGATCAAGGTTGACGGGGCGCCAAAAATTCTCACTACGGTTTGTGATTTGATTGGATGCGATCGTGAGTGTATGAATGTGATTAAAAGTACGAGGACTTATGACGAGCCTCAGTTAGACCTCTTGACATCTAACTATAGGACTCATGACAAGCCTATAATGCAATTGAAAGTACGAGGACTTATGACGAGCCTCAACTAGACCTCTTGATATCTAGCCATAGGACTTATGACGAGCCTATGATACTAACAATGTTTTGGTTTAGAGTGCACGAGGACTTAGGAGTGCCTCAACTGGACCTCTTGATATCCAGCCCTAGGGCTTATGACGAGCCTAGAATGCAAATTCGGTACCATACTAGTAGCGCAATATCTGTCTAGCAGGTGTAGAACAAGAAATCGACCGCACTAGCAGCGCAATAGCTGTCTAGCAGGTGTAAAACGAAAGGCGACCGTACTAGTAGCGCAATAGCTGTCTAGCAGGTGTAAAACGAAAGGCGACCGTACTAGTAGCGTAATAGCTGTCTAGCAGGTGTAAAATAAAAAGTCGACCGCACTAGTAGCGCAATAGCTGTCTAGCAGGTGTAAAATGAAAGTCGACCGCACTAGTAGCGCAATAGCTGCCTAGCGGGTGTAAAACGAAAGGCGACCGTACTAGTAGCGCAATAGCTGTCTAGCAGGTGTAAAATGAAAGTCGACCGCACTAGTAGCGCAATAGCTGCCTAGCGGGTGTAAAACGAAAGGCGACCGTACTAGTAGCGCAATAGCTGTCTAGCAGGTGTAAAATGAAAGTCAACCGCACTAGTAGCGCAAAAGCTGTCTTGCGGGTGTAAAACGAAAGGCGACCGTACTAGTAGCGCAAAAGCTGTCTAGCAGGTGTAAAATGAAAGGCGACCGTACTAGTAGCGCAATAGCTGTCTAGCAGGTGTAAAATGAAAGTCGACCGCACTAGTAGCGCAAAAGCTGCCTAGCGGGTGTAAAACGAAAGGCGACCGTACTAGTAGCGCAATAGCTGTCTAGCAGGTGTAAAATGAAAGTCGACCGCACTAGTAGCGCAAAAGCTGTCTAGCGGGTGTAAAACGAAAGGCGACCGTACTAGTAGCGCAATAGCTGTCTAGCAGGTGTAAAATGAAAGTCGACCGCACTAGTAGCGCAATAGCTGCCTAGCGGGTGTAAAACGAAAGGCGATCGTACTAGTAGCGCAATAGCTGTCTAGCAGGTGTAAAACGAAAGGCGACCGTACTAGTAGCGCAATAGCTGCCTAGCGGGTGTAAAACGAAAGGCGACCGTACTAGTAGCGCAATAGCTGTCTAGCAGGTGTAAAATGAAAGTCGACCGCACTAGTAGCGCAATAGCTGCCTAGCGGGTGTAAAACGAAAGGCGACCGTACTAGTAGCGCAATAGCTGTCTAGCAGGTTAAAATGAAAGTCGACCGCACTAGTAGCGCAATAGCTGCCTAGCGGGTGTAAAACGAAAGGCGACCGTACTAGTAGCGCAATAGCTGTCTAGCAGGTGTAAAATGAAAGTCGACCGCACTAGTAGCGCAATAGCTGTCTAGCGGGTGTAAAGATGCGTCAGATAGTGAGAAAATTTTGTGGGTATATGCAGATGATATGTGATGTGTGGTGATTAACCAATGTATTAATTGAATTAAACTCCCTGTTCGTGGATGTAGGTTTTTGTGTGAGCAGACGGCTCCAGAGTTGTTTCAAATTTTGAGATGACTTTGGCATGTGGTGATGGCTCCGGTATGCACTGATGGCTCCGGTATGCACTGATGGCTCCGGTATGCACTGATGGCTCCGGTGTGCACTGATGGCTCTGATATGCACTGATGGCTCCGGTATGCACTGATGGCTCCGGTGTGACCAATGGTCTCGGGGTGGTTGGTGGGTTTGACATGGTTGGTGATTTGTGGCAGTTTATGGGCTTTGATTTGCCTTGAGATTTTTTTCAGGATGGTTTGATGGCTCCGATGATGGATTTATAGTTGTTTGACGGGATTTGTTGTGGACTTTGTAGCGAGTGAATGGTTTTTCACGAGTGAATGATGAAACACAGTTGCATGACTTTGTTGGGAGTTCCCATCATGGTTCCAGGATTTCCATGGATGGCTTCGGGATGACCTTGTGCTGATTGAGCATGACGATGCTTTGGTTGGTTCACTTTAATGACACCGAGGGGAAAAGGGAAGTTTTCGCCTTTGATGTGGTCGCACCCTGGACGGGCTGCCTACGTACTCAATTCCATATTGAGATCAGACCATACGTAGTTCGATACTCTGTGGGCAAGACCCTGATGACGAAATGGCTCCAATATGGACTTGAGGTGGCTCCCGTATTGTTCTCGGACTGTCGGGATGACCCCTGTGTAGTTCCAAGGATGGTTTCAATGTCAGATGATGGCTCCCACATGGATCCAGCTCGGTTATGGATATGATGTTGATGAGGCTCAAGCATGACGTTGGATGGCTCCAGAATTGTCTTCGTACGGCCTCGGATGGCTTTATTTTGGCTCGATGTAGCTCAAGGATAGCCTAGGATGGCTCCGAGATGGTTCGATGTAGCTTGATGATGGTCTGGGGTGGCTCCAGTTGACATCTTTTGATCAAAAGTTACGCTTCAACAACTGCAACTGAAGTTGATTTCTAGCGAGACTAGGTAGAATTCTTACCAGTCAGATGTTGAAGATGAAATGATTATGGTGCATGCAAGTATTAAATACTAGACACAATGCAAAATGCATATGCAGTTTTTGGAGAGAAAGTACAGTCCTATCTCTATTAATATGAGGTTTATGAATATAAGACATCTCCAGTTTGATCTTGAGTGATTGTTGAACTCGAGTACGCGAATCACTTTCCTCTAATGGAGGTATATGGGTCAATCTCTCGTGAGTCCGGCTGTGTGTGCTAATGGTGTAATGATACTCTCGATGCTCGGAGCAGTATTTTCCTTAGAATTTCTTTTCGAGGTTTTGGATTTTCTGATCCTTACAAATTTCTCACCTGCAATGGGGTAGGCTGTTTATGTCTTGGTGTTTAGAATGGAGATTCACTCGCACTCATAAAACCTTGTGGTGTAAGGTCACGCTCATTCGCTCATGGTCCCTTTGGTATGATAGGACATGTTGATAACAAATACAAAACTTATGATTCATGTTTCAGATCCGGTACTTTCAGTTGACACTCATTAACTTATGAGTCAGAGGTCTTTATTGGGTTGTAACGGGGCTGAAGGGTATGATGTATGTCACACGGGACTGTGGGATTTATTTGGGAGTTGTGGAGCTTTTGTGCAATAGAGGACGTGTTTTGCCTTTGCCATGGGTGGAATGATTAGACAGGTTTTGATAACCTCTTTTTTGGTTTCTATGGGACATCATTGGTCCTTTTGGTTTGGATTTCTCCTTCTTGCCTCTTCTGGTGTACGATTTGAACTTTCTTCTCGTTTTTGTGTTTTTGAAATTGCATTTGGCTCATCAACTTCCTCAAGCATTTTTTGCTTTGCATTTTGGCTTTCAGCTTCAAAGTTGCATTGACTTATCGATCTACTTGAACATTTTCAGCTTTATTTTAGGTGTTTGGCCTTGGAGTTGCATTGACTCACTGATTTCTTTGAACATTTCATTGTTTTTGTGGAAGATGGTGGGGAGGGACCATGGCTCCGGCTCCTTTGAGATCCTCTATTGCAAGGGCAGGTAAGTATATGTACGTGGGTTGGCATGTTGTGGAGTTTCTGAAGAAAGAGTTTTTCATGAAAGGCCCAGCGGGGCTCACTAAGGGGTTATGTAAAGGGCAGCCAAAGCTTTTTGGTTTTGTGGGGATTTTTATGCCTAAGTGCCTCGTCATCCTCATTAGTCGATAATTGTTTTCTTACTATTCTCGGATCTTTGCATGAATCGCAGTTCGTCTCTTGTTTATCGACATTGATCTCGCTATGAATTGTGCCTCTCCATGTGTTGAAGGAAAACACAAGTCGCTCGTGGTTTTACCTCTGTGGACTCGCTCTATCTTTCCTCATCACTCATTGGATTATACAAAACACTCATTTGAAATTCGAGAGAAAATACCGCTCTTTGCACACTACTCACTTGATTGTGGTGCTGATTTTGATTAGACCCTTATGTTCATCGACGGGTCGATAGTTTAGTGGTTCACGCACTCTATTCAATCAATCTCTCAAGATTTTTGCCAAAGATGTTGTTTCGATACGGGAGTATGAAGATGCAACTATCTACAATGCATTATGTTGTGGTAATATGGAATTACTACGTATATATGATGCATGATGTATTGACAATGAAAATGATTGAATTTTAGATTTTGGTTTAATGATTTTGTTTTGGATGCAATGCATGAATGATAAGATTACACCTAGTCTCGCTTGTGTCGGTTCTGGTTGAGGATCCACGAAGTCCATCTCGCCACCAATGGCTCTTTAGATGGTCAGTTACTGAGTGGGTCCCAGAAGAAATATGATCCCACATGTTTTAGCTGTTATTCGAACCTTGACCGCTTAAGGAGTGGTAATTCCTACATTGCATCAGTCAACATGATAAAATCATCTTGTTCTTCCCATGATTCTTGGATAGGTCGAATAGAAAGGGGAGAGGGATGGGATGCAACCCTTCATGCGCTTTCATGACAGTTGTAAATGAAAACATGACTCAACAACTTTCTGCCACTATCGCCATGGATTAGTACATGACCATGCCTAGCTCGGTGATGCCTTAGGAAAATGCGCCTTTGTGGCTTAGGATGGACGTCTTATCTCTAAAGAAGAGACGTCTCCTCTGTCTATCAGCTCTTGGATTGCGTTTCTCAGTGTGGTGCACTCGTCGGCGTGCCCGCGAATCCGATGATAGTCACAATACTCATGTAAACGTGGCCCAAGCTTCTTCACCCTCGAACTGGTGTTGTAAGGTGCTAGGTGACCTCCCTCGTTTAAAATTCTCCAGGCTTCACTAAGTGACATTCCTAGACCCGAATGCTGTCTTTGAGAGTCATGTCCAGGTTGGTATTCTTTTGCATGATTGTTGGTTTGGATCTTTGGTTTCAGCATCTTCCAAAGTAGCCACAACCGCCATCAGTCGTCTGAAGTCGCATATCCCTAGATATTTCAGCTGATGTCGGTACACATCTTTCAGCCCGGAAATTACCATTCGCACTTGCTCTTCCTCATTGGGTCGGTTATTCATTTGTCCGGCCTTCACCCTCCATCGTTTTATGAACTCCCTCACGGGTTCGTCGGAATTTTGGCATGTGACCTCTAAATCTCTACGTGTAACTTCATGATGAAAGTTGTCGCCGTATTGAGAGAGGAAATCTAAATACAGGTCTTGGCTTGACTTTCCGTTTAGATCTATGCTCATAATCCATGAGTAAGCAGGTCCTTGTAGATAGAACCTAAAGCATGCGGCTTTCAGCTCGTCGGAGAGGCCATGGAGATTCATGAGTTTATCATATTTGTCGACATGATGTCTTGGGTCTCCAATTCCCTCATACTTCTCCATCTCAGGCAGACTCATGCCCTTTTGTAGACGGGCATCCGGATACGGGTTAGTTGGCTCCCAACCTGCAGACTTAAAGCGTTGGGCTAGCTCTAGTTCCGCCTTCAGTTCTTTCACTAATTCTTTCATTGGATTCGCTTTGAGATCAAGGTTTTGGATTGAAATATACGTTGTCTCGGGGTAGCCGGTGTCAAGAGATCGAGAGGGCGGTGTTGTTTCTGGGTGAGGATGTTGGCTAGAATTCGACAGGTGAGGAGGTACTTGCCAAGGAAGCACATATTCTTGTGTGGGCAAGGAGAGGTTTAAGCCGGAATACACCATGGGAGAAGGTGGGGCTTGTGCCTTTCCCTTATCACAGACCGTTTGTGGTTGCCAATTCTCTCTGGTGGCGGGTGGGGTTCTCAGAGTTGAACTGTACATAGGTGAAGAAGGCATGTTTGGTGTTGTTCGAACTTGGACAGAGAGAGCGTGAGGGTCCATTACTTGAAATTCATAGGCATCGTATGCAGAGTAAGTTGGGGACTCCTTGTAACTGCTCTCCGACCCCGCGTGGACCCTAGTTATTCTTCTTTGGACAAATTCTTCTATCTTCGGGTTTTTCTCTAAGTCATCAACAAGGTCATGGATCAATCTTTCGTGAACAAATCGGCCTTCGACTGCTTGATCATGTCGAGGGGCTCGCTCCATCTTTTCTGCCGTTGTTATAGGTAGACTGATCTTCTTTCTTTCTAGTTGCCAACTGTCACAAACACGTGCATGCACAAGGATTAGAATGAAGAAGAGATAAATCAGTATGTTTTGTTAAACAAAAATTTGTTGTGTAATGAATGTGAATGAATGTTGGTGCGAAACGATTTATCTTGAAAATGTTGAGAGATATGCGTCACTTTATTTCATCAATTTTTAAAAGGGGATGTATCCGTAGACACCGCAAATTTCACCCCATAAAGCCAAGTTTTGAGAGTGATAGATAAAACGTGAAGGGTCGTCATGTTTGTTCCTTTCTTTAAACAAGACGTGCATGCCAAAAGAAACCGAGTTTTGGAAAACAATTTTAAAAAACCGTGTTTTCAAAGTGGCGGATTTTCTTAATATGAATTTTGACGCTCGGTCATTCGCAAAGAAAATAGGGAGTAGGGAACCCTATACACGTTGATCTAAATAAATTCAAAGGAGTGTATAAACCTATACATATAATCTATTCAGAAATGGACGAGGGAGAAAAGAGACATAGGGGAAAACCTATACATCATCAATTCTAAAAAAGTCATTAAAAATGGGAGTTTTCTGGTTGGCTGCTAACGCTCGGCCTTCTGGTTGGTTGCTCGCTCGTCTTGGATTCTTGACCGGCTGCTCGCTCGTCTTTGGATTCTTGACCGGCTGCACGCTTATCTTCGGGCTCTTGACCGGCTACACGCTTGTCTTCGGGCTCTTTACCGGTTGCTGGCTCATTTTCAAGCTTTCACAGCGAAGCAAAACTGTGATCAAACAAAGCGGGTTGTGTTTTCTTCCTGATTTTCAATAGTTTGAACTCGAACTGGTCTCTAGTCTTCATGTCTTTGGCTCAGTTGGTACGCATCTGATTTTGTAATTGACGTTTGCTCGTCGGTCTTCATGTCGCTCGGCTAGTCTCTCGGTTGGTGCGCCTCTGATTTTTAGCTCGATCCGCTCCGACGAGGGAGATGAGAGATATTCTTGAGAAAGGAAAGGTGAATGATCGAGCACAAAATCTTATGTAAAATCCACCACTTTTGTGAAAACACGAAATGACTAGTACGCTCCACAGTAATGACCGCTGCTCTTGGAGGTGGGTAGAACTTCAAAATAGTGGGTCACGACATGGGGACTAAATCATTTATTTGAAATACGTTTATGAAAATCAACTTTGAAAACTGTTTTCGAAAACTATTTTGAAATAAGGTTGGTGAAAAATGTTGTTTGAAATTCGTTTGTAGAAAGTAGGTTTGTAGAAAGTAGGTTTTCGAAATCTATTTATGAAAATTGTTTTGGAATAACATTCTAAAGATGAAGTGGCAAGATTAAAACCGCAAATGTTTATGAGTAAAATTTAGGTGGGATTTGAAATTAAACGAGCTCGTAAAACAGCTTTAAGAGATGTGCAAAAGAGAATTCCGAACGTTTTGAAGCAGATTGGTTGGAAAAAGCGGTTTGCACACATGCATAGCAAGAAGTAAATCGTGGCTGTATTTGATGTGGAGCTGTAAGTGTTAATGTTGGGATAATCACCTTCCAGGTCAATCAATGCTTCCATACCACCGGGGGAACCGTCGTCCCTTCACTGTTCATCTCTCGGGGTTATCTCTGTTATGCTTGTGGGGCATGTCATCAAGAAAGTCCGGAGTGCTTAAGTTCGAAAGGTCAAGATACCCGAAATGATACAGCACACGAGCCACGGCCGGTGATTATCACAACAAACTCATTTCCGGAAAACTCGGGGAAGCACTGCATGGGCACGGGTCTCCGTCGTCTGCACGGTCAGGTGTGTCTAAAGTCCAAATTATTCACTGACTACGTTGTGCCATGTATGGGTATCCGGTAAATACGAGATCCTCTATGGACGTGTAGCGTGACATCGGGCTTTAGAGACACCGTGGTGCAGAGGACACTTGGAGAACTGAGCCCATGCAATCTTCAGGGTAAGGCAAAGGGTGGCCAGACAGGCGGCATACAAGGGGGTGACTACCATAAACCCATCTTAGACACGGGACCGGACAGCTGGACACTGAAGGCTCAGAGTTCACTATATGCTGGCTTTGACTCGAAAAGGTAAGTGTTGAAGGATCATGAGTTTTCAGGCGTAGATACTACGATCATACCACCTCGTGTGCATAGTCCTTACTACGAAGGGCATCTGCTCATGGGGAATCAATTGTGGACCAATATTTATCCCGACCGCAAATATCAAGGGTGACACAGAGGAATGCATGTCCTAAGCTACCCTATGCACCCACCTCAGGACTGTTCCTAACAGTTCAATATCACAACCAAAAAGCGGTAAATAAATGTGCAGGCAAAGAGAGGGAAGAAGTTAGACCCCTAATGGGCCCACCTACCTGAAGTTCCTGCAAGTTAGTCTAGCATAATCACGCAATTATGTGGCAAGCAAAGCGCAGATGGCAAGCAAAGTCAAGTATAAACTACACAATTTCATCCTAACTATCCTCACCAATCACACTTTGAGTGTGGAGTAGAGTAATCCTAATGGCTTTCGAAATGAATCTCTTGAAGGTTCTGAAAGAAGTGGGGAAATCCCGACAATTTTGAATGGAGTTCAGTCTTCCTTGAGTTTGAGAAAAACTTACTCAAGTTTTCCCCAGCAGAGTCGCCATTCTGTGGAGGGTGATTTTTCGGTATGAGGGGGGTCTATCTAAATACGGACTAGCTGAGATGCCTAGATCCTAGAAATTGCCATTCTGTGGAGGGCGGAAACCCGTTATTCTGGCAACCCTCAAATACCTACTTAATCGTCCGTCTTTCCCAGAAAGCATAAGGAGAGTGTAAGTGTGCACTACACCCGCTCTCAATGGGCTCCACGCGGACTTATGCCCTAAGGGCGGAAATTGACTAGAGTCGCCACCTAGTTTGACCTAAGGAACTAGGAAGGGATGAGAAGGGTTCTAAGAACCGTTAATTGACTCTGATGATTTATTGCCTATGGATAGGACTTATCTGATCAAGCCAGAGATTCTATGGTGGGTTCGCACTGGGTTACACCCCTTAGAAGTGGCAACGACCACGACTTCGGATTGGTGCCCGAGGAAACCTCGGTCTCCAATTGTCGGGATTACCTTCTTTCAAAACCTTTTTAGAGAGATTCATTAAAAGCCAAGGATAGGATTAAAAGAGGAGTGAGGAAAGGATGAGTTCGAAGAGTTAAGAATAGGCTGGTCCTTGGAGTTGGTTTGGTTGAAATGTTGGAGAGGTTCTACTTGTTCTGAAAGATTTGAGGTTGTTTCGGGCCTTCAAGGAATTAAGAGGGTGATGGGAGTTTTGCGGAGTAAAAGGGCATTTTGGTCATTCTTGGTGGAGTTAAGGGGTATTTGGATCACCTGGCTGATTTGAGGAGTTTTTGTGTTTGTGAAGTTCGGATCTTGAAATGGTCGGATTTTTGAAGTGCTTTGGGAAGTTGAAAGTGTTGAAGAGAAACTCGGGTTTTCAAAACGATCGAGTATGGAAGAGGATGCTTGGTTTACAGGTGTTCGGATTTTGAAGATGCTTCAGATTTCTGAGAGCCTTCAGGGATTGGAGGTCCTATGTGACTTAGAGTTGGTTCAGAGGAGGATTGGGAAGTGTTTATGGGTCCTAGAGCTCTAATGGAAATGTTGGATTGATTTATTCAGAATTATCTCTCTTGAAGTTTTTTAAAACCGAAAAATCATTTTTTGTTGTAAAAAAGGGCGGATAATCCCGAGGGATTACCCTATGTACCCCCTCGAACACGACACTTAATTAATGGTAAGTGCCGAGGCTCGAAAGATGGGGCAATGAATTTATGCCGAAAAATAGGATTCAGAGAGAAACACCATGAATGAGATGTTCTCGGTCGAACCCTAATAACGTCTCTAACTCCCGGGTTTAAAAACATTAAAAACCGAAAACATTGAAATCGAGCGGAAGGGAGTTAGACGATTCTAAAATCCCGGCTGCAACTAGGAAGGTCGTTACTTCCCTAGCACCCCGCCTTGTAAAAATCTAGGCTGCAATTAGGGGAGGTTTGTCACCCTAATGCCCCGCCTAAAGAGATCCAGACTGCGACAAGGGAGGTTATGACCCCAGTGCCCCGCCTCGGATTTTTATTTTTGGGAAGGAAGACAAGTAATGTCCTAACCATGGAGGAAATGTTTTGAAGGGGTTAGACATTACTCGCTCCCTGAAAACGGTTTATTTGAGTTAAAAACTAAATTGGAAAACTTTGAAGTCGTTCGGAATTCTCGGTAAAGAAACACTGATTTTGAAAAATGTTTTTAGGAGAAAACTTTCTGTATATGTGAGAAGAACTTTCTGCAATGGAGAAGAGTTTTCTGTGATGTGAGAAGAGTTTTTCCATTAAAATTCCACAAAAATGGTTTCTTTGAAAACTTGAAGAGATTTGAATAAAATGATGGTTTGAAACACCTTGAGTTTTTTGGGGTTTGAATGAAATTTACAAGTTGAGTTAGAATCGGATGAGTTGCATCAAGATTTGAATTGAATGGGATTGGGTTTGAATCGAATTGGGCCGAAAGAATTGAGTTTGAGTGGAATTTGGATTGGGGAGCGGGCCAGGTCAAAGCTAGACCGGATCAAAAGGATCAAGTCAAAGTGGGTCAAGGTCAAATTTGGCCTTGGTCAAAGCTTGGGTTGGTCAACGCTCGGTTGGTCAAAGGCCAACATTCGGTTTGATTTTCGTGGACTTGGGTTGTTCTTTATGGACTTGATTGGGTCAAAGTCAAAGTTCTAGGGCCAACTTGGGTTTGGTCAAAGTTCAGGTTGGTCAACGCTCGGGTCGGTCAAAATTTCAGGTTTAACTTGGGTTGGGAGTTGGTCAAAGCGGTTGTGGGCTTGGGCCGATTATGAACTTGTTGGGCCGATTTGGTTATTAGGCCAGACTAGGTGGTGGGCCGGGTTGAATTAGGTAGTGGGCCGGGTTGAATTGGGCAGTGGGCCGGGTTCGAATTGGGCAGCGGGCCGGGTTCGAATTGGGCAGCGGGCCGGGTTTGAATTGGGCAGCGGGCCAAGTTTTGACGGACCTTGGGCTTTGGTTTTGGGCCTTGGGCTTCGGTTTGGGCTTTAGGCTTCGGGTTTGAGCCTTGGGCTTCGGTTTGATTTTTTGTGCAATTGGGCCGAATTGTGGGTAATGGACCAATGTGAGTAATGGGCCTAATTTAGGCTTGGGTCTGGGCCGAGCTTGGGCTTGGGCCGAGCTTGGACTTGGGTTTGGGCCAGATTGGTGAGGTTGGGCCGAGTTGGACTTGGGTCAAGATGGTTTTGGGCTTTGGGCCAAGATGGTTTTGGGCTTTGATTGGGTCATGGGTCGGTTTTGGGCTTTGGGCCAAGATGGTTTTGGGTTTGGGCTTTTGGGCCTTGGGTTTTGGATTTGGGCTTTTGGGCCTTGGGTTTTGGATTTGGGCTTTTTGGGCCTTGGGTTTTGGATTTGGGCTTTTTGGGCCTTGGGTTTTGGATTTGGGCCGCCTTTGGGTTAATGGACCGGATTGGGTTAGTGGGTTTTGGGCCGAGTGTGGTTTGGGCCGAGCTTGGACTCTGGGTTGGGCTAATTAACAGGACCAGCATGAATTAGATATGGGCCACAAATGACCTAGACTGAAATCACTTGGGCCTTTCGACTTGAATTGAAGGGATTGCCTCGCAACGGGTTTGATCTCTTTCCTTTTTATTTCAGAAATTTGATTCTTGAATTGGATCATTGATTGTGAGTTTTAATCTGGAATTCAAAGATGGTTTGGAAAGACTTTTCACTAGGAAGGATGTCCACCACAAACGGGTACTACGACCTTAATGTGGGTTTCATCCATGAATAAACTAGGGCTTTTCTAAAATGACCCACAGAAAGATGTGGGCCTGGCTAACCTAGCAAGTCCGGGTAACCTAGCGGGCTGTCTATGGTTTTCGGTCTAAACCGGTTTGGGCTAGCCTTAGAGCAGGCCCAAAAATCTTTTAATTCCTTAGCAAGTACAGTAACGTCCAAATTTCTAAGTGATGGTAGGATGTAAACAATCTGATCAATCAAATAACGGACAAGTAACACCAACAGAACGTAACCAAAGTGCAAGCAGGTTGTATTAACGATATGTACAGAAAGGTGATGGGGCTATGAAATCTGACTAGGCATAATCCTGATTGCAGAGCAAAGAACGAATAGCACATAAAATTACTGAACCCAAACAGACAACACACATCCGTTCTAAGTTCAAGCCAGTTTGATTTGTTTCCATTGCTTGTCGTTTAAAAACCACAATGCTTGCGCTAATCAGCCCTGAACAAATGTGCTAACTCATTCGATTATTAATCAAAGGCAAACATGTTCCTTACCATCGGTGATTAGGTTAAAAACTTCAGCTAGAATGCAGGAGACAGAAACTATCATGATTCATTCCCAGATTAGCAAAGTGTAACACAAATTCCTATTTTGACTAGGACAAACAAACGACTGCAGCTTAACCATCTTACTTGTGTTTTGCATTATTGGTCTCAGACATCTGAAAATATGCTAAAACATTGCAAGCCTCACATTCGGGAAAGACATCATCCAGAGAAAGCAGAAAAGACTAACCAGTGACTGAACCCTCTCATGTGAAGTGATTCGACCATTCAAACACATTCAGCCAGTAAAAATATAAGACTTATAACAGCATGGACCACATACCAGACGGAGATGTAACATTTCCTGCAGAGATGAGTGAAGCAACTAACACAAAATAAACATTCACGCATCGGTACCCAATCATAAACTGCAATAAGAAGTGACATAGTGAGGTGCTAGAGTATGGAACGAAGCATTCCCCCGCAAGGATAACAGGTAATCAGAACAAACATGTCACATGAGACCGTGGGTGTACTTAGTGGGGTAAGTACTCAAAAGCTCAGAATTACAAGGAGAGGGATTACCAGGATGACCGTGAGTGTTGATATGGTCTGCGCAAACCTCATTAGGCAAGCTCGTGAGAATTCCAGAACAGATTCGCATATTACTTAACTGGATAGAAAACCAACTCAAAAAAAAGATATGGGGTCAGTTAACAAAGAAACATAAGAGCAGGAGTAGTAGGCAACAACCTGGGATACGACAGAGGGAACTTAGAGTGACCCAAGTGTCTATACAGAAGTTCGATTGGAACGCACTCAAGAGTGAAACAGGAGAAAACACGGAATCCTTCTTATCAAAAACCGTTCACCGATTCATGCACTTTTCAACAACACGCCCAGAAACATGCAACCCAAATATCAACAAGGAACAGGAATGATAAGTAATGCAGAATGAAGATTTCGGCAACAGTTTCACAACGGAGGCGGAACACCTCATATTTCAGAAAGGCAGAAATAGACTTATAATGCAATTTTCTGCAACTCTCGAACCCGTAAACTCATTTTGAGTTCCGGTATTCCTTGGAGCGCATATATCCAAACGATGGAAGCTCAAATAAACGGACAAAAAGAGATTGAGTTCGACCTGCTTGCAACTTACGGTTCAGAAAATCTTCGTATGCTCAAAGTCTTTTCGGAATCGATGTTTAGAGTTTCAAAAAAACAATGACGAAATGGAGCATGACGATGTGGAAGAGACGAAGAGAAAACGAGGCGAGCTTCGAAGCGTGAGAGTCGGTATTGACATCGGAAATCACTTTCCGGAAAAAACCGAAACTCTGTGTGCTTATTGAGGCCGCCATTGATCAGGTTCATTTGACAAAACAGAGAGGGAAAACGTAGTGGAGGATATAGACCGATTCGGAGGTGAGGAAGAGATGAATTGGGAGAAGGTTCTACTTACGCTTCCGAACTGAAGATCGACGAGCAGGAGAAGAAGAAAGCACAACGGGACTGTTATCGGTTTTCTCTGAGTTCAAACTTCGGGCTCAGAAAGAACAACGGGAATCAGGAGAATAATGTGGATTAGTGCCGGCAGATCGAAAAACGTGGGTGACTGTAGGGTTTGAAGGGAGTTTTATAATGAGAGAAAAGCAAACAGATGTTTATCTAGGGTTTTGTTTTAGACATGGGCTCTCTATTTTGGGCTGTTTGATTAAAAAGAATCGAAGCAGGCCTGTAGGCCAAGGAGGTTGACTGCAGATGGGGAAAAAACGGGAATAAAAGCCACCTATAGCCGCGCCAGCTTGTGTGGAGATTCGAACCTGTAACCTCAAGTATACCTCCTGGAGACACTAACCGACTGTGCTACAACAGAACTTAATACACCAGTGTCGAAGGTAAGACTAGAGTTTTAAGGCGAGCCGCGAGGGAAAATGGAAGACACAAGTGTACTTGCAAGATTCGAACCCCAAACCTGTAGAGTCTCAAAAGGGACGGGTTTAAAACCGTATCGTTGTTGGAAATTCATTTTCGCAAAATCGTGTTTTTATGAAATGCTTTGAAAAAGACTATAAAACGATGGTTTCGTTTTGGCACGCACGTCAATACGTTTTGACAAAGAAAGGCGACGACCCCTCTTATTGTGTTTCTTATTCTGCAATTTGCTTTATGGGGTGAGAATTTTTGGTGTCTACATCTGCAGGATGCGCTCAGAACTTGTCTCGCGTGCCTCCATGGTCAATCTGAATGTGGGCGGTCTTGTGTACATGGGGTGATCTCAACATTCTCTGTAATATAATCTCGTTTCAGTCTCCCTTTTATCTAATACTGGGATCTCCTTTTTTTCTCTGCAAGAGATTCTTTACTTTACTATTAACAATTTCATTCCCCTGTGTATAGATTCATAGTATGCAGAGAGTCAACAAATAATTCATAGTTTGTTCTTCTCGTTTCCCTTTCTTATCTGCTTGTGTATTTAGTCGACTGACTTATTTGTTTGTGTTGTTGGCATTTCCTTCCCCGTTGTTTATTTCTTTCACAGAACAGAACAACCCTCCGTCCTGGTATTACATTCTAGCCTGAACATCTCACGAATCTCTAATTTAGTATGTATTTGAATGCTGAATTTGTGTGTGTACATGATGGCCATACTCTCTGTTCCTTGTGCATCCCAGGTTGAACCCATTTAAGTATTTCCTATTGTTATGTTTGGCCTTGAAGCTAGTGAGGACTCTCATCGCTTCTCCTATTTAAGATTTTGTTTCAACTGTGTACCAGAGACCAAAGAAATGTATTCATTATCAATTCAAATATGTTCATAATCCATAGTTCCTGCAATCTTTTCCGTTTACTAGTACATTCGTTGTTGACATGTCTTAAGTTGGATAATTTTGAAAACTTTGGCTGTAGATTATACTGATTTGTTGCAGAACTCTTAAACACCTTTCTGGTCTGACTTGAAATAGGTTAGGACTGCGATAAGTTATCTTCAAAGGCTCCAATTTATGTTGCTTATGTGTTGTACCATTTTCATCATTCGATCGGGCTAACCTACTGATTGGTGTTGCTGTTATGTGTCTCTTCTCTTGATTATTGTTTTGTAGAAAGAAATCATCCTCCATCTGGTACTTCATCTTAGCTTGATCAACTCTTAAATCGTTATATTTAATGCGTGTTTGTATGACAGATTCTATGAACACCTGCGCTGTCGACCATGATTTTTATTTCATTGCGTGCTTACATCTACCAATAGCTAAACTCTTTCTAGCATGTTTTCTCAGTCATCTGTGCGTTCACTTGTCCCGATTCATGTGTCAAGCTACGTCTCATGTGGTTTAGTGAGCAAAGTGTTTGCTCGTGTTTAATTAACCAAAAAAATGATGAGTGAGTTTGTAATTCACTTCATTCATACGCACTGTTTCAGGAAGAAGAGTGATAATAACCTGGTCCGAACGTTTCTTGATCAGTAGATTATAGAAGATGGGAGTTATTGGTTAGATCTAGTATTTCGAGTCCGCTAATCTCCATGTTTTAGGTTGTTTAATTACTCTAAATTAGAACTGTTAGGCCAAGAAGAGGGCATTAAGACGGCAAACAGGAGAAGAAATGGGCGAATAACTTATTCAGAGCTAGTCATTTATTTGGGATTATCATTTCTTAAGATTTAGGTTCCCCCTTTCCTTAGCTTAGAATTTCTCGCTTAATAAATGAATCGACAATCTGATTCAAATATGTTCATAATCCATAGTTCCTGCAATCTTTTCCGTTTACTAGTACATTCGCTGTTGACATGTCTTAAGTTGGATAATTTTGAAAACTTTGGCTGTAGATTATACTGATTTGTTGCAGAACTCTTAAACACCTTTCTGGTCTGACTTGAAATAGGTTAGGACTGCGATAAGTTATCTTCAAAGGCTCCAGTTTATGTTGCTTCTGTGTTGTACCATTTTCATCATTCGATCGGGCAAACCTACTGATTGGTGTTGCTGTTATGTGTCTCTTCTCTTGATTATTGTTTTGCAGAAAGAAATCATCCTCCATCCGGTACTTCATCTTAGCTTGATCAACTCTTAAATCGTTATATTTAATGCGTGTTTGTATGACAGATTCTATGAACACCTGCGCTGTCGACCATGATTTTTATTTCATTGCGTGCTTACATCTACCAATAGCTAAACTCTTTCTAGCATGTTTTCTCAGTCATCTGTGCGTTCACTTGTCCCGATTCATGTGTCAAGCTACGTCTCATGTGGTTTAGTGAGCAAAGTGTTTGCTCGTGTTTAATTAACCAGAAAAATTGATGAGTGAGTTTGTAATTCACTTCATTCATACGCACTGTTTCAGGAAGAAGAGTGATAATAACCTGGTCTGAACGTTTCTTGATCAGTAGATTATAGAAGATGGGAGTTATTGGTTAGATCTAGTATTTCGAGTCCGCTAATCTCCATGTTTTAGGTTGTTTAATTACTCTAAATTAGAACTGTTAGGCCAAGAAGAGGGCATTAAGACGGCAAACAGGAGAAGAAATGGGCGAATAACTTATTCAGAGCTAGTCATTTATTTGGGATTATCATTTCTTAAGATTTAGGTTCCCCCTTTCCTTAGCTTAGAATTTCTCGCTTAATAAATGAATCGACAATCTGATCACCATTCGTTGATTTAAGTCTGTTTTCGTTCTAATTTGTTGTGTGACTTTGTCTAATCATCGAAAGCTCTATGAAATAAAAAAAAAAGAATTTAAGAAAAGAAACGAATGTATATACCCAAACCGTTGTGAATTCTGTTTGTATACTATTTACTTTGTTGATTATTTTGATTTTATTTCATGATTATTTGCTATTATGTATTTCATATTAACACATAGAATAGCATGGCAATTGTTGGGCCTAGTCCAATATAGAGGCCCAAAACATAGGAAGCCCTAGTTAGCCCATAGGTCACCCATTGTGTAGAAAAGCCTTAGGTTTGGGTATCCTTAATGCATACGGGTCCTAGACACGGTCCATTTGAGGAATACCTATTTTCCTTAAAACTTTCCAAATCATCCTCTAATTCCAGAATAAAACACACAATCAACAAAATCCAACCCACTTGTAAATCCAAGTAATTTTATTCAGACATGACTTAAACCCACTAGCTCCTAATAGCTTCAATTTTTTTATCAGACCATTTTTAGAAATCCTTTTTTAAAGACCAATCTCCAAATCCGGCCCAAAGTTCAGGTCCGGCCCAATTCCACCAAGTCCAAGCCCGGCCCATTACCAAGCCCAAGCCTGGCCCATTACCAATCCCAAATCGGCCCAAAATCCAAACCGGCCCAAAGCCCAAACCGACCCAAAGTCCAATCCTGCCCAAGCCCACAATCGATCCAAGCCCAAATCAGCCCAAGCCTACAAAAAAACAAACCAAGCCCACAAAAATCAAACCAAGCCCACAAAAATCAAACTAAACCCACAAAAATCAAACCAAGCCCACAAAAATCAAACCAAACCCACAAAAATCAAACCAAGTCCACAAGTATCAAACCTTGACCTGAATGTTGACCTTTGACCCGAACTTTGACCTTTGACCCTAACTTTGACCAAACTTTGACCCTAACGTTGACTAAACTTCGACCCTAACTTTGACTAATCAAACTTTGACCCATACCTTGACCAAAAACTTTGACCTTGACCAGAAAATGTTGACCTTGACCAAAACATTGACCTTGACCAAAAACTTTGACCTTGGCCAAAAAACATTGACCTTGACCAAAAATATTGACCTTGACCAAAAACGTTGACCTTGACCAAAAAACGTTGACCTTGACCAAAACGCTGACATTGACCAAAACGTTAACCTTGACCCCAAATCTTTGACCCGACTCAAGTTCAATTCAAATACGGCCTAAGTGCAATTCAAGATTGGCCTAAACTCGATTCAATCCAACTCCATTCAATCCAAACCATCCCATCTTTAATCCAATTCAGTTCGATTCAATTCGACCAATTCAACCCAACTCAAATCCGACTCGTAAATCCCATTCAAAAATCTAAAAACATTCCTTATTATTTGGCTTTAATCACAAAAATCTTCTTTCTCAAACAATTATTCTATCATGTCTTCAAAGAAACCATTTTGTGGAATTTTAAAAGGAAAAACTCTTCTCACATCACAGAAAACTCTTCTCAACTGCAGAAAGTTCTTCTCACATATACAGAAAGTTTTCTCCTAAAACATTTCTCAAAATCAGCGTTTCTTTACAGAGAATTCCGAACAACTTCAATAGTTTTCCAACTCAGTTTTCAACTCAAATAAACCATTTTCGGGGAGCAAGAAATGTCTAACCCCTTCAAAACATTTCCTCCATGGTTAGAACATCACTTGTCTCCCTTCCCAAGATAAAAATCCGAGGTGGGGCACTGGGGTCATAACCTCCCTTGTCGCAGTCTGGATCTCTTTAGGCGGGGCATTAGGGTGACAAACCTCCCTTAACTGCAGCCTAGATTTTTACAAGGCAGGGTGCTAGGGAAGTAACGACCTTCCTAGTTGCAGCCGGGATTTTAGAATCGTCTAACTCCCTTCCGCTCGATTTTAAATGTTTTCGGTTTTTAATGTTTTAAAATCCGGGAGTTAGAGACGTCATTAGGGTTCGACCGAGAATATCTCATTCATGGTGTTTCTCTCTTAATCCTATTTTTTGACATAAATTCATTGCCCCATCTTTCGAGCCTCGGCACTTACCATTAATTAAGTGTCGTGTTTGAGGGGGTACATAGGGTAATCCCTCGGGATTATCCGCCCTTTTACAACAAAAATGATTTTCGGTTTTAAAATCTTAAGAGAAACAATTCTGAACAAATCAATCCAATTCTTTCATTAGAGCTTTAACCCATAAGCACTCCTCAATCCTTTCCTAAGCAAGTTCGAAGTCACAAGTCTCACTAACATAGGACCCTTTATTCTTAAATGCTCCCGAACAACCTTGGTCATCCTAAACCTGAAACATCTTCAAAACCCAAACACCTGTAAACCAAATATCCTCTCTCACACTCCATCAACACTGCCGACTTTCTAAAACACCTCAAAATTTTGACCATTCTAAAAGTCCAAACAACCTCAAACCTCTCAACATTCAAACCAATGTCACCGACCAATATCTCAAGACCAGCCTATTTCTCTAAACCCTTGGAAATCATCTGTTCTTCAGTCCACACTCAATCCTATCCTTTGGCTTTAGATTGAATCTCTCTAATAAGGTTTTGAAAGAAGGCAATCCCGACAATTGGAGACCGAGGTTTTCCTCGGGCACCAATCTGAAGTCGTGGTCGTTGCCACTTCTAAGGGGTGTAACCCAGTGCGAACCCACACAGAATCTTTGGTATGACCAGATAAGTCCTATCCATAAGCAGCAAATTCAGAGTCAAATCAACGGTTCTTAGAACCCTTTTCCTCCCTTTCTAGTTCCTTAGGTTAAACTAGGTGGCGACTCTAGTCAACCTCCGCCCTTAGGGCATAAGTCCGCGTGGAGCCCATTGAGAGCGGGTGTAGTGTTCACTAACACTCCCCCTTATGCTTTCTGGGAAAGATGGACGATTTAGTAGGTATGTGAGGGATACCAAGAATAACGGGTTTTCACCCTCCACGGAATGGTAAATTCCTAGGATCTAGACTTCTTAGTTAGACCATGTTTAGATAGACCCCCCCCCCCCCTCATACCGAAAAATCACCCTCCACAAAGAGATTATAGAGGCACAGAGCATGTTCCTTGTTCGCCAGTTAGGGTTGCAAAATTACTGTCAGAGGCGCAAAGCATGAGAGTCACGTAGAGCATGTTCCTTGTTCTCCAGCTGTAAAAATACTGTCAGCAAAGAGAATGAAGAGAGGGAGATGCAACATACACAAAGAAGGCAATGAAAAGGCGTGAGCATGTATGTTCCTTGTTCACCGAAGAGAAAAATATAAGTCCGAGTATATTACCGGTTCAGAATGAACTGCTTCAGCCCTGTCTTCAATCAGGTGAGCAAGATGCAACAGTTCGACCATAGATGCAAACACAAGAAGAGAATGAAGGTAGAGGCGCAGAGCTTAGGGTTACAAATTTACATGAGTGAAGAGAGAGAGAGAGAAGCGAAGGGTCAGAAATAAGAGGGTGGAGGCGTGGTTTTTAAAAATTTCATCCAAAAAAACCGGGAAAACAACCTATTTCAGCAGTTCTTAGCTAGTAACTGCCGAAATAGGGCCCTGAAAATTTTGTGTCTAAAAAAAGACACCTGTTTTGGCGGTTGTTAGCTTGGAACCGCCGAAATAGGTGTCTTTTTTTATACACAGAATTTTTGATGACCCTATTTTGGCGGTTCCTAGTTAACAATCACCGAAATAGGTGTCTTTTTTTATACACAGAAGTGTAGATTTCGTTTCAAAACCCTCGCAACAATAGAGCAGATGTATTCCAATATACACAATAACCTGCTCACAAACCAAAGTATCCTCAAGTCCACATGTAAATTCTCAGATTTTAGAGATGAAGAGAGTGATAAGCTGAACATGCAGACATTAGATCTGTAGACCAAAGGATAAAAGAGGACATAGAGAATATAAAGAAAAGGGATTCCAAAACAGGGAGAACCCAAGAAAGAGCTGGAACACAAAAGCACAAAAAGGAAAAAAAAAATAAAGAGAGCCGTCAAAGAAAGCGCTCATAGTGCTCAAGCAGTAAAGAAATTAAGGAAGCAAGGAGCTGGTGAAGACTTCCTTTCATCAAAGAGAGCATCTTGCAATCCTCTTTCATCGGTAATTATCTTGTTGATTAACTCAAAAGGGTAAGATATAGTTCTTTTTTTATTACTAAAATAAACTTTCTCTATAAACTCGTTTGTGGATAACTATTCTTACACTTGTATAAGTTTAGTTACATATTTTATAGAAGTTATCAACCGCTTTTTTTGCTGAAATTACTAGTCATCTTCAACCAAAATGGTATGGTGAAGTGTGAGTGACCCCCTAGCAGCCCACACTCAAGAGAAAGTGGAAGATGGGGAAGCATTTAGGAACTTGTTTAATGAACATGAATTCCTACTAGGTTTTGAACCAAATAGGAGATCCACAAGAAGGAAGTTAAGAAGTGAGTAAGTAAGATATGTTGAAAGAAGAGCTTGGATGCATCATTTTTTATGAAAGGTGTGCGCTTAGTAATCTCAGATTAATCATTTGTAAGACAAGGAAAAGCTTTTTGCAAGACCGTCCAATACAAAAAGTATCAATGATGGAGTTTTGCAATAGATGAAAACATCATCCAATGTCAATCCTAGAAAGGACTATGGTAGCAAGAAAACTTCTATGGGTGCCAACAAACTCGCTCGAGCAAGGAATATAGTTTGTAGGGACAAGAATATAGATGAAGAGATAATATTGTTACGTAATGAAAGTTGGGGCCGAAAGAGTGGGTGAAGGGGAGGGTGGAGGACAAGAAGTTGTAAGTTATAGTTTTTTCATGTTCTTTCCACATTTGTGCACTAATTGGTGTGGTGTCGCTAATTGTATTTAAAAAACATTTAAAGAATATTATAAATGAGTAAAGAACATCATAAAAAATAAATATATTGTAGAAAATCTATAAATGATTAAAATTCTTAAGTAATAGTAGAAGGCACGGGAAAATTTAAGAGAATTCAGTAAAAGTGTTTAAATGAATTAGCCAAAAATTTAAGAGAATTCGGTAATTGTAGATGACTCTATGATATAGTATAATTTATTTTGAAAAAATAATTTATGTTGATAAAAAAAGATAATTTGAAAATGTATGGTATAAATTATGATAATAAATTGGTACTAGTTATGATGTTTAGTTGGTAAAAAAATTGGTACTAGTCATAATTGTTAACATAATTTATACCAATTTTTCAACCAATTAAGCACCATAGCTTGTACCAATTAATTACCATAATTTGTACCATACATTTTAAACATATATTTTTTTATCAAGATAAATTATTTATTTGAAAAAAAATATTTTATAACATAAAGTCATCTGCAAAATAGAATATAAATTATATTTTTACAAATATTAATTAAAAAAAAGAATTTTTTTTGAATAAATAACTTTAATTGATAGAAAAAAATTAAAAATGTATGGTAAAAATTATGGTAATTAATTGTTATAAATTATGGTACTATATTAGTCTTAACTTATAGAAAAAATAGTATAAATTACGTGTTTAAAACTCTATATTTTTCAATGGTACTAAATAATTTTGAAAAAACTAAGAAATATACTTTTTTTCAACGTTTTATGATATTTTAATATATTATTTATTTATTTTAATATTTTAAATATTTTTTGTAGCTATTTATATTTTTTTGTATTTTGAACTTTTTTGAATTTTAGTGAATTTTTTAACACTCATGGGCATATTGTGAACTTTAAGTACTTTGTTTAATTAATAGGGGTATTTTTGTCTTTTTTGTTACTGGTCGATGACATAGTGGCATTTCATGGACTTTCACAAAAATATAGTGACATTTCGCGACTTTCTTTTTTTTAGTGGCATTTCATGAATTAGCCAAAAATATAGTTGCATATCATGAAATTTCCCTTAAAAATATAACTTTAAAAATGAAAAATATTTACACAATTTTTCATTTTAATTCAAGCCCTTCAAAACAAGACTAATCATGGATATATTTGACAAGTTCAAAATTTTTATTAACTACCTATATAATTGCACATATCAAAACGACCTATGATTCACCATACAAAATTTAAATATACTATATTAAGATAATAATACATCACAAAACAATAATAATAAATTATGTATTATGTAATTGGTTCGTTGAGAAATTGGTTGACTGATTAACCGTATAAAATTAAACTACACTATAATATAATAATGATACTCACCAAAACAATATTGATACATACACCATGATCTATTAACAAACATATTACAATAAAATAAAATTGAATTTGACTGAATGTATTAGTGAATTTAAATTGAAACCCGGAAATTTCCAAGATAAGAATACTATAGTATATAAGGTGAATAATAGGTCCGGATTAGCGTTAAGATGGCCCAGGGAATTTAACAATGTCCATCCTATACCTTCTCCTTTAATGTTCACAATTATTGTAACGTTTTGCTATGGTGACTGTTAGTCATATTTCTAAATCTTCTTCTAAATTCGTTAGGTGATTTAAATCCTAAAATACCAATCTAGAATCTTCTTTCTAGCTTGTTAATTTTAAATATCCGGAGTTCAATTCCAGTTTGGCTATTTAATATATTGTTGTTTATTTGACTCTTATTTCTCCCAGTAATTGTTATCGGTTTGGTGACTCATCTTTTTAAACGTAATTGTTTTCTTCCATTAGCCCTTAAACTATTTATCTATATTGATCTATTTCTGATTTATTTCCTTACTAGTATTGTTTACTAATTAACTTCTAAGATATTTTACTCCTCATCCTTATCTTCTGCAACAGTCAAATAAATCTCTTTTCTATTTTGAATTAAAGGATTATGTCTTTATTTATTAACGGGTTGTTTTGTTTCTTCCTCCTGAGGTTTCTCAACGTCAATGTATTTAGAAAGTAATTACACTATTAGTTATTAGGTGTTCCTTTAAAATTGTTTACAAGATTTAAATTAATTCCTCTACGTCTTTACAAAATACAATTTATTTAACTTATATTGATAATCCCTAATTCTCTGATTTACTTATTTAAACCACGATCTTATTGATCGTTCTTCATCTTCTTCACGCCGCTATTACTCTCTCTTCCCAACTCTCAATTCACGCTCCTGCTGGTGTTTGATCAGAACCCTTCCCTGGTGCCAACTAGAGTCTAACGGGTAAAGTAGTAGCATAGTTTGAGTGTTGGTTTATTATTTTGTATTAGGTCTGCTGATTGTGATTGTTCTAACCTAGACGTTGGTGTCGACGGCGAACGTCATTGGTGAATCTGTTGGGTGTCTTCCTGAGTCGAGAGAGCAATCAGGTAAATTCTGTGCTCATTGTTGGTTTTGGTTGTGGATTGCCTTCTGTCGCGAATGGTGTTTTGAGAAACTTCACTGTGAATTTGATGATGGTTTTGTTTTGGGAGTTCTTCACTGGTTTCTGATTACTTTGGGGTTCGTGGTGCTCCCTGACTCACCATGTTGGTTCTCTGCACCGTGAGCATGAATTGATTACACTGAATTGTTTTATATATTTGCGCTGCATACAATGACTGCAGTTAAGCTCTATGATCTACTCTATGGACTGATGATTCATAGGGGGTGTGCACACTTAAGGACTTAGGGTGAGGGTATTTGATATTTCGGTCCGCTGTGACTGTTGGTTGTTTATGGATACTCCAGTTGAAGACTCCCGAATGGTTTTACTGATTGATAGACGAATGTGGAATGGTTTACTGGTTTACAACTCGAATGTTCGTTATCAAATTCAAAGGGATTTCTAAAATGTATTTTACGTGATGAGATGGAATTTACTCAGTTTCACTGATTTGCGCGATCCCTTCGTGCTTTTATTGTTGTTTTCTGATCGCAGGTACCGATTGCTGACTTGGGGAATGGGGAATGCGCTACGACCTAGTATTAGGAAGTTTGAGTTGTTTTGAGACTTTGTTGTTTTATGAGTTTTGGAGCACATCGTTTTGGATTCCTTAATAATGTTTAGTTGACGATTACAGTTTAAGTTTCTGCACAAATGGTTTATGATATTGGGTTAATGTTTTGTGATGTTTTGTGATTTAATAGCCTGAGCATCCAAGGGTTTGGATGTGGCGGTAGCACCTTGGATTTTGAGAAAGTCTTCCGCTATTATCTATGGTATAAGTGTTGTTTAATCCTCATGTTCCTTTCATACTGATCTTAATATGGGTTGGTATAAGTTTTGGTTTATTTTTAGTCTCTGTTCTGCTGTTTTAACTGCATACAGGGACCTGTCCGAACGTCCGTCCGGACATCCATGTTCGGACAGGCCCCGAAGAGCTTAAGAAGTTTTCTCTGTTTGGTGGTGTCCGACCTTCTGTCCGAACTTCAAAGTTCGGACAGCATGCGAGGACGAGGTCGACTTACAAGTCTCGACTTAGGTCCGAACTTGTAAGCTCGGACCAATGTTCGGACACGCCACGTTAGTTTCTCGGACTTTTCAAACTTACTTGTGTCCGAACTTCAAAGTCCGGACACAAGTTCGGACGCCTTTGGTTTTCAGCCCTTTTAACTCTCGACTTGTGTCCGAACTTCAAAGTCCGGACACAAGTTCGGACTTTTGGTTTTTCGCAGTCTATTTCTCTCGGCTTGTGTCCGAACTTTCCATGTCCGGACACAAGTTCGGACTAACGTTGATTTGCCCTTCTAGGACTCGTTTGAAGTCCGTTTTCGATGCCGTTTGCGCCATTAGGTTTGTATTTTCATAAGCTATGTTTTGAGGTAAATCCAGGGTGTTACAAGGTGGTATCAGAGCCGTGTTTTTGAAATAAGATCAAAGGTGATTTAAATTGGATTAAAATATGGGGATAAGCCGATTGGGGAATCTATATATGCTGAATTGTGTGTGAGATTGTGAAGATACTTTGGCTGATCTTGGTGATATTTGGAAGGTTATACTAACCAATGGAATTCCTTGATAATCTTATACATCTGCGTACGCGGAGTATGCAAATTGTTTATTTGGATGTGGCTACATATGTATGTTGAACTGTATACTAGGTAGTGTATATGGTATAGACTGGTAAAACTTGTGGTGAGTTTGAAAGGGGCTATAGAAATAGAGATCTTTATTCCTGTACGTCGTAATCAGGAGATCGCCTGAGCTCAAGCTTGTAGGACTGGCACACCAACTCAATTTCTCCTACAATACCAGAAGCCAAGTCGAAGGACTGCAATGGCCGCCAACGATCCAATGAGACAACTCCAAGAGCTGGCCTTGAACTTGGGGCAGATTGTGCAGCGACAGGCACAGCGAGACAATGCACCTGAGGATTATACCAAGAGGATAGCGCACCTGAAGCCGACCGCTTTTGCTGGAGAAGAGGACCCGGTCCTACTTGAAGACTGGATCCGGGAGTTTGACAAGATTTTTGATGCGGTCAACTGCCCAGAGGACAGGAAGGTCAACGGGGCGGTGTACTACTTCAAGGGGGAGGCCGACATCTGGTGGACGGCCAACCGAGATATGCTACGAGCTGAGCCTAATTTTGGATGGGAGGCGCTGAAGCAAGCGATGAGGAGGCGCTTCTACCCCGAGCATGTGCGCATGCAGAAGTACCTGGAGTTTTCGGAGTTAAAGCAGCTGTCCAAGAGTGTGAAGGACTATCACTCAAAATTTCTGGAGTTAGCAAGATTCGCACCTACCATGGTCCCGGATGAAGCCTCGAAGGTGCAGCGGTTCGTGGGGGGACTCAACTGGAGCCTCCAAGAGGCCCTGAGTGTCTTGGCCATCCCGACCCTCCAGGACGCGTATGGTAAGGCTGCCAACCTTTACAGTGCAGCAGAAGAGAAGGGAGGTCCAAGCGGGCCAGAAGAGGAAGGCAGATGAGGGGAGGACTCCCGGGGACGTGATGATAGACCCCAGAGACCAAACCAGGAGAAGAGGTGGAGGCCCCATTCTGATGAGAGGCGAAGGTTTGAGGGAAACCAGAGGCAGACCCAGAGGTGGGGCGATCGACACCAGCACCAAGGCCAGAAGACGGAGCAAGGGCCGGAGAGGCACTTCCACTGTAACAGATGCGTAAGATCATCCAGGGAAAGACTGCGAGGGGAATTTTGTCACGTGCTTCCGGTGTGGCAAGAAGGGCCACAGGGTGTTTGAATGCTTCAAGAACCCTCCAGGGGATAATCAGAGAAGAGGAGGCGGTGATCGGACCTACAGACAGACAGATTCCCAGCCCAGGGGCAGAGAGCAGTACCAGGGCCAGAATCAGCACAGAGACGCCCCCAGCGTGTAATGGCGGAGGTGGAAATGGAGAGAACCGAGACAACCACAGGACCCCTGGAAAGATTAATGTATGAGCCGAGCTGAGGCCGAGGCTGGAGCCGACGTGCTGGCAGGTACCTTTTCTGTTTGTGGTACCCCTGCTCGTATTTTGTTTGACACTGGAGCATCATATTCCTTTATTGCTGAGAATTTTGTTAAGAAATTGGGGCTAGTAGCTAGCAAAACTCCTACCGTAGCGGTATCCATACCCTCAGGGCGAATTATCTCTTGTAATGATGTACTGAAAATGTGGGGGTAGACATAGGAGGGGAGACCTTTGTAATTGACCTGATCCAATTTACCCTCCCTGACTTCGACGTCATCTTGGGGATGGACTGGCTGAGTAAATATAAGGGGAAGATTGATTGTGGAACAGAAGATTGTTCTGAAGGGACCGAAAGGGCAGAGGGTGTCCTACCGAAATGAAGAGAAAAAGCCCGGGGTGAAGATCGTTTCAGCAATGTCAATTCTCTCCCAGGTGAGGAAGGGACAACAGGCGTACCTTTGTCATGTCCAGGACCTGAGCCGGAAGCCAAGCAAACTAGAAGAAATCCGGGTGGTGGACGAGTTTCCAGACGTTTTCCCTGAGGAGATCCCAGGCATGCCGCCAGACAGGGAGGTGGAATTCAGCGTCGATCTAGTGCCAGGAGCAGCGCCTATCTCCAAAGCCCCATACCGTATGGCGCCGTCAGAGCTGAAGAATTGAAGGTTCAGTTAGAGGACCTCTTGGAGAAGGGGTATATCCGGCCGAGTGTATCGCCATGGGGAGCTCCTGTCTTGTTCGTAAAGAAGAAGGACGGGAGCATGAGGCTGTGTATAGATTACCGGGAGCTGAACCAGATTACTGTGAAGAACCGGTATCCCTTGCCCAGAATCGACGATCTTTTCGACCAGCTTCAGGGTGCAGGAGTCTTCTCCAAGATAGACCTGAGGTCAGGGTACCACCAGTTGCGTGTTGCAGAGAAGGATATCCCGAAGACGGCCTTCAGGACCAGATATGGGCATTTTGAGTTCCTGGTGATGCCTTTTGGATTGACGAATGCGCCGGCAGTTTTCATGGACCTCATGAACCGGATCTTCAATCCCTATCTAGACCGGTTTGTAGTGGTATTCATAGACGATATCCTCATCTACTCCAAGGATGAGGAAGAGCATAAGGAGCACTTGAGATTGGTTCTGCAGATTCTGAGAGAACAGCAGTTGTATGCCAAATTGTCCAAGTGTGACTTTTGGCTAGATCGAGTGGCATTCTTGGGCCACATTGTTACCAAGGAGGGAATAGCGGTGGACCCAGCCAAAATACAAGCGGTGAAGGAATGGCCGAGACCGAACAACCTGACTGAGGTGCGTAGTTTCCTGGGTTTGGCAGGATACTACAGGAGATTCGTGAAAGACTTCTCGAAATTGCCAGACCACTCACCAACCTGATGAAGAAGGTGGTCAAATTTCAATGGAACGATGAATGTGAAGCAGCATTTCGGGAACTGAAGGGAAGGTTAACCACGGCCCCAGTGTTAACCCTACCTTCAGGGACTGAGGGCTTCGAGGTGTTCAGTGACGCCTCCAAGTATGGTCTGGGATGTGTGTTGATGCAGAAGGGGAAAGTGATTGCTTATGCATCGAGGCAGCTGAAGGAGTATGAGACCCGATACCCGACGCACGATCTGGAGTTGGCAGCAGTGGTTTTCGCCCTTAAGATTTGGAGGCACTACCTGTACGGTGTTTCCTGCAAGATCTACACCGACCACAAAAGCTTAAGTACATCTTCACGCAGAAAGAGCTCAATATGAGGCAGAGGAGGTGGCTAGAACTGATCAAAGACTATGACCTAGAGATTCTGTATCACGAAGGGAAGTCCAATCTAGTAGCAGATGCCCTGAGCAGAAAGAGGAGCCACTCAGTGAACTCAATGTGGGTCCTTCCTGATGAGTTAGCTCGTGAATTTCAGAGGTTAAATTTAGAGGTGATGGAATCTGGAGGAGTGGAGCATGAAGTGAAGCTGTACCACATGAGTGTCTCTTCCGACATCTATGGGGAGATCCTCAAGGGACAGCCTGGGGACGTGAAGTTGGAGCGTATCAAGGAGAAGATGAAGGAAGGGAGAGCCGAGGGGTTCGAGATCCACGGTGACGGTAGCCTGAGGTTTAGAGGCCGATGGTGTGTGCCTCAGGGGTGTGCCGAAGTAAAGGAGAGACTGATGAGGGAGGCCCATAATACCCCCTATTCGGTCCATCCTGGCGGTGACAAATTGTATAAGGATTTGAAGAGGATGTTCTGGTGGCCTAAGATGAAGCGGGAAGTGGCAGAGTATGTATCGAAGTGCCTTACCTGTCAGAAGGTCAAATTCGAGCACAAGAGGATGGGAGGTTTGTTGCAGCCGCTGGACGTTCCGAAGTGGAAGTGGGACTCCATTTCCATGGATTTCGTGATGGGCTTACCACCGGCGAGAGGAGGAGTTGATCAGATTTGGGTGATTGTGGACCGACTTACCAAGTCTGCACGGTTCATACCTATGAAGAAGACGTGGTCCATGAGTCAGCTGGTGGATGCCTACATCAAGAATGTGGTAAGGTATCATGGGGTGCCTGAGACTATCATTTCGGACCGAGACTCGAGATTTCTGGCTCACTTTTGGCAGCAATTTCAGAAGGCGATGGGCACTAAGCTGAGTTTGAGTACCGCCTTTCACCCTGCTACTGATGGTCAGACTGAGAGGACCATTCAGACCCTAGAGGACATGCTTCGGGCATGTGTGATGGATTTCCAGGGTTCTTGGGCTGATATGCTGCATTTGGTGGAATTCTCTTACAACAACAGCTATCACGCTAGTATCAAGATGGCTCCCTACGAAGCTCTATATGGGAGGAAGTGCAGGACCCCACTATGTTGGAGTGACATAAGCGAAACGGTGGTTTTGGGACCACAATTGATAGAGGAGACTATGGAGCAGGTCCGGGTAATTCAGAGTCGGATGAAGGCAGCTCAGGACAGGCAGAAGTCCTATGCTGATCTCAAGCGTAGACCGGTGGAATTTGAGGTGGGAGACAGAGTTTTTCTGAAGGTATCTCCTGTGCGCGGAGTGACCAGATTTGGCAAGAAGGGGAAGCTTAGTCCCAAGTACGTAGGACCCTATGAGGTTTTGGAGAGGATTGGGAAGGTCGCCTATCGCTTGGCACTTCCTTGTGAGCTGGAGAAAGTTCACAACGTGTTCCACGTGTCCCAGTTGAGGAGGTACATTCCCGACCCTTCGCATGTGCTGCAGCCGGAGGTCTTGGAACTAGGGCAGAATCTATCTTACGAGGAGTACCCCATTAGAGTAATGGACACCAAGACCAGGGAGACCCGATCGAAGTCAACCCGCATGGTCAAAGTTCTGTGGTCCAATCATGGAACTGAAGAAGCTACGTGGGAGGTAGAGGAGGAGATGAGGAAAAAGTACCCACAGCTTTTCGACCAGGTAACCATTTAAGTCAGTACCCAGTTCTGCTGTTTTCGTCTTAGGGATGAGTTTTAGCTTCGAGGGCGAAGCTTTCTTTTAAGGGGGATGAGATGAAATACCCGGAAATTTCCAAGATAAGAATACTATAGTATATAAGGTGAATAATAGGTCCGGGATTAGCGTTAAGATGGCCCAGGGAATTTAACAATCTTCCTTCTACCTTCTCCTTAATGTTCACAATTCATTGTAACGTTTTGCTATGGTGACTGTTAGTCATATTTCTAAATCTTTCTTCTAAATTCGTTAGGTGATTTAAATCCTAAAATACTAATCTAGAATCTTCTTTCTAGCTTGTTAATTTTAAATATCCGGAGTTCAATTCCAGTTTGGCTATTTAATATATTTGTTGTTTATTTGACTCTTTATTCTCCCAGTAATTGTTATCGGTTTGGTGACTCATCTTTTTAAACGTAATTGTTTTCTTCCATTAGCCCTTAAACTATTTATCTATATTGATCTATTTCTGATTTATTTCCTTACTAGTATTTGTTTACTAATTAACTTCTAAGATATTTTACTCCTCATCCTTATCTTCTGCAACAGTCAAATAAATCTCTTTTCTATTTTGAATTAAAGGATTATGTCTTTATTTATTAACGGGTTGTTTTGTTTCTTCCTCCTGAGGTTTCTCAACGTCAATGTATTTAGAAAGTAATTACACTATTAGTTATTAGGTGTTCCTTTAAAATTGTTTACAAGATTTAAATTAATTCCTCTACGTCTTTACAAAATACAATTTATTTAACTTATATTGATAATCCCTAATTCTCTGATTTACTTATTTAAACCACGATCTTATTGATCGTTCTTCATCTTCTTCACGCCGCTATTACTCTCTCTTCCCAACTCTCAATTCACGCTCCTGCTGGTGTTTGATCAGAACCCTTCCCTGGTGCCAACTAGAGTCTAACGGGTAAAGTAGTAGCATAGTTTGAGTGTTGGTTTATTCATTTTTGATTCGATCTGCTGTGATGTTCTAACCTAGACGTTGGTGTCGACGGAACGTCATTGGTGAATCTGTTGGGTGTCTTCCTGAGTCGAGAGAGCAATCAGGTAAATTCTGTGCTCATTGTTGGTTTTGGTTGTGGATTGCCTTCTGTCGCGAATGGTGTTTTGAGAAACTTCACTGTGAATTTGATGATGGTTTTGTTTTGGGAGTTCTTCACTGGTTTCTGATTACTTTGGGGTTCGTGGTGCTCCCTGACTCACCATGTTGGTTCTCTGCACCGTGAGCATGAATTGATTACACTGAATTGTTTATATATTTGCGCTGCATACAATGACTGCAGTTAAGCTCTATGATCTACTCTATGGACTGATGATTCATAGGGGGTGTGCACACTTAAGGACTTAGGGTGAGGGTATTTGATATTTCGGTCCGCTGTGACTGTTGGTTGTTTTATGGATACTCCAGTTGAAGACTCCCCGAATGGTTTTACTGATTGATAGACATCGAATGTGGAAATGGTTTACTGGTTTACAACTCGAATGATTCGTTTATCAAATTCAAAGGGATTTCTAAAATGTATTTTACGTGATGAGATGGAATTTACTCAGTTTCACTGATTTGCGCGATCCCTTCGTGCTTTTATGTTGTTTTCTGATCGCAGGTACCGATTGCTGACTTGGGGAATGGGGAATGCGCTACGACCTAGTATTAGGAAGTTTGAGTTGTTTTGAGACTTTAGTTGTTTTATAAGTTTTGAAGCACACGTTTTGGATAGGGTGAGCATTCAGTTTGGATAATTCAGATTTATCCGAAATCCAAATTAACTGATTTTTTTTTTGGATTTTTAACCGAATTTTAAAACTGAATTTAAAATTTCGGTTATTCGGATAACCGAATTATAATTCAGTTCGGTTTTCGGTTTTGGCTTTCAAAAATTCGGTTAACCGAAATATCCAACTTTTTTTTTAAATAGCACCTTTAGATTTTTATTTTTTAGTTTTAGGCTTTAGTTATACGGACTTAACAAAACCCTAAATCTAATCTCTCCCCATTCCGGCATTCCCCTTTCCCCACCACGCACGACACTCTCAGCTGTGTTCACGACTTCACGCTTCACTGGTCTTCTCCAATCTTCATCTCCAGTTCTCCACCTTCCTTCCTCCTTCCTCCTTCATTATCTCCGATTCTCTAGGAAAACGAAGACGCAGTCACAGAGCAGACACATCTCAAGAGCGAAACAGAATGCGCGCATAATTTGGGTCAAGAACGGGGTTGCTTAAGCCACACACTGTTGACTGAAAATTGAAGACGAAAGTCGACATCTCTGATTCTCTAAAGCCGCTGTTGTTGGTCGTGGTCGAATTTGCTAGGTTTGTAGTCTGTTTGTTATGAGATTCTGATTTATTTGTCTACTGAAATCTGATTAGATGTTGTATGTTGTTGGTGTGGGGTGGTATCTGCTCAGACTGCTCTTGCTGGAATTTTTCCTGTTCTTGATTGAATGAAACAAAACGATGAAGTGCATTAGTGTAGAAATAGCTGTAGGATAATAATCTGGAGGATTGTGAGAAATGAAAGAACCGTGGGATGGGATTAGAAGAAGCTTGAGAGATGTGCAACACTTTTTATTGGGTTAGCAGTTGGGAAAGATGAGGAGAGATTGGGAAAAGAAATAGAGAGCTGAGGAACTCTTGTACAACAATCTGTTCTTATAGAAAAGAAAAGGCTGGAGGAAAAGAAATTATTAGTTAGAAATGGAATTGAGATGGATGGTCCTCAGTTCTCCTCATTAGGAAATTGATTGATGTTAGTACACTATCAAGAAATTGATATTGATGGTCCTCATTGTTGTAGCATCACGTCGATCTAAGTTCCGTAAAAAACTGATTTCATTATGGACACCATCATCGTTGCTCTATTGGTTCATAAATTGCTCATATATATATTTTTGTTGAGGAAGATCTGTAGATTCTTTATATATCGATCTTCCGTGAGTGTTTTTGTGGTATAACCATTTGTTATTCATTTGAAGATACTGCAGCTATAAAACTAGCCTAAACTGATTCTTTGTTTTGGTATCATGTATCAGTAGTTTTGAAAATGCTGCAGCTACAACACTGATTCTTTGCACATCACTGCACTCTATTAATGATTGTTGTTCTGTTACCTCATAAATTGTTTCTAATCAGTTTTTGTGATTTTTAATTACTAGTAATAATCTTTTTGATATATTACTACAATAGTATTTACTTTTCTACTTTATGCAATATTTAGCTCTATAATTAGTTAAAATCTGCATTATAATATTATAATTGCAAGGTTTTGCATGAAGAAGAGAATCTAACTAACTATTACTAAATTCTGATTTTGAGTACAAATCATTCTTTTTGTCAGATTTGGACGAGATTGAGTGAAGTAGTTATAGATTATTGTATAGTGTGTATCCAAATATTTTTTAATTGCTTACTTATATATTTTTTATTTTGTATGGTGTATTTAAATGAACAGTTCAGCCCTGTTTACCTATTATGTATGATGATTTTTTATTTGCTATTGCTCCCTTACTCCATCTGTTTGACTGCTAATATATGCTCCATTAAAGGCGTTGTTATTCTGCGCTCAAGGAACTATTGTACAAAAATCTTTCTGCTACTGTTTTGTGATCTAAAAGGAGCACCAGAGTCATATTTCTACACCCTGAAATTGCAGATACTGCATGATAAGATTTCAACGGTTTTCATCTGTTACAAACCTGCTCAACTTGACCTTGGTCTATACTTGATTGTGAGCTGATAAATGATCCATATCACTATTGTCAATCTGTTTTACTTTTCCATGCCGCTCTGACTTTAGTATTACTAGGCTGGATATCAGCCATGATTAGGTGATGAAAAGCATTGCAGATCACCAAATTATGCTTGTTTATACTCTAAACATATGCTATTATGGATAGGCTATTGTTTAAGCAATGCATCAAGCTCCTAATGGAACTTCATTTGTTTCTGTTTTGACCACTGTTTTCAGTGTGGGACTAATCAAATCTGTTTTTTGCCGAGCATATATGCAACTTTTAAATCAAGTCAGAACCATCCATCCGATAATGGAATTTTTGTAATCATACTGCCTCTGGTAATTGGTGGCCGCAGGTTCACATGTTAGTGCCCCCTCCCCACTTTCGGTAATAGATCAATGAGGCTGCTGCACATATGATTGTATTCAGTATACTGCAAACTATTGCCTATACTGCAACTATTGCCTATTGTTGATTTGTTTCTGTTTGTGAATCAGGTGCAATGAACATGTGTTATGTCCTCTCAGCTAGGAATGCTTTCTCTCTACTCTACAGCACACATATAATTGAAGCGGTGGACTCTTGTCGTGAAGGCTTGAAGAAAAAAATTGAAGCTGTTTGTGCCAAATTGTAGGCTGTAGCTTTCGAAGAAGAAATTCCATAACTCTTTCTAGTATATCTTTCCTTTTTTTGATATTTTTTTTTGGGTTAGACTTAGTTGTTTGTGCTAGCCATTTTGGCAATGGTTGATATTTGATACTTGAGATAACTATAATGTTGTTACTCTGTGGATTCTCTCTGTGTACCGTCTTTATTTTGGTAATTGAAGATTTGTCCTCTGTTTGGATTTTTTTCTGCTGTTATATTTTTGTTTTTTTTTAATTTCGGTTAATGGAAAAACCAAATAAAATTTCAATTTTCGGTTTTTTTTAAATTTCGGTTAACCGAAATCCGAACTGATGGAAATTCGGATTTCAGTTCGGTTTTCGGTTTTCAATCCAAAAAAAATTCGGTTTATGGATAATATGGATTTCGGTTAATTCGGTTTTGAACATAATTCGGTTAATTCGGTTTTTAACCGAATTAACCGAAATCCAAATTTTTTTCAACAATTTGGATTTCGGTTAACCGAATTAACCGAATGCTCACCCCTAGTTTTGGATTCCTTAATAATGTTTAGTTGATCATTACAGTTTAAGTTTCCGCACAAATGGTTTTATGATATTGGGTTAATGTTTTGTGATGTTTTGTGATTTAATAGCCTGAGCATCCAAGGGTTTGGATGTGGCGGTAGCACCTTGGATTTTGAGAAAGTCTTCCGCTGTTATCTATGGTATAAGTGTTGTTTAATCCTCATGTTTCTTTCATACTGATCTTAATATGGGTTGGTATAAGTTTTGGTTTATTTTTAGTCTCTGTTCTGGTGTTTTAAAACTGCATACAGGGACCTGTCCGAACGTCCGTCCGGACATCCATGTTCGGACAGGCCCCGAAGAGCTTAAGAAGTTTTCTCTGTTTGGTGGTGTCCGAACTTCAAAGTTCGGACAGCATGCGAGGACGAGGTCGACTTACAAGTCTCGACTTAGGTCCGAACTTGTAAGCTCGGACCAATGTTCGGACACGCCACGTTAGTTTCTCGGACTTTTCAAACTTACTTGTGTCCGAACTTCCAAGTCCGGACACAAGTTCGGACGCCTTTGGTTTTCAGCCCTTTTAACTCTCGACTTGTGTCCGAACTTCAAAGTCCGGACACAAGTTCGGACATTTGGTTTTTCGCAGTCTATTTCTCCTCGGCTTGTGTCCGAACTTTCCATGTCCGGACACAAGTTCGGACTAACGCTGATTTGCCCTTCTAGGACTCGTTTGAAGTCCGTTTTCGAAGCCGTTTGCGCCATTAGATTTGTATTTTCATAAGCTATGTTTTGAGGTAAAATCCAGGGTGTTACATAAATAAACAATAATATATTCTTTTATTTTAACCAAATATTTGACAAATTATAATTTTTAAAATAAATATAACAAAAAAATAAGGAAAATTACATAGCCCACCCATGACGTTTGGCGAAATTTCATAATCCACCCACATGGTTTTAAAAATTACTTTCCCCACCCATGTGGTTTCCCCTATTTTACATCCAGCAACTTTTCTAATTTTTCTTCAATTCAAAAGATGCTTAAACATTGTCTAAAGTTGATGAAATTTACATAGACGATGCTAAAGTGTTATATTTTGGTTTAGTGAGAAATCTAAAGTTTTTTTAAGCTTAAATGTGACATGTGGGATCCAATGAACATGTCACATGTTTCATTGGGTCCCACGGGACACATTTAAGCTTAAAAAACTTCAGATTTGACATAAGATCAAAGTATATCATTTTAGCATCATCCATGTAAAGTTTTTAGACAACGTTTAAGCATCTTTTGAATTGAACCAAAATTAAAAAAGGTTTTAGATGTAAAACGGGGGAAACCACATAGGTGGTGAAAGTAATTTTTAAAATCACGTGGGTGAAATGTGAAATTTTGACAAACAATTTTCCCAAAAAAAATATCACCTAAACATCCGATCACCAATTGTATGACTGCCAGATAAGCAACACCTATCGACTGGCCCTTAAAATTGCGTAAGGAAGTAAACTCAAATTGCACCAACGAATTATATACCAAAACTCGGATATACCCGGACTTTTATTTTTCCGAGTTACATTCCATACCTTTTATAAGTAATGTTTTTTATTTAAGCATTTAATACTTCGCAACAAAATACAATCCAATAACTGAGAGTAGAGTCATGCCATCTCCTGATCCATCCACCCACATCATATTTTAGTAATGTGACCCGAAGGATCTTTTATTCGCTAGCAGTCGACCATATCAAATTCGCAATGGTAGTGGTTACTGTGGCAGCGACACCGCCTACTTCGTTATCCTGTTCCTCTTCCGTTTTCTCGACATTCCCAGTTCAATCCCAATTATCCGCAAAGCATCTCAGTTCCTCCTTTACCCATCTAACCTTCTATAAAATATTTCTCAGTAATTCTACAAGAAGACCCACATCGAGCTGTAGAGGCAGCACAAAATCGAAATTTACGACAAATGGAACGTTCAATTCGAGCTTACATGGAGAACAGCAATTCTCTTTCCGGGTTCGTCAGCAAAGTGATTGGTTCACTACCCGTGATTGGACTGATAGCAAGGATTGTAAGCGATGAAGGTGGGGTTGGTGGAGATATTATCGACTTCGCCGAGTTTAGGAGGAGGGTTGGCAATAACTGCAACATCAATGATTCTAGAGCTTTGTTTGAATTTAAAGATCGTCGTGGCCGGGTAAAAGGAATTTTCCTTCTTTCCTTCTGTTTTTCGTCGCAACATATCATCGATTATCAGTGTAATTATGGCTAGATATTGCTCAATTGCTAATGGTATGTGCTTAGCATGCGGAACATATTCCTCCGGCTAGGGTAGCCATTTAGTACAGCTATGTCTGAGTCCAGAAGATTATTTACTTAGTCTTGAGCGATATTGCCGAGTATGTGCATCAAGGAGCTTTAGGGTTAGGATCCGTTGTAGATTGGTAATGACCTATTCGTTGTCCGCAACTTTGTAACAACTAATGTCCGTAAGAGCATTCTAATCATTCAATGGAATGACACTTTATAAGGAGAATGTATCCGATCAAGCTGTAACCCAATAATAGAATATCACTTGTTTGTAACTGATTAACAATAACACAATTGCGATAGATGTTAATCTGCCAGTGCCACGGGATAATAGTGAGATTGGAGAAGGGACTAGGAAAGAATAGAGAGACAAAACGATGAAGAGGAAAGGAGACCGAGAGATAGATTAACTCAATTTGTCAGTAATGCCTTTTTTATGGGAACACACTGCAAGTAATAAAATACCCGCTAATTAAAAGTACTACCCATAATATACCAACTACCTCTAAATATACCAGCTACCCAACCCTCTGTACACTAACTCTGAAGTTTTTTTGGTAAGAAAAATGGGATGGAGGGCTGGCGCTCCCCAAATCCTGGTAAGGCTAATTCACCTCAAACTGAGATTTCAATTGTCCATTCACTGTTTTTTTTAAGTGGCGGCAAATTAACTCCTGGAGCAAAATGATGTGAAAATTGGTTTTGTTCTTCAAAGGGGAAAAAGGAATGTTGTTGTCTCATATCCTAGTGTTGGCTTCTCTGAAGTATATGAAAATGATGATTCCATTTACACATAAAAAGGATTTCACTGGTGTGGTTCTAGTCACTTTAAGAATGGTATATATGTTATGAGATGTGTGACAGAGGTCACAGGTAAGTCTTGGGAGCAGCTCTTGCCAAAATGACAAGGGAAGGCTTGCCCCATTACACCCTTGTGGTGGGACCCTTTCCCTGACCCTCACCTTGCGGGGACGCGAATGTGCTCCAGGCTGCCCTTTATATATGCTATGAGAGACTGGCATCATTTTTGTGATGATCGATATACTGAAATCTAAGATAGGGATTTGTTTGTTATGATCTGTAAAGAAGTTGAAAGGATTAGCTTTTGATTTTGGGCTTCTTGTTGATGTGGCGTAGGCAGGAGACCCTTTATATGTTCTCTTGTGCTGCTGGTTAGCTGCTGTTGGGGCTGGTCTCCTTAAATCTGAAGAGATTCTTGAAGGGGTTGCACGTCTTCGACTATCAAATGATATTGAATTTGAGGAGCAGACCTTCATTGCCATGATGAATGAAGCAAGAGAGGTTTGTTTTGTGATTATCAATATTCATACCTCTTATTTGGCAGTTGTGGAGAAGTAACTCACAAAAGCCTGTCATAGTTGGAGTTGGTTTTGTTTGCTTTGTCACTCATACCATTGTACCTGCCATTTACATCAAGTGATAAAAACTCTATGAAGAGAAGTGATGAAGCCACTATTGAATGTTTAGTTTTTATGTTTTTAGTTGAGCATTACGTGATGTAGTGAAGGGCCGGACCTGTAACCATAGGCACCCGTGGATCCATGATGAATCTTAAAAAGTGTCTTCGCACAGTATAATTATTCATGTTGCCTTGTTTGTGTGCTTCACAGAGGCGAGCCAAAATGAAAGGGACACCACCAACAATTGGAATGGAGATTAGAGCCGAGAAAGCTCTTGAAGCCATCTATGTCTGCTGTTTCGGGAGGGACCCAATCGAGGAAGAAGATGAAAGGCTGCTGAATGTTATTCTGAATGCAGTCTTTCCGTCAGTTGGGGAGGTTAAGGTGAGACAGATTGTGAGAGATAAGTGGAGAAAGTGAGAGAAGGTGGACAAGAGTATGATGTTTCCGACGAGAAGCCACTACCGAAGGAAGCTGTGGATCGTCAAATGAAAGATCTTCAGTTTCTAAAGCAGAACAGCCCTGAATTGCTCGAGAGGAGGAGCGAGAGTTCATGAAAACAATCGATAGTTCAGCATCATCATGTTGTAGCGCTTTTCCAAGGGGGGTGACAAAGTGTAGGCTGTTGAGTTGAGTCCATACCATGCTCTGTTATTGTATGCCCGGTGCTCATCATCTATAATTGTCTGATCTTGAACCTGTGTAGAACAGCGGTGCGCTCTAAGATTTTCATTGTATGGTCAACTGTGGAGCAACAGCTTATTGAGCAACAATCCTAGAAGTGAAAGTGTAAATAACTTAAGCAACACACTGTTAGGAGAACGTAACATCTATCATTCTTTTAACCTTTAGTTCTTGTCTCCTGCTCTACTCTCCTAATCCTTCCTAGAGTCCGCTGCTGGTGTTTTGCCTGGCCAATTTTGTGGGCCTAGAATAGATAAGTTGGAAATGTTCAGAAATTTTACCAAGGTTTCTTCATCGTTCTAACGGATGCTTCTTCTCCAAGTAATACTAGGATTAGGTTTGGGGAAGGGTATAGAGGAATTGAGTACTTGTGTGTTGTTTTGGTTGGAGACCTAGGGCTTGGCAAGATTCATCTTTTGGGGAGTTTCCTTTAAGGATGATAGAGGATCTTTTCAAATTCATCTGCGCTGCCTGTCCTTGATCAGTCAGATTATGGTGAGACAAGTGGAGTATATAGCTGCGGAGATCAAAGGATCAGTAATACTAGCAGCGACCGTGCTCTTATTAAAAGAGCAGGCAAGTAATTTTCTGATCCGACTAGTGGTTCAAAATCCTGCATTCCCATTCTTACATAATTTTTTAAACAGGCGATAGTTGAATCTTGACGACCTATTAAACCTATTGCGCAGCTGATGGACCTTGCCTCATAACCTGTCCATTCAATGAGTGATCTTGGCGTTCTCTATCTTGCTAATACTTTTCATTATATATATAGTTTTTTTGAAAGTTGTTATGGCAACACAATCATATAAAACTACTTGCATTAATATTGGCGGAGCCATGACATTACTTGGTATATTAAAGGATAGGTTCCTTGGCCAACCACAGCTCTGGACCAAAATTCATGTGCTGGTTAACTAACGGGTTTACTTTTTTATTTGTCACACACAACTGTTCACGACTAGAGTCTATTATTTGCAAGGTGAAAACACGCGAAGGGGCATTGCTCCGCTTTGTTTCCAGAAGTTGCAACCACCAAACCAGCAAGAACATTAGCGGTACTGACTAGCCAATTCACCCTCCTTGACAATGTAATTCTGTGGAGGGAAATCTTCCCCTTTGAAGTACTTACTAGCATGTCCTTAATAACTCCAGCAGCATACCTCAACTGCAACAAACCAATTCAGGATCACTTTGGTCAACTATCATATTGGGACGACTGGGAAAAATCACACTTGTACACAGAGAACTTGAGGGTCATAACAAGGAACTCTACCTGTGCATCAATGGTGGTTCCAGAAATATGAGGGGTCATGGCCTGGTTTGGCATGTATCGCCATGGATGATCCTTTGGAGCTGGTTGCGGATACCAAACATCACCACTGTAACCTGAAGACAATGTTGCTGTCAGTTCATTTCAAATAATATCATGTTCAATCATCATCTTTGAAACATGGTAGGAAGTTGCAGCTCAAGGTAAATCCTAATTGGAAAATACAACTCTTGATTCAGTATTCTTAAGTTGGAAAAGGAACCTGCAATGTGGCCACTTGAGCAAGCATCAACAACAGCTTGAGTATCCATGATTGCTCCTCGAGCATTGTTCACAATCAGCACGCCCTTCTTCAGCTTTGCAATCAAATGCTTGTTAAACATTCCTCTGTACAGCCACGGAGAAAAAAAATACTCATTTCAAGCCATGTATCTGACCGAATCATATTTGCAGGTTCCTTTTAACCAAGCCCCGGCGCTGGTCGGTAGTGGAAGGAGTGGAGAGATACCCTTGAACCAAAGGTCCTGGGTTCGAAACTCACCCACTGTTGTTACCAATCAAAAAAAAAAAAATAACTAGCTTTTCACTTAAGATCTTTAAATCCTTTCTCACCGGGTTTTGTCAGTAAGTGGCATGTTGATGACAATAACATCACACTTGGGAAGCATCTTATCAAGCTCCTCTTCAAATTGGGCCCCTGTCTGACTCTCCATCTCAGAGTCCATCCTAATCCTGTCATGGTACAGCAGGTTACAACCAAATGGCTTCAACCTCTGCAGCAAGAGCTCCCGATCCGTCCTGCACCCACAGTCCCCACAGTCTTCCCTTCAGATCATAAGCTATGAGCTATGGCTGCCACATCCCACTGCCCGTTGTGACCTGATGGTGCCCGGGCAGGAAGTTCGGACTAGGATCAGTATCCCATAAGTTCATCCTCAGCAACTGACACCACGTTGCTCCCTGTTACCTCAGCAACAGTCAGTCCTGATGCAGCAGCAGCATTGAGGTCGATGTGGTCAGACCGATCCCAGCTGTGAGAACTAACTGCAAGTTCTTAGCCGCCTTGATCCTCTCGGCTGTGACGTATGCCGGATGGAAGGTGTGGTGATGAGGACGTGCAGGTCAGGGATGTGCTTCTCCAGCTCTTAATAAAGTGGGAAATTGAGGTTAATTAATTATCATGATCGATCACAATCATTCTTACAATATTCACAAACTCTGAAACCCTTAATTTCTGTTAAGCTCAAAATCAGAGCTGTAAACAGCTAAATCACTCTTTCCTCAAAAGAAATCATTTAAACCAACTACAAATACAAACCTGAATATCAGTAATAAGTGATGAAATTTCATGTAAATACTCTAGTTCAACACTTACCACAATTAGGTCCTTCTTTGTCATCAGTACTATGTACTCATGTCCTTGCAATTCGAGCCATTCTCTAATCCCTAGAGCTCCTTCTACACATCCAAGAAGTTTGGGTTCATCGTGCATACTCATTGGCTTTGTAGAATACACCCACTATTTTTTTGCTTCCTGGCGAAGCCTGTAAAATTGGTATAATCAGTTGGGCACAGATTGCACACTAGATGGCCTCAAAATTATCATAGATATATAAATCAGGAAAAATAGCTTAATTATGGACAGATTATTTTTCTTGGTTTCCCTTGCTGAAGAAAAAGGAGAGTATAATGGAGCAGTGGGAAGCGTTGGAATGTTCCGATAGCACACTACAATTACTTATGCAAGTGAACTCCCTGAACCAACTACTGATGAAAACCGGATTACATATGAAAGAAATCGAAAATCAACACATCCAAAGTTGATCAACACGCTAAAACATCATGAAGAAGAATCCTATACAGATGATTTCTTTTGCCTCACAGTTATACAATAATAAATTCGAAGAAAAATTAAGTATGTTTAGATGGGTCATTACCCCAATCATACTTAGGTTAATGTTGACACCGACATCGGGAATCAACCTCGATCAAACAACCGGTAAACTAAACACGGAAATAAGATGATCTCAGAACATGGACACGAGAAGAGGAGTCGAACCGTGTGAGGGTAGGCGTGGAACCGTACATGCAAGTGCTTTTAAGAAAGAGAAAGATTGATCACCCAGAACCAGAATGGAGAAAAAATCGTGGAAAGGTTGATCGTGTTGATAGTAAAGCTTACGTGAAGAGATCTTGTGAGCATAGAGGAATTGGCTGAAGTGACGGAATTCGCAGTAGTAGCTGCTTTAGCAGCCATGGCTCTCAAGGCCGAGGCAGTAGCTCGCTTCATCGCCATCTCTCTCTCTCTCTCCGCTAAAGATCAGTGGTGAGTTTCAGCGAGGAAAGTCGGGCAGCTGTCTGCTCTTCTATAGTGAGTACGCCCACAGGGAAGGGAGGGTCACGGAAGCGAGATGACTAGTCAATAGTCATGTAAGAGGAGAAATTAGTCTTTGATCCAGGCCCTGAGTGGGTCCCTTTTTGTCGTTATCTTATCTGTACACTGTACAGTCCTTCCTTACAAAGTGCCACATGCGTTTCTTTTACTACCTCCGTCCCATTTCATTTTGATGTTTGTTTTTTGGCACGTTTTTCCACTTCAATATTAAACATATAAGAAAAAATAATTTTATAAAATAAATTTTATAACATATAGTTTTTGACATAAGGATTTCATATAAAACTTAGATTTGTAAAATTATGTTATCTTATATGTTAAATATTGAAGTCAAACGACACATCCAAATAGTGAATAGGAAGGTCAAATGGGGACCGAGGGAGTATCTGGTAAGGGAATTTATCCGGAGAGTATATCTATATTTGGGTGCTTGTGAAATCGATGGAAACTTGCATTCGGGTCAGCATGGTTCATGTGTGTTTTGCTGGATCTGGTGTTAAATAATTGTTTAAGCTCAAAAGTTGAATGTAATTTATATTGTTAGTTTTTGTAGGCTCATTTGTTTACTTAAATTCAACGGGATGAGTAGTAGTGTTATTTTTTGCTTAACACAATTACGGTATTCATAATGGTTTTGAGTTTCTTAACATATTTTTAGGTGTTATGTCATCTAAAAATTATATTTTATTACTTAAAAAACTCTATTCACTACGATAACAAAGTTTCTTAATCTTCTCTCTTAATGATCAACCAATAAACTATCACTATTTAGGTGTGAGAGAAAATAGAAAAGAGAGTGATACACATAAATGGGGTTCATTGTGTCATAAAAGTGGTGGTTCTTAATTAAGAACCTTGGAGAGAGAAAATAGGTGGAATCCACATCATTGTAGAACATTTTTTAATTTCTTTATATATGTAACCGTGTCAAGAACTCTTATTGTGGATACCCATAGTAAACTTGTGAGAATGGATGTTACTTGTTAATAACTAGAAGTGAAGTGACCACGGTTGAGCTAGTCCTGGTCTTTGGATCAGGCTCAAATGATTCCGGTCTCAAGAGTAAGAGACCAGTCCTGAATTTCTAGTACTTTTGATCTTTTTTGAAGGGATTAGTATCGGTCCTGAGCCTATCCCATGTAATTTATGACTAATCAGTTATATAACGAAGTTATATTGTGAAGAAATAATGTTTTGTTTATTATTTGGATTTATATATTAAGAAATATAGTCATTGATAACTGTATAAAAGATTAAAAAATAAATAAAAAGTGCTATTAGGGTGTCAATAACAAGTTCCAAATGGAACCTAACTTAACCAGTCTTGGGCTGGTCCCGACTTTGGGCGTTCTATCCCCGCGGCCAAAAGCAGTATTTGCTGCGAAAATTTTAAGCTTACTGTGGTTAAGCTATTCAGGTGTGACATGTGTCTAGAGTTATATTTTTATCCAACCAAAATTTGACATATGTCCACTTTTTTCAGGAAAAAGCAGCTTTATGACTAAAAGGCGGTTGTCGAACGCGTTAGAGGGTGAGTTATCTCTACGAGAGCACTCACTAGTCAATTAGGAGCATTGACAACATTTTGAGTTGGATGTGCGTGGAATCCATTGAACACGAGCCAAATATATACAATTAGGAGAACTATATTGGTCGTACAACTTTATGAGGACCACATCATCAAAATAAAATCGAGAGCCACGATTCACCTATGGGCAAGTGCTTACTCATTTTGACTCTTGATAACATTCTCTCTTGGCGATGAAGAAATTTATAGCACTACACTTGATGTTGAGCCATACAAGAGAGGACTACAAAAATACTTACTTGGTCAATCATTGTACAGAATATTCTCCATCTGTACAGACTCATGCAAGTGAGGACGACAAGAATACTTGGTGAATCCTTAACCCATAGGTATAAAAGCTTAAGTTATCACTCATTTTTTTTATTACCCACTTCACTTCAAAAATAGAACATTATACTGAGAGAGCGTCAATGAGCGCCCATTATTGATGAGAGCTCAATTCACTGCAAGAGTTTGTCCGTAACCAGCATACTAAGACAAAGAAGTGATCACGATGGCAAAGCTTAGTCCACATCTCAAGGTCTCTTATGAATCATCTTAAGGATATACTTCCTAGTTTTGGTGATTTTAGAGTCATTTGTCTTATTTTGTGTCATCTACCTTTCTTCCTCTAAATCACAACTGTAAACTCATCTTTACCATGTGTCCTAGGTCTTGATGACCTGTGTGGGTTAAGTGCTTTGATAGCACTAATTTGTAGCTTCTTGCATATTTGGTTATGCTGAATCGTCATACTTAAGTGGTATGGTAAATATGAGAATATTAATTCCTTGTTAATGCAAATGTCTTTTATGCTCCTTATCTGATTTAGTTAAATTAAAAACCCCAAACAAAGTTACATCAAGTTAGAACTCAAAATTTTCGATATTCACAACCTCCAACCCCCATCTGTCTACCCTCATCAAGTTTATTGTTCTTTGTGATAAGTCCAGTTAGTTAGTTATTAGAGTCCATTTATATCTCTGGCCCACTCTTATAGAGGCTGGCCCAATTCTATCTAGCTTCTAGACTCTTGTAATCTTGGTTATATAAGGACCTTCGTTGTCCTTCTCTATTCATGGAATACAATATACAACATTCTCCATCTTTCACTGTTTCATTACTTTTCATTATGTTAAGCATGGTATCAGAGCTATAATTAGCTCAATCGAGCTCCATGTCTACTGAATCTCCTCAAATTTCCTCCCCCACGGGAGTCACCATCACTCCCAGTTCTAGTTCTACCTCCATATCCATTCCAAATCTCATCAGTCCTGTTGCATCGTTTCAAAAACTTAATGGAGAGAATTATCCACTCTGGCGCAAGCAGTTACAGACATTTCTATGTGGATACAAACTTCTGCCTCATGTCGATGGATCATCCACTGCTCCTTCAGACAAATCGACTACCGAATACTCAAACTGGTTACAACGAGATCAGCTTGTTTCCTCCATTCTCATTACATCCTTGACAGAGGAGATCCAGGGTCAAGTCATCGACTGTGACACAGCTGCTGAAATATGGAGCTATCTACATACGATCTACGCTTCTCAGGCTTCTGCGCGTCTCCAGCAACTTCGGTTCCAGCTATACTCCATCAAGAAGGATGCAGATTCTATCTCGGCTTACTTCAACAGAGCTAAGCGCATTGCGTCTGCTCTTTCTGCTGCTGGAACTGCTATCACCGACACAGATCTCTGTTACTGCATCCTTCACGGTCTTCCAACAGATATGAATCTATTGCTACTCTTCTTCTTAGCCAGACTTCTCCCCTTCAGACTACTGCTGTCATGTCTCAATTACTTGCTGTGGAAATCGCCTCAATCGTGCCTCTACAGATCTCGCCTCAAATCTGTCTGTCAACTCCACTGTGGTTCAAAGCCCCACGGCGAACAATGTGAATCGTGATGCGACCAAAAGCTATTCTCGCGGAGGTAAATCAAATAATCGTGGTGGAGGTCGCAACTCTAGAGGTGGCCGATCCTCCTCTTTCTCAGGTCGTGGAGGTACTACTGGAGGTCGATCTGGTTCGACGTTTTTTAATGGGAAACCTGATACTCGTCCCATATGTCAGATATGCGACAAGCCTGGTCACAAGGCTAGCTACTGCTATCACCGGTATAATCATGCTTATCAAGTTTCCTCATCTCCTTACCATGCGAATTTTACTTCATCGCTACCTCCTGTTTCACAATCTGATGCAACCTGGTACCCAGACACCGCAGCGTCTGACCATTTTACCTCCAGCCTCTCTAACCTGAATATTGCGAATCAACCATATTATGGTACAGATTCGGTTACTGTCAGTGATGGATCTACTGTTTCTATTGAAAATCAAGGCACAGGCAGTCTCTCTTTCTCTGCTAATGACTTCCTATTGTCACATATTCTTCATGTTCCTTCTATACAGAAAAATCTTCTATCGGTTAAGCGCTTTTGTGAAGACAATAATGTCATATTTGAATTTCACGCTGATTCTTTTCTTGTGAAGGATCGGGACACTATGGCTATCCTCATGAGAGGCGGGGTTAGAGACGGCATTTACAGTTTTGCATCATCTAGACCTGATGTTTCTCCAGGATCAGCAGCTTCACCCTGTGTTCATGCCACTTTTTATTCTCCCAAATGTGACTACACGACCTGGCATCTTCGCCTAGGTCACCCCTCTGATAGAATCTTGAATTTTGCCCTCAATAAGTACAGTTTACCTTGTACAAACAAACACTCACTTTCTAAATCTTGTCCTGACTGTCGAGCAGGAAAAACACATGCCCTACCTCACTTGTCTTCTTCTTCTAAATCTACTGCCCCGTTTGCTTTACTACACATGGATGTTTGGGGTCCTGCCCCCCTTATTGGTTCTGATGGTTGCAAATATTACCTTGCTGTAATGGATGATTATTCGAAATATATTTGGTTATTCACACTTAGTACCAAATCTTCTGTTATTACTGCTGTTGAGCACTTTCTTACTTATGTTCGTAATCAGTTTAATATGCCTGTCAAACAAGTTCAAACAGATGGAGGAGGGGAATTTAAACCTCTTCTTGCATTATTTCAAAAGTTTGGAATTGTTCACCGACTGTCTTGTCCATATGAACATGCTCAGAATGGGAATATTGAAAACAGGCATAGGACAATTGTTGATCGGGGTTTATCTCTGCTACATCAGTCATCTGTGCCATTTAAGTATTGGAATCATGCCTTTTTTACTGCGGTTTATCTCTTAAACCGCACTCCTTCTGCTGCAATTGGATTAAGTTCTCCATATGAGCTTCTGTTTAAAGCTCCTGCAGATTATACTTGGCTTAAGGTTTTTGGATGTGCAGCTTGGCCAAATCTGCGGCCATATCAGAAAAACAAACTATCCTATCGAAGCACTTTATGTGTTTTTCTGGGTTACAGTTCATTTCATAAGGGCTATCACTGCTTGGATGTCAAAACTGGTCGTATATATACTGCTAGTGATGTATTTTTTGATGAGCAATCCTATCCCTTCAAGCATCACACACCAGCACCAGTCCCTGCCTCCTCTCTTTCTGCTTTACCTCCCTGACATTTCTGTTACCACTTTTCATCCACCTCAGCATACCCGTTCCACACCAAACCATCACATAAATACCCCTTTACCCTCTCCCAATAGCAATCCCACTTCAGATTCCCACACCCCACATTCTCCTGTCACATTATCCTCTCCAGATACTGTTACATCAGCTCCAACCACAACTCAGCCTCTCGATTTATCTTCTACTGACCCACCCATTACTGTCACTGCTTTACCTCCACAAAATCCTTCCTCCACTACCCAGCATCATATGCAAACCCGCTCCAAATCCCACATTCACAAGCCTCTTATCAGGTCTGATGGTACTGTTGCTTGGCTCACCACTACCTCCGCCTCCCAATCTGACTCCATACCTGATTCACCGAGTTTCAAACAAGCTTTGCAGTTTCCGTGTTGGTGTGATGCCATTCGCAAAGAGTATGATGCTCTCATTACTACCGGGACTTGGGAGCTTGTACCACCACCAGTCAATCAAAATATCTTGGGATGCAAGTGGATTTTAAAAACTAAGCATCACTCAGATGGCACTATTGAGCGCAGGAAAGCTCGTCTGGTTGCCCAGGGTTACTCCCAGACGCATGGAACTGATTACTTTGAGACATTCAGCCCTGTGATTAAGCCTGTCACAATCAGGATTATACTTTCTGTTGCTGCTATGCGGAATTGGCCCATTACTCAGCTGGATATTTCCAATGCTTTTTTACATGGTGATATTTCTGAAAATGTGTTCATGCGCCAGCCTCCTGGCTTCACTGATTCTGTGCATCCCAGCTATGTCTGTAAGCTTAAAAAATCTATCTACGGTTTAAAGCAGGCACCGCGTGCATGGTTTCACAAGTTAAGCACCACACTTATCACCATGGGTTTCTCTGCTTCAAAATCAGACCCATCCTTATTTGTTTCTCCTCTCAGTCAGACCTGATTTATTTACTGGTCTATGTTGATGATATAATATTGACTGGAACATCTCCTCTGCTGCTACAGAAGTTTATTGATCGTCTTTCGCAGTTATTCCCAGTTCGCAATCTTGGGACATTGGCATACTTTCTTGGAGTTCAGGTCACTCGTAATGCCTCTGGTTTATTTCTTTCTCAAGCAAAGTACATTGATGATTTAATCAGTGAGGCGAAGATGACCAATTGCAAACCTGTTGCAACACCAATGGCACACACCATGAATCTCTCATACACAGACAGTCCATCCTTTTCAGATGTCACACTCTTTCGCAGTCTTTTGGGCAAACTGCAATATCTGAATCTGACTCGCCCTGATGTTACCTTTGCAGTGAATAAACTCTGTCAGTTTATGCATCATCCCACCCAGTTACACTGGTCTGCTCTCAAGCGCATCATCCGGTATCTAAATGGCACCAAGAATCTTCAGCTGCTCCTTCCTGTTAAGTCTTCCCTTCATCTTTCTGCGTATACTGATGCTGATTGGGCAACCAATCCTGATGACCGACGGTCAACCTCGGCATATGCTATTTATTTTGGGAAGTCTCTCATCTCCTGGAATTCTAAGAAACAGGATACAGTGGCCCGGTCATCCACAGAAGCTGAGTATCGGGCTGTCGCCACTGGTGCTGCAGAATTAATATGGATACAGCAGCTGTTGCAGGAACTTCAAATTCCTCTAACTCATGCTCCCACTATATTTTGTGATAATCTTGGAGCAACATATCTAGCTGCTAACCAGTGCTCCACTACAAGACTAAACACGTTGGCCTTGATGTGCACTTTGTCCGTGAAAGAGTCAGGTCCAAAACCCTCACGGTAGCTCATCTGTCTGGCAATGATCAACTTGCTGATTTTCTCACCAAACCACTTCCCACAGGGCGTTTCTTGTATCTACGATCTTTACTTGGATTAACCAATGCTCAGATCGAGGGGGCATGATAAGTCCAATTAGTTATTAGAGTCCATTTATATCTCTGGCCCACTCTTATAGAGGCTGGCCCATCTCTATCTAGCTTCTAGACTCTTGTAATCTCGGTTATATAAGGACCTTCGTTGTCCTTCTCTATTCTGGAATACTACATCTCCATCTTTCACTGTTTCACTTTTCAGTTATGTTAAGCACCTTTGTAATCCTCCAACTATTGATTTAGGTCATCATTTTGACTGGTAGAAAATATACACGTCAATCTACAACACTCTTACCCACATCATGACCATTTATGATAGTATAGCTCTTATAGTTGATGTGACCATAAATCGAGTCAAAATACATAAATCTTATACATAGTACAAAAAGTTCAGACTGAGAAACAAACAACATTTATTTCATAGCCAATTATACCTAAAATAAATCAAACTTTAGTGAAAACTCTAAATTTGTAATTTGTATTTATACTGAAATAACTTAATAAATTTTTAGACAATTTCCCATAAGACATAAATACCAATTTTTTAGGTTAAGCTATATGAAATGCATAAAATCATAAATTTTCATATTTAGACTCTGATTCATTTGTATGGTATGCACGAAAGTATCTAATTAGCTTCAAATCTAGATGTATTGTTGATACATGTCAAATACGCACCTAAGAAACTTAAAGAGTTAAGTTAAATCTAAAATTGCATTACGTAAATAGTCTATAATTGTATTTACTTGAGATATATTAAATCTAATTACAAGATACTGTATAAAATGTAATAAAACCTTTCATATTGAGATTTTTTTTTTTTTTGAAACCCAACCTTTCATATTGAGATTAAAATAATCTGTATGTAGTAAATGTTGTATAATAGAATCACCCTGAAACGGCTCATTTCAAATAGATTCCGGCATTTCTCGGGCAGTGCGACGGTGAAAGTTCATGGAGTGGCCTTGACTTGAAATTCAACACAAATGGATAAGCGTTGTAATATTGTAAACATGGATCCGCGCTATAAATGATCACCCCATATCTCTTAAAGACATTTACGTTATAATCAAAATTGAGCACAACTCTTACGTATTCAAGGCCCATGGACAACCCGAAATAGCATATAAAGATAAAAGTTTGTGCGCTGCCCACTGATGAGTAAGCCAATAGGCTTGATCAAAATATATACTACCTTAGTATCAAATACGGTGCCCTGCCCGCCATGTTTGATTTGGCGGATCATTTGTATATACACGCATACTAGCAAAATTTGACCCACCACCATCCATCTGGTTTCAAGCTTTAAGTGGGGAGTCGATTTAAGCTAGTATATATATGCGAAATAAGGCAAAACTAAGCGTTTATCATCCTCGTCAGTTTTGCCCCGCATAAGGTATAGTTGCTTACGCCCTCCATAGTTCTCTTTGAGTCTTCAATTTCAGCAGCAGCAGGGGCGGCATCAGATGAGTTTTGTTTCTGTTTCTTAACCGCCAAAGGCCTCTTGGAAGCTTGAACTGCAGCAGCTGCATCAGTCGAGCTCCTTCTCTTTGACATCAGACGAGGCCTCAGCTGCAACGGCAGGGACAGGGATCAAAAAAAAATGCCAAAAAAGGTCAACAGTAACACAGAAAACGAAGTGTCGGATTCAAGTATGTATGCTACAGAAGACAGACCGGGGAGGTTTGCTCACAGTAACATTAAGTTAGGGAGTTACGAAGATTTAACCCTAAATGGCAACCTTTCCAGCGGATAGATAGTTATTTTGATACGAAGCCAAAAAATGTCAGCAGCTCATAAGAACAGATGCAAGTCCCAACGTAAATTAAAGAATCTCAAGATAGCCACGACAAGGAAGAGCGGTACCATTTCTATGTACTTAAGTTGCCTCAACACTTCCTCAGTTTCCAGCTCCTAAAACAGAGAGACAAGGAATAGTTCCTTAAATGTAAAAATTATAGATAAACAAAAGAACCACATATTTCTCAAAAAATAAATAGCGCATACAATTATCTCAGAAAACATGGTTCATGGATGCGGATTTTATCTTCACAGCACAACATCCATAACAAAAGTTGATTGCAGTCAATTCTAAGCACAGGAATACAAAAGGCCACCCAAAAAAGTACCACCATACAGGATCCATTGGCACATGCGCAAAAGCTTACCTTCATCTACTAGAGGACCCCCAGCGGTTTGGCAGATTATTAAGAAAATAAAAGGCAAGCAAGACTTTCCAAGGATGAATGTATACACACTACAGATTTAAGCTTCCAACATTAGAACAGAGCCACTTTTCACCAACAGACCATGCTATTTGACACATAATATTACTGGAAGAATAAGACAGACCAGTACAAGACTCAGAGCTCGAACCAATACACAGGTAGTCCAAACTAAGGTAGATCTTTTTCACCTGAGGCACAGCACAATCAGCATGTGCTGGGTCCCACAGAACAGAGCTAAAGCAATCCCAATTGTCAGTCTGAACTTGAAAAAGTGGTGCCCTGGAACATCCGAAACAGCAGGAAGAATAATCTAATTAGGCAGCACAGACATGAGATGTAACAAATCATTAGGCAACACACATGATATCAGAATGCGAAGTTTAGTGATCGATCTCCCAGGGGTTTGGAAGGGGAAAAAAAACAGAATGATAAACCTAGAGGGCTGAGCATCAACCCATAGTGACGGTGAGATACTCAATGAGATGAGTTATGATTTGACAAATTGCATTGGTACTAGCTAAAGAAGGCTAAGGCTTCATTCTGCAAAGTAGCTTCCCTGGGGGATTTTATCTCCAAATGCTAATCTGAGTAGTGTCCGAAGGATAGATTGATTTTGTTGAACAAGCACCATTAGTCTAGGAAATAATGCATTTAGTATTTCTGTAATTTTAACTAGGTTCTTATGTCTGTCCAGCATGTAATTAATCGTACCTGTTCAGTTTTTTATATTTCCTAGACAGACACTTCCAAGATGAATCTTCTCTTAGGTTATCTAGACCCTTCCATAGGTACCTATAAATATAGGGATGTATATCTCATTTCTGATAATTAAACACTGAATAAACACACAGTAAACTACACAGTATCAGAGCTCAATCCTACCCTTTCCTCTCTCTCTGGCTGCCACCAGCTTCTTCATTCCTAACCCTAAACACAGCAGCCTCCTCTTTAATTTCTGGTTACGCTTCCAGCTCTATATCTCCAGCACCAAACCTTTTCTTTCTGGTGCTCTCAGCTCACCTCTCTCCCTAGTGCATCTCCAATCTTCTTGCACTAACTCTATCTTCTAGGTGTCTCCACCCCTCGCTCTTTTAATACAGTGTGAGTCTCTCCACTAAGGATTTAAAATGTCAAAGGAAGACACTTCAAATTCTACATCAAGTCACCCAGACCACCCCACCATTGTAAATGCTGCTGCCGCCGCTGCCCTCAAACACCAGAAGCTTGACCTACCCCCAGTCCATTCATCCTATTGTCTTAATAGATCGAACTACCTATGTTGGTCTAAATTGGTGAACACTCTTCTCCATGGCAAAGACCTTGATGACCACCTTACAAAATCAAAGCCAGAAGACGGGGACAATGATGCTGTGTAGCAGAAAATCAATGCCAATATTCGTGCCTGGTTATGGGACTCTATGGACCCAAATATTAGTAGCACCTGTCTTTATCTAGACACTGCAAAATAAATTAGGGATTTCATACAACAATCCTACTCTTCAGCCCAAGACGGTGCCTTTGTGACTTTGTCTATGATTTGTGGCGGAAAACCATAACTCTCAAGCAAGGTACTTGATCTGCACAGAATATGCTACTGATCTCCAGCGGCGGTGGTCCGAACTTGATCAGTATCAAACCTTTACTTGGTCATTTGCTGCTGATGCCACTCATCACAAAACTTACCAGAATCAGCAGCGGCATTATTGCTTCTTATCCAGCCTAAATCCAGAAATATGATCAGGTTTGTGCTCATATCCTTAACACTCCTCTTCCAGCTTTGCCCTCTGCCATAGCTATTGTAAAAGATGAAGAGAGCAGACACAACATCATGTTGGACAATATGACAGTGGACAGCACAGCTTTAGATGCTAAAACGGTTTTTACTAAGACACCTAAAGAAAAAGAATGAAGATGGTGTAATCATTGTAAGCGGTCTAATCACAGCATTGATCAATACTGGAAGCTGTATCCTTATCTACAGAGAAGAAAAAAGGGTCAGGATAAGCATGGTCCTAGTACTAGACACGCAAATTATGTGTCCTCTACACATGGCAACTCTGTGCCCTCATCCATATCTCAAGAAGAAATACAGCAACTTAGAGCAATGCTGCAATCTCTTCAAACCCCCAATGATTATGGTCATTGCTCTCTTGCTCTGAAAGGTAATTGGCATGTCCCACTACCACTAGCTCGGGTAGTGGGCTCCAACGGCTGTGGGGCCTTGCCCCACCTGCCGGTGTCCCTAATGTTAAGTTGTGCCAACGTGCGCTTGTCGTATGACTGGTTCCGCACATGGACAAGTGCGGGAATGCGAGGGGCGACGCACTAAGTTGGGACTTGTGTCCGGCATGGCCGAGATGGTCCGGGTGGTGGTGAGTGCACAGCGTTGCCCACGCTAGTGCATCCCTACTGAAGGTGCTTGGCACTAGGGTTGCTCCACTAGGGAAGCTGTTCATTCAGTGGAGTGCCCCGCACATCCATGCCTTTGGGCAAAGGGGTGTGAGGATGAGGGAACTCACCGTGGGGTGGTTCAAGACCACCCTTAGTCATGCTTGTGGCACAAGGGTTGGTTCGGTTAGGCTGGTCGGGCCTTGGCCCGACGCCGATCATGAGTGTTGCTTGTTTGGTTGCCTAGATGTTGTCCCTTGTCGATTGATGTGTGTGCTTGCGTGTTAAATGCGTGTTATGCATACCGCTGGACTTGGCTTCCAAGCGAAAAATTTTATTTTGGAAAAATACTCATGTCCTTTACAATTTTTTTGTCTTAATGCTTCAAAACATCTCCACATTCAGATTGGATCTTGGATTTAGGTGCTACCTCACATAGGACCTCTTCCTCATCTTTATTTGCTCACTATCATCCTTGTTCCACTAATGACAACATTATTACTGCTAATGGCACGTCTACATGTGTTGCTGGACACGGCAATGTCATACTTTTTGACCCACTACGTTTGAAAAGTACCTTACATGTTCCCGGACTTGCCATGAACCTTGCATCAATACAAAAAGCCTACTAGTGACCTTAATTGTGTTGCTAATTTCTTTTCTTCTTGGTGTATCTTGCATCAACCCACAGAGAAAATGATTGGAACTGCTAAGCAGCGGGATGGACTGTAGTACCTTGATATACCTGCTGCCTTGAAGTCCTCACCCAAAGCCCTTACTTCAACCACTACTAATACCAATGCTATTTGGCTTCATCATAAGCGCTTTGGTCACCCCTCCTTTAATGTGCTAAAATCATGTTCCCTCACCCGCTTTAATGGTATTGATGTTTCAAAATTTCAATGTGATGTATGTGAATTTGCTACACACTCTCGTGTGTCTTTCCCTCAAAGTAATACCTGAGTAGTTCTCCCTTTGATCTCATTCACACCGATGTTTGGGGACCTTCTCCAATTGCTAATTTTTCTTGAGCAAGGTGGTATATTACATTTATTGATGATTGTACTCGCTTTATATGGGTCTTTCTCGTGAAAAACAAAAGTGATGTGAGCTCAATTATTCCCACATTCTGCAACATGATTCACACCGAATTCTCCACCACTATAAAACACTTTCGCACTGACAATGCTACTGATTATTTCAACCATGATGTTAACTCTTTCTTTCTCTTCAAAGGTATCATTCATGAATCAACCTGCCCATACACTCCACAACAAAATGGCACTGCTGAAAGAAAAAATCATCATCTGCTTATAATGAGCCATGCTTTACTCTACCAATCAGATACTCTTAAACACTACTGGGGTGAAGCTACACTAACAGCATGTCATCTTATCAACAAACTACCCACTCGCATTCTCCAAAAATAAATTCCCGCTTGAGTGTCATCATCCAAATTTTCCCTTTTCATAAAATCTCTACTGATCTTAACCTATGGTTTTTGGTGCACTATTTTTGTTCATATTTCCACTCCTCAAAGAGGAAACTTGGATCCACGCTCTACCAAATGTATCTTTCTGGAATATTCTTCTACTAAAAAAGGATACAAATACTACAATCCCACACAAGAAAAGTTACATAACTTTTGATGTTACTTTTCATGAATCATAACCTTTTTATCATGACCCTATCTCTTCTCCACCTCATTCTTACATCCAAACCAAGGGAAATAAGTGTCCTCTTCCCACCTACACCATTACTCCTCCATCACAACAAACTTTACCATCACCAGATTCACAACCATCCACTATACACTCTACCTCCAGATTCGCCACCACCTTCCCCATGCCCAAATCCACCACAAGAACAACGGTTATCTCTTCTAATGAATCATCCACCACAGATCATTCCCCTAACCTTCTAGTAACAAAGGTATTTTCAAGGCAGTACAAATCCACACCGTGGCTGACGCATGATCAATTTTCTAACCAGGTATAGATCCTCTCCCTAAGAAAACCTCTCCTCCAATTGCTTTGCGAAAAGGTGAACATCAGTGCACAAAAACCCCTCTCTATCCTTTGGCCAATTTTGTAAGCTTTAATAATTTTTCTCCTCATGCTCGGTTTGTTCAAAGCTTGAATGAAATTCAAATTCCAAATTTGTTTCTGAAGCATTGGCCAAGAAAAAGTGGAGGGATGCTATGCAAGAGGAAATTAGAGCTCTTGGAAAGAATCATACGTGGCTGTTGTAACAAAACCACCTAGAAAACATGTTGATTGCAGGTGGATTTTTATTGTTAAATACAATGCTGATAGATCTCTAGAGCGGTACAAAGCTCGACTTGTGGCTAAAGGGTACACCCAGACATATGGGATTGAATATCAAGAGACATTCACTCCTGTGGCTAAGCTCTGTTCACATCCTATTATCCTTGGCATCTCATCTTGATTGGTTTCTATTACAGTTTGATGTCAAGAATGCCTTCCTCCACAGTGACCTACATGATGAGATCTATATGCAAATCCCTCCAGGCTTCAATGGTGAGTCCACCTCTACCAAATGTCGATTAAAAAGGCCCTCTATGGCCTCAAATAGTCCCCTTGAGCTTGGTTTAATCGATTCACCAAAGTTGTTCGAGCTGCTGGTTATAGTCAAAGTCAGGATGATCATACGTTTTTTTCAAACATTCTCGCCCAGGGGGAGTCACTATCCTTCTTGTCTACGATGATGACATTATTGTTACTGGTAATGATTCAACAAAGAGACGATGTCTAGAAAACCAGCTCAAATCAAAATTTGAGATGAAGCCTCTTGGCTCTCTCAAATAATTCCTTGGAATTGAAGTTGTCCGCTCATCTCAACGCATCTTTATCAGTCAACAAAAGTATATCACATACCTTCTAAGTCAAACGGGCAAGAGTGGGTGTCGACCAGCTACTGGATCCCAAACATACGATCAGCAGTGCTCAGGATGAGCCTAAGGTTGATTCATCTATGTATCAGCGTCTGTGCAGTAAGTTGATATATTTATCCCATACTAAACCTGATATTTCCTATGGGGCAAGTGTCCTAAGTCAGTTCATGCATGATCCAAGAAACCCGCATCCAGGACAAGGGGGAACAGCTAATAGTTCAATCCTTCACTGATACTCATTATGGTGGATCTCTGACTGACCGACGGTCCACTACAGGGTTCTGCGTGTTCCTAGTAGGAAATCTAGTGAGATGGAGAAGTAAAAAACAGTATGTTGTGGCTTGATCCACAGTAGAATCCGAGCTGAGAGCTCTTGCAAATGGTCTATGTGAGCTTCTTTGGATCAGAATTATTCTATGTGATTTATGAATCAAATGGAAAGGTCCATGGAGTTGAGATGTGACAACAAGTCTACAATCAGCATATCCCACAATCCAGCCCAACATAATTGAACCAGGCACATTGAGATTGACCGACACTTCATCAAGGAGAAGATTGAAAGAGGTCTAATTGATCTAAGCTATATCCCCTCTAAAGAGCAGACTGCAGATGTGTTTACTACACCTCTTCATAGTCCTAGATTTCGTAATCTTATCTTCAAGCAGGGCATAAAAGATATTTACAAACCTAGCTTGAGGGGGAGTGTTGAACAGACACCATTAGTCTAGGAAATAGTGCATGCATTTATTATATGTAATTAATTAGATTCTTATATTTGACCAGCATGTAATTAATTGTACTTGTTCAGTTTTTATATTTCCTAGACAGACACTTCCAAGGTGTTTCTTCCCTTGGGCTATCGATACCCTTCCATAGGTGTCTATAACTATAGGGTTGTATACCTCATTTCTCATAATCAAACACTATAAACACAGTAAAGTGCAGATTTAGATGTAGGTCCACAAAAGGGATGGAGCTAATTCTAGATGTCAGTCCTACATTCCCCATTAATTCGCATCTCCCTCCAGAACCGCGCCTGATGATTTAACTGTACTGGTATACTATTGGTCCATAAGTAGACTTCACCATTTACATGCGTTATTGGTCCTGTTTTTATCATGGGCCTTGTGTCTTTTGGCCTTCTTATAGTGCAAATTTATGATACCACCCCTAGGTCTAATAGATGTTCAGCAAGTTTATACAGAGCCATTGTATCTTGTATACGGCCACTTCAGTAAGTGGTTGTGGCACTACAGCTGTCTTGAGATACGTAACTGATGTACATAAAGGGAGTCAACACTAGGGTTTGCATCATCGGTCTAGTGCAATAAAGAATTGGGTGTCTATTGAGAATTTGGAAGGTTAATCCAATTAAAGGCATCATTTGATATCAGAGCAACCTTTTTGCATGGTTGGCTGATAGTATCGACACGTAAGAGGAAGGGCTGCATGAGAGTGTATGTGAAGGAGCAAGCAATGCTCAAGGAAAAGGTCAATGGGCTCTCAACTATATCCACATTGCAAATAGATGTTCAAACAATTCTTCAGTAGCTACAGATGGTGATACGTCTCAGGGATCATCATGGTAAAGGCATAAGACGCGGGAATGGCTTTGATATGAAGAAATAAAGGTACATATGATCTATCTATCAGGTTTTTTTTTCCGACACAAAGCACGGGTAGTTTACACAAAGCAAAGATAATATGGTCTATGTGAGATCGAAGACAATAGAGTTCAATCTACAGGTATTGTAGGGCTCCATTGGTTTGATCAGATCAAGAACCACATAGTCTTAGGACCTAGGCCAAATTCAAGAGTTGTTAGTCGCACGACTTGGATCGGTGAAATCAGGCGATCGTTAGGGTATCCTTTGTTTGCTTCATAAAGAGTCAACCTAGGAGATTATTGGAAGAGATTAATTTTTATTCAGCACATGAACAACCCCAACTCTGCTGCGTGGAATCTTTTGCAACGGCTCAAATGAAAATTTTAAGGTGGAGTTGGGGTTTTTCAAGACACGAAATCAAGAGATGGTATAGTAGCAAGAAGAATTGAAGCGCAAAACATGTTATTCTTGGTTGGCTTTGGAGGAATCTCACAAGCAAGTTTAACCACAGACTGCCTTTGGCTGGGGCACATTTAGTAGGGTTGAAGATCTCCAAAACAATTGCTATTGTGGATCTAGTCAAGTTGAATGGATCAAGAAAATCGCTAATTTGACCTATAGTTCCCAACCAAGTTCTCCAATGAATTTTCTTTAGCGTCTACTACCTTTGTTGGGAAATAAGTGGCTTCAAACCATCCTTCCACATTTCACATGATTCCTGATGCTGAAATGCAAAGATGGATATCCCTAGGTCTTGTTAACTTTATGGTGAGAGTTGGGTCCCGATGCATTGATGTAAAACTCCAAGAGTTGCAACTGCTCCTGACTGACAATGGTGAAAGCAGTGACAATGCTTTTGAAATTACTCTTGCTTTGTCTGATATTTCGACCGCAGCTAAGATCTGCCAAGTTGAGATCATTCGATCCATGTTTCCTAAGGACATTGCCTATAGGAAACATGGATTGAATGAGACTGTTTTGATTCAGTAGATTGTGGTGCAACACTCAATTTCATTCAAGATCAATTGGTGAAACATTCACCCCTATCGATCGATCCCATTGCACACTTTGAGGTTACAGTTCGTGATGGTGCTAATCTATTGTCAAGGAATTTATTGAGGTTCACAATAAATTGTCTTCCTTTTAGCATAGCTGATGTTGATTCATCTTAGGCTTAAACAACATGGGGGACACTCATACGAACTGGGAACAATTGACAATTAAATTCCAAGGGCATGATGATTAGATTCAAATGCAATTGGGTTGAAATTCGCTTTGAAAGTTCTATAGGACCCAGGGGAAGCTGATTGAAGCAAGTCCTGGACAGCTACTTTTGAATTCTGGATTGCCGAAGCTATAATATGTATTCTGGAGTATTTCAACCTCTGGATGTTTTACCCCCTCACTTCCAAGATCATCAAATTCCCCTCCAACCTGGTTCTATGCCACACAATAATAGACCATACTAATGTCCACATTATGATACGATTTGAAGTGTATCTCCCTCCACAATCCTCCTAAGATGCCTATTTTATTAACTAAATGACTAAATGAAGATTACAACCTAGGCATCTCCTTAAGTACTGCCAGTAGAGCTAGCCAATTACTAAACAGCCCCCTAACAACCAATAAAGGTCCTAATATCACTGCCCCCCTAAAACAACCTTGTCCTCAAGGTTAGAGTACAAGTAATTACTTAGAAACTAAGAGAAAAGAGTCCTACTGAAGCTCTAATTCAATTCTACAGCTTTCATTTGGTTAGAGCAACCTAACTATTGGAAACCGGAGAGCAACTTCTGTGATTCTCCAGTCCCGTCATTCTCTTCTCCTTAGTCTATTATGGTTAGAGTGTCAGTGCACTAGAAAGATTAAAAGCTTCTAGTAGATGAGCGGGGAATAGATGAGTTCCACAAGTAGCACTATAGTGTTTTTTAACTAGCTTTTAGTAGGCAAAAGCGTCCTTCCAATTAGGGAGAACAGACACCCTAGTATGCTTGGTTTCGTTTTCTCCCCACATCTGAAGAGCAAATGTCACCTTTGCTTTTTTGGGTAAGAGACGCAACAAAAGGTTGATGTGAGACATGATGGTCACAAGAAAATCTTCAGTTATAAGTCTTTGTCCGACGACGGTACCCTTCGTGAAACAAAGACCTCTTTTTCACCTCAGTCCTTCGAGTGATTTCCCACACAAAATAGGAGACCGAGTAGTGGCAACAAAGCTATTCCAAAGTTGACAGTGGAAAAGCAACTGACTGAAAGTGGGTGAGGAGAGACCAAAAAAGTTGGGGATTAAGCCCACAATCAAATCAAGGTTTCACTTGATTCAGTCATTCGGTGCAAACTTCTTTCTATTCTTCTTATTCGAAGATGACTGTCGGCCAAAGGAGATAAAACTCCAGCCTTCTCGCCAAAAGACGAATGAGTATTGGAGACAGCGAGCAAACCAGTCGAAGGTTTGGGAAAGGAATTTGAATAAGGGGAGCGATTAGCCGGTACACAAGCCATCTTTTTTTCTTTTTTCTTGATTATTCGACTTCTCTTCTACTTTTTCAATCGGGCCATTCTTCTCTAATTCCATCTCTTGATGGACTCCCCTAACTCAATCTGCCCGGTATGTCATGGATGGTGACTTTTTTCCATTTGTTGAACTTGATATCGCAATATTCTTGCTTTCTCCCTCTTTTGCTTCTTCGAACCTTTTCTTCATTTCAATTCTTTTATTACCCCACCAGAATCTTCAACTTCCGTCTTTGAGAATGGCATTTTCTGCTGAACTGAAACTACTGTCACAAAAAAAATTCCTTATCCTCCATCCTCCCATGTTCATCCTTGTCCCCAATTTCCACCGCAAGTTGAGTCAAATGAAATTCTGGTTCCAGTTGATCTTTCGTTGGGAAAGATTTGAACCTTTCTATTAAGAGGTCTTGATTGCCTCCAACAAAACCTGTCCCAAGAGACTCCACAGCCATTCGAGCAATTTGAAGGCCACTCCCTCCATGTATTCTGCTGCTGCTTGGAATCTGTCAACTTCCTAAACTCCACTTAGGGAAAAATACAAATTGGCATTGATCAACCAATTCTGAGGGTCATACCCATCAAAGATTGGAAGCGTGAAGATGTCGCTCAGGTGCCCCATCTCAATTTCCTTCCAATTCTTGTTTTGATCTTTACCATCTCCTTCTTACCACCACCATCCGAAAGCCGCGTGCTGTTCCACCGAGTATTATTGCCTTCCTCTTCTCGCGGATGCATGACAGTTTGTAGGGCAGAAACTACCGCCACTAGGTGGTCCATAGTAGACACCAAGTTATCAAGCTTCCCAGAGATATCCCTAAGTAGATTCTTGATCTCAAATTGTTCTTCTTCCATAGTATCCATTGCTGAATAGAAGTTGCTATGTGTAACCACCAATCAACGCCTATGCTGCAAGGAAAAGCTCTAATACCAATGATACGGTTTGAGGTGTATCTCCCCTCACAATCTCCAAAGAAACTAAATGACTGAATGAATATCAAACCTAGGCATCTCCTTTGGTAAGTACTGCCAGCAGAGCTACCCAATTACTAAACAGCCCCCTAACAACTAATAAAGGTCCTAACACATTACCGCATAGAGCAAATTGAACAAATTGCAAGTGCAATGAAGGTGGCTGGTTTTATTTGCCCAATCAATAGTCCTTTTGCACCTCTGTTTTGCTAGTAAGAGAGAATGGTCAATGGTGTTTTCGCTTGGACTACAGAACATCGAATGATATTACCATCCCGATAGATTTCACTCCCGACTATCAATGAACTATGGGCCAAATTGTTTGGCGATTGAATTTTCTCCAACTTGAACTTGTAATCTGGTACTTATCACCATATTCGAGTTAAGCAAATCATTATGAAGACAGCAATCCTCACACAACAGCCATTGTGAATTTTTGGTTATGCCATTTGGGTTGAAGAATATGCCAGCTTCATTTCAATCAGTAATGAAAGATGTTTTTTAGAGAAAGGTCTTATTGGTATTTTTTGATGAAATACTGATTTACAGCAGGGCCTATCAGCAACAATTGGATCATCTTTGCACTGCACTGCAATTAATTGTAGTCTTGACATCAGCTGCAAGCGAATTTAAAGAAGTGCAGTTTCTGTCAAAACAAAACTGGAGTAACTTGGTTATATCTGTGAATGGTTTTGTAGCAGATCCTTCTAAGGTACACAGCATGCTTCCTTGGCCAGTGCCCTGTTTTATCAAGGAACTAAGAGCATTTTGGAGTCAACCACATATTATACGTGGTTTGTAAAATTGCTGCACTTCTGCTTTGCTAAGAATTCCTTCAGTTGGAGCAGCACAAGCAGCTTTTGAGGAATTGATACAGGCTCTTGCTGCTGTACCTGTGTTAGCAATTCCTGATTTTTCCAGACAAGGTATGGGGAACACTAATGCCTCTGGCAGAGGTAGGAGCATCGCATTTCAAAGTCAAGCATTCTCTGCAAGAGATTTGACTAAATCTTTATGAAAATGAGCTAATGGCAGTGGTATTTGCAGTCAAAAAGTGGCGTCAATATCTCTTTGGTCGCCATTTCACTATTTGAACTGACCAGCGCAATCGCAAGCATCTGTGCGAGCACGATTAATGACTGAAGGTCAGCATAAATGGGTAATGAAGTTTAAAGGATTCAAATCTGTTACAGACCCGGTAAGGAAAATTGGACAGCTGATGCGTTATCGAAGGTGAATGGAATCCCTGGATGCTATCCTCTATGACGGGAGTTAGAATCTGATGATAAACTCAAAACTTATCAGTTCTTGACAGTCATCTGGGATTAGAGTTAAAATCTGTACACTAGTTCTACCACAGCAAACTGGTCTTGTCCAGCCAGTCTAAATTGTTCCAACTATTCTTGATGAATATCACTCTTCTCCTCTTAGCGGTCATTCAGGTTACCTTTGTACCTTTTAAGCGATTTCTGAGGTTGTTTTTGGTTTGGTATGCAAAAGGATATCAAGAACTATGACGATGTTTGTGAAGTGGGTCAACGCACAAAATATAGTTCTCTCCCAAGCTGGGTTATTACAACCAATGCCAGTTTCACAACGGGTGTAGGACATAAGCACGGACTTCATAAGCAGATTACCCAAAAGTAAGGGACTAGCATGCTGTTCGTTGTTGTTGACAGTCGTATAACCCTGAAATACCCTTACACTGCTAAGGATGTTGCCTAAGTTTTTGATCAAGAGGTGCTCAGAATTCATGGGTTTCCATGCACTATTGTTTCAGACAGGAACTCAATTTTCATTAGCCATTTTCGAAAGCGATGTTCAAAGCAGCAGGCACTTCTTTGCGCCTCAGCTCTTCTTCCATCCTCCCATCGAATGGCCAAATAGAACTGATTAATCATTGCAAGGGGAAATCACTGTTTCTCCTTTCTGAAATCTAAGCATTTGCATGGGACACTACCTTGGGCTGAAATCGTGTATAACACCTCTCACCAGAGTAGCCTGGGTACCACCCCATTCAAAGCCTTATATGGTCGTGACCCAGGTGCTTTGCTGCAGTACAGCGCTTTGGGGTCTCTCATTCAAGAGGTAAATGTTCAGTTCAAAGAAGGAGATTCACCTTTAGATGAACTCAAGGAGCATTTGCACAAAGCCCAGCAGTGGCCAAAGAAATAGGAGTTGCACCGCAAGGATGTGAATTTTCAAGTGGGGGATATGGTGTATTTGCAGGTGCATCCGTATAATTCAGATCTCTGACCAAGAAGCGTAATGCTAAGCAATGCCCCTGATATTATGGTCAAATTGAGCATTACATTGAGGAAGTGGCATACAAGCTGTTACTACCTCCTAATGCTAAATCCATCACTGCACGTTTTCTCAGTTGAGCATTACATTAAGGAAGTAGCTATCCCTACTCCACTACCTACCGACTGTACTAATCGAGGACCCTGTCAAGTGCAGGATCCAGGACCCAGAGGTGTTGGTGCATTGAGGGCTTACCAGATAATGAGGCTCGGTGGGAGCCGGTTTCTTTAATCAAGGATCATTTTCACTTCAACCTTGAGGACAAGGTTAATTTTCACGGAAGGAAGTGAAGATAAAACCACTTGGCCTGATACATTGCTTAGGCAACGTTATACATGTTATTAGTACCTTGTATATGGGCACTTAGTAATTGGTTGTGGCTATTACAGCTGTCTTGCTGAGAAGGGCAACTGTTGTACCTAAAGGGAGTCATTACTAGGATTTGCATAGTTAAAACAGTGAGTAATAAAAAGGGGAGACTCTATTGAGGACTTGGAGGGTTAATCCCTAATTGAGCGCATCAGTGATGATATGACCCTAGGCCTGATAGGTTAATTAGGCAAATTCATACACATCGTTATTAGTATCTTGTATAGCGGTGCTTTAGTAACTGGTTGAGGCTGTTACAACCGTCTCACTGAGATGCGTAACTGCTGTACTCGAGGGGGTCATTACTAGGGTCTGCATTATCAAAACAGTGAGTAAAAAAAATTGGGCCTCGGTGAGGGATTTGAGGGTTAATCCCTAAGGCATCAGATTATTTAACTTGCATAGCCTTTTTCTTATCTTGTGTATGGTGGAGTGTCTACATATACTAGGTAGTAAAGCCATCCCAACATCATGATAAGAATTATCTCTCAAACTACAAAATGTAAGCAAAACATCAATGGAAGATTTTCATTAATTCAATAAAATGTCATAGTAGAGCTGTAAATATAGAGGCATACCTTCGCCACTTTCCACACATAGCTCCATCATTCTTTCCTCCCACAATGATATCCCGACACTGAAGCCAGTTGCAAATAGAACTGGGTCTTGTAAGGTTCTTCCACCTCACCTCCTAGAGAGACCAAATGCATATTGTTCAATCAAAATCACCAGCAGACAATCAACCATAACTATATACAGTGGCACCAGAAAACTGTAGCATTATGCATTCTTACATGTAAACAATTCTCATGACAAGACATCAACTCCTGAGGTTCGTCAATAATGCTGATGTTCCTACACCAAATAATGTAGCGTGTCAGTTCAATAATATTTGTCTGCTAATCCGACAATCAGTACAAGAAAATCACTTTAGAATATTGTAAAGTAAGCAGATATCTTTCCTAGGACGGGTTCGAGCAGACAGTTTCCACACCTTGCAAAGCTAAATTGAGCTGGGACATAACTAGTCTCTAGCTCCAAGAGAGTCAAGTTCAATTCTACAAATCAAACTGTATTTCTTAACATGGGTCTTTATCAAAGTATTTTATGCATGACATCCTTAGCCTCACCAAGGTTTCCACGGCAGAAAAATCAAAATGGTAAACCCTCAACTCTTCCTCATTTTAATAATTATAAGACCTCAAAGCAAGTAATCCAGAGAGCTACCAGTATACCTCAATCATGTTGATTCACGTGCCTGTATGAACTTCACTAAGGTCTAGTACGTGAAAAACACCATAACTCCCAAAAATGCAGGAGGTGTTTCTTCATTATCCAGACTCCAATGGATAGGCAGTTAATATCACTCATAAGCTTTCTCATGTAAATACTTGAGACAAATACAGAAAACAAGCTACAGAAATTAACCTATTTCAATCAATCTCACTTTTACATAATTCTCGGTAAACAATTCACCATATCATGGACATGCCAGGCTCTTCCATGTAGAAAGTATGGCTGTTCAATTTAATCTGACAGGACTTGACTAAACAAGATCTAGCAGGTACAAACTACAAAAAAACATTAACCCTTTAGAAGCATATAGTTTGTCCTTCCAAAGTCCTAACTCAAAGAGAAGAAGACCAAATATGTAAACATAAACTTTTTCATACATACTACAAAGAACCTAAACATATATACTTTTCTCTTGGTCAAAGAAAAATAAACATATATCCTCTTTTGGTTTTCCCAGTATCACATCCTCAATACCCTCTTACATCAAAGCAAAGACAAGAAAACAGCAAATTAACAATATGCTTTTAGCAGTGGCATTAGGACAGGTCAAGGGGGAATTTGCCCCAGTTGTATATAATGATACTAAAAATGTGGCAAAAACAATTGAAAAGCCAGATTTCATGAGTAGAAATCTAGAATGCATGCGTCAAAATACATACAACTATATCATTTGTGAAAAACCAAAGATACCCAATGTACAGAGATCTCATATTTTGATCCCAGGGACTTCTTATCGAATGCATACAAAACACTAGTGCAACATATTCTATTTCTTAAGAACTTATGTTTTCAGTTCACTCGGATGAGTGTTTTAGAAATAAAAATCATGTCCATGCCCTCTAGAACATAGTGCAGGAGATATTAGGATACAGGAAGTGTAGCTGTAACTTGGTCAAAAAGGTGTGAAGCTTTCCAAGATTCAGGTGTGAAGCAACCGCCTTACATTCTTTCTTTTTCTAAATGCACTCGTGGAAGATTCTATCATTATGGCTTAAAAAAGACGTATTACACATATACAACTTTAAACAATCAAATTTCCAATAAACACTATCAATAGCGAAATCACATTTAAGATCATACAGAGATCCTAACATCCAATTATGATTTCAGAACCCTCTAGAGAAAAGACATTAATATGCAATTCATAGCCTGATTTTAAAATCTGTTTCTGAAATGTATAATATGCATATGAAAAACCCGGGTGCAATTTAGAGTTAGTTTCTAAACCTAGTTTCTGACATAAAAACTTAGAAGTTCTCTACTCTATCTCACAAATTAGGTGTAACAGTAGAAAGAAGAGAGAAAGAATAGAGGAGCAGTACAAAGAGCAAAGAGAAGAGCCTGCATGTGAGAGAGAACACAAAAAGAGGTGGCTACGAGCCTCGGTGAATCTCATACACTGAACCATAGGAACCTAATACAACATGCTAATAAGCTATTTGGTCAAAGATTACACTGACACAGTTACACTCGAGAGATATATACCTGGAATGCCTATTGGAGATAAGCAGTTCACAAAAATGTTTTCTGGTTGTTTTCATGATCGAGTTTGGTTATAAATATCACTATCTAAGTATAGAACGTGGAAATGTCAATACAGCAAGGAACCGCATTAACAATGAGGAAATTATCTTAGCAAGCGCACACATACTTAGTGATGGGACCGGACCAGTCAGGCACTACTGCTTGGAAAGCTTTACCAATACGAACACCCGTCACATATGGCTCTCTGTCCTGAAGCATCAGCGTTATAAGCGGTGATCTGCCTTCGTCTGCGGCATTTTTTAGACTTGAATCACTCCAGATAATTTTTGATCGTCTTTGAGTTGCCTCTTTCATTTTCTTAAGCTTCTTTTTAAAGCAGGGTAGACAAAACCACTCATCTGCATCAAACTTTCTCATTGTGCTGCTACAGCATGAAACATGAAATGCTTCTTCACAGTGATCACATATCAACATCTTTTCTGCAGATCCATGGAAGCCGCAGATATTGCATAGAAGGGAAGGACTTACTCCACTGCAAGAAGCTGCATTTTCCCCAGAGTCAAAAGACCCGTCTGGCCTGATGCAAGATAGAAGTCCTTGACTTCTAAGCATAGAGATGCAGAAATTCTTTTCTGATCTACATTGTCCTGTCACGTCTTCAATAAATGCACCTGAGGAAGAGCATTCACCATGCTCATCTAAGTCTGTTTTCAAGGAACCTCTTTCAGCATTTATATTTACCATTGAAGAAGAGCAGCTATCATCAACACTGTGAAGTTCCACCAGTTTATCCTCTTTATCTTTTACATCTGCAACATCCACATCAGCCGAGCACCCATCTATTATTCTCAAATGTGTTAGAACAGGCTCATCACTGCAAATTACTACTGATACAGATGACCTAGCCATTTCACTTTCGTTTAATGCTTCATGATCAGCATGCTTTTCATTATCCAAAAGATTTCTCATATTCATAAGAGTAGCACAAGCCGTATCATCCTGTTTAACATTCTGGGTACTATCCTCGAAAAAATCTAATGGGGAAAATGGAGACATGATTGCCAGGTTTCATACACTCGGTCGTTTCCTTCTCTGATAGACAAGAGAATTATCTTCTGATTTGTTAGCAGCACAACAGCTCAAAAAGCAAGTATAAGGCTCCTTTTGGAATTTCCTCCTCTTGTAGACTATTGTTAGTGCAGAATTACTCAAAGATGAACTGTTGTAAGCAGATACGTTTGAGCAGCCTTCCAATGCATTACTCAAGCTTACAGATTCCCAAGTTGGCTTTCCTTCCATGATGATGCCTAATCCGACAGAGTTCACAGGCAGTGTTGTCAACTAGCACCCATGACGCTACTGCATTGCGGAAAATGTAGCAACCACCATAAATGTCACCTCTTCCAGCGATGTGATACTACAACCAGCAATAAAACAAAAAGGTCACTTGTTTCATTTCGTTTGAAAAAAAAAAAGAAAGCACGCACACTTACTCTAAGAAGGCACTACTATCTTCTTATAAAGATACTAAAATCGATGCAAAAGATTATAAGCCAATAGCAGAGTTTTGATATCAAGAGTCATGACACATTCTTTTTGATAATAATGACATATTGGCACTTTTTTGTCGATAAGTATGAGACACCGGCTCTTACATCGTGATTTTGAAACATAGAGAAGGCCGTAAACAATAATGACCGAACAGCTACCCAGTACCCACCATTCATTTTGAGGAAATCAAATGCAAAGTATGAATACTAGATTCGACAGGAACAGCAACTAAAAAAACCCTAAATTCTGTTTCATAATTACAAAAAGAAGAAACAACTATTATGGAGTCGTCTTTCCCTCCAGCTAGTAAAGAAATGAAAAAGAAGTCTCACCAATTGCAAATACAATGGAAGAACAAAATGGAAACTTAGTTCGCATCAGTCAACAGAAGCACAAGAAAATCACACCGAAAACGCAACCTTTCTCTCTGAGCGCACAAGAATGCAAGTTAGGGTTGGGATTGGGAAATAAGAGGAATAGCACTCTGGGTTTCAGAAACTTACATTAGCACACCGTTCCTCTTGCTCGTTACTTTCAGCTCATATTAGTACTCTCTGGATTTTTTTTTCAAAAAATGTGGATCATTTTAAAAATTTGCACATTTAATAGATGAATGTAGCCCTAATTTTTTTTTTCTATTTAAATAACAGTTACTTTTACATTAAATATTATGGTCAAATATAGAAAATAGTATGTCAAAAAATCAAAACAACTTATATTCTAGAACAAAATTTGAATGTCAAAATGACTCGTATATTTGAACCGAGGGAGTATTTGCTTTGTTTGTAGATTTTATGGTGTGTTTGGATTAGATAAGAGAGGGATGAGGTTATAAAGTGTTTTTAGATTCAATTAAATGGAGTGAGATTAAACACGTTTAAGTGTGGTGAACTTTATTTATGAGAGATTAAGGTTGTTCTACTACCACATTAATGGTTGTCAAAGTTGAATGCGGAAAAACTTGTGTAGGATAAATGTGGTTTTTTTAGCACATCGGTAGGCTCTATAAAATTAAAGAGAAATATGGTAGGCCCTACAAAAGGGAGGAGAAAATATGATACTCAGTGATATAGTGACATATGGCAAATAAAGCTAGATTAAGCTCCAAACAGATATGGACATAGGGAACGAACAGGCCATAAGTGAGTTGGTGATCTAAAATTATATTTGGCTACTATATAAGGTTAAGTGCGATGAATCATGTGAAATATTTAATATTAATTTGACGATCTAAAATCGCATCCCTGTCATTTGTTGAATATTGTGTATTGTTTGGTGAAGTTCATTGGGGTAGAGCTCTAGAGTTAAGTCATATATTGAATAACTTCGTGGTGGACCATTGATTGTATCCACTCCCTTATTGCAAATTTTTGATGGAAAGGCTCGAGTGAGGGTTGTGGGCTTCATTTGAGAAATAGGATGTCCTTTGTCAAATAAAATGGTGGTTTGGGCTTCAAGCACCTTGATCCGTTTAATTCCGCTTTACATGCCCCGATGCCCGTCAATTTTGAAGATTTATGGTTCATCCAACTTCCTTGTTGCTAGGGTCTTACGCTTGCTACATCCCACTTCCTATACTATTGTGTTCTTGATGCAATATTGGGATATTCCCCTAGCTAAATTTGGTGCTTCAACTTTGAGGCCCAAGGTATTATTCTTGGAGCATGTTGGCGAGCATTGGTGATTTATACTCTTTCATCGGACAGATGGGTGGTGGCTAAGGGTGGTGGGCATCCATGGCTCTAAAGACCCCGATTGATGTCCACAAATCTTACTATGTCCTTTTACTTATTGACTCCTCTAATTGATGCTGGAAGGAAATATTAATTCTTGCATAGTTTGAACTAATGGAATGAAAGCATGCATTCGAGAGACGTATAGTCCCGTGATTTGTGGTATTGGGGTCCTAATCGAAAGGGGTTATTTTCTGACAAATTTGCATACCACTTGCAAGTTGCCTTGCTCGTCTTCTCAAAGGCATCTCCCTCATATATCTCTCTCACGGGTTGTTGTCTCTCCCGGTTGTGAAAGCTGCAATGCACCTACATCTTTGAATAAGCATTTTTTGTATGGAAAATGGGAAATTATATTCATCATTGTGCTTCTGTAGTCTCTCATCATTGAGCATTGATATGTGTGTAGCAGAAATATGTTACTATCTCTACCTAGGCAGTGTACCTATCGTTTTGCGGTATAGTGAATTAAGTGGGGTTGTCAATCTCAGGGACCTCGTTCAATTAACTAACAATTTATTAAATTAACTGAGAAACTAAACTACACTAAAAAAAGGGGGAAATCACTTTTTATGGTTGGATTAATTAAACTAATTAGCAGACTATAATAAAAGTCAGAATCCTAAGCAAACAAGATAAAAACAAAACAAATATTGATTTAAAATCTAATGAATTAAAAACGCGCCCCGAGTTATTCCGCTCACCTATTCTGTCAAATTCAACTAACACCAACTCTCACTAATCTATGGAATAAACTCAGGAATTCTAAATAGTTAGTTAACTGGTCCCTGTACAATGAATCCTAACTAACTAAGATAACAAGCCACGAACCATGCGCAAGTCAATTCAAGTTAATCGCATTAAGTACAATTCCTATCGAAGACAGATTAACCTATAGGCAAACCATGTTTTTAGTCGTTAATCTGGTTCGACTTCCTACGTTAGAACTAAATCTCAGCACCGCATTTTGGTTTAAGAACTACGAAAATCACTCAGATAATTGGCCAAAAAATCCAAGAGCATTAAGAACAAGAATCAAACTACTACATTAATAAAATATAGTGAGAAGTTTACATTATAGGAATTCTCATAAATAGGCTCGCTTTCCAACCCAGGACGCTAAACAAAACTACTTACTCATAATTCCAGAAACAAAAACCACAACTAAAACTAACATTAAACGACTAATAACGAAAGAGAAAAGAGAATAAGTTCAATAATTACACTCCGGTTTTTTACTGCCTTCGGTTTGTATTCGGTCTATCCTCTCCCCTTGCGCCACAACTGATGCTCTCCTTGCCTTCAATGTGATGCTGGCTTGGTGATGTGCAGAAGGATGTGTATATGATGGTGTGGTGATGGATGGTCAGCATGGTGAGCAGAGGGCTCGGGTGTGAACTGATCGGTGGACTGGGGCGATGGATGAGGGTGATGGTGGTGATGTGCGGATGGCGAGCAGATGGTATGTGTGAAAGTGGTGAGGCGGAGATATGTGATAGATGATTTGTAGGTATTCTTCGATGGAACAGTGGTTAATGGTGGGCGGCTAGGGTTGTTACCGATCGATGATCAATAAGCTTTATATACTTTTCTCTTAATTTGATAAAAACGATGTGCCTCTATTCTTTTGGTCCGGGAGTGCGTCCGGGTTTACATACCTGGACCACTCATGGGATTCTTCTCCGTGCGCAGAAACAAACCTGATCCGGGTTTACAAACCCGGACCAGGCGTGAAATAAGGTAGAAAGTAATTCTGGTGTGGTCCGGGATTGCAAATACGGACATAAACCCGGACCGTGTCATGAATTTGGCAGAAAGTCTTCTCCGTGGTTGGTCCAGGTTTACAAATCTAGACACAAACCCGGACCTTGTCATAAATTGGGCAGAAAGTATTCTTTGTGGTTGGTCTGGGTTTACAAATATGGACACATGCCCGGACCAATTACACAATGCAACAAAACCCTCGTTCTTGCTCTGATTCGCTCCCTGTTTGTACAGTTGCACCCCTTGAGATCTAAACTTTGCATTTCCTATGCTTTTTCCTGCTTTTAACACATAAATACGCATCAATTCCCAATAAACAAGAATCATAGGAAAAATACTAGACAAGTGTGAAATTTAACCTGAATCATTACGAATTTAGTAGTAAGATAACTCTTAAAAGTATATAATTTCACGCTTATCGATGCCCGCTTTGTGAGAATGGTATAGTGTATCACTAGTACAAAAATGTTTTTAATGACGGCGTTTAAACCACGGTTAAATGGAAAACCGTGGTTTAAAGTTTATAAACCACGGTTTTCATAGCAACCGTCATTTAAGGTGCATACCAGAGCGCATATACCACGGTTCTTAAGGAACCGTCGTATATAGGTTAGTTATATACCACGGTTTTCAGGGCAACCGTGGTATATAGTACATGCCGGAGTGAATATACCACAGTTCTCGGGGAACCGTCGTATATAGTGTACCTATATACCACGGTTTCTAGGCAACCGTCATTTATATTGCACATCTTACTATATTAAACCACGGTTTTTTTATGAACCGTGGTATATAGTCTAGGCGGGAATTTTAATTTTCGGCCGAAATTTAACGCGGCGCTTTCTCTCTATTCTCTTTACACATCGACGAAGCACTCTTCTTCTTCATTCTCTTCAACCTCACGGTAATTTTGGAACCCAAACCGACGAACATGCTCTGCAACTATTCTTCATTCTCTTCAACTAGCTCACGGTAATTTTTGCTACCCTAAATCGTGAATAAGGAACATGCTCGTCCTCACTAATTCTCTTTTTTTTGGTTTTTTGCAGCTTACACTTGCGAACAAGGAACATGCTCGTCCTCACTCACTCATTCTCACAATTATTTTCGCAACCATAACCGGCGAACAAGGAACATGGCCTACGCCTCCATCCTTCATTCTCTTTAACTTCATGGTTTTGCAACCCACCGCGAACAAGGAACATTCTACGCCTCCGGAACATTCTTCACTCATTATTTTGCAACCCTAAATCGCAAACAAGGAACACATGTTCTAGCTTCTTCATTCTCTTCTGTGCTCTGTTTGAGATCTGCGTAGCGGTGCTTCGAATCGCCGGCGATTTTGAAAAAAAATTCATAGACTATAAACCACGGTTATAAGTATAACTGTGGTTTATTCGTTGATTTTATAGATAATATACCACGGTTTTAACCTATAACCGTCGTATAAAAGGACTTAAAACCACGGTTCTGACCTTAACCGTCGTTTAAAATCGGTGAGGACCGCGTCCAAAAACGGTCTTAAACGACGGTCATAGCAAACCGTGATATATAGTCTACTTTTAAACGACGGTTATCAACCGTGGTATATAGGCAATTTTCTATATGCGACGGGAGCATAAACCACGGTTCCTAACCGTGGTATATAAGCAAAATAACCGTGGTTAAAAACATTTTTTCCACTAGTGTATCTCACTGTCGTATTCCATAAGTCTCTATAGTTTGGGATGCACTAACTCCCCACACCCTCATGTCTACGATACGCAAAGCAAATTTTTTGTCCAGTTCCTTCATTTTTGTGTTGCACGAAAATCTGAATTTGGTTAGCTCCCATGTTATGAAGCTCGGGGCCATATGGTTCGTATGATCCCAAGTCTTGCACCAGATTTAGAAGATAGATTTACTTTTTAGTCATCTTTAATTAAGTTGTGAGCTCTATAGTAATACGTGATTAAGAGTATGGGTGTTACACAAGGGGCGACGTCAAAGGAAGGAAAAGAGGGGGAAAAGAGGAAGAAGAAGAATAAAAGGAAAAGAAGAAGGAGAGGAGGAAGACCCACCTCCATTGAAGCTCCCAGGCTCCATTAATGGTCATTCTTATTCTCTCCCTCTCCTTTACTCTCTAATGGTTGTTTGAAGTCCTGTATACCTTGGGATGGGGTTTCTCCCCAAATCCCCAAATTGTTTTTGTAAACCTAACTCATCTTTTGTAGTTGTTTTCTCCTCATCAGTTCTTAATTAATGCTTTAGATTTGATCTCCTATTGCATTTATTGTGGTTCCTTGCAAAATTATATATTGAGATTATACAAATTGGGATGAACCCTAACTTTAATTTCTCTAGATTAGGGAGTGGAACTTTAGGGCTATTGTTAGGAGCTTGAAATTAATGTTATCTAGTGATTCTAGCCTTTCTTGAATTGGGAGGTGTGATTAATTAGGTAAGATTTGATTAGTCTGAGATTTGGAGAATCTTTACATTAGCTCTAATAGACAACTTAGTGAGGTAGAAATGAGAGCATATTTGGGTGATTTAGGAGATTCCCATTATCCGAAGGTACAAGCCTATCTTAGATTAGTTAGTTTAACTTTATCATTTTTCTTCAATTTCCAATATCAAACCAAAAACCAAAAAACCCCAATTTAAGTTTATGCACTTTTATTTATATTTTTCACATTTACTAAGCTTATAATTAACTAGATAGTTACGACGCCCCTATGGATACGACCTTGTTGTACTACAATGATTGAGTTCACTACCCATAGTTAGCAAGAAGTTTCGCTATTATTTTGCATAGTAGAACCCTAGTCAGGTTCTACCGTCATAAAGAAGCACTCATGATTTCCCACGAGTGGCTCTGACATCCTGCCCTATCAATCTCATTGGCCAACGTGTCATTACCAACTCAGACGCCTCTGATTACCAACTCCCACACGTCTCCCTAACTTATCATTAATACCCTGAGATTGTGTGTCCTTTCCACGATTAAGGGATAACCGAGCAAGGGGAGGAATCTTCCTTCTTGACAGGCCCATCCCGGATGTCGTTAGCCCTACTCCACGTGGTTGTGGTCCTCGTCGTGAGACGGCCAGAAGACCGAAATCAAACCGGGAGGGGAAAACTGGCCACCCTGTCTTCTTCTCTATAAATAGTAATCAATGTCTCATTTATTACAACAACGAGAGAATGCTCAATCTCTCTTCATCTATAGTCTCACTATTATACTAAAAACCTCCTTCAACTCCCTATGTACTAGATCGTTCAAGATTGAACCACGTAAACTCTTGTATCCTATTTACAACTGCTAACTACAACGTTTAAATCATCAATCATCATATCACAAAGAAGTTAACCTTGAGTCAATCCACGGTTATCCAAAATATGTAGATTACCCTCTAAATTTTGGCGTCGTTTATAGGAACTCTCTCACCATGTAACATCTCTTGTCCCTAATTCATTAAATCTTGCATGGTCCATTTAATTCATACTAATCAACTTAATATCGGGTAGCAGTGGAAATTAACCCTATGAGATGTCACCGTCGTTGCACACCTGATATACAACAAGGCTACCATATACTACACAAAACTTTGTGCATGATTATATATATTTAAACACAATTACAAGTTTCATTCTATATTACATCTGTAACAAAATACATTAGTATCCTAAAATACGTTCATAGTCATAATGAAGACAGCTCCCAAAAATGACCAACCAAACCTACCCAACCCCGCTCTTTGACTAAGCATCTTTATCTACACACCTGTAAAAACATTGATTGGAGGGGTCAGCCCTACCGCTGAGTATGCTATTATGCAACCCTAGTGCCCCTTCAGTTTACACTTGGATTACTTGGTCGGAGTGGCATGCAATCAAATTATTTCATTCAAGATTCCAATCTAAGGCATGCAATCAAATTATTTCATTCAAGATTCCAATCTAAGGCATGCATACATATGAAGATAGTAAAACCAAGTTATAATCACCAATTATATCATGAACTCAAGTTGCATGCACCAATCACATGTAAGCTTAGATAATAATAATAAGCATATACATATTGCTCACACCATTCATAGATAAGCTCCAAACAAAACAACATATAAAGGTTAACATTTAACCAATCTTGAGCTTATGTTAGTGTTTAAGCCCTCAGGGCACTTGTGTCACCAATTACGGAGTTTATAAGTTTGTTTCCTTATCTCACAATATATATATTCAATACATAAGCATGCTGTAGTTGTAACTTATATCTCATTATTCATTATCCCATAATTCTAATGTGTCATCATGGTTGGGATGACACATCTCTCTATTATAAGGCGGGACACCTATGGGCAGTGGCCCACACCAGTCGGGGCGCTCCGGCCAACGTCCCATTAGAACTATTTGGACTTTCAACATGGAGATGAGCATGTTATAACATCTACTAGTGTACACAACGCGCGACCAAGTCGTACCTGAATTTCTCACATAAAATACCCAGACCCACCATTTAATAATGGTCACCTGAGAATTGTGCTTAGGTAACTTATCTCTTGAATACTTGATTCATTAATCACTGTCGTTTAATAACGGCCTTCCTTATCTTTGCCTAAGTAAATATACTTAGACATGGTATACAGTGGATATCGAATCCAACATTTAACTTGTTTCCTTGATCATCATTTCACAAGTTTTTTTCATACTATATAACTTATAGTATTACTTGTTTTACATAAGTTTACATAAATGTTAAAGACACAAAATAGCATAGCATTCCAACATTGTTGAATTAACATACATATCTTCTTGTCACTCATACAACCAATCACACAAACCCAAGGTAATCCTCGGGGCATTCAAGTGTCATGATAACATACCTGGAATTTGCAGCTTAGTACATAATGCTCTAGCCATGTGCATCCAACCATCCAATAAAGTTATGTACATCCAATCATCCAAATCTAGCCATGTGCATCCCATTATTCAAATCCTAGATTGGAAAGGAGAGATAACTTATAATTTTCCATAACTATTGGTTCCTGGCATTTTATTCATTACATACCAGTTCCACCAAACTAAATTTAAAGCTTATCATTTACCATTATCCAGTTCTCCTAAAAGTATTCTAACACTAAATTAAGTTAGTGAGGATATCTATATTTTTAGTAACCAACTTTCATGCCTTAATTACAATAAACCCCTTTCAAGTTTAGCTTTCAATTAGTCTTTCATAAAATATGTATATAATACTCCTTTAAAAGTTTAATTAAGGACTTATAATTCAAGTCATCTAATTCCTTATTAACCCATAAGATTTCATTCAAACCAAGCACAAATCAAATAGCCCACTTCAACCTTGGGCCTCAACCCATTATCTTTAGTTTAGTAGCCCATTACTCCTATCAGTAAATCTGACAACTTCATTCTTATTAGTCAGCTTAGTTTTATTTGGGTTTAAAACCCCTAAATAGGCTTCATTGTGCAAGCCAGTTCGAACTCAAGTCCAGACCCAATACCATCCTTGTTAAACTAATCTTGTATTACTCGGTTGAGCCTTATTTTTAAGCTTGGTCAATGGTATAATTAATTCAACTGGGTCCGGTTAACACATTTACCTGGTCAACGGGTCTAATTACACTACAACAAAAATGACATTTATCAACGGACATCTATACTAACAGATTTGATTTTCCTTTGTATAGCCCACTTAACCGAATAAGACAAAGAGATTTTTACTAACAAATTACATTATTGTTGGTGTAGCCCATTGAACCAGGGCTTATAGTATCGGATTATGGGGATGTTCGCTGCCGTGTTTTGTTTCATCTCCCTAGTTAACCATGGGTTAACTAATAGCAGACTAACAAGGTACTATGGTCTAAAAATTCAACCAGTGATAAAGTGACATATGTAGAATAAAGTTAGCTAAATGTTCAATATCCATTATCGAACGGGGTATTTTCCGGTGCCACAAACGCTGAACAAATTAGAAACACGCGCCCTTAGTACATAGTTAGTAAAAAGACTATTTTCTTCAAAGCTTGTGAAACACAGAGAGGGAAAACGGGAAAGAGGGGAGGGAAAGTGGCCGAATTCTCCAACCATTGAAGGAAGGACTCTCCACCGGTAACTTGCAAATCCTCAAGTTCAGTTTTCTTCATCGACGAGAAAGACTAGGTATGCAATGTCATTCGCTTATCTCTTCAATAAGCCCTAAATGTCAAAACTTTTTTCATCGGTTAGTTGGAATCCAACCGAGAAAACTGACGGGAGGTTGAATGGCGATAGCTAGACAAGGAATTTTGTACCGGTGTAGCGAGCTGGAGATGGTGCTGGTGTTTAGTCTTTGATAGGTAGGGACGAAACCCTTGTTTGTGAAGACAAAGAGGGGTGCTGATTTGTTGCAGCAGTGGTTGAATCGAAATGACATTCCTGCTACTGCAATTTCATGAAATGCCACTATATTTTTGGCTAATTCATGAAATGCCACTAAAAAAATAAAGTCATAAAATGCCACTATTTTTCGTAAAATTCCATGAAATGCCATTATAGATGGAAAAAAGACAAAAATACCCCTACTAGTTAACAAAGTACTTTTAAAGTTCACAATATGCCCCTAAGTGTTAAAAAATTTACAAAAAAATCACAAAAATACCCAAAATGCAATAAAATAAAAAAAATATATAAACATTTATAAAAATCAAAAAATTATAAAAATTATAAAAACATTGTAAAAATTATAAAATGAAAAAAATGAAAAAATCATAAAATATTATAACAAACAAATTTTCATTTTGTAAAATTTATTCAGTATCATAAAAAGAATATTGTGTTCTAAACAAATAATTTATACCAATTTTTCTACCTCTATATACCATTAAGTACCATAATTTTTATCATTTTTAATTATTATTTTCTATTAATTTAAATTATTCTTCAAAATAAATTATTACATTTAAATTTATCAGCTGAATAAAAAAAATTAAATTATTTACTTTAAAGAAATAATGTAAATTGATAGAAAATAAAAAATAAAAAAAATGTATGGTAAAAATTATGTACTTATTGTTTGGTAAAAATTATGTACTTAATTGGTATAAATTATTTGATTAGAATACAATATTCTTTTTATGGTACTGAATAAATTTAAAAAATGAAATATATATTTGTTTTAATATTTTATGATTTTTTCATTTTTCTAATTTATAAATTTTTCTAATTTTTATAATTTTTTATATTTTATAATTTTTATATTTTATCGTATTTTGGATATTTATGTGAATTTTTGAACACTTAGGGCATATTGTGAACTTTAAAAGTACTTTGTTAACTAAAAAGGTATTTTTGTCTTTTTTTCATCTATAGTGGCATTTCATGGAGTTTTTTACGAAAAATAGTGGCATTTTGTGACTTTCTTTCTTTTTAGTGCATTTCATGAATAGCCAAAAATATGGTGGCATTTCATGAAATTTCCCAAATAATAAAATGTGTTTCACATAGCTTCAACAGAATAATAAAATGCTGTTTATTGTTTGCGGCAATCTTTGCAGTTTAAGGCCCCGTTCTCATTTCTCCTCTCTGATGGATTAACTATGTCAGTAGATTATTAATTGTGGGCCCCATTAGATCTAACGCAGGAGATGAATTCTACAATTTGATCAAACGCTGGTGAAGGTAGCATTTCTTCCTAAAAGTTTCATCTCGTGGGTCCTACTATCTTTCATCTACATCCAGAACGGACCCTAAGATTCCTGGAAATTATAGTTTATGTTTAGCAGTAGCTGCTAAGTGGTCAATGCTAAGTGGTCAGTTAAGAAGAAGCCACTTCAGAATCGCCATAGGAAGAAACAAATCAAGGTATGGGCGGAATTCAATTATGGCAAGTTATTGTGAAGTCATTTATAAATGCACAAACAAACCAGTAATACAAGTAAGAAAGAACAAAAAAGCATACCTGTAGAAGCTTTCAGTTGCTCGTAACACACATCAAAAGGTTTTTCTAGCTTCTCTTTCTTCAAGCAATTCCCCAATGCAAGAAATCATACCAACACCCTGACTCAAAGCATAGGCTGCCATTTTGCCAATAAACTGCATGAGAACAAATGGTTTAATACAAAAAAGGCTGAACATTTAGTGCAACATGACTTGTAGCATAATATAATATCAAAGAATGAGCTCGTTGTTTTCACCAATAACATGTTCTCACCAATAATATGTGAAACTACCTCTGTTTTGAATGCATATATTAGTACAAACATACACCACCGAGAATATGGATTTTTCAGGCGATCAAATTGCAATAGTGATCAAAACAGAGGGAAAAGATAGAACTAATTAGATGGATTAATTGATCATCTTGCTAGTGCAATCTTAGTTACATAATTTTTTTATTATTCTCCACCTCTCCACCTACACCTACACTCCCCTAATTCATCATTGTAGCTCCTGCACAACCGATAAACATGAAAAAAAGGAAATTTCCTGAAATGTCACTATATTTTTGGCTAATTCATGAATGTCCATTAAAAAAAATCACAAAATGTCACTATATTTTCGTAAAACTTCATGAAATGCCACTATAGATGAAAAAAAGACAAAAATACCTTTACTAGTTAAAAAAAGTACTTTTAAAGTTCACAATATGCCCCTAAGTTAAAATTTTACAAAAAACCCCAAAATACAGTAAACATATATAAAATTTAAAATTTATAAAATTATAAAAATTATAAAATTAGAAAAATTAGAAAAATGAAAAAATCATAATATATTAAAACAAATATATATTTCATTTTTTTAAAATTTATTCAGTACCATAAAAAGAATATTGTATTCTAATCAAATAATTTATACCAATTAAGTACCATAATTTGTACCAAATAAGTATCATAATTTTTACCATACATTTTTTATTATTTTTATTTTCTATCAATTTACATTATTTCTTCAAAGTAAGTAATTTATTTTTTTTTTTCGCTGATAAATTTTAAAAATTAAAATTTTAAATATAATAATTTTTTTTGAATAAATAATTTAAATTAATAGAAAATAATAATTAAAAATGGTAAAAATTATGGTACTTAATTGGTATATAGAGGTAGAAAAATTGGTATAAATTATTTGTTAGAACACATTATTCTTTTTATGATACTGAATAAATTTTACAAAATGAAAAATTTGTTTGTTATAATATTTTATGATATTTTCATTTTTTTTTCATTTTTATAATAATTTATAAATTTTTTTAAAATTTTTAAATTTTTATTGTATTTTGGGTATTTTTGTAAATTTTTTAACACTTAGGGGCATATTGTGAACTTTATAAGTACTTTGTTAACTAGTAGGGGTATTTTTGTCTTTTTTCCATCTATAATGACATTTCATGAAATTTTACGAAACAATATGTCTTGCCTACAACCAATTGTAGCCAGACATGGCTACATCCAGCAGGCGAGCGCACGCGACGTCTTATGTTTTTTTTAAAAAAATTTCAAAATCTTTAAATTATTGTAACTTTTAATATATAAGTCCAAAATGGAAAAAATTATATCATTGTTCTCTTAAATTCAAGCTCTTCAAAGTAAGATCAGTCATGGATACATTTTGACAACTTTAAAAAAATTTATTTTTACATGTATAGTGCACAGAACGTAAAAGAAAACTTGTACAGATGGTCATACAAACATTTACAAATGTTCACTAAAACATGTACATTCTCACGTAAAAACATGTACATCCTCGCATTAAAACATATAGATAGTCATATAAACCTGTACGAATAATTAAATATGCACATCCTTAAATTAAAACCTGTACATATAAGGAAGAACACTTGTACAGACGGTCATATAAACATATACAAATGTTCATTAAAACATATACATTCTCATAATTGAACATGTACATTCTCACATTTGAACATGCACATCGTCACATTAAAACATGTACATTCTCACATTAAAATATGTACATTCCACATTAAAGTATATAACGGTTTCCAAATAGATTACCCTAACCTCACACACCCCTAAAACCCACCTAGAAAAGCTAAAAAAACATCGAAGACATTTTTAGGGTTTGTAGTGGCAGACCCTAAACCCGCGACCACAACCCTAAAATCCTGTCGAGTTAGTTGCTAACAATGTAAAGTATAGAACGACTTCCAAATAGATTACCCTACCCCCCAAAACATCCCAAAACCACCCTAGGATAGCTAAAAACGTCGAAGGCATTTTTAGGGTTTGTAGTTGCGGGTTTAGGGTCTAACGACCCTAAACCCGCTACCACAAACCCTAAAAACCTGTTGAGTTAGTTGCTACAATATAAAGTATGAAACAAATTCCAAATAGATTACCCTACCCCAAAACACCCCAAAACCCACTCTAGGATAGCTAAAAAACGTCGAAGGCATTTTAAGGGTTTGTAGTGGCGGGTTTAGGGTACCATAAACCCTAAAAACCTGTCGAGTTATTGCGATGATGTACACGTTTTTACGTGTGGATGTACATGTTTTAATGAACATTTGTACAGATTTGTATGACCATATGTACAATTTTTTTATGTTTTGTGCATTATACATGTAAAAATATTTTTTAAAAAGTTGTCAAAACATATCCATGACTGGTCTTGTTTTGAAGAGCTTGAATTTATATGAACAATGATATTTTTTTTTCATTTTGGACCTATATATTAAAAATTACAATAATTTAAAGATTTTGATATTTAAAAAAATTAAAAAAACACAAAAGAGCGTTGGGTTCTTAAAAAAGAAAGAAAAAAGAACGGAGAAGGCTGGATGACTACATCAACGTGTAGCCAAGAATTCACGTTTAAAAAATATAGTAACATTTTATCACTTTCATGAAATACAATGGCATTTCATGAAATACAATGGCATTTCATGAAATTTCCCTTATTATTTTGGTAGCGTTCGATTGGAGCGAATCACTTATTTCTGGCGAATCGCCCACCTTCTCCAGAAGAAGAAGTTCGATGATATGGCCCAGATTAATGTGGATTGTACTCCTTTTTGGGCCTTTACCCAAACGCAGGGTTTACCTACGTTCACGTTTTTTCCGCCCGTCTGCTCCCCTAACTTATCACTGTGTATGTCCAATATACCCCCGCGTTTGATTTTGGAAAGGGCAAAACCCAATCCGTACATCATCGTACGAAAGATACGCATTAACTCCACCGTCACCTCCCATTTCTCTCTAATTACTCCGTTTGGTGGAGAAGCCGCGGTAATTGAGGGCAGATTTCAGTCCCGTCGTCGCCATTACTGATCTTCAACAACCAAATCCCGTTGGTACCTCACATCTCTTTATATACTAGTGTTTGTTGTCACTCGAATGTGCGCAAAACGGTATGTAATTTCTGTCTTGTGTTTTCTTCCAATTGTTACTGCTGGTGTACTCTGATCTGAGTTGTTTCTGGTGTTATTGAATATCCAGGTCATCCGCTGATGGAGTAGTGGAAGCTATCGCATTAGGTTCGAACCCGTCCTCTTACTTAACAGAAAAAACAAAATTCATTGGGCTATTGTAATTTTTTTGGGTGGTGTTGTTGCAGACCGACGTAGATTATCGGCTTGTTAACAGGTAACATTTCTGTATTTCCATGCACTGGTGTTCTAGCTTCTATTTGTATATGCTCTGTCCGTTGTGTGTTCGAAGTAGTAGCTATTATCGTATAGCAATCTTTCTCAGCGATAGTTTTGGCATTATTGTGTGTTCTGCATGAATGACATGTTGGCCTAATTACCTATTTGTCGCCCCAGACGTACTTTATTTTTTGGTTTTTGATGAGTATTAGTTCTTATAAAGAATTAGAGTTTCTGCTAAACGTTGACTGTGTGATACCACTTAGCAATGGCCAAAGGAAATGATAGAGACAAGGGTAAAGGGAAGTTGACAGAAGAGAGTGGTGAGAAGAGTAGGAGGCCAAAACACGAGTGGAGTGTTGAGGATGTTGAACTCCTGATTCAGTTGCTGGTGGAGGAAGCACAGATTCAATTAGGTCGGGGAGGTTCTTTGATTGGTTTCAGCATAGGTGGGTGAGTGTTACTGAGAAGTTTAATGAGCGTAGAAAGGGGACAAATTATGTAGACAGACACCAGTGCAAAAACAAAGGGGACACCCTAAAAGGTGGTTGGAGGAAGTGGAAGGAGTTGACAAACAGACAGACTGGGTTAGGCTGGAATGAAGAAGGAAACTGCTGTACTTATCCAGAAGAGTGGGTAGCAAGGAAAGCGCTGGTAATGTGTGTAGACACCAAAAATTCTCACACCATAAAAGCAAATTCCAGAATAAGAAACACAATAAGGGGGTCGTCGCCTTTCTTTGTCAAAACGTATTGACGTGCGTGCCAAAACAAAACCATCATTTTATAGTCTTTTTCAAAGCATTTCATAAAAACACGATTTTGTGAAAATGAATTTCCAACAATCATACGGTTTTAAACCCGACCCTTTTGTTTTATTCACTTATTTTCTTATTGCTCATTTGTTTACTTTTTGAGTTATCTTTTATTTTTCATTTTGTTACTCATTTATTTTATCCTATCTTCTAGGATTTACTCTTATTTTAATTATTCTATAGGATCATTTCTATCATTTTATGTGTATTTTCATTATTATTATTCATGTTATTATATTTTGTTTGTTTTCTCATCGCTAATTCGATTATCTTCCTCTCATTTCGTTTTATTTTGTTACTTGTTTATTTCATTACTCATATATATCTAATACAATTTCCATTTTTAGGGCGTTCAACTGTATTTTATTTCTATCATACTAGTATACCATTTCATTATTTCATGTATTTGTTTCGTTTATTTTATTACGTGTCGTATTGTATTGTTTGCATTCCATAATTTTATAATTCTTAGGAAGAAAGCAATTCACTTTGTTAGATTAAACTCTTTTGTTTTAATGTATATCTTCATCTAGAACACTAGTGTTTTTAAAAGGATTATTCAGTTCAAAGTGGAACTGTAGTATTATTTCCCTCATGTATATACAAAGTACTAAGTTAGTGCAACTGGTAAGTATAAGTGTAATAAATACCATTGGTCTTGTTTTCGAATCTTAGTGCCAACATTAGAGTAATTTTTACTCTTGTTTTAATAATATCTTTCCAGTCAAACTGAACCCATTATTCAGGCCCAACAAATGACACCCACACTTACACCAATCGAGGCCCAAGGATTCTGTAGCCCATTCAGTTTTTACCCCTGAAAACCCTATTCTTTTCCCTATTTGAAGCCAGACAATCCACTCACCGAGGCAGGCGAACACTCTCGACAAACTCGACATCTTCCCAGTTTTCTTCACACTTTTGCATGCCAGTAACTCATCTTCTTCGTTCCCACGTCTAGGCCTTCCAGAAATCCCTTCCTCCACCACAAACCCACCGACGATCTTCTCCCACCTGAATCATCACCGCCATCGCTCCCACGCCAGAAATCCCTCTCTATCGCAAGCCTGGTTTTCCTCGTAAGCCATCAGCTTCTCCCCCCGTCGAAATTTTTCGAAGTCTCATCTTCACTTTCCCTTCTTTGTCTTTTTTTCTTTTCGGTTATTTTGCATACTTCTTCGCCGGAGGAAGCCGACGATGGCGGACGGTTTCATAAAATGACTTCATCGAGATTGCTCAATGCTAGTGTCGTTGTTGGCGCACCCATTTACTTTGTTCACTTGTCATTTCGTTACTTATTACAGATTCTTGTTCAACATGCTTTGGGTTTCTTTCCTTTTCCTTTCCACGCTCAAATTTTGTGACGACATGCATCCCCTCCCCGATCAGTTTCCTCGCTTCTTTCCTTCTATCGTACTCTGTTATTTGATCGACCGGTCGAACACCGGCCCCATCGTGGGGTCATGGGGTTCGATAGGGTTGCGTAAGACTTGTACCATCACACTCCTTACTGTTAGCTCGCTAATTGTCATGCTTTATAATCTGTAAATTACGGTAGACTGGTCTATCTCCAGTCAAATTTTTGTTTCTGCCGTTCGATTACTTTGCTAACCGCTCCCATGGTTACGTTCTGCTTATGTTATTGATTTTCTCTTTCTGATGAAGGTTCACACCCTCCTCCCTTTGCTTAATCTGCTAGCGAGCAGCGTAGGGAAATGCGTTATTATTTTGTTCATCTCACATCATACTAGGTTGCTATAAGCATTTTATTCAGCTTTACGACTCTTCTTAGCATTTACTTGTCGCCTCTCTGATTTCTAGGACTAACATTCTGCTTGTTGTTAGGGAAAAAAGGACTTTCCTCCTGTTGCATTTTCTTTCTGCTTATTAACTGGGACAACCGTGTGTACTCAGGATATGTCTAGATACCAGCGAACTCCCATGTCATCTGATGTATACTGATAGTAACGCTTCTACTGATTCCCCACTGAGTATATAAATCCTTCTCGTTGTTTTTTTTTTCGTTTGGGATGTACTCTGAGATTGACTGAAGTTACTCAGGTTTGGATGAGGAGCGATCTGCTGTTCTGAATTTTACTCAGGATCAAGTTTCAGTCATATGTGCTATTCATTTCGTATATATGATTTGTTTTCTGATTCGAATGATGAGCGGGCTGGTCCATCTCCGGTCACGTTTTGGTCTGCTTTCATGATGTTTTGGTTCGACAGTGGGCACGGTAAAGGCGTTCGTAGCGGGTTTGATTTCGTTTCTTCTGATTTATCTGTCGGACTGATGTCTTGTTTAGTCTCTGGTGTGTCCCGGTATACTTGCAGGAGATTATCTATGCTTCTCCTTGATACCAATTCCCGATCACTATTGCTACTATTCAAACCCCGGTGAACTTTACTGCCCAGTTTTGTAGACCTGGTTTTCGTCTCGTCTCCCCTTGTTTGGTATTACCATCTGAACCCTAAACCTCTATGGCTACTCCTTTCGACTGGATTATGTGTTTGACTACCGCTCTATGCTAATAAGTACATAGTTATCAATGATACTTTGTGATTGCGGGTATACTGTCTTCTGGCCCAAAAAAAAAATGAAAAGAGGAAGTGCCTGATATGTTCTGTGAAAATGGTTTAAGATGCGGTGTATAACTCCTATCTTTGTATTTGGCTAGCGTTTGGCAATACTGTTAATAAGAGGATGGTTTAATCTAACCTTGGCGTGCTTCATGATTTGAGTGTAAAAATGATTAATACGAGCGGGGCAAAATTTCTGTAATGTATTTAAGTACTGCTTACCTTCCTTGTCGGTTTCAATTTGTAATTCACCTTTGTTAATTGCTTTTGATTTATCTTTGTGTTTCTGCAACTTACACTTTCAGCCTTATTGTATGGTGGGTCCGTCTTTGTTGTATGTTTTTATTTATTAAGCTCTAGTTAATATCCTTTTAGGCCCAAGCCTTAGGATAGAGGGTGAACCCTAAGATTTAGGTGAGCCATGGTCCCACCTAATAAATTGGATGATCCCTAAACCCAAACCACATCTTATAATAACATGTATTAATAAAGCACTTTCTCAAAATTCATCTCAATTTGATTCATCATTTCTTCCCAAATTTTCCAAAGCCCATCAAAGCTCAAAACAACTCGAACAAAAAATCAAGCTCGGCCCAAAACCCAATCTCGGCCCAAGTCCAATCTCGGCCCAAAACTAACTCGGCACAAAATCAATCTCGCCCAAGTCCAATCTCGGCCCAAAACCAACAAGTCCAGTCGGCCCAAAACCAACAAGCCCACAATCGACCCAAGTCCACAAAAGTCAAACCGGTTTGACCTTGACCCGAACCTTTGACCAACTCCAAGTCCAAGTTTGACCTTGACCCCACTTTGACCAATCTGAACTTTGACCTCGACCCAACTTTGATTCGATCCCACTTTGACTCGGTCTAACTTTGACCCGACTCGTTTTCCAACCCCAACCCAAATTCAATTCATACCCAATTCATTCAGCTCAATTCAACTCAAACCCAAATACATTTCATTCAATCCACACTCAACTTGTAAATTCCTTTCAAAATTCAAAATCCAAAAAGAATTTCAAACCATCATTTTATTCAAAAAGAAACCATTTTGTGGAATTTTAAAGGAAAAACTCTTCTCACATCACAGAAAACTCTTCTCAACACGCAGAAAGTTCTTCTCACATTACAGAAAGTTTTCTCCTAAAATTTCACAAAATCAGTGTTTCCTTATCTAGAATTCCGAACAACTTCAAAAGTTTTCAAACTTAGTTTTCAAATCAAATAAATCGTTTTCGGGGAACATGAAATGTCCAACACTTTCAAAACACTTTCATCCTAGTTAGACATCACTTGTCTCCCTTTCCGAATAAAAATCTGAGGCGGGGCACTGGGGTCGTAACCTCCCTTGTCGCAGTCTGGATCTCTTTAGGCGGGGCATTAGGGTGACAAACCTCCCCTAATTGCAGCCTTGATTTTTACAAGGCGGGGTGCTAGGGAAGTAACGACCTTCCTAGCTGCAGCCAGGATTTCAGAATCGTCTAACTCCCTTCCGCTCGATTTCAATGTTTTCGGTTTTCAACGTTTTAAAACCCGGGAGTTAGAGACGTTATTAGGGTTTGACTGAGGGCATCTCATTCATGGTGTTTCTCTCTAAATCCTAGTCTTCGACATAAATACATTGCCCCATCTTTCGAGCCTCGGCACTTACCATTAATTAAGTGTTGTGTTCGAGGGGGTACATAGGGTAATCCCTCGGGATTATCCGCCCTTTTACAACAAAAAATGATTATTCGGTTTCAAAAACTTTAAGAGAGAATTTTGACAATCATTCCTCCAAACAATTCAGTCCACCATCATCTCACTCTAAATTCAGAATGTCCAAAACATCAACCCTTTCAGAATCTCAAATCCGACAAACCCGGGATCTCTACTCAAACTTCAATTGCCCACACACTCAAATCATTATCCAAACTCAAATCATTCCAAACTTCTATAGTCTCATAGGCCCGAGTGCCCCACAGACTCGAACATCTCAATCTCTCCACCATTTTCAGATTCGAATGTCTCACAGACCCGAACATCTCACAGACCCAGCGTCTCACAGATTCGAGCGTCTCACAGACTTCGACGTCTCAAAGTTTCAAGCGTCTCATAGACCCAAGCGTCTCACAGACTACCCCCTCAACCCGAAACTTCAAGCATCTCCAAAAAAAATCGTGAACTACGTAAGGTCTGATCTCAACAGGGAGTTGAGTACGTAGGCAGCCCATCCAGGGTGCGACCCCATTCCAAACAAAAAATCCCTTTCCCCCTCTAAGGTGGCTCTCATATCTCCTCAAAACCTCAAACCTTCGTCGGCTCCCACAAGCTTCAAACCGTCAGACTCCAAGTCTTGTACATCACTCAATCCTCAGGCTTCTCTCAAATCTTGTTTCATTCTATACTCATTGAATTCACCAATTCCTCTCTCTTGGCGCTAGCTTGGCAGAAAAGCTCGCCTCATCCCACTCTCTTTCTCTTCCTGTCCTAATCCTATCCTTGGCTTTAAATGAATCTCTCTAAAAAGGTTTTGAAAGAAGACAATCCCGACAATTGGAGACCGAGGTTTCCTCGGGCACCAATCCGAAGTCGTGGTCGTTGCCACTTCTAAGGGGTGTAACCCAGTGCGAACCCACATAGAATCTCTGGCTTGACCAGATAATCCTATCCATAGGCAACAATCTCAGAGTCAATTAACGGTTTCTAGAACCTCCTCTTTCCTTCCTAGTTCCTTAGGTCAAACTAGGTGCGACTCTAGTCAATTTCCGCCCCTTAGGGCATAAGTCCGCGTGGAGCCCATCGAGAGCGGGTGTAGTGCACACTTGCACTCTCCCTTATCATGCTTTCTGGGAAAGACGGACGATTTAGTAGGTATTTGAGGGTTGCCAGAATAACGGGTTTCTCACCCTCCACAGAATGGCATTTCTAGGATCTAGACTTCTCAGTCATATATTTAAATAGACCCCCCTCATACCGAAAATCACCCTCCACAGAATGACGACTCTGCTGGGGAAAAACTTGAGTAAGTTTTTCCTCAAACTCAAGGAAGACTGACTCCATTCAAATTGTCGGGACTTCCTCCCCACTTCTTTCTTTTCAAGCAAACCTTCAAGAGATTCATTTCAAAGCCTTTAGGATTATTCTATTCCACACTTAGAGTGTGGTATCTGATGAGGACAGATAGACATATTAGATCCTCAACAAACGTTACAACATTGGGTTAATAATTAGCTCACGATTAGAAAGAGACACTTAGGGCTAAATGAAGCTAACTTCCCTTTTAGGTAATAAAAAACAAATTGGAATCACTAATCTCAAGATAAAACCTTTAGCAAATAGGTCGGTGCTAACTTCATTTGTTTCATTTACTATCATATTTATGTTACAATTGTGGGGTGCATGGGGTGGGTAGCTTAGGACATGCATTCCTCTGTTCACCCGATTTACCCACGATGTCACGGGATCCCCAACCGGTCCACGGTTGATTCCCCATGAGCTAGGGTCACTTTATGAGTGAACAAACCCACGGGGCGTATGGTTTTCTGACCGACGCCTTGAGCTCATGATCCAAAATTATCCTCCATTATCCGAGTCAAAGCCAGCATATAGTGAACTGAACTGAGCCTTTGGTGTTGCAATACGGGTGTGTTTCGTCTAAGTCGTGGTTGATACTTTTCTTATGGGTAGTCACCACCCTGAATGTTGCCTGTCTGACCCCCTCTTTGCCTTACCTTGAAGATTGCATGGGCTCAGTTCTCCATTTTTCCTCTGCACCACGGGTGTTCTCTAAAGCCCAATGTCACGCTACTACACGTCCATAGAGGATCCCCGTATTTACCGGATACCCATACATGGCACAACGTTGTCAGTGAATAATTTGGACTTTAGACCCTGACCGTGCAGATGACGAGAGACCCGTTCCTGCAGTACTTCCCCAAGTTTCCCAAAAGTGATATGTTGTGATAATCCCGGCCGTGGCTCGTGTGACTGTATCACTTCGGGTATCCTGACCTTTCAAACTTAAGCACTCCGGTCTTTCTCGAGACGTGCCCTACAAGGCGTAACAGAGATAAATCCCGAGAGATGAACAGTGAGGGACGACGGTTCCCCCGGTGATATGGAAGCATTGATTGACCTGGAAGGTGATTATCCCAATCATTCACACTCACTCCACATAAAATCAGCCCGATTTTCATTTGCGCTTACATCTATGTGTGGTCACGTTTTGAAAATTAGCAGAAATCAAAAAAGAATCATGTCGAACACTCTAATGAAATATCTTCAAAGTTGTCCATCGCGAATGACTTCAAAATAATGATTTCAAAATTGCTATTTCCAAAGCAGTTTTCAAAGCCGATTCAACCAAAGTCTTCCAGAAAACAAACTTTGTCAGACGGTTTGCAAAGATCATTTTTTCAAAAATCTTCTGTTTACAAATGATTTTCAAACCCTACTTCTCACAAATGTTATTTCAAAAAGATTTCAAAAACCTACTTTTCACAAACGAATTTTGAAACTACATTTTCACGGATGTATTTCAAATAGTTTTCAAAAATAGTTTCAAACTCATTTCCACAAATGTATTTCAAAATAAATGATTTAGTCCCCATGTTGTGACCTGCTATTTTGAAGTTCAACCCACCTTCAAGAGCAGCGGTCATTACCGTGGAGCGTACTAGTCATTTCGTGTTTTCACAAAAGTGGTGGATTTTCACAAAGATTTTTATGCTCGATCATTCCCCTTTCCTTTCTCAAAAAACGCCCCACATTTTCCGCGTCGGAGCAGATGGAGCGCATGAAGATCGACAACAACAGTTCGAACCGAAAATCAGAGGAGCACCAACTCGAGTCGAGCAACATGAAGACCACCAGCAACGACCATTCGAGTCTGAAGCTGCTGAGGGTCAAAAGATCACCAACCAGTTTCTCTTGATACATAGTCACCTTGCTGCCCGAACTCGAAGATGAGCGAACGACCAATCAAGAGCCCGCACACCGAACAAGCAGTCAGTCAGAAGCTCGAAGATCAAGTAAAAGAGTTCAGAAGAAGTTTATCTCTAATTCCCCCTTTAATGACTTTTTAGAATTGATGTATAGGTTTTTCCCTATGATTCTTTTCTCTCTGTCTATTTCTAAATAAACTGCATGTATAGGATGTACATTCCCTTTGATTTATTTAGATCAATGTGTACAGGGTTCCTCACTCCCTATTTTATTTGCGAATGACCGAGCGTCAAAATTCCTATTGAGAAAATCCACCACTTCGAAAAACACGTATTTTCAAAAGTTTTTCTAAAACTTGATTTCTTGTAGCACATAAGATTATGTTCTTCTCCCATCTTTGGTCATTTCGTATTCATTAATCATGCATGAATCACACCCATCTCAGAAAAATTGCATAATCACATGTTGCATTCCCAACACATCACACACAAGCCATTCATCCCATTTTCTTTAAAGCATGCCAACTTCACATTTGTCATATTCTTTTTTCTGTTATAATGATTGTGTTTGCAGGTGTTAACCGCGTTTGCCCACGAGTGAAAGTGTGACCCTCGAAACGATAGCAAGAAATACCAGGGATTCAAGCATCTTCCCATTCGACATACCATGTACATAGAGACCAACAAAAAAAAAAGGCAGCACACACAAAAAAATCCCAAATTTTGTCTATTCACCCGATCTCAGGCTTCTCTCAAATCTTGTTTCCATACTCATTTGAATTCTTCAATTCCTCTTCTTGGCGCTAGCTTGGCAGAAAAGCTCGCCTCATCCACTCTCTTTCTCTTTTCTCTTTCCTCTCTCTAATCATATCCTTGGCTTTTAAATGAATCTCTCTAAAGGGTTTTGAAAGAAGGTAATCCGACAATCGGAGACCGAGGTTTCCTCGGGCACCAATCCGAAGTCGTGGTCGTTGCCACTTCTAAGGGGTGTAAACCAGTGCAAACCCACATAGAATCTCTGCAAATGACCAAATAAATCCTATCCATAGGCAACAATTTCGGAGTCAATTAACGGTTCTTAGAACCCTTCTTCTCCCTTCCTAGTTCCATAGGTCAAACTAGGTGGCGACTCTAGTCAATTTCCGCCCTTAGGGCATAAGTCCGCGTGGAGCCCATCGAGAGCGGGTGTAGTGCACACTTGCACTCCCCTTTATGCTTCTGGGAAAGACGGACGATTTAGTAGGTATTTGAGGGATGCCAGAATAACGGGTTTTCACCCTCCACAGAATGACATTTTCTAGGATCTCGACTTTTCAGTCAGACCATATGGCATAAACCCCCCTCATACCGAAAAATCACCCTCCACAGAATGGCGACTCTGCTGGAGGGTGATTTTTCGGTATGAGGGGGGTCTATTTAAATATAGTCTGACTGAGAAGCCTAAATCCTAGAAAATGCCATTCTGTGGAGGGTGAGAACCCGTTATTCATGGCAACCCTCAAATACCTACTTCATCGTCCGTCTTTCCCAGAAAGCATAAGGGAGAGTGTAAGTGTGCACTACACCCGCTCTCAATGGGCTCCACGCGGACTTATGCCCTAGAGGCGGAAATTGACTAGAGTCGCCACCTAGTTTGACCTAAGGAACTAGGAAGGAAAGATGAGGGTTCTAAGAACCGTTAATTGACTCTGAGATTGTTGCCTATGGATAGGACTTATCTGATCAAGCCAGAGATTCTATTGTGGGTTCGCACTGGGTTACACCCCTTAGAAGTGGCAACGACCACGACTTCGGATTGGTGCCCGAGGAAACCTCGGTCTCCAATTGTCGGGATTGTCTTCTTTCAAAACCTTTTTAGAGAGATTCATTTAAAGCCAAAGGGTAGGATTAGGACAGGAAGAGAGAAAGGGAGTGGATGAGGCAAGCTTTTCTGCCAAGCTAACGCCAAGAGGAAGAATTGGTGAATTCAGATGAGTATAGAATGAAGATTTGAGAAAAAGCTTGAGGTTGAGTGAATGTACAAGACTTGGAGTATGACGGTTTGAATTTTGTGGGAGCCAAGAAGGTTTGAGTGTTTTGAGAGATATGAGAGCCACCTTAGAGGGGGAAAAGGGTTTTTTTGTTTGGAATGGGGTCGCGCCCTGGATGGGCTGCCTACGTACTCAACTCCCTGTTGAGATCAGACCTTACGTAGTTCAGTATTTTTGGAGATGTTTGAAGTTTCGGGTTTGAGGGGGTAGTCTGTGAGACGCTCGGGTCTATGAGACAATACGGGTTGTTTGGAGGTGAAATGGCTGAGTGAAAAATGGCATTTTGATTGATGTGGGGTCGCACCCTGCGTGGGTTGCCTACGTACTCAACTCCCTGTTGATCAGACCTTACGTAGTTCAGAGTTTAGGATTTTGGAATTTTGATGTTTGATGTGTGGGATGTTATAGTCTGTGAGACGCTCGGGTCTATGAGACGTTTGAAATCTTAAGATGTCGAAATCTATGAGACGCTCAGATCTGTGAGACACTCAGGTCTGTGAGATGCTCTGGTCTGTGAGATATTCGAATCATTAGAACAACAAAGTCTGTGAGACGCTCGGGTCTGTGAGACATTTGAATGTGGGCGAAAATGGAATTGAATTGAAATTGAAGTTGAATTAGGGTTGAATGAATATTGATTTGAATTGGAATTGGAATTGAATTCGGATTTGAATTTGGAATTGAAATGAATTTGAATTTGAATTAAGTTTTGAATTGAATTAAGTTAGAATGAATTGGATTGTAATGAATTTTGAATTGAATGAAGTTTTGTATTGAAATTAAATCAATTTGGATCGGAATTGAGAATAATTAGGATGAAATTGAAGTTGTAGGCCAAATTTTGAGCTGATGGGCCTGGTTTGGGATAGGCTTTGAAATGGGCCTCAAATTGGGCTTTAGAATGGGCCTCAAATTGGACTTTAGAATGGGCCTCAAATTGGGCTTTAGAATGGGCCTCAAATTGGGCTTTAGAATGGCCTCAAATTGGACTTTGAAAAGTGGGCCGGTTTGGACATTGGAGTTGGGCCGGGTAAGGCCTTAGAAAGTGGGCTGAAAATTATTTTTGTTTGCGGTTGGACTGAATTGGCCTTTTATGACTGATTTGGGCCTTGGGCCTTTTTATTTTGGATGTTGGGCTTCATTTGATTTTTAGGCCTGAAATTGATCTTGGTGTTGGTTTTGAAATGGGCTTTGGAATTGGATCGAATTTAGGTCCTGTTTTGGATCTTTGAAATTGGGCCAGATGGGTCTTATTGATTTTGGTACCGGATTGGTCTTTTTTATTTGAGCCAAATTGGGCTTTTCAAATTTGGGCCAAGTTGGGCTCTCTTTTTTTTCTTTTTTTATTTGGGGTAATTTTTTTTAATGAAATTAAGGATGGTTTGGGATTGGCTTTAAAAGTTTGGAAGGTATTGTTCCCCACAAAGCAGATCAGAAATAAGCTAGCTGTGGGGTACCTTCAAAGGCTTTAGGAGATATCTTCAAAGTTTTGGAAAGTATTGTTCCCCACAAAGCAAATCAGAAATGAGCTAGCTGTGGGGTACCTTCCAAGGCTTTGAACACAATAAATAGGTAACCTAGAGGGCTATCTAGGGCTTAATTAAATACAAGAGTTGAAAAGAAAAGCCATAAAAGAGAGATAAAGCCTTATATACATGATGAGAGAGTGAATCAATAATCGGGGAAAAACAACAAATCAAGCTGATGAGCAAGATAAACAAATGTCATTGTCAGAGATTAATCGCAAAGCAAGCAGGTTACTCAAACAACGTTTGCCGAAGGCCAAAGAGGCTGCGAAAGAAAGAAGATCAAAACTCAAAACCAAACCGGTGCTAGGCACTAACTATCCAAACAGAAGTGCTAATTCATTTCTTTTAACAAGTCCTAATCTACTCCTTTCTTATCAGTGACAAGGTCAAGGTTTTCAACTAGAGTGCAAGAGATGAATCTACAACCTTTACACTTTAATTCATTACCAGGTTAGGAAGACGGGACTTAAATCTCTAATCTAACTAGGATCTACAAATGACAGCAAATTAACTATCTCATTTTACTTCTTTTCTCTTTTTTTTTTTAGTATTTCTGTCGCTTTTAAGCCAATGCCCTTACTAGCCTAAACGCTGAAGCAACGGGATCCCAAATCATGTTTTAGATAACAAACAGAAGCAAACTCTTGTGTTCGTTTAACAAGTCCTAAGCAAAAAATTTAATAGCCAACAAACTATACATGGTAAGATCCTAAGCTTACAGCATCCAACAACATGCTACATATGTAGAAAGAGAAGAAAGCAAGAAAAAAGGAAACAAAACAACAGAACAGCAAACTGCTGCGCATGTATATACAAAAATCGGAGAGGACAGAACATCAGTACAATGTACATCACCCAAATCAGACCATTGACATTATATCAGAAGCATGTTACATCTAGAGTCAAGCAAACATCTCAGTTAAGGACAAATACCGGTTTTTTGCAGGCAAAGAGCTCCTGCAAATGAAGCGAGAAGAGAACACGAGATAGCAAAGTGTTAGCCACACATCAATTGTATGAACACACAAAAAAACGAGGTATATGAACAAATGGAAAGATGATACAGAGATGATAAACCACTGTTGCAGCTTGATTCTGGTCGGAATCTTATGGATCCATCATTTGTTGTTTTGGCACAATATAGTCGTAATGATCTCAACACACACAGAAGAAGGTAAGTAAGCTGAAGCATATAAACTGCCCATAGAGTCAGTCATGATGAGCTCAATATACACAGATGTTGGAATAAGATTAAGCAACAGACAAATGAACTACTCAATCACACACAGCTTGGTAGTGGCGTGAACAAACTGTTCTCGGTTACACACTCAAAATAGGTAGGATATTTCAAGCAGGACAAGAAACAGAGTATACCCGATAGAGGGAACCACATGACGTTGAGTTCAACAGTCCCAAACGCCAACATAATATAGAACGAGCATAAACATATAATCGTATAATCGAAAAAAAAGGAAGGAAAGACTTGTCATACAGACAGTTACATCCGAAATCTTTTTTTTTTTTACTCCTCGAACCACCAAAACCCATAATGATCTGGGTATTCGTCTGCGCACATAGCAGAAATCCAACAACCCGTTGAAAGCCGAGAAAGGCATGAAACACACAGAAAAAGCAGTAGGAATCGAAGTATACATTAGTATTGAACCAATATCAATGGAAAACTGGTTGTTTAGATATCCATTCCTATCTCCATTTCGTATAATATTCAGGTAATGAAACCGAATAAGAGAATGCTTTCATTTTCATTTTTTGAGACCAGAGACATACGAGATGGGAGCTCGATTCCCTGGTTCGCGAGCTTGGATGTAACTGAGAAAGATAATAGGGGGAAGATGTTTTTAAGAAATACAATCGACACTGCCTCATATACAGCTCTGATGAAACCGAGAAGGAAATCTAAACCAGAATACAGATTTTGCACATCTCAAGGCAAACAGAAACCAACACGGCCTTTATATCCTCCAACAATTGATATGAATAGTGAGAATCTTAAGATATCTGAACATATGTAAAGTGCAGGAAAAGAAAGAAGAGGAACTAACTCATCTCTCGGAGTCAAAGCTCCGATAGAGCTGCGTTCTTAATACCATCACCGATTCGGTTCATTTGGTGGGAGAAATCAGAACAGACAAACAAAATCAAGAGTGTGAGTACAAAACCGACATCTACCCATGTAGCGAAGGTGTGAAGATGGAGGGGATGCGGTACTACATTGTTACAACTACCGAATAATGAGAACGAAACCAGTAACGAAGTGGAAATTCCCGGTGAATGAAGGTTGAGGTGGCGGTCTTTGGGGGGTGGACGTGCTCCGGTGTCAATAGTGGTGGTGGTTGTTAGTGGTAAACCAGAGCCGGAGGGGAAAAGAAGACGAAAGAGATTCCTGGTTTTTTTAGCTTCTTCGTTTCGAAATGGAAGAACGAAGAACGACAAGTAGGAAGAATGTAAATCGGGATTTGTGTCTGCTGAATGGAGAAAAACGTGGGTGACTGTAGGGTTTTAAGATTGTTTTATAATAGGGGTATACAGATGTCAAAGTTAGGGTTTCATTTGGGCTGGATTTTAATTTCAGGCCTCATGGGTATCTGGACCGACCAAAGCAAAGAAAGGAGCCAAACAAAATAAAATAAAAACGGGGATAGACGCCTGTACCGAGTTTTGAACTCGGTTTCTCGCCCTCCTCGCCGGTGTCCTCATCCACTTGCGCCACAACAACATTCAGTAAGCCTTTGGGTTTATTAACTAAAGGTATCGGAGCTGAGAGGGAAATAAAAGGCAGTAATGCCTAGGTTCGGATTCGAACATGAGACCTGTGGGTTCCCCACCGGACGGATTAACCAGTTAAGCTAAGTCAGAAATCAGTATATCCACGGGAGAAATATTACAAAAATTCAACCGGATAACTCTTCTAAAACGCGACGAATCCAGAAGGAAGTATATACAATAAAATGAGATAATCAATCTAATGACAAAAAGTATGAAATACAATTAAAATAAGATTCAAAAATGTAATGAGATATAAAATAAAAGAATAGCACATGTACATGAAATAATGAAAATTAATGCTCGTAATGAAGAAAAACACTTAAAATAAATGGAAAATAATAGTAGTAAAAAGGACACATGAAATAATAAAATAACGACGATAAAGCGGGGAAAATCAAAAGGAAATGATAAATAACAAAAAAGTAGAAATCGATCGAGTACATAAAATAATATAAGGTAATAACAAAACTGCAAAAATTTTAAAACGAGAGCAACAAAATAAGTATATGAAATGAAGTCAGTCAAAAACAGATTACGACAAAAAGCTCGTGCTCCTTTTCCATAGGAATGTGGGTTTAAATGTCGGTAAAAAGAAATTCCTTTGGTCGAAAACGGGGACGACCGCCTTGTTTCTAGAAGCACGTTTATTTTGTATTTTTGTTTCAAAAAAAAAAAAATTAACAAATGGTGAGATTTTGTGGGTGAGAATTTTTGGTGTCTACAAATGGCTCCCCTTGATTCAATTCTGCAATAGAAGGCTTGCAGAATTGGATCAAGGTTGACGGGGCGCCAAAAATTCTCGCTATGGTTTTATGCATGCAACGAGATGCAGTTGCCAATGGAGCACTGTATGAATGCAACGGGAAAAATTACACGATAGTGGGATGCACGAGGACTTATGACGAGCCTCAACTAGACCTCTTGACATCTAGCTATAGGACTTATGACGAGCCTATAATGCAATTGAAAGTACGAGGACTTATGATGAGCCTCAACTAGACCTCTTGACATCTAGCTATAGGACTTGTGACGAGCCTATAATACTTTTCATTGTGTACCGTACTAGTAGCGTAATAGCTGCCTAGCAGGTGGGTGTGAAACGATCTTGCACTAGTTGTGTAATAGCTGCCTAGAAGGAAAACCGACGGGACCGCACTAGTAGCGTAATAGCTGCCTAGTGGGTTATGAAATGAACGATCTCGCACTAGTAGCGTAATAGCTGCCTAGTGGAGGAAAAACAGACGGGACCGCACTAGTAGCGTAATAGCTGCCTAGTGGGTTATGAAATGAACGATCTCGCACTAGTAGCGTAATAGCTGCCTAGTGGAGGAAAAACGGGACCCGCACTAGTAGCGTAATAGCTGCCTAGCGGGTTATGAAATGAACGATCTCGCACTAGTAGCGTAATAGCTGCCTAGTGGAGGAAAAACGACGGGACCACACTAGTAGCGTAATACTACATAGCGGGTGTAAAATGAAAGGCGACCGTACTAGTAGCGCAATAGCTGTCTAGCAGGTGTAAATGAAAGGCGACCGTACTAGTAGCGCAATAGCTGTCTAGCAGGTGTAAAACAAAAAATTCGACCGCACTAGTAGCGTAATAGCTGCCTAGCGGGTGTGAAGATGTGTCAGATAGTGAGCAAATTTTGTGGGTATATACAGATGATATGTGATGTGAGGTGATTAACCAATGTATTAATTGAATTAAACTCCCTGTTTGTGGAGATAGGTTTTTGTGTGAGCAGATGGCTTTATAGTTACATCAAAACTTCGGGATGGCTCCAGCATGCGTTGACGGCTCCGTATGCGTTGATGGCTCCGATATGCGTTGATGGCTCCGGTGTGACCAATGGTCTCGGGGTGGTTGGTGGGTTTGAAACGGTTGGTGGATTTGGTTGTTTTTGAAGTAGTTTGATGGCTCCGGTGATGGATTTATTGTGGTTTGATGAGGTTTTGATGTGGACTTTACTGTGGGTGAATGGTTTTTCACGTGTGAATGGTGAAACACAATTGCATGACTTTATTGGTAGTTCCCATCATCGTTCCAGGATTTCCATGGATGGCTCCGGATGACCTTGTGCTGAATGAGCATGACGATGCTTTGGTTGGTTCACTTTAATGACACCGAGGGGAAAAGGGAAGTTTTCACCTTTGATGTGGTCGCACCCTGGGCGGGCTGCCTACGTACTCAATTCCATATTGAGATCAGACCATATGTAGTTCGATCCTTTGTGAGCAGGGTCTTGGTGATGCGAAATGGCTCCGACAGGGATTTGAAGTGGCTTCTGTATTGTTCTCGAACTGTTGGGATGGATCCCGTGTAGCTCTAGAGATGGTCTCAATGTTTTGAGGATGGCTCCCGCATGGCTCCAGATTGGCTTTGGGAGTGGTGTGTCGATGAGCCTCGAGTGTGACACTGGATGACTCCAGGGATTGTCTTCATATGGCTTTGGATGGCTCCAAAATGGTTCAATGTAGCTCGGGGATAGCCCAGTATTGCTTCGAAAAGGCTAGATGTAGTCTGATGATGGTCTGGGATGGATCCAGGATGGATCGATGAAACTCAAGGATGGCCCAAGATGGCTCCAAGATGGTTTGATATAGCTTGATGATGGCCCGGGATGGATCTAGTTGACATCTTTTGATCAAAAGTTATGCTTCAACAACTGCAACTGAAGTCAACTGTCAGCGAGTCTAGGTAGAATTCTTACCAGTCGGATGTTGAAAATGAATGATTATGGTGCATGCAAATATTGATTTCTAGACACGATGCAAGATGCATATGCAGTTTTTGAAAGAATGTACAGTCCTATCTCTATTAATATGAGGTTTACGAATATAAGACATCTTCCGTTTGATCTTGAGTGATTGTTAAGCTGGAATGCGTGAATCACTTTCCTCTCACGGAGGGATACAGGTCAATCTTTCATGAGTATGGCAGTGTGTGCAAATGTCGTGATGACACTCTTGATGCTCAGAGCAGCATTTTCCTTAGAATTCCTTTTCGAGGTTATGGACTTTCCGTTCCTTACAAATTCCTCACCTACAATGGGGTAGGCTGATTATGATTTGGTGGTTTAGTCGAAGAGTCACTCGCACTCTAAAGACCTTGTGAGATTAGGTCACACTCATTCGCTAACGGTCCCTTTGGTATGACGGGACATGTTGATAACAAGTACAAACTTATGATTCATGTTTCAGATCTGATACTTTCGGTTAACGCTCATCAACTAACGAGTCAGAGGTCTTTTATTGGGTTATAACGGGGCTGAGGGGTATGATGTATGTCACATGGGACTGGAGGATTTATTTGGGAATTGTGGAGCTTTTGTGCAATAGAGGATATGTTTCGCCTTCACCATGGGTGGAATGATTAGACAAACGATCTTTGAGAATCTTTTGTTGGTTTCGATGGGACATCATTGGTCCTTTTGCTTATTCCCTTCTTCTTCTTTGGTGTACGATCTTTTCGTTCTTCTTCTTCTTTTTCGGTGTATGATTTTCTCATTCTTCTCCTTCCTTTTCGGTGTATGATTTTTGCTTCCTTACTTCCTGCTTTTGGAATCGCATTGGCTCATCGACTTTCTTAGACATTTTCTGCTAACTCTTTTGGCTTTCGATTTTGCTTTCAGCTTGGAGTTTCATTGACTCGCTGGTCATCTCAAACATTCTATTTGCTTCTTTTGTGAAAGATGGTGGGGAGAGACCATGGCTCCAGCTCCTTTGAGATCCTCTATTGCAAGGGCAAGTAAGTATATGTACGTGGGTTGGCATGTTGTGGAGTTCACAGAAAAAGGTTTATCATAAAAGGCTTAGTGAGGCTCACTAAGGGATTATGTACAGGGCAATCAAAGATTTTTGGTTTTGTGGAGATTTTTATTCCTAAGTGCCTCGTCATTCTCATTAGTCAATGATTGTTTTCTTACTATTCTCAGATCTTTACATGAATCACAGTTCGTATCCTGTTTATCGACACAGATCTCATGTATTGTGCCTCTCCATGTGCTGAAGGAATGCACAAGTCGCTCATGGTTTTACCTCAATTGGAACTCTCTACCTTCCCTCATCACTCAATGGATTGTCCAAAACACTCATTTGAAATTCAAAGGAAATACCGCTCTTTGCACACTACTCACTTGGTTTGTGGTGCTGATTTTGATTGGACCCTTGAGTTCATTGACGGGTCGAGAGTTTAGTGATTCAAGCACTATGTTCAAACAATCAATCAAGCTTTTCACCACCGAAGACATCGTTTCGATATGGGAGTATGCAAATGCAATTATCTACAATGCAATATGTTGTGGTAATATGAAATTGCTATGTATAGGATGCATGAAATGATGAGAATGAAAATGACTGATTTGGATTTTGATTCGATTTTTTTTCTTGTTGTTTTTTAATGGATGCGATGCATGAGTGGTAAGGTTACACCTAGTCTCGCTTGAGTCAATTCCAGTTGATGGTCCACGAAGCTCATCCCGTCACGATTGGCTCTGAAGGTGGTTGAGTTGCGGTGATTGTTGTCGAAGAAGTAATTCTTGAGTGAGGTCGGGTTGGTGATTGACTCCTGGATCTTGGGACTTTTAGGGAGTGACAACTCCCGCATGGTGACCCACTGATATGACATGGGCTGCATTTTCTAGGATTTTTGAAGGTATGATTTTTTTGGATTTTTGGATGTATGATTTTTTTTGGATTTTTGGATGTATGATTTTTTTTTGGGATTTTTCGTGTATGCTTTTTTTGTTGTTGTTGGTCTCTATGTACATAGTATGTCGAATGGGAAGATGCTTGAATCCCTGGTATTTCTTGCTATCGTTTCGAGGGTCACACTTTCACTCGTGGGCAAACGCGGTTAACACCTGCAAACACAATCATTATAACAGAAAAAAGAATATGACAAATGTGAATGTTGGCATGCTTTAAAGAAAAATGGGATGAATGCTTGTGTGTGATGTGTTGGGAATGCAACATGTGATTATGCAATTTTTCTGAGATGGGTGTGATTCATGCATGATTAATGAATACGAAATGACCAAGATGGGAAGAAGCAATTCCTATGTGCTACAAGAAATCAAGTTTTAGAAAAACTGTTTTGAAAATACGTGTTTTCGAAGTGGTGGATTTTCTCAATAGAATTTTGACGCTCGGTCATTCGCAAATAAAATAGGGAGTGAGGAACCCTGTACACATTGATCTAAATAAATTCAAAGGGAATGTACATCCTATACATGCAGTTTATTTAGAAATAGACAAGAGAGAAAGAATCATAGGGAAAAACCTATACATCAATTCTAAAAAGTCATTAAAGGGGGATTAGAGATAAACTTCTTCTGAACTCTTTTACTTGATCTTCGAGCTTCTGACTGACTGCTTGTTCGTGTGCGGGCTCTTGATTGGTCGTTCGCTCATCTTCGAGTTCGGGCAGCAAGTGACACTATGATCAAGATAAACTGGTTGGTGATCTTTTGACCCTCAGCCTTCAGACTCGAATGGTCGTTGCTGGTCTTCATGTTGCTCGACTCGAGTTGGTGCTCCTCTGATTTTCGGTTCGAACTGTTGTTGTCGATCTTCATGCGCTCCATCTGCTCCGACGCGGAAAATGTGGGGCGTTTTTTGAGAAAGGAAAGGTGAATGATCGAGCATAAAATCTTTGTGAAAATCCACCACTTTTGTGAAAACACGAAATGACTAGTACGCTCCACGGTAATGACCGCTGCTCTTGAAGGTGGGTTGAACTTCAAAAATAGCAGGTCACGACATGGGGACTAAATCATTTATTTTGAAATACATTTGTGGAAATGAGTTTGAAACTATTTTTGAAAACATTTTTGAAATAACATCCGTGAAAAATGTAGTTTCAAAATTCGTTTGTGAAAAGTAGGTTTTTGAAATCTGTTTTTGAAATAACATTTGTGAGAAGTAGGTTTGAAAATCATTTGTAAACAGAAGATTTTTGAAAAAATGATCTTTGCAAACCGTCTGACAAAGTTTGTTTTCTGGAAGACTTTGGTTGAAATCGGCTTTGAAAACTGCTTTGGAAATAGCAATTTTGAAATCATTATTTTTGAAGTCATTCGCGATGGACAACTTTGAAGATATTCATTAGAGTGTTCGACATGATTCAATTTTTTGATTTCTGCTAATTTTCAAAACGTGACCACACATAGATGTAAGCGCAAATGAAAATCGTGGCTGATTTTATGTGGAGTTGAGTGTGAATGATTGGGATATCACCTTCCAGGTCAATCAATGCTTCCATATCACCGGGGAACCGTCGTCCCTTCACTGTTCATCTCTCGGGATTTATCTCTGTTACGCCTTGTAGGGCACGTCATCGAGAAAGACCGGAGTGCTTAAGTTCGAAAGGTCAGGATACCCGAAGTGATACAGTCACACGAGCCACGGCCGGGGATTATCACAACATACTCACTTTTGGGAAACTTGGGGAAGTACTGCATGGGAACGGGTCTCTCGTCATCTGCACGGTCAGGTGTGTCTAAAGTCCAAATTATTCACTGACTACGTTGTGCCATGTATGGGTATCCGGTAAATACGGGATCCTCTATGGACGTGTAGCGTGACATTGGGCTTTAGAGACACCCGTGGTGCAGAGGAACAATGGAGAACTGAGCCCATGCAATCTTCAAGGTAAGGCAAAGAGGTGGTCAGACAGGCGACATTCAAGGGGGTGACTACCCATAAGCCCATCTTAGACACCGGACCAGGTAGCTGGACACTGAAGGCTCAGAGTTCACTATATGCTGGCTTTGACTCGGATAATGGAGGATAATTTTGGATCATGAGCTCAAGGCGTCGGTCAGAAACCATACCGCCCCGTGGGTTTGTTCACTCATAAAGTGACCCTAGCTCATGGGAATCAACCGTGGACCGGTTGGGGATCCCGTGACATCGTGGGTAAATCGGGTGACACAGAGGAATGCATGTCCTAAGCTACCCACCCCATGCACCCCACAATTGTAACATAAATATGATAGTAAATGAAACAAATGAAGTTAGCACCGACCTATTGCTAAAGGTTTTATCTTGAGATTAGTGATTCCAATTTGTTTTTTATTACCCTAAAGGGAAGTTAGCTTCATTTAGCCCTAAGTGTCTCTTTCTAATCGTGAGCTAATTATTAACCCAATTGTTGTAACGTTTGTTGAGGATCTAATATGTCCTATCTGTCCTCATCAGATACACACTCTAAGTGTGGAATAGAATAATCCTAAAGGCTTTGAAATGAATCTCTTGAAGGTTTTGAAAGAAGTGGGGAAGTCCCGACAATTTTGAATGGAGTTCAGTCTTCCTTGAGTTTGAGAAAAACTTACTCAAGTTTTCCCCAGCAGAGTCGCCATTCTGTGGAGGGTGATTTTTCGGTATGAGGGGGGTCTATTTAAATATAGTCTGACTGAGAAGCCTAAATCCTAGAAAATGCCATTCTGTGGAGGGTGAGAACCCGTTATTCATGGCAACCCTCAAATACCTACTTCATCGTCCGTCTTTCCCATAAAGCATAAGGGAGAGTGTAAGTGTGCACTACACCCCGCTCTCAATGGGCTCCACGCGGACTTATGCCCTAGAGGCGGAAATTGACTAGAGTCGCCACCTAGTTTGACCTAAGGAACTAGGAAGGAAAGATGAGGGTTAAGAACCCGTTAATTGACTCTGAGATTGTTGCCTATGGATAGGACTTATCTGATCAAGCCAGAGATTCTATTGTGGGTTCGCACTGGGTTACACCCCTTAGAAGTGGCGACGACCACGACTTCGGATTGGTGCCCGAGGAAACCTCGGTCTCCAATTGTCGGGATTGTCTTCTTTCAAAACCTTTTTAGAGAGATTCATTTAAAGCCAAAGGGTAGGATTAGGACAGGAAGAGAGAAAGGGAGTGGATGAGGCAAGCTTTTCTGCCAAGCTAACGCCAAGAGGAAGAATTGTGAATTCAGAGTATAGAATGAAGATTTGAGAAAAAGCTTGAGGTTGAGTGAATGTACAAGACTGGAGTATGACGGTTTGAATTTTGTGGGAGCCAACGAAGGTTTGAGTGTTTTGAGAGATATGAGAGCCACCTTAGGGGGAAAAGGGTTTTTTTGTTTGGAATGGGGTCGCGCCCTGGATGGGCTGCCTACGTACTCAACTCCCTGTTGAGATCAGACCTTACGTAGTTCAGTATTTTTGGAGATGTTTGAAGTTTCGGGTTTGAGGGGGTAGTCTATGAGACGCTCGGGTCTATGAGACAATACAGGGTTGTTTGGAGGTGAAATGGCTGAGTGAAAAATGGCATTTTGATTGATGTGGGGTCGCACCCTGCGTGGGTTGCCTACGTACTCAACTCCCAGTTGAGATCAGACCTTACGTAGTTCAGAGTTTAGGATTTTGGAATTTTGATGTTTGATGTGTGGGATGTTATAGTCTGTGAGACGCTCGGGTCTATGAGACGTTTGAAATCTTAAGATGTCGAAATCTATGAGACGCTCAGATCTGTGAGACACTCAGGTCTGTGAGATGCTCTGGTCTGTGAGATATTCGAATCATTAGAACAACAAAGTCTGTGAGACGCTCGGGTCTGTGAGACATTTGAATGTGGCGAAAATGGAATTGAATTGAAATTGAAGTTGAATTAGGGTTGAATGAATATTGATTTGAATTGGAATTGGAATTGAATTCGGATTTGAATTTGGAATTGAAATGAATTTGAATTTGAATTAAGTTTTGAATTGAATTAAGTTAGAATGAATTGGATTGTAATGAATTTTGAATTGAAGAAGTTTTGTATTGAATTAAATCAATTTTTGGATCGGAATTGAGAATAATTAGGATGAATTGAAGTTGTAGGCAAATTTTGGTGAGCTGATGGGCCTGGTTTGGGATAGGCTTTGAAATGGGCCTCAAATTGGGCTTTAGAATGGGCCTCAAATTGGACTTTAGAATGGGCCTCAAATTGGGCTTTAGAATGGGCCTCAAATTGGGCTTTAGAATGGGCCTCAAATTGGACTTTGAAAAGTGGGCCGGTTTGGACATTGGAGTTGGGCCGGGTAAGGCCTTAGAAAGTGGGCTGAAAATTATTTTTGTTTGCGGTTGGACTGAATTAGCCTTTTATGACTGATTTGGGCCTTGGGCCTTTTTATTTTGGATGTTGGGCTTCATTTGATTTTTAGGCCTGAAATTGATCTTGGTGTTGGGTTTTGAAATGGGCTTTGGAATTGGATCGAATTTAGGTCCTGTTTTGGATCTTTGAAAATTGGGCCAGATGGGTCTTATTGATTTTGGTACCGGATTGGTCTTTTTATTTGAGCCAAATTGGGCTTTTCAAATTTGGGCCAAGTGGGGCTCTTTTTTTTTTCTTTTTTATTTGGGGTGGGTAATTTTTTTAATGAAATTAAGGATGGTTTGGGATTGGCTTTAAAAGTTTGGAAGGTATTGTTCCCCACAAAGCAGATCAGAAATAAGCTAGCTGTGGGGTACCTTCAAAGGCTTTAGGAGATATCTTCAAAGTTTTGGAAAGTATTGTTCCCCACAAAGCAAATCAGAAATGAGCTAGTGTGGGGTACCTTCCAAGGCTTTGAACACAATAAATAGGTAACCTAGAGGGCTATCTAGGGCTTAATTAAATACAAGAGTTGAAAAGAAAAGCCATAAAAGAGAGATAAAGCCTTATATACATGATGAGAGAGTGAATCAATAATCGGGGAAAAAAAAACAAATCAAGCTGATGAGCAAGATAAACAAATGTCATTGTCAGAGATTAATCGCAAAGCAAGCAGGTTACTCAAACAACGTTTGCTGAAGGCCAAAGAGGCTGCGAAAGAAAGAAGATCAAAACTCAAAACCAAACCGGTGCTAGGCACTAACTATCCAAACAGAAGTGCTAATTCATTTCTTTTAACAAGTCCTAATCTACTCCTTTCTATCAGTGACAAGGTCAAGGGTTTCAACTAGAGTGCAAGAGATGAATCTACAACCTTTACACTTTAATTCATTACCAGGTTAGGAAGACGGGACTTAAATCTCTAATCTAACTAGGATCTACAAATGACAGCAAATTAACTATCTCATTTTACTTCTTTCTTCTTTTTTTTTTTTAGTATTTCTGTCGCTTTAAGCCAATGCCCTTACTAGCCTAAACGCTGAAGCAACGGGATCCCAAATCATGTTTTAGATAACAAACAGAAGCAAAACTCTTGTGTTCGTTTTAACAAGTCCTAAGCAAAAAATTTAATAGCCAACAAACTATACATGGTAAGATCCTAAGCTTACAGCATCCAACAACATGCTACATATGTAGATGAAAGAGAAGAAAGCAAGAAAAAAGGAAACAAAACAACAGAACAGCAAACTGCTGCGCATGTATATACAAAAATCGGAGAGGACAGAACATCAGTACAATGTACATCACCCAAATCAGACCATTGACATTATATCAGAAGCATGTTACATCTAGAGTCAAGCAAACATCTCAGTTAAGGACAAATACCGGTTTTTTGCAGGCAAAGAGCTCCTGCAAATGAAGCGAGAAAGAGAACACGAGATAGCAAAGTGTTAGCCACACATCAATTGTATGAACACACAAAAAAACGAGGTATATGAACAAATGGAAAGATGATACAGAGATGATAAACCACTGTTGCAGCTTGATTCTGGTCGGAATCTTATGGATCCATCATTTGTTGTTTTGGCACAATATAGTCGTAATGATCTCAACACACACAGAAGAAGGTAAGTAAGCTGAAGCATATAAACTGCCCATAGAGTCAGTCATGATGAGCTCAATATACACAGATGTTGGAATAAGATTAAGCAACAGACAAATGAACTACTCAATCACACACAGCTTGGTAGTGGCGTGAACAAACTGTTCTCGGTTACACCTCAAAATAGGTAGGATATTTCAAGCAGGACAAGGAAACAGAGTATACCCGATAGAGGGAACCACAGTGACGTTGAGTTCAACAGTCCCAAACGCCAACATAATATAGAACGAGCATAAACATATAATCGTATAATCGAAAAAAAAGGAAGGAGAAAGACTTGTCATACAGACAGTTACATCCGAAATCTTTTTTTTTTTACTCCTCGAACCACCAAAACCCATAATGATCTGGGTATTCGTCTGCGCACATAGCAGAAATCCAACACCGTTGAAAGCCGAGAGAAAGGCATGAAACACACAGAAAAAGCAGTAGGAATCGAAGTATACATTAGTATTGAACCAATATCAATGGAAAACTGGTTGTTTAGATATCCATTCCTATCTCCATTTCGTATAATATCAGGTAAGGTATGAAACCGAATAAGAGAATGCTTTCATTTTCATTTTTTGAGACCAGAGACATACGAGATGGGAGCTCGATTCCCTGGTTCGCGAGCTTGGATGTAACTGAGAAAGATAATAGGGGGAAGATGTTTTTAAGAAATACAATCGACACTGCCTCATATACAGCTCTGATGAAACCGAGAAGGAAATCTAAACCAGAATACAGATTTTGCACATCTCAAGGCAAACAGAAACCAACACGGCCTTTATATCCTCCAACAATTGATATGAATAGTGAGAATCTTAAGATATCTGAACATATGTAAAGTGCAGGAAAAGAAAGAAGAGGAACTAACTCATCTCTCGGAGTCAAAGCTCCGATAGAGCTGCGTTCTTAATACCATCACCGATTCGGTTCATTTGGTGGGAGAAATCAGAACAGACAAACAAAATCAAGAGTGTGAGTACAAAACCGACATCTACCCATGTAGCGAAGGTGTGAAGATGGAGGGGATGCGGTACTACATTGTTACACTACCGAATAATGAGAACGAAACCAGTAACGAAGTGGAAATTCCCGGTGAATGAAGGTTGAGGTGGCGGTCTTTGGGGGGTGGACGTGCTCCGGTGTCAATAGTGGTGGTGGTTGTTAGTGGTAAACCAGAGCCGGAGGGGAAAAGAAGACGAAAGAGATTCCTGGGTTTTTTAGCTTCTTCGTTTCGAAATGGAAGAACGAAGAACGACAAGTAGGAAGAATGTAAATCGGGATTTGTGTCTGCTGAATGGAGAAAAACGTGGGTGACTGTAGGGTTTTAAGATTGTTTTATAATAGGGGTATACAGATGTCAAAGTTAGGGTTTCATTTGGGCTGGATTTTAATTTCAGGCCTCATGGGCTGTATCTGGACCGACCAAAGCAAAGAAAGGAGCCAAACAAAATAAAATAAAACGGGGATAGACGCCTGTACCGAGTTTTGAACTCGGGTTCTCGCCCTCCTCGCCGGTGTCCTCATCCACTTGCGCCACAACAACATTCAGTAAGCCTATTGGGTTTATTAACTAAAGGTATCGGAGCTGAGAGGGAAATAAAAGGCAGTAATGCCTAGGTTCGGATTCGAACATGAGACCTGTGGGTTCCCCACCGGACGGATTAACCAGTTAAGCTAAGTCAGAAATCAGTATATCCACGGGAGAAATATTACAAAAATTCAACCGGATAACTCTTCTAAAACGCGACGAATCCAGAAGGAAGTATATACAATAAAATGAGATAATCAATCTAATGACAAAAAAGTATGAAATACAATTAAAATAAGATTCAAAAATGTAATGAGATATAAAATAAAAGAATAGCACATGTACATGAAATAATGAAAATTAATGCTCGTAATGAAGATAAAACACTTAAAATAAATGGAAAATAATAGTAGTAAAAAGGACACATGAAATAATAAAAATAACGACGATAAAGCGGGGAAAATCAAAAGGAAATGATAAATAACAAAAAAGTAGAAATCGATCGAGTACATAAAATAATATAAGGTAATAACAAAACTGCAAAAAATTTTAAAACGAGAGCAACAAAATAAGTATATGAAATGAAGTCAGTCAAAAACAGATTACGACAAAAAGCTCGTGCTCCTTTTCCATAGGAATGTGAGGTTTAAATGTCGGTAAAAAGAAATTCCTTTGGTCGAAAACGGGGACGACCGCCTTGTTTCTAGAAGCACGTTTATTTTTGTATTTTTGTTTCAAAATAAAAAATGGGTGAGAATTTTTGGTGTCTACAATGTGCATAATTTTATGTTATGTTGAGACAGTACCTTTATGTAGTAACCCACATGTTAGCTTACTCAACTTTTATCTTGACATAAGACTTTGTTTGTTCTGTAGGAAAACAGAGGGATACATAAATTAGTCAACTCCAAATGGCCAGCACATCTTGTTGATCAGATGGAGCTGATATGGGGTCAATCATATGCTAACGGTGAGTTGAGACTTACCCCTGGAGGTAGCACCCCTAAGATATATGATCTAAATGACACAAATGACGAAGGAGATGCAACTGGGTACTCAGGGATGCAAGCAAGTGCGGACAACAATCCACAATTTACTCCATCTGGTTCATTTGGGTGCGGTGCTGCATCAATGGATATGTCGACTGGGTTACCTTATGTGACAAGCTATGGTGCTGCTGGTTCGTGCAACAAAAGGGTGCAAGCACCATACCTTGATCTGGAGAAGGACCCTACTCCCCTATATTTGATTTACAAACTGCTGCTTCCATTGGTGCAAGTTTGACAGCATCTGATTTCCAAGGTTCCCAGTTTGCTGGGATTGTAGCTGGGAGTTCAACCCCGTGTGAGCCTTACCTTTGTCCCTCTGTTGATATGAGCAGTTAAGGTAATCAGGTTGATTTACATCATAATGAAGGGATGTCAAACCCATTTATGTCTAACAGTGGATATGCTTATAAACCTCAACATTGAGATGAACTTATGGAAACCACCGCTGATGGAGTTGTGCATGGAATGAGGAAAAAGGTCTGCAGGCTAAAAAGGAGCCAGTTGTGGGGAAAAAAAGGCAAGGGAAGTAAGGGGAAGTCTGTTGTAAGTGCTGAGCATCTGAATGAAATGAAGGATGGTTTAGATCATACCATAGATGGCTGTAAAGATGTAATACTTGCTCTGCAGGCTGAGGCTGAAAAAGCAGATGGTATAATCTCAGTTCAGGAGGCTGCCAATATTGTGAGGAGTGTAGAAGGTATTAACAGGAGGGAGTTAACCTATGCGATTATGGTGCTGAGGGATAGAGGTCATAGAGAGGTGTTAATGACTTTAGTTGACATAGATGAAATTCGTGACTGGGTAAATCATCTTTATTATGACAAATATGGTGATGGGAAGTAGGACACACAATTTCTGACGTGGTGTAGGTTATATGGGTTGATGCTTGGTTTATGGCACATTATTTTGGCTACTGCAACTCTGGTACCCCAAAGTTATCCACTAGGGTATTTTGGGCTTTTGATGGGAAATAGGTTGTCTGTCCGTTTAACTTATGTGTGAAGTCAGTATTTTGAATGTTTTTCTAGTTAGTGTTAATTTAGAGTAACTAGTAGAAGGGTTCTCTATGGTTGGTATGTAAAAGTCAATGCAGTAGTGCCAGGCCAGAAATGGGATGTGGATATTATATGAAGTAACGTAAGGTGTGTTTGCAAGTACATGTTATTTTTCGCAGTTACATTTAGTTAACATTTGGTTTTTCTTTATTTTGCTAGTTCTGGTAGGATGATCACACATAGTACCCAAGTGAATCTCATTTGAATACTTAACCAAAAGTTTAAGGAGAACATTAAGGATTACCTTAAGTTTGTGATTCTGCAACAATTTGAGAACTACAAACGACATTTTCTACTGAGGCTAGCACAAATAAGAGTACAACATGCAGAGGAGTATCAGATGAGTGGGAGTTCAAAAAAAAGAAAGAGACATAGTTGCCATATTTGTGAGCGTCATGGGGAAATCGACAAAGTGTATCTGACATTGTTGAGAAGACAATGGCATACAACCTGTCTCTTGCAAATCATGTTGAGGATATGATTGTCGGGAGCAAGAGACCAAATTACGCATTGATGAACCAGAGAGAAGGGAAGTTGACAGAGACACAAGCAGTATTGAAACTAAAGGCCATTTGTGGATTGTCTGACCGTGAGTTCAGGTTTGGCGCATGTATGGCACAAGACTATGGGTTCCGTGACCTTTTCGAGGTGCTTTCATGAAGATGAAGAAATAGTTGATGTCATTAGGATGCAGATGGAACTAGAAACTACTAGTTAGTTAGTGGATTACGGTAGAATAACAATGAGTTGTACTACATGTTAGTACATATACCTTCAATTATGTGTCCATCCATGCGTTACATACATGACATGTCGTTGTGCTTTACAATGCGATAATCTGTAACAAACGTGTACCATACTTGTAGCCTTGCTCATAGAGTTGTTGACCTTGTTTTAATGTATAAAGTTGGGCAATCTTTGCCATAAGACAGTCAATTCATGTTCCCTGCTCAAATTCAATTTCATTTCCGCATCGTTTGTGATCGAAAGTAGTTTGTGTGATGATGTGTTTCATTCTGCTGTGTTAGCCTTCAAAGCAGATGGAGCCACTTTATGGTGCACAATTTCAAGAATGTCTCACAATAATTGCAAATGACCCAGATAAACTTAGACAATTTTGTACAGCAATCAGCATGAGTCTTGTACGCGTCGAGGAACAATATACTTGATACTTGAGCTACTGTCACAGCAGTTACGCATATGTCCTGCGGTGCCGATGCATACATCTTCATTGAGGGGCAATTCATGGGTGAATGAGCTGTTAGACGGTCATCCTGTACGGTGCTTCAACGCTTTGCGAGTGAGAGAAAAGAGATTACATTCTGGCTCTTTGCCATGTGTTGGTACAAGTACTACGTAAACAACACGGCACGCATGGGCGTGAAGGAGAGGGTCGCTTGGTTTTTGAGGACACTAAGCCACAGATGTGCAAACAGAGACACGATGGAGAGATTTCAGCATTCAGGCTCTTCAGTGTCGATACATTTTGCTGATGTGCTTGACGCTTGTGGTAGGTTGGCAGGGAGGAATTGTGAAGCCTAGGGACCCTAAATTCCGGTCGACCCCAACACAATACTCAACAACAATAAGTACTACCCAATTTCAAGGTGATGTTTTGATTCAACAATTTCTTATGCATGTTCTATACTGCATCCTTGAACCTGTCGATCTGTGTCGCAGGACTGCGTTGGTGTTGGATGGCTACCACGTAGAGCTAACAGTCCCAGAAAGGGAGAGAGTACGTTTCATTAAAAGAAAAAGGCGCTACAACTACTAACGTATTTGCTGCATGTGATTTTGATATGCTATTTGTATTTGTCTGTGCTGGTTGGGAAGGGTCAGCCCATCACAAGGGTTGTATCTGAATGCAATAAACAATGTTGATCAGAAGTTCCCAAAGGCCTCCACTAGGTTCGTTGCACAAGTATCATTGTAATACTGTCCACAGGAAATAACAATATTATCAATCATTAATATGATTTGTAGTTCCGTTGTTCAGGTAAATTTTTTCTCAGAGATAAAGGGTACCCAGATCGAGAAGGGCTTATGACACCACACACAAGAGTCAGGTATCATCAGTCAGATTCAGAGCTGAGAATCCAAGATGTGCTAAGGAGGCGTTCAATAGTATCCACTCGTCACTCCGTTCTGCGATAGAACGGTCCTTTAGTGTCCTAAAGGCTAGGTGGCAAATTCTAAGAAAGGTTCCAAGCTATCCTTTGCTGAAACAAATGAAGATTGTAAATGCATGCTTTGCACTCCACAACTACGTCAGACTAAGCAATTTCAGTGATCCGTGCTTTGCTATGGCCGAATCCTCACCATACTTCATCCCTGACGAGGATGATGACATATCAACAGATCCAAGCTCATTGCGACCAACTAATGTTTCTGGCAGACAATCTTTTCAAAATGGTGGGCTTGAAATGGTGGCGCTAAAGAATAGGCTTACACGAGAGATGAGTGGTTTGTAGATATTTATGTTGTGTACTGCCTCTAGGAAAGTCATTATGTTAGTTGTAGTCTGTCATTTGGCATACTGCATATTGCGGTGGTCTGTGTCTTGGATCAATATTTTTGGTTGTCAAACTTGTTGTACTATTTTATTGCAATGTTTTAAGCATGGCTAGAGCTATGTAATCGCCCAGTGTAAGTAATTTTGGTTTGACCCAAACGTAGATAGTTTCATTTAGTTACTGCATGTTGTGATGGTTTTGGGTAGTTGCAGTGAAGTGTTTACTAGCCTGTAGCCACCCACTGTTGTTTTAAGTGGTGGTATATGCCCATGTGTGTGGCCTTTATTTCAAATTGTCGCACTTACAACATAGCTGTCATTCATTCAGAAAAAAACCAACCTCACAAACTTGCTACATCACTAATCAATTCAAGTGTAAGCAAAGACGTAACTAAATTTAGGAAATAAAACCACTCCCACTCCACCCGACAGTTCTGAAACACGTGTTGTGCAATGCAATTGGCTGAGACAATGTTACCGTTGTAGGTCAACATTTTTAATGGCTTTGTACAACCAGATTCCTATTTTGTCCCTAGGGCACGGGACGCCTTCACAATATATAAGGATAAGGATATGCTTCTATGTAATTAGGTTTGCCTTAAACTTCATACACCCCAGAGTCCATTCCTCATATCTGTTGCCCATTAACTGTAGTTTGATTTTGCAGGGTATCTGTCAGTAGAAGTTTGTAAGTATCTCCTTCAGGTTTGAGTGGGAATACGCAAAATATTCACAAAATATACATATGACGTTGTTTAGTCAGTTGTTCACAATGTTCACTTTATTTGGATGCGCAGGAGCAGATGAGTTCAAATACGATTGTGAAAGTGGAAATTAAGGTGGAAGTGGAAATTGTTGATGCAAGTGCAGGAACGAGCATCGTCAGAGGTTACACAGAAGGATGAACTTGTCAACGTTGCTGATGAGGGAGGACACGATAGCACGCTTGAAGATGACTTCTACTCACTGTTAGATGGTCCAAAACCAGCACATGTTGATGATAGTTACTGGGCATATTTGCAGCGTTTCGGTAGAGGATGTGAGTAGTAATGTAGTAGCCGAAATGGTTTATGTAGGTTTGTTTAATTTTAGGTCCGACTTACTGTGAGTTGTTTGTGTTGAAGTCCTATCACATCCTTACATACTTCAACGTTTAAGGTTAAGGATAAGGATATATATGTTATGGAGTGCCAATTTTCCGTTTCAAATGCATGTCTTCTTGTCTCGAATTACATTCATCATACGGTAATGAGTATTGTTTTCGATGAAATGCAACAGACAACATTATGAAACACTGACACAAACGTAGATAGTTTCATTGACATACTACCGATTACACAATCGTACTACAGGTGGCTCAAAATATTGGTGAATAAAATCCACAGTCGCAAAGCATTTTAACACAAATAAAGTACAACACAACCTACTCATACTGGAGATAAGTTAGAGGTTACATGACACTTCAAAACAAAGACAAACTACAGCAATTCATCATCAGTCGAAACCGGGGTAGTGCATGTTGACGGAGTAGTCTGAACTGTAAGACTCATAATGGAGGTAATCCTCATTGAAACCAGTCGATGATGATGCAGGTGAGAGTGTATTATTGACTGTTTTCGCAGCTGATGGAGACCTGGGAGTTGGTGGAGATGGATCTGTTCCAGGGGGAACATCTGCTCCTGCTGCTGCAGCTGTTGGTGGTATTGGAGAACACATTGTGGTAGCTGCAGTGTTATGGAGTACTAAAACAACACCCCCCACAACAGATCCCCTCTCATCAGCGCTGGATTTAGGTGTTTGATGCTGGTTTGTCTACTTCATTTGTACCATTTCCTCCATGACCCACAACACAGTTGACACTCTCTCCATTTGAATCAGACAACACTTTGTGAACTGGCAGCCACTTCCCTGCGGATGAATATGCAACCTCCTGGACATCATCGTCCATAACTGGTATGCTGGTTAGTGTTTGGTCGATATGTGCTTGAGGATTCACGTAAATGAGAACGTTTGGGTCTGGTGTGTGTAGGTATGGGTTCATTTATTTGTATCTGCGCATGCTCTTACCTTTGTAAAGCAGAACATATTTTAATACTTAGTAGGTATGGGTTCATTTATTTGTATCTGCAAACTCTACCACAAGACAGAAATATGTTGTATCACTTAATCAATGCAACACGCAAGTAGGTGACGTATGGTACTCTGAAAAATGCAATATTAAATTTGTTAAGGTTTACTGCCTTGTCGCCATTTACTGATGACTCTAGTTTTAACACTAACTCAATGTTTTATTTGTTAGTCTGTCGAATAGGGTCGTGCATCACAACTGATTGTCTTTTTAATTAATTACCAGTTTGTTACAAATTCCAAACAACTGGAGATAGAGTATTACATAATTCATAGGGGAAACACACATCAGACTTCACATGACATGGACTAATCAGAATCAATAATTATGTACTCCGGAGAATCACCCATTAAATAATCAGAACTACAATACTCTTCCTCACTTTGCTCTATTATCATACATTCTGAGTCCTCAGGTTCGTCACTGTCCATATTTGACTCAATGCTGTGATCAGCTAAATTGGACTGGTTGTGCATCTCAGCAGTTGCATCTGTATTGGGCTGGCTACTGCTGCCAACCTCAAACACTGTCGTCGCATGCGCCTTCCCTTTGTCGCGTACAAGCTTCACTGCTGGCAAAGCAACGACAATCTGTCCCATAAATATTGTCCCATCTGCTCGATTCGCATGTCGAATACCTTCATCTTCGTGCTCTGCTATTATGCTGTGATCACCTGAATCAATATGTTCCCCAACAACATACATGCTACTACTACTCGGACGGTCGACGTCCATTACACTGGACATAACAAGGTACTCAGCAAGACGTTTTACAAACCAAATAACACCACATTCAGTTAACATTAACCAAAATAGCAAACTGATAAGAAAAATGTACCATGTAGTTTGTTCTTCTTCCATCTCATGCACATCAATATTTGGAACATATGATGGAGCAGGAAGAGGAAGATAAGTTGCTCGAGTCGGCGCAATAATTGACATAGGTGATGGACGATGACAGAAATCAAACAGAAACACTGGATCCTCATCAGGAACCAGCTGGCCCTGCTCGATGTACAATAAAAATTATAATAATTTTGCGTATCACAAATGACTGCTGTTAAGCAATTACGAACTGCTACAACGGTTTAATGCGAACATACTTAGTGTTAAACATAAGCATATATTATAGATAACGGTCCACACATACAACAATACCATTACAGTGGTAAAAGTACAAGGGTAGCTTCACATGACCCATGTCATACACACAAATTTCAGTACTACGCGAACTAGACATAAGTAGAATTGTGCATTACAACCACAAACATCAAAAAGTGTGACATCCCAAAAGCCATACCAAATACATACCAACACTAGCATCAATCACTATCCTAACAATGCCCTACCAACTATGTAAACTGCCATACAGTAAGCAACAAGCATCAACTTCTTTACGATGAGGTTCACATCAGCTTGGGCTTTCTCAAGTAGCAACATTCCCTTGTCAATCCTAGTAATCTTCGTACTCTATCAGTGACCGTCGCATTCAATGCTGTTGTAGTCTCATTGTTCTTTTCAACAAGACTAATCAGCATAGTTAGCCTTTCCATGTCTATCATAACATCTTTGCTCTAGTGTTCCCCAAATGTGTACCACCGGTTGGCCGATTAACCGTATCCCACCACTTAAAGAACCCACAGGTGTTACACTTGAAAACAAACGCCCAAAGTTTTCAGCAGTGTAAGATATCAACAGCATACATGTCAACTGACAGTCACAGTTTATGTATGTGGTGTTCAGTTGGTTAACTGTTCTTGCAGTTGATGAGGACTGCATAATTTATAAACGTTTGTTATCATCAGCAAGTGCAGACACCCAAAGAGTCATTGCAAATTAAATGACATATTGGCATACAATTACAACCTACAACTTCACTGCTATGGTGCCTGCTGACTGTCCACGAATACACAATACATTTGCACATCGCACTAAACCTCGACACATATATACATCGAAATGAGTGGAAAATTTGCTGTCTAGTAGCTATGTCTGTACTCGACACTGTGTGTTCTAGTTTATGGCACAACAGCAGTAGGGAAATAAAAGACATTTGTAAAGAGTGAAACATAGTTACAGGTCTGTACACAACTTTCACTAGCACACAATGACAACGGTTAGGGGGCTGCCGACCATATACCCACAACCATAACGATAAGTGATGTAACGTAGCATACACAGAATCCGGGAGTGTTTGCGTTTAGTAATGGCTGGGTCCAGAAACAGGAAAACTTGGAGCTTGCTCTCCATATATTGTACTGTTTTGACGAAGTAACTGAACTACGCCAACAGCGAAGGTAACAAACAGTAGACCATGCAAACCCCAAAAAATAAACACATTTGAACTTGACAAACTTTAGATAAACCAGTAAGCGGAACAAGATTTGGGGAAAGGGCCAGAGCGCTTACGCTCCTCCTGGAGTTCATGATGTTTTGCTCTGTCCGAGTTATGTGCGATGGAGAACAAGCTGCAAAACTACATTCATAAAGAACGACAGTTGTTGTCAATGGTTGAGGAAGACCAAAAATGAAAATGGGTAGAAATCCACCAACCTATCGCAAGAGAAGTCGCAACGACAGGGAAAGAAGCAGTGACGAGAAGAAGAGTAGAAATGAAGAAGACGCTACTCTGTTCGGGAGGGTTGTTCTGTCGTATCAAGGGGTAAAAATGACAATTTTGTAAAATGTGTTTGCAAAACACACCGCTACAAATCGAACGGGCCAGTGTTTGATACTGTATATTCGTGGGCTTTTGTGTGGGACATTAATGTCCACGTTAATCTGCTCTCAAAACAACCCGCTAGTAATCGAAGCAAACAATACACACCAGAAATCATCATTTTGCCAGTTGAAGGCTCTACTTCAACTTTACCGAGGAATCTCCGAGACAGGCCTGCTGCTATTGAGTCGCCAGTTGAGAGCAGGCAGCCAAACTTCGAGAGATATGGAGCAGAACGTTCCAGACTAACAGTTACCCAAAGAGAGCAGCAAATGGTCGAAGGTCATGTCTTCAACATATATCAGCACTTCGGCGAACTGCCTCGCAGAGCCCAATCCGTCTTGTAATAGAAACAAATCTACTCTTGTATCCAATCTTTCTGTTTTAGGGTTTGAAATTTCGCCTTTTTTGTGAACTCCGGGATGGATTGGAAAAATCCTGATATGATATTTCTGAACTTTGAGTTCCTCTGTCTGTGTTGGTAATTTTTATCTTATGTTTGGTTTTGCAGGATCGAGCTCTCTCGAGATAAGCACATTGAGTATCTTACAAATGGCCTCCGTAGACTCCCATCATCTTTCTGCGTCCTCGATGCCAAGTACCTATACACTGTCTCGCCTCAAGTTTCTTTTTGTTAAAAGAATTTGTTTTTGGGGGTTTTTACCCGAGAGCTTAAATGAGTAGATAGTTGCTTATTTGATCGTTAATGCAGTCGCCGTGGCTGTGCTACTGGATCCTTCATTCGCTACTCTACTGGGGGAGACTATCGAAGACGATTTGAAGGAGAATGCTATTGATTTTCTTAGCCGATGCAAGTTGGTTAGAGTGCCTCGTTTGGTGGATCCTTTGTTTGTTGTGTGCTATTTTTGTTACTTCAATAATAAGGGCATACGCTTCAGGTGATTAAAGTGTGCATGCTTTTTTCCTTTTGAACATGACATCAAAATGGGGGGGGGGGGGGGGGGGGGGGGGGGGGGGGATTGCCCAATGTTTCCAAATTAGTCCAACTTCGTACCTTGGGGCATAAACCGTATATCTCAGAGAGGCTGGGGGGGTGTCCTGCATGTGGCTCCAATCATGTTGCACTTAAACGGTTGGTTTCGGAAACGGAAAACACACAACTTTATACCATACCGTCGGAACGGAAAACAACAACTCTCCCTCCGTCCTGAATTGACCGTCCTGTTTACTATTTGGACATGTCGTTTGACTTCAATTTTTAACATATAAGATAAATTAATTTTAAAAATTTAAGTTTTGCATATGAATCCTTACATAATAAACTATATGTTACAAAATTTAGTTTTATAAAATTATTTTATCTTATATGCTTAATATTGAAGTGGAAAAACGTGCCTAAAGCAAACAGGACGGTCAATTCAGGAGGGAGAGGGAGTAAAAAATAATAAATGAATATATAGCGAAAATAATGTTAATAGACATATCATAGATTGAATTCTTAATATTTGATTTACAAGTCCATAAGAGATACATTGTACTCTCCACCATTATGAGTAAATATCCAAAATAATGGGTATACAACTTTCTAGCTTGGAAAAAACACATTCCCTAGTACCGACTCATCAAGAAAAAGCTCGACCATCTCACCATCTTCATATATTCCAAAAGCATCTCCACTCACGTCCCACATATTCGGTCCATCATTGTTATACTCTTCATTATTTCTTGAAAGAAGACCAAGTTGTTGTGGAAAAGACTAAATCTTCAACTTGCTGAGGAGCTAACTCATTCGTTCTTATGTGAATGAATAAAGTTATAAGTACTTCAATTCTTTCACAACAAGAAGAAGATGTAGTTTGTCCAAGCACTTTAAGAGCTAAAGATTGAATAAGCATAGGTGCTTGAGAACCAAAGTTAATCCACCAAGTGGTAGAATTCTTCGTGCCCCTCCTAGATTAGATGTCGTGTCTCCAAATGCTCCTCGTGCAAATGAAATAGAAACATATTCATCAATCACTTTGTTGAAATCTTCTTCATTTGGATAGTGTTATGAAACATTTCATTCTCTCGGTGAAGACCTCCGCATCTATATGAGGATAAGTTCTACTAAGATCCTTTTCAAACCGTAGATCACTATAGAACCTACAAAATATATAAACGATAAGTGCATAAGCTAAATAATAAAGAAAAATAAAAAATGAATGAGACAAGTTACCTTGGATTCAAAGAATGAGCAACACAATGTAGTGGTGTGTTGCTTTTGGTCCATCGAGCAACAAGAATATGTGCACCACCTCAAAGAATGGACTTTCATTGTAGTTCTCTCTACCTTCATGTGAGTAGATTTTGTGTTTGACTTCTTCAATCATAGAATCCTGCATCTTATAGACTAAGTGAAGGTATGACTTGTCATTGTCACAAATTCTAATCATGTTGTAAATTGGAGTGGTGAACTATAGTTCACTTTGACCCACCATTCATCACTTAAAACTCTTTCTTTCACAAATCTTGCCCAAAGCTCACCTTGATGGCCCTCTTCATAAGTTGATCATTCATCACACACCACCATTGTCTCCAATGAGCGTAAAATGAGCTTGAACCTCTTAAACATGATAATAGTTGAAGTAAAACAAGTTTCGGCAATTGAGAGCAACTTAAGAGGAGAAAATTTGTTAAATATTGACAATCTCATGGAATGTGTCATTATGAAATTCTTGATCATCATAGACTCATCATGAACCTTGATCATTCAATGACACTTAATATATGCCACATCATTACTCGTGATATTGTTGGGTGAGCATATGTTCTTTAAGGCAAGGTTAAGGGTGTGAACCACACAAGGTGTCCAATAAATATTGGGGTATATATATTCAATTATTTTTCCCGCCCCCTTGCAGTTTGTGGCATTATCAATGATGCTTTGAACAACATTTTGGTGACCAACATTATCAATCACCTTCCTCATCAAAGTAGAAATGGAATTCTTATCCTTCAGCTCACCCTTGTAATCAACGGCTTAAAAAACATAGGGCCATTTCCAGTAGTAGTCATAAAATTGATGATTGGTCTTCTTTGTGGATGTCTTCATCAATCCGTCATAATAGACACCATTTTCTGACCAAGTCCTCTTGATAGGTTCTAGCAATCTCAACACATCTTCTCTTGATCAAGCAAAGTGGTTCTCAATTTCTTATAGGTAGAAAGAACATAACCACCTAAGTTGTGGTTAGTAGCAAATGTGAAAGCCTTCACAAAATAAAGATTTCGAGCAAAGTTGAATGACAAATCACCAGTATAAAACATTCTTGCGATTTTCTGGTCCAACACAACTCTTGTTTCATTGTTAAATACTTTACCCAGAGGATACGAAGTAGTATTTCTTTTCTTGTCCATTGAGGTGGACTCAAAAGCAACACCATGACAAGATACCGAAACGTCTTTGAGGAGACCAAGACTTTATTGTTTTCACATTTTTCTTCCAATCTTCTCATCTATATATCATTTTGTTTCACCTTCTTGTAATCAGAAATTCTCTTATCGGTAATGTGAAGCCAATGAGCTTTGACCTAGCTATAAGTCCCTTGCTTTATATCATTGCATAACTTGCATCTTGCATCTGAACTTTAAAGATCCACCTCTTGTGGAATTCTTTTCAATCACATCCACATATTTCCACATCGGAGTTTTACTACTTTGCTCACTTTAGCTTGCTTCAATGGGTACACTTCCACCACTACTAGAGCCTATAATTGAAGCCAAAGTGAGCAAACTAGTAAAACTCTGTTGTAGATTATGTGGATGTAGTTGAAAAAAATTCCATAAGCGGTGGATCTCTTAAGTTCTGATGCAAGTTATACAATGATATAAAACAAGAGACTTATTGTTGAGTCAAAGCTCATTTGCTTCATATTACTGGTAATGGAATTGCTGGTTGTGAGAAGGTGAAACAAAATGATATGATAGAGATAGAAGATTGGAAGAAGAATATGAAAACAAGAAAGTCTTGGTCTTCTCAAAGATGTTCCGTTGCCTTGTCATGGTGTTTGCTTTTGAGTCCACCTCAATGGACAAGAGAAGAAAGACTAATTCATATCCTCTCTGGGTAAAACATTTGACAATGAAACAAGAGCTGTGTTGGATCAGGAAATCACAAGAATGTTCTATACTAATGGTTTGTCATTCAACTTTGCCCGAACTCTTTTTTTGTGAAGGCTTTTACATTTGCTGTTAACCACAACTTAAGTGGTTATGCTTCTCATGCCTACAACAAATTGAGAACGACACACGAGTTATTGCTAAAACCTATCAAGAGGATTTGGTCACAAAATGGAGTGTCTATTATGACAGATGGATGGATGGAGTGACTCACAAAGAAAACCAATATTCAATTTATGGCAATTACTGTAAATGACCCTATGTTTTTAAGTCGGTTAATTGCTAGGGTGAGCTGCAGGATAAGCATATCTTTCTATTTTGAAGATGGCGGTGATTGATAGTGTTGATCACCAAAATGTTGTTCAAATTGATAATGCCGCAAACTGTAAATGGGCGGGAGAAATAAGTGAAGGTCAATGAATAATGCCGCAAATTGATAATACTCACCCAACAATATCACAAGTAATGATGTGGTATATAGTGAGTGTCAATGATTAATCATGGTTCGTGATGAGGCTATGGTGATCAAGAATTTCATAATGACACATTCCATGAGATTGTCAATGTTTAACAAATTTTCTCCTCTTAAGTTGCTCTCAATTGCCGAAACTCATTTTACTTCAACTATTATTATGCTTGAGAGGTTTAAGCTCATTCGACACTCATTGGAGATAATGGTGATGCGTGATGAATGATCAAATTATGGAGAGGATCATAATGGTGAGCTTTGGGCAAGATTTATGAAAGAAAGAGTTTTTAAGTGATGAATGGTGGGACAGGTGAACTAAAGTTCACCCCTCCTATTTACAACATGGTTAGAGTTTGTGACACCGACAAGCCATGCCTTCATTTAGTCTATGAGATGTGGGATTCTATTATTGAAAAAGAACATAAAATCTACTCATCTGAAGGTAGAGAGAACGACGAGGAAAGTCCATTATTTGAGTGGTGGTGCACATTATTCTTGTTGCTCGATGAGCCAAAAACAACACACCACTACATTGTGGTGCTCATTCTTTGAATTCATGGTAACTTGTTTCATTCTTTCTTCATTCATTTGTGATTTCTTTATTATCTAGTTTAAGCACTTATCGTTTATACACTGTGTAGGTTCTATAGTGGTCTATGGCTTGAAGATGATCTTAGTAGAACCCATATAGAAGCGGAGTGTCTCCACCGAGAGATGAGAATGAAATGTTTCAAAACATTCGATCTAAATAAAAATTTCAACAAGGTGATTGATGAATATGCTTCTTTTTCATTTGCACAAGGAGCATTTGAAGACACAACATCTAGTCTTAGAAGGGGCACGACGGATTCTATCACTTGGTGGATTAACTTTGGTTCTCAAGCACCTATGCTTCAATCTTTGGCTCTTAAAGCACTTGACAACTACCTCTCTTCTTCTTTTGTGAAAGAAATTGGAGTACTTATAACTTTATAATAAGTTAGCTTCTAAGTGAGTTGAAAATTTAGTCTTTGTCCATAATTGTAACACCCCATATGTGTAAATGTCCAACAACCTAGCTCTCAAACCATCCAGGCTTGAAAATAGCCACTTTAGGCCCTCAATCCTAGCTTGGCTTAAAGTGGAAGGCTCTGTTATGTAGTCAACCATGTGTTTACATATAAGGAACTCACAATACTACTGATCCGATGTGGGATGGGGGTATACATACTCCCCCACTTAAAGAACGCGAGTCCTCGTCGCAAGCCTAATATCCAAGTCCCATGGACCTCCTCGGTAGGTGCGGGTTACCCATCCCAACACGGTCCGAGTCCGCTCTGATACCATTTGTAACACCCCATATGTGTAACTGTCCAACAACCTAGCTCTCAAACCATCCAGGCTTGAAAACTAGCCACTTTAGGCCCTCAATCCTAGCTTGGGCTTAAAAGTGAAGGCCTGTTGTTGTAGTCAACCCATGTGTTTACATATAAGGAACTCACAATACTACTGATATCCCGATGTGGGATGGGGGTATACATACTCCCCACTTAAGAACGCGACGTCCTCGTCGCAAGCCTAATATCCAAGTCCCATGGACCTCCTCGGTAGGTGTCGGGTTACCCATCCCAACACGGTCCCGAGTCCGCTCTGAACCATTGTAACACCCCATATGGGTAACTATCCAACAACCTAGCTCTCAAACCATTCAGGCTTGAAAACTAGCCACTTTAGGCCCTTAATCCTCACTTGGGCTTAAAAGCGAGAGGCCTTGTTGTTGTAGTCAACCATGTGTTTACATATAAGGAACTCACAATACTACTGTATCCCGATGTGGGATGGGGTATTACAATAATGACTTCCACTTTCTTTCAAGAAATAATGAAGAGTATCACAATGATAGAATAAAGATATGGGATGTTGGTGGAGATACTTTTGGAACATTGGGAGATGGTGGATATCTCGAGATGGCCGAACTTTCTCTTCATGAGCTGGTATTGGAGAATGTATTTTTTCCAAGCTTGGTGGTTGTTGATCCATATTTTTGATTATTTATGTATCTTTTTATTAAGGTGTAGTTGCAATGACATCTCTTTTGGACTTGTAAGTGTGAGTATTAAGTATTAAAATCATTTGTGATATGTCTATTAACATTATTTTCGCTATATATGCCTTTATTATATTTTATTGCTGTTTCCGTTATGAAGGTATGTTATAAAGTTGCCATTTCCCCGTTTCAAAGACGTCTTTGTTTCGGAAACCTGAACCGTTTCAGTGCAACATTGGGCTGTAGTAGGTTCAATGTCACTTGGGACCTGATTGTATTCCCATTCAGTGTCTTTAGGTTGGTTTTAAGATCCAAATGACTGAATAATATAATATGCAACACTCTTATAATATATGACAAGAAAGTTTTGTGTTTCGAGTGATGCGGTTGGAACAAGAAATCTTAAAGCCAACTTATTTGTCATATTTCATGGATGACATTGTTAGTATCTTTTTGAGGGTAAGTTGTACTCTGATTTTCAAAGGCAGCAGTGCTGCTCAGCTGTTACATTAAACTTATTTTCTTTGTACCATGCAGGATTCAGATGGTGGATATGGTGGTGGACCTGGACAGGCAAGTACAATTGAACTTGGCGTTTGTGCTTACACCATATTGATCAACTTTATTAGCATAACACTTTCCTTTCTCCCTTTTAATTCTTTAGAGTTGTCTAGTTCAAAGCTTTTATTTATTTGATGTTGCTGCATCATGATCAGGAATCCATGGTCGATAAAAACCTGTTTGCTGGTTGTCTTCTTTTATTTCTTCCTTTTTCTTTTATCTTTGGGTGGGTGGCTAGGAAGCTGGATGCATGTCTCTCCTAAAACAGAAACTTTTAGAAGGAGAGGGCCATATATTGAGTATTTGTTTTCACAGAAAAAATCTTACTGCTCTGTTGTTTGCTGCTTTTGTGCAGCACTGCAAACATTTACTTGTTCTGTTTCTTTGTCATTCCTTATGCACACCACTGGCATCTTTGGCATATATCATTCTCTTCATTCATCCATGTGCGCCATGCATTGCTTACCTATTGAGCTCTCTTCTCAGATGCCTCATCTTGCAACTACTTATGCTGCAGTCAATGCACTTATTACGCTGGGGGGTCATGAAGCTCTCTCATCAATTAATAGGTGGTCAGTTTATCTCTATGAACTTAAAGCTGTATTTCCCTCCTTTCTCCTTCATTTATCTCATTTCTGTCCTCAACGGTATTTGAAGAACTAGTTATTCGTTATTCTGGGAGACACCTTGCATGACTTTGATTGATTACTCAGAGATAAGCTGTACACATTCCTGCGGAAAATGAAGGACCCATGTGGTGGTTTCAGGTCTGTTTTCCGAGAAAGTCATTATTGCTTAGATATACACTCAATTGTGCTTTCTGCATTATAGCTTTTCTTTTGTAAGAAATAATAAATGACCTTTCCTGTCTCTAGGATGCACGACCAAGGGGAGATGGATGTTCGGGCCTGCTATACTGCAGTGTCAGTGAGTCTGTCTTCTTTCTGTCAGTTTGCTTTATTTTTTCCCTATTCAAATGGTTATGGTTTTCAGTTCTCCAGTAATGTCATGAAGTAATACCTCCTGTAGCTGCATACCTCTTGATGTATGGAAAAATTATTCTGGTCGAGTGATTTTGGCTTTGGCTCTATGTATGATGCTTAAATGAGGCAAATCTTGTTTTGCTTATGCTATGGATGTGTTTCATCTTATTTGACAATGCAGGTTGCTAGTTTGCTGAATATCTTGGATCAGGATTTGACTGAGAATGTTGGAAATTACATTGCTAGGTTTTTGCCATATCCTGTTTTATTACTTCTAAATTGTAATCTAGATACTGCACTTGAAAATGATATTTTTTCCCATTGAACTCACTCTAGTTCTTAGGGAACATTTGCATTCATGATTTTATGCAGTAAGACAAAGTGAGCAACCCATCTAACTCAGCCATTTTTCATCCAGCTGTCAAACTTATGAAGGGGGCATTGCTGGGGAGCCTGGTTCAGAAGCTCATGGTGGGTATGTTTCAACTTCTTGTCATTTATTGTTTCTTATTTTAGTCAGGAGAAACTATATAGTGGTGGTGTTTAGTTGGTGCGTAATGTAAAACTGTCTGTATGACTAGTTGATGGCTTGTAAATAGGTATACCTTCTGTGGCCTGGCTGCAATGATCTTGATCGACCAGGTTCATCTGTTGGACTTGCCTCGACTTGTGGTAAGAGGATTTTGCTTCTTAATCTTAAGTAAAGGATCAACCCCTTCGTAGGAGCTATAAACTGATTTGGCATTTATTCCCTACTCTTCTCACTTATCTATGTTTTTGTGTACTAGTAGGCTTGATAGTTACCTGCTGCTACTATTCATAGAACTTCAGAAAGTACATGATAATAACACTCGCACACTTCTCTGTTTTGTCCCTATATTTGCCATTTAAGTCACTCACTGTTTGTTCTGGCTCCCAGAACTGGGTGGTATTCAGACAAGGTGTGGAGTGCGGGTTTCAGGGTAGAACGAACAAACTGGTAGATGGATGTTACTCCTTTTGGCAGGTGATCTTTCAGTAAGATATGCAATGAATTTGTTTGTTTTCCTTTGTCAGAATGAGATTAATCCAGTGAACAAATTATGCAGGGAGGTGTGTGTGTGCCTTGATCCAGCGACTCCTCTCAGGACTTCATTCTGATTCATATAACGATCATCATGAGGGTATCGTGTTCTCATATCTTTAATAGTTCATCTGTCTGTTGAATCGTTGTTATCAGTTGATTGATGTGTCATCAGCCGATGATTTAGCTCTGTTTGCTCATCTACAGGCTTGTCAAATGCATGTCGAGGGCCAGCGGATTACTTAAACATTGGCCTTGATTTTATCAAACAACATCCTGATATGGGTCCTGTTTTTCATAGCTTGGCTTTGCAGCAATATATTCTTTTGTGCTCGCAGGTTTGAACACATGATTATCTTGGTCTGCAGTAATAATACTCTCATATGCGCTATATTGCTTTTTGAAGAAGTGAGATGCTGAAACCCGTGTATCGTGTGTGGATGTGCTGCAGGTGCAGGAAGGTGGTTTCAGAGACAAGCCAGGGAAGGCGAGAGACTTCTATCACACATGCTATTGCCTGAGCGGTCTTTCTGTTTGCCAGTCTAGTTTCCCGAGGGTGGACAATGGCGACTCGTCTCCACCGCTGAGGCAAGCGGTGGTGGGGCCGTACTCCAATCTTGTAGAACCAGTTCATCCTCTTTACAATGTTGAGATCGAGCGATACCATGAGGCAGTTGGTTTCTTTTCTGGGTCATGACCGATTCTTCTGCGTTCTGAACCAGTCAAACGTCCTAGAATTAATATAATGTCAACAACTCTGTATTATGTATCTTTGGAGTGAGTACTATTATACATCGATGTTGCATATTTTTCATAGGAAGCCAAGTATATTCGATCTAATAATCTAATTACATATATATGGTGTAATAGTGGAAAAGAATAAACTTCATTTTCTTAAGATCAATATTCTTCCGAGGCACATAATTATACTCACATGGAAATGCAGCAGAGATTGTTAACTCAAAGCGCTTCTAGTTCTTATGCTATAGAAATAGAAGGTAGTGTAATTCTCAATATTGGCCTTTGATCAGTTTAACAGTGAAAAAAGCCATGAAATGATTTGAACAGCCCAATAGTATTTGTCTGTAAAAGTCTTGTCTCGATTGGTGCAGTCAGCTCAGTGAGCAACTTTAAATTTTCTCCGTCAATGTATGATGGAAGCACATAAGGCTGCATCAATCTGGGATACATGATAGATTGTTATATTTCACCTACAATAAGAATCAAATCACATCATCTCTCTAATAGGTAAATGTCTCTTTTTCTCCTAAAGTTGTTGAAGTTATTCTTCATAAAATATTGACCACGACTGAAAATGTCTTATCAATAATATTTTTTTTGGTCTGTCTAGACATAGGTACCAATCCATCTATAATTCTTCTCACTACCCCTCATAGGAAAATGATCCTACAAACAAAGACATATATAATACAAAATAACATAAAAATGGATTCATTTAAAAATATCAAAGAAATTAAGACACAAGACTTATACTACTATTTAGCTAGAATCAAATACTTAAAAGTATAATTTTTTGCAAGAATAAGTAAGAAATATTGGAATTGTCCACCCCCTAACTCCTCGATTGACCCCATCAGATCGCCCTGTCGACCCAGCCTAACGCAACACCATCATCACTTCCGCCGCAACCTTACTTGGGTCATCCTCGATGATCAAGTCAGGCTCTGTAGCTTCACCAATCGGTGCAATAGCAGGTGCAACCACCACAGTAGGAACAACAATGGCGGTAATGTTGGCTACAATAACAACGAGGAGTAGACAGTAGCAACAACAACAGTAGCATTGTTTGTAACGACCCTAAAACCACCCTAGTTCTGAGACCGTCACACTTCACACACTTATTAACTAAGATACGCAAGGCTACACTCACGAAGCCCGAAATTGAAACAAATACCCATATATTATATAAATCAGAGTTACAAAGCTTGATCAAATAGTTTACAAAGATGACATACCCTTTACAGAGCGGAAGCTAACAATCTTACAAAAGCTTCAAGGCTACATAATACGAAAAGACCACAAGGTCAATAGTTCAAATAAAAACTCTGAACACAAAGCTAAACAACGAAAGCAGAAACCTTCAGCCAAAACATTAAACAACATGCAAATCAGACAGAATAATATGGGTGAGCAAACCACAGCTCAGCAGGTAATACACTTCATCAGCCTGAGCATGCTAAAAAAACTTTAAAGAACATAATATACGTATAGCGAATCAGAATCAGAATCAAACCAGAAGCCCTTCAAAACAAACCGAGGTCCAAAGACAAAGCAGAGCAAAGCGGAAGTCACAACATAGCTTAGGCTTGTAACTTAGAGTTTTCACTTTCCTTTATGAGTCTTTAAGTCCTACAAATGAGCGACAGTAGTGAGCGAGTGGAAGGGAAAACTAAAAAGCACTTTGTTAAGTGTTAGCAAAGGGTTGTTGTAGGCTAGTCGGGGAGCAGTCGAGGACTGCTGGGAGACTAAAGACTGATCATATAGAGAAGGCTTGGTGAAGTCCTAAACTATCCCAAGTCCATAAGAGGGACGGGAGGCAGATTGAGTGAATTACTAGTGTGTTAATTCTCAATCGAATAAGAGAATCTTGTAACACCCCTACTCTATTCGGCTCCTAATCATCTTACTTAACAATATAATCGCAGCGGTAATCAACAATTGACTACTGGTCACCGTTCTTGCTCGCCATACGAATCCTGAGTCAAGCGAAGAAAAAACGCTTCCTGATAAGCTCTTAAATACGAACATTTTCTCGCAGTGACAACAAGAGATAGATCTAAACTCCCAAAACCAATATAAAATACATTCACAGTGAGCTTTTACGTATCCAAAACCTATACATGTTTCTAGGTTCGTATTAAAATGCAACAGTGCATGTTTTAAATAACTGTAATCAAACTACCCAGCGCGTCACTCTCTTTGCCGACACCGGAAGTTGCATACCTGCAAAAATGGTAGTTTGTGGTATGGAATCAGCCCCTGCTGAGTATGTTATTACCTGACTGTCATGCACCCTCGGACCATTCAGATATTTGGTCGAGAGTATGCAATTCGTTTCCATACAAATAGTTCAATGTTGAAACTGTAAAACAACAATATATATTGCAGTAATCTCAAATAACAAACAAGCCCCCGGCTTCACACATCGCATCGTAATAAACCACTGAAAGCGTTTACAGCGCTTATACGAGTACAGAGACTCCATTCCAACAAACACTTAATAATTCATAATTGAGTTCAGCGACTCACTCGACCAGACACCCAACCACAATCCACACATGAGTACGGTGACTCGACACAACCAGTTCACAACACACAATATGAGCACAATGGCTCGTTCAAACAAATCCACCAACATACCACACATAATCACAAAGCACAACCAATGAACAACAAGGCGAAGTAACGAGAATTATAAACGAGTATGAACTCTCGTCTTTGGCATGCAAGCCCAAATAATGTTCGCCTAATGTACAAGTTAGTATAGTCGTTCGTAATTGTTCAGTCATGTCTAATGACAACGTCTCGTTAGAACGACGTGTCTCTAAGTTATCCATCTCTTATGGCGGGTCACCCACGGCAATAGCCACTCCAGCGGTAGAGTCTCCGTCCTACGAACAATCTGTAGTTCGTTGGAAATTTATCCAGATACTTACGGCTACCACACGGTGTCCTAGTATCGTTAATGGATCACAGTTCACAGCAAGAGCCACATCCTTGATAAACTTATCTATACCATCGCATCGCTTTACTTTTTTTTTCTAACACAGCAGACCAAGGTCGTAGTCCAATCCTGAGTATGTCGACTCGGGATCCAGTGCTAGATACGAGAGCGGCGTTAAAGAGGCCAATGCTCCGTATATAAGTCTCAGATATTTTATATATCTTATTATCCTAATGCTACAACGTTTTACTTACGTTCCTTATATTACACATATAAGATAGCATCATTGCCGCTAGTTCGTTTTATAATATGTTCATATATACGAACGGTACTGTTATCGCACAACAGTATAATAAAGCAGCATTAATACACAACTCAAGCATATTAATTCACACAAGCAGACATTCAATCTTATCACAGATTTTCACACAATGTCTGAACTGAGGAAATCCTCAGAGACAATCAAGCCACATAAATAACATACCGTTCACCCTGAAAGTATTACGGTGGAGTATGATTCAGCTAGATCCGATGCTCCTCGTGTCGTCTCTAACAATCTATCAATATGCATCACACCATGCATCAGCATCTCATACTAACAGTACACTACGGCACCCCGTACCGTTACTAATCCATCCCGGTTTATTCCCCGTTGTTAGCTATAAACGTTTGTCGGGTTCTCGGTTTAACTCGGGATTTGGAACAATGTTATATTACATGCGTAGTCTTGTCTCGTATATTAATATACTTATTGTTGAACTTTGTTATCGCATGTAACTTAATATACCCTTGTATATCATGTAGTTTGTTTCTACATTGTATGTATAATTCTTAATCATGCATTATACATTTCGCCTTAGTATTTATTTTTCTAGGTTTGTTTCTCTTTTTTTTTTCTTTTCCCAAATTCAATGTGGTAAACAATACTTTGCATTATCAATCCTTATTATCACATGTACAGTCCTAACATTCCATATCCCATGTTTGTAATTCTTTTCCCTTTATCATATGTCATTTTAATTATGAAAATATATGGTCATTAAACCATATTATATTTTCCACCACAACACATATTTATTTATGTGTATGTATTTATGGAACTATTTCTTATATGGCAATCTTATAATATATATTCATTCTTTTTAATGAATATCTATTAACTTATTACAAATTTATAATCCTATAACATAAAACCATATTTAAAGTTCATTCAAAAATATTAATATTTCCGAACAACACCTATGTTCCTTAATTATTTACAAATCCTCCACATAATTATACCATGTTATATTATAGTTATATAACATATATTTTGACAACTATGTCATTAAAACAATTATAACTTATAGTTATATATTGTTAATAAATACCAAACAGCCCTTAAAACTCTCGGTATTAATTAATTCCCACCAAACTTCCATAATTTACAACTCAACCCCAAATTGTATTTCCTTGTTACACTTATAGTATATACCTTATATTATAATCCTTATTCCTTAATATACTTATAACCCATGGTTATATTTTCTCAAAATAACCGAACAGACCCCGTTGTCTATTTAAATTATTTTTCCACCACTTAACTTTCTATATTCACCAATTTCCCCTCTTTATTACATATAGTTTTCTAATTCCATTAAAATCATATATATACATATGTCCTTATAAAACCTTGTATATAATTCCAAAAATCACCAAACTATACCAAAAGGTTATAAACATTATTCCTAACCTTATACTTTCTCTAAATCTCGATTTTACCACATATGTTACCCATTTGTAACAACATTATGAAATACCTTACATTATACTTATTTAATTCATATTAACTCCAAATTTAACCAAATCAATTCCTAAAAATTCCTAATAACCTAAGGTTTGTACTAAACTCCTTTTAGTACCCCCAAGTTTTCGGAAATCACAATACCACCCCAAGTCTTATAAATCTTTTACAATTTAATAAGTATCTTATTATAAGGTAGTATTTTAATTTCTAAAATTCTCCAAAGTTGGTCAAAGTCTCCTATATAGTCAACTTTGACTTCTAATACCAATTGGGACTCAAACTTTCGGTAATTACCAACAATACCCCATACTTTTCTATTTTACAATTTTGACCCAAAACTTTATAAAATGTTATAATTTTTATTAAATTTATTTAAAAAGCCTAAATTGCTCTAAATTAAGCCCACGGCTTTCTAAATTCCTAGTAATTACGAATTGGCCCCAATTTTAATTATAAGCATAAATAAAACTAAATAAGCTTATAAACTTAAATAAAATGGCCTAATGACATGGCCTTATTACAACCTTGAACTTGCAAAATAAATTACACAATAAATGTCTCAAAATATAGCATATATATTCGGCCTCACCATGGCTTAATTATTTTTCCACATAATGTCATAATTTGACCATTATGTTAATTAAATCTCTTAAATGACTAGCTTAATTTATCTTAGCCATTTTTTTCCATTTTTAGGTCAATATGACCTATATTTGAAGTTTCACTCTCGGCCATGTATATATATATACTTGGAAATTACAAAAATCATAAGTTTAAGGTGTTTATACCTTGATTATTCCTTGTGGGCTCGGTCACTTATAGGAAAATTCACCACTTGATTTAGACATGTTTAATACACAAAAACAAGATATGGTTACACTCCAAGCTTGAGCTTAACCATAAGGAATAATTAATGTAAGATTTAAGGCAAAATCACCTTAAAAATGCAAGGAGTGTTCAAGGTGGTTTCGATCTGAACCAAACACACCACAAGGTGTTAGATCCACCATATTGACATAGGAAATAGTTAGATCACGAAATGCTACCTTGTTATTAGGTTTTACCTTGGAAAAATGCCTAAAAAGGGAGTAGTTTCTCTTGGATCTTGGTCACCCTTGCTCCAAATGGCTAACCAACTGAATGAACATGTAAATATGAAGATTATGAGTGTATAAACTCATAAAAATCAGAGGAAGAAAACCGCATGAAGAGTGGAGATCCTTAAGGTATGTTTTTACCTTAAAATGTAGATTTGAACAACCTTGGTCCCTCTACTGGTCTCAACCGAGTTTAGCTCTTGTTCTAACCTTAGAACACTGAGAATAAGCCATAGGAATTGATGAGCCACGAAATCTAGGTGTTGATAGTGAAGAGATGAAGAAAAAGAGCTAAAAATGACATTAAAACACTTACATTAAGAGCTTAGGAGCTAGGCTTGCCTTCCATGCTCAAGAACAGACTTGAGAGCTTCAAAGTAAGGGAGGAACTCGGCTGGGCAAGGTGGAATCGGACAAGGAAGAAAGGAGAAGGCGGGAAAGGTTTGAATTAATGAAAAAAGTAAAGTTACTATTGCAAATTGAACATTAGGTAGTAATTTGTCTCATAATCATTGCAAGCTGTCTCCTCTCTTATTGCCAGCCGATTCCCATGGTCCAAGTGGGTCAATTAATTGACCATTGACCATACTTGTCAATATTGACTCATGCGGGCCCCACTTTAGGGTTTTATTAATATTTTAATATTAATTTGTAAAAATTCGTAAATTTCTGGAATTAAATTCCTAATATGATACAATATGATAAAATATCATATTTAAGGATAATTATAATTTTTAAGCCCATAAAAATCAATTTAAAAGGCAATCTCACAAAACGTGCTTTAAGGAGTTTTAGCGCACAATTTTGTGTCACAGGGTGTTCCTGAGCTTAGTTCTCCTTGAGAACGGTTTTGTTGTGTTCCTTACTTCATTATAATACTTAGGAATCCACTTTGGATCCTATTTGAGGTCATACAATCTTTATGGTGTCTTAAAGCACATTTTGGCTTTACCGATCTTAAGGCGTGTTTTGCCTTGTTGCGATCTTTTAGATTGTTCCCCAATAATATTTAGATGTTTATTAATCATCTTAGATCATTAATAGATCATTTAATTTTATTTTAAAGGTTAGGGGTATTTCAAATCTAGTTTGAAGTACTTACAATCTTCTACCGTTTCGAGGAGTACCAATCGACCAACAAGTGGTATCCGAGCGGTTACTTCCGAAGAGCTAACCCTCCTGAAGCGATCAATGGACTCCAGCGTGCTGGCTTTCAAAGAAGGCACAAACTCCCAACAGTCCACTACTATTCAACGGTGAAAATGAAAACTACACACACTGGAAGAACAAAATGGAGTTCCACATCAGATCCAAAGATCCAAGAATCTAGCGAAGAATAAGAGTAGAAGACTACACTTACAGAGATGCTCAAGGAAATCTCCTCTCTGTCGACATCATGACTGATGAACTAGTGAATAAGCTCATCTTCAACGCCAGAGCAATGAAGCTACTTCATTGCTCACTGCTCCCAGAGTAGTATTCAAAGATCTGATCCCTTAAAACAACCAAGGAAATCTAGGAGACACTTGAAGTCACCTATGAAGGGAATGCGGAGATCAAGAAGACAAGGAACGAGCTGATTCTCACCCACTGGGAGTTGTTCAAAAAGGAGGAGAAGGCGAGCATTTTCGAGATGCACTCAAGGTTCACAAAACTCACCAACGAGATGGTAGTCCTTGGGAGAGCTATTCCAAATGAAGACCAGATCAGGAAATTTCTCAGGTCACTACCTGTCTCCTTCGACAGCAAGGTCAACACCATGAAAGAAGTGCATGAACTGTCCAAGATGTTAGTTGATGACATGTTGGGATTATTAATGGCATTTGAGATGAAGCTACAACAAAGAGAGAGTGAGACTGTCAATAAGGAAAAAACGTAAGGGGATGGCGCTGCAGGTTGAAGAGGATAGCGACACCGGATCAGAAGACGATAAGGAACTGGTTCTCTACGCCAAGAGACATTTCAGAAAGATTTTCAAAAACAACAACAAAAGAAGAGAGACTCTAGAGACTCTGGAGATCGTGACAAATGCGCTCCAGAGAGAACACCATATCAAAGACAGTCCGTGAAGAAAGAAGAGAGAGGCCAACAACCTGTTCAAGAAGACTGCCCAGACCACTCTTCACCAAAAAACAAAAGAATGAAGCTCTGGTTTCCGCATCATGGGGAGACACAGATTTCAGCAATGACGGCCAGGACTCCGACAATAAGCCATCTGGAGATAAAAAAGGCCAACCTGTTCATTGAGAGAGCCTATATGGGGAAGGACTTAGAAATCTGTGTCTAGTCGTGGATGGAGATAGTGTCAAAGAGCCTGTTGCGGAGCAGTCAGAGAGTGAAGAAGATCAAAATAGGTAAATATATCAAACTCAAGAAGAAAATTGATAAAGTGAGTTACCCGGCCCGGGGTCTTAGAAATTTGCCAAAACTTTCTGTTGATCAACTAAAAGAGTATGATAGAGCAATATATAACAGCTAAAGAGAATAATGAACGTCTTGAAAAATGTTTGGAAGATGAGTGTGTAGTAAACTTGTAGAAGGTCGTTAGGAAACTATAAGATATTTACAATGATTTGCTTTCAACTCATGAAAAACTGAAACTAAAGTTAGATGAAACCAAAGCGCTTGACAAGAAAAGAAAAAACAACCAGAGAATGTTGATTGTGGAGATCTCATTGTTACACTCAATAAAGCTGAAACATAACTGGTGTGATGATGTAAGTAAGATATTTTAGGCTAGAAAGTGAGGCTAAACAGAATTACAACAAAAAGCCCACTTGGAATGGTCGTTGACCTATTGGGCAGTCATCGAGGACTAATCGACGAGGGTTATGCTACCTCTTTTGACAACCAGGTCACCACCGGCGAGGTGCTGTAGGACACACTTCATGCGGTCCTGGCAAGAGGCCAATGTAGGGACTAAAATGGATTGAAAAGATAGATCACGAAAGTAAGTTTTGAATGAAGAAGGACTCATATAACATTAAATCATTGAGTGCAGGCAAGAATGAGAGGAGGGTCTTATCTCCTTACCTTCTCTCATTCAAGCCCAAGTGCAGAGGAACTTGTTCCTCACGTGAATAAAAAGTTTTTCTATATTTTCATAACATGCTCATGCTTTCCTTATATTGGTATTATTTTCGAGAAAATTAGTTTAACAAGTGTTCAACATTTTTTTGTGTTTTCCACTAACAAGAATGGTGCAGATAATTTTCATTAAGTTACTGAGTAGATAGAAATTTACCAAGATCATCCATGATCTGGACATGAGATTCAAAAATTAAATTTAAGGTTCAAGATCTCATTGATGCTCGACAAAAAGGTTAGTGCTTTAAGGGCAAATGGATGTCGAGGCTTTATTTTTCTGAAAACTTTTATGTTTATTTGGATACTATTTATGTTTCTGTCTTTCGAATTTCGTTTACTTTAGCTTTCCAGTACTTTACTTTCAGCACCACATTTATGTGTTTCATACCTTTTGAATATTATGATATTTGGTATCTAACTTCGGGCTTTTTGCATATTTTTGGAATCTCTTTTGCGCCCTCTTTTTGGTTGTGCATTGTACATATATACAAATTGGGAACAAGTACACCCCAAGGATGAGTTAGGATCAATTCAAAGCAACTCTTATGAATTTTTCCTAGGATCTTCGGCTCTCAATGTCGAATTAGCGCTTCCACGACCTGGACACTTGCAAGTGTAGGAGAACCCCGCAATCAACTCAAACCTTATCAGGGGAGTACTAGTTCTTTACCCCTTTAAATTTTACATAATGCATTATACTTTAACAGCTCTATTTTTCGTGCTTCGAAAAGTATTTTGTTTATTTCTCCCTGATTTTGTTGTTCAACAATGAGGACATTGTTCCATTCAAGTGTAGGGGAACCGAACTTTTATTTTTGTGCACTACTCAATTTCATATGCTTATCTATTTCTTCCATTTCGGAGTTACATTTATAGGAAGCAAGTTTTCCTATGAAATCTTGGAATTCGACATAATTTTTTTAAAAAAAAATCTCTATTAAGGAGAATTTAATATGTGGTGCAACCTTATGGCCTTATATCTGGTGAATTTTTAATGCTTAGGGGTTTATTCTATCTTCTCATCTAGTGATTGCTAAGAGTGCTTCTTGTGGGATTTTTTAACAAAACTTGAGAGACACCATTGGTAACCAACAAAAATTAGAGTTAAGTGTTCTTGAATGCAAAGGCAAAATCCCTAAATATCTTCTCCTCATATCTTGTTGCAAAAGTGAATCAAATGCAAATCTCTATTTTTCTTTTGTTTTTCCTCAGTGCCCATTCTTGAGAGAAATTGACCATGGTAAAAGTTCTCCAAGTTCCATAATCTTTAAGAACTTTGAAGCACTCTAGATCATAGCATGAAAGTCTAAAATTTTATTTTCTCTAAGCACACTCATATCACCATGATTAGGTTGGTTGGCACTCCTCATGAATTTTCCACCTTTTTTGTTCATAATTTTTAAGAATTCATTTGAACACTTGCTTGCTTTAAATATTCCTCCTTCATGTGGTGGTTCCTAATTTTGCTCGAGGACAAGCAAATAGATAAGTGTGTGGGGGAGTTGATGAGTGGTGAAATAATGTAATTATAGGGCCTTTATGCACCTTCATCTCGTGCAACTGTTGACCTATTTCACCACTTTATAGAGCATTTAGTTAGTATAGGTGAACTAATACTCTTTGGTTATAATGTAGGGTAAAAGCTCATTTGAGCATGTTTTTTAGGCTAAAAAGATCCCTTGACTAAGATTCAACATTGTGGGAAGGAGATCAAGAATGACGGAGCGGTTCGGGAAGTTTTCAGAGGACAAATGGCCTTTCTGAAGTAGATTACCCATGTGGGTCGGTCGAGCTAGACTCTAAGACACTGGAATGGACCGACACATAGGACTGACCCACATGGGTCGGTCGGACTCAACCATGAGCAACTAGAATGGACCGACCAGGGAGACCGACCCACCTGGGTCACTCGCAACTAAATTGCTCACATGCCATTATGTAACAGCCCAGTCTCTTAACCCAATGTGAGATATTGTTCGCTTTGGCCGCGCCGCACGGTGTTTGTTTTTGAGGGTGATGTACTCACACCACTCAAAAAGGCCTCTCACAAGGGGAGAGTATCCCCACACCTATAAGGTGTGTGGTTCGTGCGCTCTCCCGGTTAATACCCCGGATCTAAAAATGGTGATTAAATTACTCTAATAAAATTATTAAGGGCCTAATGGTGCCTAAAGAGTATTGGGTATAAAAAGAATAAAACCAAAAGAAAAAGAGAAAAAACGCTTGAAAAGCGAAAAACGCTAAAATGCGCCAATAAATGAAAATAAGAGATATATGATCTTGTAAGAGGGTCGAGATGGATAGTCCTAAGGCTTAGTTAGGCCTAATGGTATAACGGGAATTAATCCCGAAGAAAACGGATCCAAATAATGGATTAAAACGCTAACGGAGTTTTTAAGCACGTTTTTCGAGAAACCCGAAAACGTGACTTTAAGTGGTCAAACGGGTAACGGACCGTAAAAATTATAGTTGATTAAATAACTATAAATAAGTATTAATGGAAGTTTAAAAACCATAAAATTAATAAACGAGAAAATTCCGGAAAACGGACCCGGTAAGTGAATAGTGATGAAACCGGGAGACGAAACGCGTTTAATTGAAAAAGACGAAAAACGACCCGGGCCTACTAATTCTTGTGGGCCGGTTTTTTAATTAATATGTATACACATATTAATAGCTTGCTAGCTATTTAGTAATAAGAGGACAAATAAGTAAATAAGCAAATAGTATAAAGTAAAAAGGGAATAGTATATTAATACTTTACACATACCCATCTTCACCTCCATACTTATTCCTTAACGATCGTTTTTTTTTCCCCACCAGCTAAACTCCTTCTTCCTCCTCTGTATATTACCGATTCGAGAGGGAGACTCACCAGCCCCATCTTCAATCCCTCCTCTCTTGCTCATTTCTTCACCGAATCGCACAAAAATTGTACCGTTAGATTCGTATCGGCGAGGGCTTCGTTTTCCACCCCTCAAAGTCTTGATTCCTCCACCTTCGTTTCCATGGATGTTGGAGCTTTTGAAGCTTGAGGAGCTGATTTTGACTCTCCTCCACCACTTAATGTCCTAAGGTAATAATAAGCAAGAGTTTTGCTCATTTCAAGCTTGTTTTTGTAATTTGGGAAAAAAATTCCCCACGTTGAAAATTCTTCCCATTTCAGCCGAGAGCTCCTTGTTCTTGTGGAGTGTTGGAAATGCTCCATTTGATTGCCAAGCTCTCCTTTTGAATATACTAAGGTAATATCTAAGCTAGAGCCTAAAACTAGTTCTTGAAGTACTAGTTTTGTGTGGAAAATTTAATAAATAAGCTCAATATATGTGTGTGGGGATATGATTGTAGATGGCAATCTTGACCCCTTGTGTGTTGTGAAACCGAGAAGAGAAAGAGGGATCAAGAGAAAAGAGATGAAGAGAGGTGAAAACCGAAAGCAAATGAGGTAAAAGAGCTTACCTTGTGTTAGTTTTATTTGGCTTGTGAAACAGATTTTAGAGTTGATTAATGCTCTTGAATTGGTGTAGTCTTGGTACTACAATATTCGTAGCTGAAAGATAACGTTTTAATGTGTGGGAGTGTGTAAATAAACCTTGAAGTTTGGTTAGTGTACTTATGTGAGCAATGGAATTTTATGTGTTGTTTATGTTAAAACCAAACAGGTGGGAGGAGAGTGTTGTGAGCTGTTTTAGTGTGGTGAAAATGCTTAGGAAAGCAAATAGGTGCTGTCAAAATTTGCCTAGGAATGGATGGATTTGGGTGTTTTATTATAGGAAGAGACTAGTGTGTTTAGGTGATTTAAGTGAGTGGTTATGGTCTGGAAAACCAAACCTTGAAGGAGAGTTTGCAAGGAGCAAAATAATGTCATTTGAGTGTTGGTTATGGCATCAGTAGGAGAGGTTTGAATGGCCTAAAGAAGGAACCAAAATCTGTTACAACTGAGGGAAACCAAGTGAGAAAACTAGCTTTGTAAGTGTAAGAATCTAAGTAAAATTAGTAGATTGGTGAGTGTATTTGGTGCTTGGTTTAAGGTGATTAAGAAGGGTAATTAGTCACTAAAACATGAGGATTTTAGTTGGTGAAGGTTGAGAGTTTAATGGAGGAAGAATGAACCTGAACAGGAAGAAACTGTCAAAATCTGTAAAATCTGTAGCAGGGTCCGGGACCTAGTCCTTGGACAAAGTCCCGGACCACCCCCTGTTTTCATACCGAGAGTTCAATGCCCACTTTGGTCCGGGACTTAAGGAGAGGACAAGTCCCGGACCACCCCATTAATTTAGGCCGAGAGTTGCCACCATGTTTGGTCCGGGACTTGAGTCTAGCACAAGGACCCGGACCACTTGCTAAATTCAGCCGAGATTAAGATGAGTATTGGTCCGGGACTTGGCCTAGGTACAAGGTCCCGGACCATACATTATTTTAGGCCGAGAGTTTGTTTTTGATTGGTCCGGGACTTAGGGTATGGACCAAGTCCCGGACCACCCCCAGAAACGTACAGAGAGTGTTTTTAAGGGTTTAAATGATGGGGGATTGAATGTTAATGAAGTTATAAGTTGTTAAGGCCTTGTTTGGTGACATGTAAAGGCCCTAGGAAATGTAAGAAAGTGTTAGAAGTGATTGAGAAGTAAGAACTCAAATTAACAAGAGTAAAACCGAGTAAACGGGATAACGGGTAACTACGGGAGTACATTTTATTATGTTCCGTATGATATTAGTATTAATAATAATGTTGAAACATTATCAGAGAACCGTGCGTGACCCGAGCTTGGTGAGATGACACGGTAAAAGTAAAAACCCCGGTGAAAGGTATGATTTTCTCATGCCCCGTATGCTAACCGAGTTACACTGATTTGTGTGTTTGTGTGCCGGCTTAATCAAGATTAAAGCATGAAAATAATCCCTTGTTTGATTATGAATGTCTTATTGTATGTTGTATGAGCTAACATACTTGCATGCCGGTGTGGTCTAACCTAGTGCATAGACCGACTCTTAGTGAGTATTGAATGACTTGGAACCCGTAGAACGGGTAGTCTCATAAGCAATGGAAATATGCAAACACACATAAACTATCGATTAAGTATAACGATATCGTAAACATATGAACTCCCTAGAACGTGAGGAGATGTACGGGTTGAGTAAATACCCGATAACGGTTAGAAAACCTTATTGAAACAATCCACGAAATAAATATGAGTGGAGAGATAAATGAACCTCCATCGAGAGGATTGAAGTTAGTCCAATAATGTGAACTTATAAGAAAGGTAAGAGAGACCTAAGGGACTATGTAACTCCCTTGAGACATGGTCGACTTCCTATATGAGGATGCTACCCGGTATACGAAAATATCCGAATGTATAAGTATATGAGTGTGAGGGTAACCCTTAAACCTAAGATTACCCGAATTTAAGTAAAGTTCCCAAAGTCATTAGAAACATCAGGAGTGATGCTTCTAGACTAAAACTTAATAATGTTATAACTCCGAGAGAGGAGTGTATGGGAATGTGAGTAGTCCGAGGTAGTCGGGCCTAAGTAAAAGAGATGGGAACTAAGAGAGAGTTCCGGGAGCTGGTCGAACCTTCCCACCATGCTAGACCCAGAGTAGGGTCGAAACCGGGGAAGTAAGACTATGCTCGAGAGCCATGAGTTTTGGCTTGAGTATGTGTAAGAATAACAGCGTGACGTAGGAGACCTGTAGTGTCTCGAGAATCTACTAGAGCTTGTGTATTAACAACCCAAGTGTATGGGTGAGACAATGAATATAGTAACCCGAGAGCGTGGGTGAGATAATGAAAATAAGTAACCTAGTGTGTGGGCGAGTATATGAAATAGTAACCGAGAGAGCGGGCAAGTTATCGAATGAGTAACCAGGCAAGTGAGGTATAACCCTCAAGGCCTAAGAGTAAAATAATACAACTAACAACCTTGCTATGTTAGTTAGGAATTGTGTTCCATGATTGGATGTAGATTCCTTCTGTAATATACATATATATTGTATTGCCATGATGCATGTTGTTTGATTAAAATGAACTCCATGTATATCCGACCCAAAGTAGTCGGCGTACCGCGGTTAGCACGCGGTATATGCGAAATTCATATTCAGCGTAAGCTGACCCCCTAGGGGGAACGTTTTTAGTGTGCAGGTACCTGGAGCTGACCACCGTTCGAGAGAGTAGGACGGGGACTGCCATGTAGCATGGGTGGTTAGAATATATTTTCTTATGCATTAGAACGAGGTGTAAGTCCGAGAATGTTATCGGCATCCGTATATTGTACTCGGTATAGTAGAAATGTATTGAGTATTGTATTTGTATGAAGTACTCGGTTGTTCCAGTTCATCAGACCGTTACAGTATGTAAGAAAGGCTGGTTAGCCACATGGGTGGCTAACGGCGTTGTTTCACCCCTCGTTGTAAGTAGAATTCCGCTGTGCGAGTAAGAGAAATTAGAGACGGTCGAAGAGGTAATGACGAGATTAACGGTTGGGGTGTTACAAAAATGGTATCAGAGCGAAGTATCGCTCTGATGACTGGAATACCGAGCTTAGGAAATACCGAGTTAGGATATAGAGACTTAGGGCTAAGGTTGGTGGTAGCGTGAGAGATGCGCTAGTTAGGAACTTCCAGTATGATCTGGATACCTACAATACCATACCCGCCCTTCACACCCCCGTACTTAAAGCTCGGGAAAGAACGCCAGAGAGACGGGGAACCTAATCTGGCAGTTATTTAATATTTCAATATGAACCAGAACCTGTCAGGCGGGAGATTCCGAGAACGGAAATCCCGGAGACGGATCCCGTTGGAACGACTATAATCGCACTTGATGCGAAGGATCGAGACATCCTAATCCAAGGAGACCAGAATTTTGGCAGCCTGGGGCGACATGCTTAGCAGTCGCGAGAACCCAGCTGGCCGAGCAGCAGCAAAAAGGAAGCACCAACCGTGCAAGAAGGCGGGTTAAGGAGAAGCAACCCAAACCGAGACACATGTCTACGGACCGCCATAGCTAAATGATACTACTAATGGTATATTAACCGACTTAGAATCTAGTCGAGAGTAGGTACACCCACCCAGCCACACCATAGAAGTTGCAATATCTAATGGGCGTAGCTTAGATAGCTATGAGCACAACTACGGGATATACCCGAATAGGACTACAGAAGTAGTGCCTAAAAGACTTAACCTCGGTGACCATAGTAAAGACGGGGGAACGAACAACGAGGTAGAACATAGCGCTAAGTAATTAAGGAACTCCGAGAGTGGAGCAGCACCTAAATGAATGACAGTCATGTCGAGATGAATGAGAAGCAGCTCGAAGGAGTAGTTATCCAGCTACAGGATCAAGGAAGAGCCGACTAGGCTACCAAATTCAATGTGAACAATACCGTGACCGGTATGAGTTAACCTAAAAAACCGCCAGTACCGCGCACTTGCCACGGCAAGTGCAGTAATAGCGGGACCATAAGAAGAGCTTTGACAAGCGACCAGTAATTAGTAAGTACCAAAGTGGCAAGAGAAGCCAATATAGCACACACACACCCTTAAGAATGGTGAAACGAAACCTCGAGAAGGCCTAACGGCTTGATCACTGCATAAAGAACATACCAGTCGCGAGGAGCTGGACTCAGTAAGAAGTAACCGGCATTGAAATGCCGTGAAAGTTTTACCTTCTAAACCCCAGTTCTCTTACAAGCATAAGATTTTTCAAAAACCCCCAAATTTTAAAATCAAACCAGAGAACCACGGTAAGTTATCATAGGACGATACAAGAGGAGTTGGCAACAGAATACTTCACGTAGGCGTGACCGACACTACAAGTGTACACAAATGAGACATGGAACGACCGCACTCCAAGGAGCTTGCGGGCCTGACAGACCAATTAAGAGTTAGTTGGGTAAGTGGTAACGTATCAATAAGATACTCCATGTATGTATACAAGTAGAGTACGGTACACGGGAAGTACCCACTCCATACTACGGACGAAAGAGCCAATTCAAACCAACAGTTGACACCTGGAATGACCGAAGAACAACAAAGGAGCTTATTAAGCTAAAGGAGTCAAGAATCCAGTAAGATAAACATAACGTTAAGAGGTGCGACCAGCACAGAGTATTAAGTATAGACATTGGATATGTCTCAAAAATCACAAAGGAAACATACAGTAACTGGAATGAATACCCAGTATAAGCAATAAGATGAATGCCTTAATTGATCATATCACAGTATATCTCACTAAGAGAATAACGACCTAATTAAGTAGGTAAAGGAAAAGTACTAATACTCTACCCAATAACGGGAGACATTACAACCCTAAACGGGATAGTTTGAGTTATTCATAGCCGCAAGGCGAAGTCGCAACTGAACATAACCATAAGTACAAGCCAGATGTAATGGCATTACTCAGTAACACCTAGGAGCAATCCGAGAAGGGTGCCGAAGTCAACAGTAGTTGAACGAAACATCGTGTTAGACACAAGTGTTTAAGCACAACCTCGGGTAAAACCCGAAGGGATCCCATGGTACACGGGATACCCTAGATTGCCAGAGAGCATCAACAATATCAAGTTACTTAAAGGGCTTCCATGTATGGACGAGTGTTGAGACCACCTTATCGAAGACCCAGTAATATCTCCAAACCACTTAATGGTATACGGAGAAGCAAAAACCTATATAAACAGGCCGCATGGAGCATGACTCGAGGCAAGGTGGCTTGTAAGCCGATAAAACCAACTACAATACGTAGATCCAGACGTTTAAAGCATATGCATAAAGGCATAAGAGGAACAGTGGTGAATGAACCACTACCTCATAGTGGGGATACCACCTGTGATTATGGGGCCTATGGAGCGGCATTTGCGTGAATCCTCCAGAGAAAGGCTACCACCTAAGTATGTAATGAGAAACCGCTAGAGCGGTGGTAGTAAAACTGGAGCATGTGTATATTGCCAATCGGTTAAGTAGTAAACACTGTAAGTGTGCAATATGAACTACAGAGCAAGTAACGCGCAAGTGCGCAGGGAGATTTAAAGAGTAACATATCTCATTGAGCCAAGCGAATGGCAGCCATAGTATAATGGCGGGAGTACATGAGCAGAAGCTAAAGTAGTAGCGGATGCCATGTAAACAAATGTGGTTTAATGAGTAAGAACATGGTGCGCAGTAAGCGACCATTGTAAGAGTATGTTCGGATAGTGATTAGAGTTGATGAAGAAATGTGGTAAGAAGACATGATCATTCCTATCTCATGAGAGATTTACTGTCAAGGTTTACGCTTCTGCACTCTGTATGACTGAGTGTTTTGGTATTGCACTTGTGCGGTAATGATCAAGTGGGAGAGCCAGGAATTGAGAAATGTCAACGAAGCCTGTTGAGTGAGAATTTAGAGAGATAACCGTGCGGCCATTGGCCAAAGATGCACAAAGAACGTGGGCAGTAACCCACAGGACCCAGGATCGATATGTGGAAAAATACAGAGTAGTATGAATGAAGAACTCTGGTATAGAACCAAGAAACAAACATAATCCATGAGCCACTATAAACGAGGAAGCACTACAAGCTAATAGTAGCTTGACCTCAACCGACAATAAGTCGGGAAAAGTAAGCGAATAACCACGAAGGTATACAGTTTATACAAATAGATTTCCAGAGTTTTGAGAGAAAATCTATAACTCATCGAATTCGCATACGGTAAGAGATACCAAGCGACGATTGAATACATTGAAAATACCAAAGAGCGAATTAAGCTCTAGTTATCAGGTCGCACAGCAGAAGCTTGTGGACCGTGATTCAGGGTAAGTATACCTATGTCATAAACCCCTTGAAGCCTTAGAGGCTAGAACCGAACCCGGTTATGAGTTAATTAACCACTGAAGTTAAAACACTTCATGATACCCGAATTAATGAACCAATGTTCAGTGATAACATATGGTTGGTTTACGCGGGCTAACCCCTTTTAAGGGGGGTAGGGCGAGAAACCGCTGAGAGTATGTTTTACGTATGCATGCGTAAACTACTATGTGCATAGCACAAAGGAATTGTTTTCATGTTTGGAACTCATGTTACATAAACATGTGTACCCATTCATTGTTATAATTGTGATTATGCGCATGAGAGATGCAAGTAACGAGTATATAATATTTATGAAAAGAGGAGTAGAGAGACTCTGGGGAATGAGAATCCCTTTAGTATTTTGTCTATTGAGATTAGACCGATGAGATATGGGCGAGTACAATCGGCATGAAACCGATGTGTAACCTAAGAGGGAGTGAGTTCCCTAGGTGATTTTACTTGAGAATGATTGATGGAGTGAGTTCCATCCTTTGGAGTTGTATGTTGTGTTTTAAAATTGAGTAATAATTTGACTAATGAGGCTTAAGTATGGAGTACCTAGGTAAAGGTAGTGAAATAAATTGAGAATAATGGATGACTTAAGTTCCATGATAAATAAATTGAAACAGATTGTTTTATGAATATGACTAGTAAGAGTAAAAGATAGAAAACGAAAATGTTTGACTATCTGTTTGTTGAAACTGACGTGGGAGGTGGAACTTGATCTGCTAGCGATCAAGGGAAACCAAACACAAATTGGGGTGGAAGGATAGTTCAACACTGATGCTGATCACATCAGGGTTGATGATTCTTGAAGCTCCCTATAAGTGGTCACAAGTAATCACGTTAAGAAAAGATACAGCTACCATAAATCTGATTTGGAGTTGTGTGATGTTTTAAAAAGAATTTTCAAACAGATTTTGAAAAAAGGATTTCCTTCAAGTATGAAGATGGAAATAAAACTAGTTTTTGAAACCGCTATCACCCCCGATGGCTGTGGCCTTAAGTCTTGATGACCGGTAGAACGGTGGGCGTGTATTAGTTTTGAAACCATTGCACCGTACGTGCGGCGGCCCTAAGTGACCGGTTGGGGCGGTGACAGTGTGTGATTTTTCCAAAGGCAGCGGGACGGGGAGAGTACCCTGAGATGTTCCTGTGTTGAGTGAGTCAACCAGAGTGCCTGAGGATATGTATATGTGTAACGTTTTGATCAGAACCGAAGGGACCGTGGGCCAGAGAGAGTAAGTGCCCATTTGTCATGAAACGGCCGTGAACCAGAAGAGTAAGTGTTCAACGTGACCGGTACCTGAGGGATCAGTAGTATATTACTCGATATGGATTCGAGGACTGTAGTGCCTTCTTGTCTTCGGACCGATTCCATGGAGAGAATACAAAGAGTATTTTTGATTGCTATACATGCTGTGTTATGTGTGTGGTATGTGTAGTATGTAATGAGACTGACTTGTGGAGTCGGTAAGTTATACATGTATTATAACCTTGGCATAGTACGCCATGAGAGTAACCATCTAGATTCACCAACTTTGAGGACAAAGTTCCTAAGGGGGGTAGATTTAATACCCCGGATCTAAAAATGGTGATTAAATTACTCTAATAAAATTATTAAGGGCCTAATGGTGCCTAAAGAGTATTGGGTAAAAAGAATAAAACCAAAAGAAAGAGAAAACGCTTGAAAAGCGAAAAACGCTAAAATGCGCAATAAATGAAAATAAGAGATATATGATCTTGTAAGGGTCCGAGATGGAGTCCTAAGGCTTAGTTAGGCCTAATAGTATACGGGAATTAATCCCGAAGAAACGGATCCAAATAATGGATTAAAACGCTAACGGAGTTTTTAAGCACGTTTTTCGAGAAAACCCGAAAACGTGACTTTAAGTGGTCAAACGGACCCGTAAAAATTATAGTTGATAAATAACTATAAATAAGTATTAATGGAAGTTTAAAAACCATTAAAATTAATTAAACGAGAAAATCCGGAAAACGGACCGGTAAGTGAATAGTGATGAAACCGGAGACGAAACGCGTTAATTTGAAAAGACGAAAACGACCCGGCTACTAATTCTTGTGGGCCGGTTTTAATTAATATGTATACACATATTAATAGCTTGCTAGCTATTTAGTAATAAGAGGACAAATAAGTAAATAAGCAAATAGTATAAAGTAAAAAGGGAATAGTAATATTATACTTTACTACCCTCTCTCACCTCCCTCCTTCCTTATTCTTTCACGATCGTTTTTTTTCCCCACCAGCTAAACTCCTTCTTCCTCTCTGTATATTACCGATTCGAGAGGGAGACTCTCACCAGCCCCATCTTCAATCCCTCCTCTCTTGCTCATTTCTTCACCACGAATCGCACAAAATTGTACCGTTAGATTCGTATCGGCGAGGGCTTCGTTTTCCACCCCTCAAAGTCTTGATTCCTCCACCTTCGTTTCCATGATGTTGGAGCTTTTGAAGCTTGAGGAGCTGATTTTGACTCTCCTCCACCACCTTAATGTCCTAAGGTAATAATAAGCAAGAGTTTTGCTCATTTCAAGCTTGTTCTTGTAATTTGGGAAAAAAATTCCCCACGTTGAAAATTCTTCCCATTTCAGCCGAGAGCTCCTTGTTCTTGTGGAGTGTTGGAAATGCTCCATTTGATTGCCAAGCTCTCCTTTTGAATATACTAAGGTAATATCTAAGCTAGAGCCTAAAAACTAGTTCTTGAAGTACTAGTTTTGTGTGGGAAAATTTAATAAATAAGCTCAATATATGTGTGTGGGGTATGATGTAGATGGCAATCTTGACCCCTTGTGTGTTGTGAAACCGAGAAGAGAAAGAGATCAAGAGAAAGAGGATGAAGAGAGGTGAAAACCGAAAGCAAGCATGAGGTAAAAGAGCTTACCTTGTGTTAGTTTTATTTGGCTTGTGAAACAGATTTTAGAGTTGATTAATGCTCTTGAATTGGTGTAGTCTTGGTACTACAATATTCGTAGCTGAAAGATAACGTTTTAATGTGTGGTGGAGTGTGTAAATAAACCTTGAAGTTTGGTTAGTGTACTTATGTGAGCAAATGGAATTTTTATGTGTTGTTTATGTTAAAACCAAACAGGTGGGAGGAGAGTGTTGTGAGCTGTTTTAGTGTGGTGAAAATGCTTAGAAAGCAAATAGGTGCTGTCAAAATTTGCCTAGGAATGGATGGATTTGGGTGTGTTTTATAAAGAAGAGACTAGTGTGTTTAGGTGATTTAAGTGAGTGGTTATGGTCTGGAAAACCAAACCTTGAAGGAGAGTTTGCAAGGAGCAAAATAATGTCATTGAGTGTTGGTTATGGCATCAGTAGGAGAGGTTTGAATGGCCTAAAGAAGGAACCAAAATCTGTTACAAAACTGAGGGAAACCAAGTGAGAAAACTAGCTTTGTAAGTGTAAGAATCTAAGTAAAATTAGTAGATTGGTGAGTGTATTTGGTGCTTGGTTAAGGTGATTAAGAAGGGTAATTAGTCACTAAAACATGAGGATTTAGTTGGTGAAGGTTGAGAGTTTAATGGAGGAAGAATGAACTGAACAGAGGAAGAAACTGTCAAAATCTGTAAAATCTGTAGCAGGGTCCGGGACCTAGTCCTTGGACAAAGTCCCGGACCACCCCCTGTTTTCATACCGAGAGTTCAATGCAATGCCACTTTGGTCCGGGACTTAAGGAGAGGACAAGGTCCCGGACCACCCCATTAATTTAGGCCGAGAGTTGCCACCATGTTTGGTCCGGGACTTGAGTCTAGCACAAGGACCCGGACCACTTGCTAAATTCAAGCCGAGATTAAGATGAGTATTGGTCCGGGACTTGGCCTAGGTACAAGGTCCCGGACCATACATTATTTTAGGCCGAGAGTTTGTTTGTGATTGGTCCGGACTTAGGGTATGGACCAAGTCCCGGACCACCCCAGAAACGTACAGAGAGTGTTTTTTAAGGGTTTAAATGATGGGGGATTGAATGTTAATGAAGTTATAAGTTGTTAAGGCCTTGTTTGGTGACATGTAAAGGCCCTAGGAAATGTAAGAAAGTGTTAGAAGTGATTGAGAAGTAAGAACTCAAATTAACAAGAGTAAAACCGAGTAAACGGGATAACGGGGTAACTACGGGAGTAACATTTTATTATGTTCCGTATGATTTAGTATTAATAATAATGTTGAACATTATCAGAGAACCGTGCGTGACCCGAGCTTGGTGAATGACACGGTAAAAGTAAAAACCCCGGTGAAAGGATGATTTTTCTCATGCCCCCGTATGCTAACCGAGTTACACTGATTTGTGTGTTTTGTGTGCCGGCTTAATCAAGATTAAAGCATGAAAATAATCCCTTGTTTGATTATGAATGTCTTATTGTATGTTGTATGAGCTAACATACTTGCATGCCGGTGTGGTCTAACCTAGTGCATAGACCGACTTCTTATGAGTATTGAATACTGGAACCCGTAGAACGGGTAGTCTCTTCATAAGCAATGGAAATATGCAAACACACATAAACTATCGATTAAAGTATAACGATATCGTAAACATATGAACTCCCTAGAACGTGAGGAGATGTACGGGTTGAGTAAATACCCGATAACGGTTAGAAAACCTTATTGAAACAATCCACGAAATAAATATGAGTGGAGAGATAAATGAACCTCCATCGAGAGGATTGAAGTTAGTCCAATAATGTGAACTTATAAGAAAGGTAAGAGAGACCTAAGGGACTATGTAACTCCCTTGAGACATGGTCGACTTCCTATATGAGGATGCTACCCGGTATACGAAAATATCCGAATGTATAAGTATATGAGTGTGAGGGTAACCCTTAAACCTAAGATTACCCGAATTTAAGTAAAGTCCCAAAGTCATTAGAAACATCAGGAGTGATGCTTCTAGACTAAAACTTAATAATGTTATAACTCCGAGAGAGGAGTGTATGGGAATGTGAGTAGTCCGAGAGTAGGGGCTAAGTAAAAGAGATGGGAACTAAGAGAGAGTTCCGGGAGCTGGTCGAACCTTCCCACCATGCTAGACCCAGAGTAGGGTCGAAACCGGGGAAGTAAGACTATGCTCGAGAGCCATGAGTTTTGGCTTGAGTATGTGTTAAGAATAACAAGCGTGACGTAGGAGACCTGTAGTGTCTCGAGAATCTACTAGAGCTTGTGTATTAACAACCCAAGTGTATGGGTGAGACAATGAATATAGTAACCCGAGAGCGTGGGTGAGATAATGAAAATAAGTAACCTAGTGTGTGGGCGAGTATATGAAATAGTAACCCGAGAGAGCGGGCAAGTTATCGATAAGTAACCAAGGCAAGTGAGGTATAACCCTCAAGGCCTAAGAGTAAAATAATACAACTAACAACCTTGCTATGTTAGTTAGGAATTGTGTTCCATGATTGGATGTAGATTCCTTCTGTAATATACATATATATTGTATTGCCATGATGCATGTTGTTGATTAAAATGAACTCCATGTATATCCGACCCAAAGTAGTCGGCGTACCGCGGTTAGCACGCGGTATATGCGAAATTCATATTCAGCGTAAGCTGACCCCCTAGGGGGAACGTTTTTAGTGTGCAGGTACCTGGAGCTGACCACCGTTCGAGAGAGTAGGACGGGGACTGCCATGTAGCATGGGTGGTTAGAATATATTTTCTTATGCATTAGAACGAGGTGTAAGTCCGAGAATGTTATCGGCATCCGTATATTGTAGACTCGGTATAGTAAAGAAATGTATTGAGTATTGTATTTGTATGAAGTACTCGGTTGTTCCAGTTCATCAGACCGTTACAGTATGTAAGAAAGGCCTGGTTAGCCACATGGGTGGCTAACGGCGTTGTTTCACCCCTCGTTGTAAGTAGAATTCCGCTGTGCGAGTAAGAGAAATTAGAGACGGTCGAAGAGGTAATGACGAGATTAACGGTTGGGGTGTTACACATTGTCTTCTGCAGAGGGCCGACCGACCACGGGACCAACCCATGTGGGTGGATCGGAACGGAAAAATTTTCAGAACTAGTGCTTTTTAAAACGGGGGGAAATTTCACACACTCCCTATCTTTCATTCCACACTTCCGCAACTCTAAACAAGAGAGAGAGAAGCGATTTTGGGGAGTAAATAAAATAAGAAGAAGAAGAAGAAGAAGAAGAAGAAGAAGAAGAAGAAGAAGAAGAAGAAGAAGAAGAAGGCTCATCTTCCCAAGCTTCCCACCACCTCTAATGGCTTCTTCTCACTCTCTATTTACTCTTCTCTTCTCCATGTTTGGGTAGTTCTCATTTGTGCTCTAGGATGGTATATGAACCTTAAAATTCTCCCCTGTAGCTTGTGAACTTGCGTCATTTATAATATTGTTTTATCTCCATTAAAGCTTCATTAATGTCTTGGATTTATCACTCATGGCATTTATTGCAAGTAGTGAAATTAGGGTTTGAGCTAGAAAATGGGAATTGGGGATAAACCATAACTTGCATTGCTCTAGAATTAGGGAAGTAAAATGTTAGGGCTATTTTTAAGAGCTTGAACTTAATGCTATTTAATGACTCTAACCTTTAGAATTAAGGGGTGAAATTAATTAGATAAGATTTGATTAATCCAAGATTTGAGGAATCTTTATCTTAGCTCTGATAGACACCTACAATGAGGTGTGTTTGTGAGTGTCATTGGGCAATTTAGGTGATACCCACTATCCTAGAGTACTTCTCCATCAATTCCAACTAAAACACTTTAGTTTACCGTTTTTCCTTGTGATTCATAAACAACTAAGCTTGTCTCTGGCTAAACCCACCATTTATAGTTTTTAATTGCAATTTACTAAGATATCAAGGCTCAGGAATTAGAAACTAATTTTCTTGTGGATACGACACTTGTTGTATTACAAAAAATTGGGTGCACTTACCCATTGTAGCTAGATCTTTACTCAACACCCAACCCATAATGTTGCGGGTTAGGGTCTTGATTATTGACCTGTTATTTTTTGGGTTGGGTTGGGCTAGAGATCCAAACCCATGACCTAACCCGAAACCTGAAAATATATTTGTTAATATAATAAAAAAACATATATTAATGTGTATATATATTATTTTCAGACCAAACTATGCCTTAGCCTTTAGCATAAAATATTTTACCAATCAGCCTAAGTCCAATTGGACTATCTAACCTTTAAAAGTATCACACATTCATTATAGTAATCAAACAAACGGCCTAACTAGCTCTGAATATCAAACCATTATTTTAAGAGTATTAACTTCACATCTTATATGTTTAGTTTGACTCAACCGGCTCTTCGATTGCTATGTGAAGATAACTACTCCAGGATGTTGTTTTTTGTAAATGATATCTAGTTTTGGCTTTTTCTAAATGATACAACACAACTGATATGTTTAGATGATGTAGAAGTGTAAACAAAAGTAGGAGATATATATTTTTGTGAATGATATTAATATACAAAATAAGTACAATACTGTATGTCTTATTAAGTTCTATAAGTAGTTATTGTATTTTAAAATATGGTCTATCAAATGCATCAAGGGGATGTGATTATATCAATAAAATATATTATTAATGCTATATATGGGTTATGAAAAGTAGCTTCAGTACTTAGAAAAGTGATCTATTAAAGTAGCTATTATATTAAATGTATACAATTAATATGAGGATTTGATTGCTTAAAATGGGGTGGGTGAGTTAGGTTAGAATTTAAAGATTTCAAACAAATTGGGTTAGGATCATGATTTTTTAACCCATTTATTTATAGGCTAGATTGAGTTATTGATATTTTAAATGGATTAGGTTATCCCGACCCAAATTGTCAGGTATAACTATAATACTACTATTAAAGTAGTGTATATCCGCAATGAAGCAGATTTAAAAGTACCATCCACTACGATTCCTCCTCTCTCTACTCTGATTCTCATATGCAGTCTTTGGTAGTACACCAACGAAGAAGGGGTCAGAAGGCCGGTCGAAGTCGAACCGGAATGGCCACCAACGAAGTTTTCAGAGATTCTCAACGTGAAAGAACATCAAATCCTGAAACCAAAACAGTGTTAGAAACAAATTTTCTAACTCCTCTGGTCTAAATACACTTCTGGTTGAAATTTCTAATCGAATTGATGTTTCCTTGCTTCTGATTTAAGGTTTGTTTGTGTTTCTGCCTACTTATTTGTTTGCTAAGTTTCATGCTTAGTTCGACATCAAATGAGTACTTTTGAATTCTAACTTGTTTAAAATCTCGTAGGCTACACACCCATAAAATCTGAGCCGAAAACACCGCCGGGAAATCACTAGAACGCCACCGTCCGTGGCTAGTCCGTGCCTTCGGACGGGCTGTCCGGGATCTCGGACACCCTGTCCGTGGCACAGACAGCCACAGACGGCGGCGGGAATTAATTTTCAACTTTCAGGTTACAACGGTTCATGTCAGGGCCCACGGACACCCTGTCCGTGGCCCCGGATGTTTTCAAATTTTGTTTTTCTACAAATTCAATTTCCCTGCATTATTAATTTAACTGGGGTCCGTGGTCTCGGACATTAGGTCCGTGGCTCTGGACAGAATTAAAATCTGCACCAAAACCCTAGTTTAGGTAGTTTCAATTTCTACTTTTAATTCCAGTAAAAATGTTAAAAAATAGAAAAAAATCAGAAGTTTGCGCACTTAGGTTAAAATGACTTGTAATAAGCCGTAATTAAACTAAGTAGAGGAAAAACGACTTCGAGGGGTAATGAAAGTAATTGAACCCTAAATGAGTCGAATACCAAACCCTGAACCCAAACTCTACCTTCCTAATTTACCCTAGGTTAAAATTAGGTGGCGACTCATAATAGGTTCGAGTGAGCTAACTTAGGATTTAATAGTTAGTGTTATATGGATAGTTATAATCTTAGGTTATAAGTGGATCTAGAACCTGACCAGATCCTAATTAATCTAATCAACATAGGATAGAGTTCAAAAATCGAGGCTCACACTATCCGACTGGGCACAGGCGCCCAATCACTATCTATTCTTCTATCTTAGTACTTGACCGGTCGTAGATGACCGGTCGCTATCTAGACTTACTTTGTGGTTTTCGTGACCGGTCACAGGTGACCAATCGCTCTCTCGTATCTGCTATGTGACCTTGGAGACCGGTCACATGCGACCGATCGCTTTCTTATGCTTGTTCTATTCCTTGTGACCGGTCATAGACGACCAGTCGCCGCACGCTTTTTCTTTATTCTTCCTTCAGGGTGTAGACTTTCGATATAACCTTGGCCTCTTTTTATCTTTGGGTACTTGGCCATATTTCCCCTCTTCATTTTCAAAATGTGGTGATGTTTTCTCTCCACAACCCCATTTTGTTGTGGGGTTTGGGAGCAAGTTAGTTGATGTTGTATGCCCTTTCTTTTAATAAAATATGATGTGGCCTTGGAACTACCTAACTCATAGGCATTATTGGTCCTAATGTTTTTGTCATCTTTCCTAAATTGTTTGCTTATCATGCTTTGAACATCAACTATATGCTTAAAAGCTTTTGATTTTGACTTAATAGTTGGACCCAAGTCCCCTAGATCTATCATCAACTAAAGTCAAGAAATACCTAAAACCATCATGAGTCTTCTCTTTGTATGGTCCCCTTGCATCAGTGTGAATAAGGTAAAAAACTTCACTAACAGTTTTAGATTTCTTTGGAAAAGGAGCTCCATGACTCTTTCCCCTACAACAAGTTTCCACATAAAACTGGCGCTTACACAAATGTTTTTCCACTAATTATAAATTTTCAAGTTTATTTACTGGTAAGTGGCCACATTGGTGATGCCACAAACTCAAAATATCTTTACAATAAAAAGTAGAGATCACATCATTTTCAGCACTATTAGTAACAACTGAGTATTCACTATTCTGACTAAGCTCATTATCTAAGAGATATATTCCTGAAACTTGCTTCCCTATCTGGTGCTCAAGTGAACTTCTAGAGTCCTGAAATGAGCAACATGTATCATCAAAACAGATTTTTCCAGGCTGTCTTGTACTAACTTAGCCACTGAGATAAGATTAAACTTAAAACTGGGCAAATATAAAACATCATGCAGGGTTATGAGTTCATTAACCTTAACAGTCCCTATTATCTCTACAATCTGAGGATGACCATCGGGCATGTTGACAGTATGAACACAATTTAAAGTTTTATATTCAGTAAAAAACTTTAGGTCACAACACATACGTTGTGAGGCTCCTAAATCTATAACCCAATATAAAGATGTTCTTGTACCAGATAAATCAACATTCATACATAGATCATCACAGTTCATAAAATCGTAATTCAAGGTAGAGGATACATTACCAACAAAACTGTACGTGCGTCAGAATCTTGTTGACTTCCTCAATGCTATACCACCTTCCCGTATTTTCTTGCTGGGTAGCCGTGCTTCTCGAAGCATTATCCGCTGTATGCTTGTTCTTTGGCAGTGGGTGTAGAAGAAAGTATTACGCTTGAGGTTCTTGACTGGATTTTGTTGTTAGGGTTGGTTCAGTCTTCCCTTGTACTCTGTCAAAAAAGACATTGAAGTTTCTTCCAGTTTCAGACCCATGCTAACACCCTTCTATCTCTCATCTTGCACCAAGGGGAATTGAAGAGGGGAAAATATGTCCAGAATCCCCAAAGGAAACAAGAGCCCAGTAGAACAAAGGAGAAAGGTAGGGCTCAAAGACGACTGGGCCAGCTTGACCGGTCAAATAACAAAGAGGGGGCACGAGGCAGCGACCGTAGCTTGTGACCGGTCGCCAGAGACTTTAGAACGTGACATAGGGGGTGACCGGCCGCCTGTGACCGGTCACGAAAAGCGTCGCTACGACTGGTCGCCTGTGACCGGTCACCAGGAATGCGAGATACCATGTAAGAAGCGACCGGTCGTCTGTGACCGGTCACCAAATATGCCAAGCATAGTACAGGCAACGACCGGTCGTTTGTGACCGGTCGATAGGAGAACAGAGCGAGCACAGATAGCAGTCGAAAGTAGGGAAATTAGGATAAGATATTTTATGAGATATTTTGTAGGCCTATCAAGATATTTATGTGTCAGGCTAGCACAACGTGATAGGCCAGATGGCCTGTAAGAAACACTATAAATAGGGGTTCACATCCCCAATAAAGGTCACGCGATCTGAACTTGAGAATTTTCACTGTTACATTGTTATTGCGAATCTCCCCCCTCTCTGAATTCGGTTTACTCGGTAGCAAGGTAATTCGGTAGAACTCGAAGAACTCGGTGATAGACTAGGGACCCGATTAGAGAGTGGACAGAGGATTATTAGGGACTTAGAGGATTACCTTTTCATTTTGGCGCCGTCTATGGGAAACAAACAGCTCAGATCCAACAACCACGAGTCCACTTGAGAGTAACAATTTGAGGTAGCATGCGAAATTGATAGATCTGAGATCAGAATTGTGCTTTTTGCAGGTTAGGTACGAAAATGGCACCCAGAACCAGGAAGAATCCGCAAGCCAACGATGGGAGCTCTGGACCCGAAACAATGACCAATGACACCATTTCCAAGAAGGATTTGAAGGACATACTGACGAACCTCACCAGGTCCATCGATGAGAAGATCGTGGAAGGGAACGAGCTCCTGCAGCAGGAATTGATGCAGAGAGATGAGGAATTCCAGCGAAAGTGGGAGGAAATGTCAGAGGCGATCGACCTTCTAAAGAATTGAGACGCGGTAGGAAGCAATGAGAGGAAAAGGGGTACCCGAGAAGAAGCCCTGATTACCATTGAGGAGGAAGAGGAACAATGACAAACCATCGGGCATTCCATCGCTGCGCAAGTTTTGTACTCGAAGAGTGAGTACCCAGTCCGACTAGCTATGGTCAAACTGCCAGCGTCAACCCTGCTAGTAAAGAATTGAACAAACTCCGTGGCGGAAAGCGCAATATTGGCTTCAGCACAGAGAGCGATGAAGGCGTGAAGTTGACACACGGCCTTCAGATGGAGCTGGACAAGAGTGCAGCACCGGCGAATCAGAAAACCCAAGCACGAATGGGTGAGGAGGAATCGTCATCCCCCGCAGGAAGAAGTCGGCATACACAACGTAGCCACGACAAAAATCGTTGAAGGGGTGTGAGTCAGAGGAGGGAAGAAAGATTTGGGTCCCAGCTGGAACTTCCACTTTCGCCAGAAGAGAATCGAGAGCCCTAACATCCAAGATGCTAGGCAACGCCTGCCGATTTTTCGAGAAAGGGGGTTTTAGGTTTTAGGTAAGTTGGACGAAACTTACCTCCTGATTTCGAACCTTAGATGACGTCGAGTGCAGAGGAGAGCACCGTCTTCGAGCTGGAGGACGCCATTAGAATGAAAAAGCGTGAATGCAGAGTGAGCGAAGAAAACGAAGAAGAATGGAGGAGAGAGGAAAATACGAAAGCTCACGAATCACAAAAGGTAAAAGAAGAGAGAAGGTCGTCCCCTCAAAACCCTTTAAAAGCTGTAAAATAATTTCGGAAATATTTAAAATATAAAAACAAACAAAAAAGCACTTTTGCAGGAAAAAACGCAGGGACTCTGCACATTCCACAGTGACAGATGGCACGCGCGAGGCGATAGAAATTCTACAACGGCTCTGTTCCGTACAAAAACGAGCTGTAAGAAGTTCCACCCTTTTTCCGACAGAAAAAGGTAGAACTTGTGGGACTGGGAGATAAGGAACAAGAAGGCAAAGCCAACGCAAAGTGAAATTTTTTTATTCCCCAAACCAGACTAGAAAAAACAGGTTCTAAGTTCTATTTTTTTTGTTAGGACGTAAAAAGTAGAACTTGTGGGACTGATGAAGAGGGGAAAATATGTCCAGAAGCCCCAAAGGAAACAAGAGCCCAGTTGAACAAAGGAGAAAGGTAGGGCTCAAAGACGACCGGGCCAGCTTGACTGGCCAAATAACACAAAGAGGGGGCACGAGGCAACGACCAGCCGCTTGTGACCGGTCGCCAGAGACTTTAGAACGTGACATAGGGGGTGACCGGTCGCCTGTGACCGGTCGCCTGTGACCGGTCATTAAAAGCGTCGCTACGACCGATCGCCTGTGACCGGTCTCCAGGAATGCGAGATACCATGTAAGAAGCGACCGGTCGTCTATGACCGGTCACCAAATATGCCAAGCATAGTACAGACAATGACCGGTCATCTGTGACCTGTCGATAGGAGAACAGAGCGAGCACAAATAGCAGTCAAAAGTAGGGAAATTAAGATAAGATACTTATGAGATATTTTGGAGGCCTATCAAGATATTTATGTGCCAGGATGGCACAACGTGATAGGCCAGATGGCCTGTAAAAAGCACTATAAATAGGGGTTCACATCCCCAATAAAGGTCACACGATCTGAACTTGAGAATTTTCACTGTTGCATTGTTATTGCGAATCTCCCCCCTCTCTGAATTCGGTTTACTCTGTAGCAAGGCAATTCGGTAGAACTCGATGATAGACTAGGGACCCGATTAGAGAGTGGACGGAGGATTATTAGGGACTTAGTGGATTACCATTTCAGGAATAAATCTGCTGAATGGTAAGGAGAGGAGACATCATAAGGACATTTTAGCAGATTTGGTCGTATTTGGGGTTGACGGCCATTAAGAATTTTATCGTACGCCGCCTCTGGACATAATCCCTAAATCCTTGTTTCTGGTGCAAGAACAGGTCGGGGGAATGTCTGCGGAATCAATATGGTCTCAGATTGTCTTTACCTTCATAAAATAAGCGCGAACGCTGTCGTCCCCTTGCTTAATTGTAGCTCATTCTTATTCTAGGGCATACAATCTGGCGACATTCCTTTCCTCAAATGTGGAGCAAAGCTCCACCCAGATTGCTTCTACCGTCGGAAGAAATACCATGCTGTCAGCTATATCCCTTTCCAATGCCGTGAGCAACCAGGAGATTACCATGTTGTCAGCAGCCTTCCATTCCTTCTCCTTCGCAGCAGGTAGAGATTCTTTCCTTAAACTATAATCGACAAAAAACAAATTTGTTCTTTGCTGAAAGGGCTATTGTGATGTTTCTTTTCCAAGCATCAAAACCCTTGCTATCGAACTTGGATGTGGTCAAAAGCATCCCCGAAAAGTCTAACTTGAGTAAATGCAACGGATCCTTTTTGCTGTTAGTAGTCTCTAAGTCTTGGCTTGAATCATCACTGACTCTTGCGGTGTCAATCTTCTTCTTTCCAAGCTCTTTCTCCACATTTGCTTGGTCGTCGTTTGCCATCGTCGATGAGATGTGAGAAGTAAAGAAATTTTTAGAGTTGATTCAAGAAAGAAAGAAAGATGAAAATGGCTCTAGTACCATGTCAAGATTCTCGAGGCTAACAGAGAAAGAAGATTAGGTTGTTCTGAAGAAAAGAGAAAGACATTCTTTTATTACTTCAGTACTTCCATGAAAATAATCACGCCAATGCTTAAACTACAGAATTATATGTGCTTATATAAGATAGTTATCTAATTTAACGATCAGCTACAAAACTACGTGGTAAGCACCTGAGGGAAAGAGTAAACCAATACATTATAAAGTATATACATTCGTAACAGGGTTACCGAAGAGAAGTTAAAAATGCCTGCAAGAGAAATTCAATTTAAAAAAAAGACCAGAAGGAGAAGAAAAGAGAGAAATACAATTACAATTATAACTTGAGACTATTATAACCGAATCACTTTAAAACCTAGGGTCAGGTTCTAAATACCCTAATCAAAATTAACTCTAACTTAAAATCACCAATAATTCTTATTTTAACTCAATTATTATATATTTGATCTACCCGGACCATATACTATAATACTATATTGTAGTACGTGTATATCCGCAATGAAGCAGATTAAAAGTACCATCCACTATTACATTAAAAAAAAGTACCATCCACTACGATTCCTCCTCTCTACTCTGATTCTCATATATATATGCAGTCTCTAGTACACCCCTCCCTCCCGTCCACTTGGCCTCTCCCCCTCTCTATCCGCTGAGCTGACCAAGACCATCCTCCCGCAATGGTGAAAATCGAAGAAACAGAAGGAAATGGGGGAATCAGAGAGGCCTCAAACCCAAGACGCTACTACAGCGCTGCTAAATCCTCCTATCCTCCATCATATCCTTCTCTTCCTTCCTCATCCACAACAAACTATCCCCAGAGCCGACGCATCAGTACCAGTCTCCTCCACTCCCAGCTCACCCTCCTTCTCCTCCCAGCTCCCAGTCTCTATCTAGTTGTTGTTTATTATTGTGATGATATTGACAGGTGAACTATAGTGTGTTTATCTAACATGACGGTTATTACTATTGTTGAAAATGAATTATCATGTAATGAATCTAATATAAAGATGGCTAAACGGCTTAAGGAATCTAGATGACTTAGGACTACATTTAGCATACCAGCATTTCGATTGCTGAGCCCTTCAATGGGCAAAACATTTCAGGTTACTGAAGAAGACACAAGCCGGAGTGCGGGGAACAGGGTAGCTGATGTGTTTTCAATAAACACTTTTAAGTTTTATTTATGTATTGTATTAAGGAGTTTGTTGTATTCGGTTAGTTGCTCATTTAGTTTGGATTTGGTTTATAATATTAAGAGTGCTCAGTATCTGTTCATCACAGCGGTGAGGAGTTGAAGTTGATGGATGGAGTAGAGTAAGGATGTCTTGTTACTCACATGGGTGAGTAACGGCGTGTAACACCAACATTAGATAGTTTTATTTTTCCGCTGTGAACTATATTTATTATGCTACGACTTGCGACGTTATTACAGGTTTAGGAGTAGGGGTGTTACACAAACCACTGTTCTATAACGGGGAGAAAGTAAGGAACATACGGGGTTAGCATACCATGGGTAGTACTGTATCAACTATACTGTAATAGTTAGCGCTAGTCGTATTAACGTTACCCGGTATTTGCATGTACGTATGACAGCATTACGGGGGGAAACTACTGAGCGTGAACTGCCACACCAGCAACTGTCACGGTGAACGGTATGTTAATTGTGTGGTCTGAATGTCCTAAGGATTTTCCTGAGGTCCAGACGTTGTGTGTTAATTGCTAAGAGCGATATCTGTGATTTATGCATATGATCTCTTAAACTGTATTGCTCGAAACCATTGCATTTTATTTTATGCGAACGTCTTATGACTGAAAGTTTATACATCTAAACTCGAACAAGACTAGATGACCTTTAGGCGTTACGAGAACCTAACCGGCGGTCAATGGTCATAGTCTTAAACTTAAGGGTTGGATCTTGTGTTATTGATTAAAGGACTGAGTTACATAAAGGTTGGAAGAGAGAATCCAGCTAGTTTCGACTACCTGGTTGTGCAGCGTGATCACTACGAGGGACTACTATCAAGAGTCACTCAAGGAAATCCATACATCCACACTCGATGATGGCAGAGGGCACTGCTGTTGGTACAGGCTTCGGCCGAATTGGACGCCTTCAAGGCAAATAAGAAGTCCAGGACCAAAGGGTCAGCTGGCGAATGGTTCCATTTATTTGGGACCCAGGGGACTACTGTCCAGTATCAAGTTATTAAGGGTTGTCCTAACATGACGCCCGAGGTGGAAATTAATTGGAAGGTTTAAGTGGTTGGTTAAAAGGATAAGGGCCATAAGGCCAGGTAACAAGAACGGTTAATTATTACGCGTATCTTGTTTGGTATTGGTTATTGGTATTGGTTATGTGATGATATTGTTGGGTGAACTGTTGTGTGTTTATTTAAACATTTACAGTTGTTACTATTATTGTAAACCGGTCCAGCATGTAATGAATCTAATATCAAGATGGCTAAACGACTTAAGGGATCCAAATGATTTAAGACTACATTTAGCATACCAGCATATAGTTTGCTGAGCCCTTCATTGGGCCAAACATTTCAGGTTACTGAACGGAGTCACGAAGACGGAGGAGTGCGGGGGTGGGGGTAGTTAATGTGTTTTCATTAAAGTACTCTTATTTCTATGATGTACCTTATTGTGGAGTTTCTGATGTAATGGGTTTAGTTGCTCACTTGTGTGGTTTGGTTTTGGATTGGTGTAACTTTAAGATTGCTCAGTATCTGGTCGTCACAGTGGTTGAGAGTTGGAGTTGATTGATGGAATAAGGTTGCCTTGTCACTCATATGGGTGAGTGACGGCGTGTAACACCAAACGATAGTTAGTTTATTTTTCCACTGCGAATTATGTTTTTGTTTATGCTACGACTTGTGATATTACGAGATTAGGAGTAGGGGTGTTACAATCTGGTCCCAGATTGCCTTTACCTTCATAAAATAAGCGCGAACGTTGTCGTCCCCTTGCTTAATTGTAGCTAATTCTTGTTCTAGGGCATACAATCTGACGACATTCCTTTCCTCAAATGTGGAACAAAGCTCCACCCAGATTGCTTCTGCCGTCAGAAGAAATACCATGCTGTCAGCTATATCCCTCTCCAATGCCTTGAGCAACCAGGAGATTACCATGTTGTCAGCAGCCTTCCATTACTTCTCCTTCGCAGTAGGTAGAGATTCTTTCCTTAAACTCCCATCGACAAAAACAAAATTGTTCTTTGCTGAAAGGGATATTGTGATGTTTCTTTTCCAGGCAGCAAAACCCTTGCCATCGAACTTGGATGTGTTCAAAAGCATCCCCGAAAAGTCTAACTTGAGTAAATGTAGCGGATCCTTTTTGCGGTTAGTAGTCTCTAAGTCTTGGCTTGAATCGTCACTGACTCTTGCGGCGTCAATCTTCTTCTTTCCAAGCTCTTTCTCCACATTTGCTTGGTCGTCGTTTGCCATGGTCGATGAGATGGGAGAAGTAAAGAAACTTTTAGAGTTGATTCAGAAGAAAGAAAGAAAGATGAAATGGCTCTGGTACCATGTCAAGATTCTCGAGGCTAATAGAGAAAGAAGATGGGGTTGTTCTGGAAGAAAATACATGTATTGTAACAGGGTTACAGAATTATATGTGCTTATATAAGACAGTTATCTAATCTAACGATTAGCTACAAAACTGGGTAAGCACCTAAGGGAAAGAGTAAACCAATACATTATAAAGAAAATACATGTATCGTAACAGGGTTACCGAAAAGAGAATTAGAAATGTCTGCAAAGAGAAATCAATTAAAAAACAGACCAAAGGAGAAGAGAAGAGAGAAATACAATTACAAATATAACTTGAGACCATTATGACCCAATCACTTTAAAACCTAATCGCCTAATCAAAATTAACTCTAACTTAACATCTCAATAATTCTTATTTTAACTCATTTGTTATATTGAGTTCATTTGATCTACCCGGAGCATATACTATAATACTATATTAAACTATTAACGTGGTGTATATCGGCAATGAAGCAGATTTAAAAGTACCATCCACTATTACATTAAAAAAAAAGTACCATCCACATCCACTACGATTCCTCCTCTCTACTCTGATTCTCATATATATGCAGTCTCTAGTACACCCCTCCCTCCCGTCCACTCGGCCTCTCCCCCTCTCTATCTGCTGAGCTGACCAAGACCATCCTCCGCAATGTGAAATCGGAAAAATCGAAGAAACAGAAGGAAATGGGGGAATCAGAGAGGCCTCAAACCCAAGACGCTACTACAACGCTAAATCCTCCTGTCCTCCATCATATCCTTCTCTTCCTTCCTCATCCACAACAAACTATCCCCAGAGCCGACGCAGTCATCAGTACCAGTCTCCTCCACTCCCAGCTCACCCTCCTTCTCCTCCTCCACCACTGGATTCACCGTCCTCATCCACTTACGAATCTCTCAATGGTGACCCTTCACCTCAACACGACCCAAATCTCTTTCCTTATTCATCACCACCACCACCACCATTACCTCCTCCTCCTTCTCAAACAAGTCAGTCCCGCGCGGTGTTCAATCTTCTGATTCGAAATGAGTCTGCTGGCTGTTACTAAGACTGAAACGTATCCAGTCACTGGATTTTGTGATGAAGGCGGGTCGTCGTCTTCTCGTGGTAGGGATAAGAGGGACGATGCAGCAGCAGCAGCAGGGGGAGATCAGACGGAGATCAGTGCATGGAGTTGGTGGTGGTGGAAAAGAGAATTGTGCTAGAAAGTTTGGGTTTGGGTTTGGATTGAGGGTTATTGAATTGGTTTTGTGTTTGATCTCTTTCTCTGTTATGGTATCTGATAAGAACCGTGGATGGGCTGTTGACTCGTTTGATCGGTACAAGGAGTTTAGGTATTCGATGTATATGAACGCTATAGGATTTGCATATTCCGTGCTTCAAATGATTACCTTGTTGATCACTAAGAATGGAAGAAATAAAACACAGCTATTGTATTACTTTGATTTCATGCTTGATCAGGTACGTTTCGTTTTCTCTCTTCTTTCTTTTTTTTCTTCTTCTTTGTTCCAACAATTTTAAATTACTTGGAACCGGCCCCTTCTCCAGTAATCAAATTGTTTCTGACTTTAATCTATGTATTTGTCGCTGTTGAATTGGATATTGTTCATAGGCTCATTTTGCTAGCTACTACAGAAATTTAAGAAGTGAGTAGTGGTCTTAGTTTTGTTAACTACTGGAAATTTTAAGATGCGATAGCTGCTGGTGGAACATGATGAAATAGATCAGCTAAGAAACTGGTAAGTGAAAACTTATGTCCAGCTGGCTGGAAATCAATATATGTTTCTGCTGCCCTGTTACAAAGAGACCATTGTTTTGTTGACACTATTACTTGCTCCTTTCCTTCTTGTTGTGGGTATTTGCTAGCTTCAAAATTATGAGAGGAAAGCAATTTTCCCGCTTTATAAAAGTGTCTTAGATATCATTATACGTGTCTTGATTATAGGGAGGTTGGATGACAATTTTACGAAATGCTTAATTTACTTTACACAAAAGAAACTAAAAGCTCTTTTCTTGTGATAACGTACGTTAATAGTAGTGACCCAGAGAATCAAACTCAATCAAACATCAATCAACCATCAATCTGGAAAATCATAATGCATGACTCAACTCCTTTAAACAAAAATAAAATAAAATAATGCAGGATACAACAGTAGTAGATAGAAATTGCTTACCGCTGGATTGGGTATATGGTGGTGACAATAAAGCTAATGCTTTCCTAACTTCTTTTTGGTTATTTCTTTATTTTATTTATTATTGTTGTGGGTTGTCATGTGTGTGTTATGAAGAGGGTATTTTGTAAGTGAATGGAAAAAGTACGTCAATAACAGTATAAGAATATATATATATATGCAAGTTGTACCTTAATGAAGAAGATAGTGATGTTTACTCTTCTTTTTTTTTCTTCCAAAGATCAGCATGTAAACTTTATTGTCATTATCATTATTTATTTGCAATGTGGTTGGAAATGGCTCTAGGTTTCTTTTCTTAGTGATGAATGATGATTTCGCTTTATGACAAGTGCTTTGTTTTGTACTTATTCCTTAGCTACTTACCATGTATACATACTTCTTTGACCTAATTTGAGTTCATAAAATGTTGGTTTTCTTGTGTCTCTTAATTACATGATGTTTATGGCTACTAAAGTCAAAGCCTCTTCATGTGTGAAAGTGGCATCAACCAAACCAAAGTAATTTGTTTTTCGTATGAATGATCAATGAGAACAATTAATTGATGCGTTAACCAAAAGTGGCCTGAATATGCATGCATGTAGTAGCTAGCTAGGTTGTTTTTGGTGGCCATCATCCCGGGCTCTTAATTGTGTTTATAATCTTTTCTTTTCAGATGTTGGCTTATCTTCTAGTATCAGCATCATCATCAGCAGCTACAAGAGTTGATGACTGGATATTGAACTGGGGAATGGATGAGTTCCCAATGATGGCTACCGTATCTATAGGAATGTCTTTTATGGGATTCTTGACTTTTGCTCTCAGCTCTTTGACCTCTGGTTACTTGCTCTACTGTTGTGCACATCCATAGTCATGATTTCCAAATAATTAAGTGTCTTCCTTCCGTTTCTGTAGCTAGCGCTTTGCTACTTTGTCGACGAGGGGGAATCCTGTTATTCAAGAACTTGTGTATAAATGTTAAGCCTCGCTTTGCTTGTCAAGTACCTCGTTACCCATAATCTTGCTTTCTTTTTTTTGAAATTATTTGGATCTTGATACCCATACACCAAACGGTCTCAAGCCCTATCATGATACTTTGAACTACCAAAAACAAGGACTAAGTTCCCACTATAAGGGGCTCACCAAATATTCCAGAGCAAAGCATTAACCCAATTCTTTTAGATTGGACTTAAGTCCCACCAAACATCCAAATATAATTACTAGCAAAAAGGTAGCTCCAAAAGTAGCATCTACCCAAGTATAATCACTAAAAAAACCACCTGATAGAGGGTTTTCCTTCACTCACAAGTGCATGACTCCAATCGGGCATCCATTGAGGTGAAGGTAGCAGGTGATGAACCGTGTGACTACTCACACTCTGACCGTCCGGCTGAATGTGCAGTTAGGTGAGACTTTTGGGCCAATGTCGATTTGGTATCCTCTTTTTCCCTATTGGACTGTTTATACCGTTCCATTAATTCGGTTATAAGGGAAATCGATTTTTTCAGTTTCTTAAGCTGTTTTTAAATTTTAGTTATTTGGTTAACTGAATTTTATTTTGTTTCAGTATATTTTCTTAAAATTAAAATATATAAATATTAATAAGTGTCATAACTTTTCTTTAAAAAAATTAAGTGAACCGAATTAATTTGGTGTTTAGCTATTTAACTGAATTTTGGTTAATTCGGTTATAATTGAAAACTATATTTTTCTTTAAAAATTCAGTTTTCGGTTAACTGAATTAACTGAGGGGACACCTCTACCTGTTTATATTATACGGGGAAGCCTTGTCTTATACTTTACATGTGTAAGAGGATATTAGCCTTCAATCAGGGGGTTCATATATGTTGTCCAAAGTGCACCGCGGATCAGTAATATGTTCTTTTAGATGAGTGACTGTTGTTTGGTTATAGTAGTGTTTGACTAATTGTGATAAGTCATAGTCGATGTTTAGTAGGCATATTAGGGGAGAGAGAGAAAAGGGGTACCACCAACTATTAGTGTCTCTGTTTCAAATGGATGAGGTTCCTTTAATTCAAAAATACCTAAGGCTGCCCACGAGGCTAGGTAAGTATAAGACATAGACTCTTGGGTTCATGGTGGACCGAAGTGGCAATGTGTTAGTTCTTGGTCTTGAAGGATTGTTTGGGCGGGTTGGTTGGTTCTCATTAAGAAAGTTCTCCATGTAGTTCCTTCTTATGCAATGTACGTAGATGTATATGTTCCCTAAGGCTCTTTTTGGTAAGATAGAGTCTCTGGCGTCCCAACATAGTGATACACCTTGGAAAAAGCATATCTATTAGATTGGTCGGGCGGTATTGCAGCGTGTAAGCAGATGCATAGCTTGGGATAGGAATGACAATACCTAGTGGGTGACCGCTACTCCCTGTTCACTTAATTCGAGTAAAAAGGGATGAAAACTAAAATAAATGGGTGTCGAGCGTATAGCTTGATCCTACAATTTATACAAAATTACAACTACATCCTTAGAATTTTTTTATGAATTACACTCAAACCCATGAAATTTTTAGATGAATTATACCCTCAAAATTATTTTATATTTATAATTATACCCTGAATATGTGTCAAAAACTATTGAAGTATACACGAAATAGTTTGATATGTTTATCACTGATTCACCAGTGGGTGACAGGATGATCGTCTGATAATAATGGTAATGGGTCGAGTGATGGGTGGAGCGATGAAACCAAGTTATGGAAATGGTTGACGCACCCCCGAACCGAACTCGACCTATTGCCAAACCTAGTTGGGGTTTCGTGAGTTTAAGGCCTAGAACCTTGCATTACTAGACAAGTTTTGTTGGTGCGTTTGTCTCACAATCAGTTTCTCTGGTGAGGCATTTGTGAAGGTTGTTTACAACCATTTTTTTTGTTGGATGTTGAGCCTAAGCAAGATGGGAGTGCTATCTGGCAGTTTCCTTACAAGGGTGTGCAGTTGGCTTGGAAGGGGTGTTGCTGGAGGGTAGGTTGAATCTTCCATTGATATATGGTGTGATCATTGGGTGGTGAGATCCTACTATTTCATTCTGATCACTCGAGTGGATAGTCACTTTGATGGCTTGATAGGTTTCCAAAGTTGTTCGGGAGTTTATGGCTGTCACCTAGGGGATTGGTGTTTGGGTAGAGGCTTTGTCATGGGGCTCTCTCCATGGGAGGACATCTTGCTCGACGAGGGTTTGGATGCGTCCTTTTTATATTTTTCTTTTATAATAAATCATTATTAAATAATTTTATCAATATATAAAACTGTTACATGACTATATATATATATATGTAAATAGGGCTATTGTATGATAGTTTTTCGTTTTATTATATTTATTGTTTATACATATATGTAAATAATGAGGCATATATCAATTCAAAATACATGCCTTATCAACTGAATAATTGTTTTTTTTTAAATTGCTATTTTAAAAACACTAAGCTAATATTTATATTATTCTAAATTAAAAAAGTGACGTAAAGTTCTTTTTATATATATGAAAAACGAGTGTAGACCATGATTCATATACACTATAATTCGATGAAAACGGTTAAAGGAAAGATATATAACAATTAGTGTCATTTTTTCTATAATGGTGATTAAGACGATTATAGAAGACTATATATGTTTCTAATCATTAGTGGAAACATTTATAAATTCTTGTGGATACATAAAAACCAAGGTTAATAAATACGTAAAATCGACTCCAACAACTCAGCTTATTGTTTCTAAATGTTTACAACCTTCAGGGCTATCAATCAGTCAAGTTGGGTAACTAATAAATGGTAATAAAATATTATTATACCCAGTGATTCGATAAGAACGGTCAAAGGAAAAGATATATAACAACTAGTGTCATCTTTTTTAAATGATGAAATGATATAGAAGGTTGTGTACATGTTATAATCATCAGTGCAAACGTTTATAATTATCGTGGATACGTAAAAACCAAGATCAACGAATGCGTAAAATCGACTCCAAAAACTTAGTTTATCGTTTCCAAATGTTTATAGCCTTCAGGTTTGTCAATTAGTCAAGCTATGTAAGCTAATAAATGGTAAATATATTCTCCTACACAATGATCCAATAAGAACGACCAAAGGAAAAAATATATAACAGTTAGTGTCATCTTTGATAAAAGATGGAAACAATTATAGAAGGTTGTGTTTAATCATCATTGAAAACGTTTATAAATTATCATGGATATGTAAAAACAAAGGTAAAATGAATACGTAAAATTGACTCCCACAACTCAGTTTATCATTTCCAAACGTTTATGTCCTTCATGTTTATACTTCATACTCTATAAACTGATAAATGCTAAGAAAATATTCTTATACGCAATTATTCGATTAGAACATCTAAGAGATTAGAACATCTAAGGGAAAACATACACTATAATAGTTAGTATCATTTTTTCTATAATAGTGATGAAAATGGTTATAAAAGATTGTATACATGTTTCTAATCATCAGTGGAAATGTTTATAAATTATCGTGGATACATCAAACCCAAACATATCCTGAAAATCCTAAATCTTCCAAGGTTTATTTTAGGGTTTTAAGTAAAGCGTTTAGGGTGTGCTTAGAAATTGTAATATTATAGGGATATAAAAATGACTAACAAAAAGATACCATAAACCATAGAGATACCCTATGAATGTTAAATCATCGAAGGTTTATTTTAGGGTTTGACGTCAAAGGTTTAAGGTCGTCAAACCTTATAACTATGAATCACAAAAGATATCCTTAAACCTCATAGTACCCTAGAGATACCCGAGAAATAATTTATACAGATTTTGTTTTAATTTAGAATAAAATCACACATAATTAATTTTAGGTTATATATCAACTTAACTTATTTTAATTTATTTAGTATCACTGAGGTGTTTATACTTGAATAAATGTTTGCTAATTTTTTTTGTATATATATGTAAACAACAAACATTATTAGAGTAAAAACATTATTTAATAATTTTATATATATATGTGTGCATAGAGTCATATAAAAAGTTTAAAATAATTGATAACTTATACTATAATAATGATAGAAAAGTATATTATTTAAATATTGTAAAAAAATATTAAAAAATGAAAATGCAGAATCTATTAACAAGTTGCCTACAAATTCAAAAAGACAAAAATGTTATAAATAGATATATATGTATAGTGGACTCCACATCTTATGTAATTAAGGTTTCCCCTGTATCTAACCCTCTATAAATAGAGGTCTTGTATACTCATATTGAGATGAGAATATCAGTTGCCCCCTATCTCGTATCTCTCTGTGATTTCTCTTCCTCTCATTTACGACACGTTATCAGCACGAGTCTCTACCCTGAAAAAAAAAACCCTAAATTTGAGATCTTACGGGTATGCACAAATGGAAGCAATGAAGCTTACTTTGGTTGCTGCCCCCGCAGCAGCAATTGATCTTAATAATCGTAGCAGCAAAAGAGTGGAATCAAGTATTCGTTTTCATCATCGAATGAAGAAGCAGTGGTATGAAAAGAAGTCGATATATATATTCATATCGAGGCCCCCCATCGACCTTTGCTGATCGATCCATACATTGGAGCTTTTTCACAATTCTTGTGATGCCAAATGTGCGATGATGAATGGCTGATATAAGGGTTATCAAAGTTAACCCATCCAGTTACGGTGATTTCAAACAATTTGGAGTGTCAATGTCTATATAATTTTTCTAATATTGATTGATTATTATTATGTCAAATAATATCACATGAGGCATTATGTCAGAAATTAATATCATGTGAGGCATTGTGCCAGGAATTTATATCACGTGAGACATCATGCCAGAACCCAATATCACGTGAGGCATTGTGCCAGATCTTGTTTACTGTTAATTTTTATTTTACGTTGTTAATTTATTCAGTCTCGTTTTTATTTATTTGTGAAGTATAACGTGAGGCATCGTGCCAGAAAAAATAATCACGTTAGGCATCTTGCCAGAAAAATAATCAGGTTAGGCATTTTGCCAGAAAAATAATCACGTTAGGCATCGTGCCAGAAAAATAATCACGTTAGGCATCATGCCACGAAAAATAATCACGTGAGGCATCGTGCCAGAATTCAATACTGTTAATTTTTATTCTGCGTTGTTTAATTCATCCAGTTTTCGTTTCTATTATTTGTAGTATAATGTGAGGCATCGTACCAGGTATAATAATCACGTGAGGCATCATGCCAGATATAAATTTTCATTTAAGGCATTGTGCCAGATATAGATATCACGTGAGGCATTGTGCCAGAATTTATTTATTGCACTATTTTTATTATGTGTTATATGATTTATTTTGTTGTGATATATAATATATTTCATTATTTTATGATTGCTATTTATAATGTTTACCCCAATATGTACGGCATTGCGCCTGATAAAACTAATCTTAATATTATTTGAAAAAATAATGGCATTGCGCTTGAAAGTCTTTAATTTTGATATATCATAAACAATGTCCAATATTGCCGAACTTGAGCATACCGCCTTGGACATCACTAAGAAGGGCATCGCGCCTGAAATTTTGACATCAATATACTAAGAAGGGCATCGCGCCTGAAATTTTTACATCAATATGCTAAAAAGGGCATTATGCCTGAAAGTTTAGTTGCATATGTTATTAAAAAAAAAGGCATCACATTTGAAAGTGTTAATATGATCAATATAAAGAGCGGTGCCAGATTTTTTTTTAGTTACTTTTATACAGTATGAGCAAAGAAAATGGCATTGTGCCGGAAACTTTTGAACTTAATATGATATGATATTAGCATTGAGCTAGATTATTGACAATATTTTGAAAAATAAATGTATTGACCATATCATTGATCTAAAAGATGGTATAACACCCGACAAATTCATCTGAAGTATCTATTTTATGTATAAGATGAACGTTATTCAACGATTTGTGAAACATCATGGGTATTACACCTGGAGAAATTTTGTAAAATTCGTTTGAAGCAGTTCTTGGAAAACTACGTAAGTGATATACCATGATGATGAATATTCATATGTCAAGTTTGACCTCTATGATGATATATATATATATATATATATATATATATATATATATATATGATGTCATATAAATAATTTGATTCGAATGTGATTTTATAAATGATTCTCAATGAATCATAAGTTCATCTTCATTATTATAGTGCTAAATCACAAAATGAGTGACTCTGGTGAATCACCAAATATTGTTCATCTATTAAAGAAAACACTTGGCATGACAAATATAGAATGGTTCTTGTCGGATCATTCTTATTCCATGTTTTTCATGAATAGTCAAAAGTCATGACCAGATTATGAGAGATGATGAGCAGTTATTGACATCACAGAAAGTATAATAATTATCATGGTTGGATGTTATTATAATTGCAAGACTTTCAAGGTCTTTGTGGACATAACTCGACTTATTTAAAAGCTAGCTCAAAAATTGAAGCTATGCAGATTTTTTAATGAGAAGTTATGTTGAGGATGACAAATTAATTTTTTTTAAATATTATTCTGTGTTTCTTTATATATTCTATATTATTATTGTTCCTTGTTTATAATATATATATATATATATATATATATATATATATATATATATATGTATATTTGTTTACATTTATGAGATTTATCCATTTACAAAGAATTTGTACACCTTAAAGGGGTCATGAAAGACATATGTCCGGAAAGGCGTATGTTCTGAATGAGATTTATCCATTTACAAAGAATTTGTACACCTTAAAGGGGTCATGAAAAGCATATGTCCGGGAAGGCGTATGTCTTGAGAAACATGATTAAAGACAATACAACTATAAATAATATTTCTTGATGGAGTCAAGAATCAACACTTGCTTGGAATGCAGTGCAGTTGTAGCTCGCTACCCTTTCCAAAGGATTATCATTGACCAATAAGCATGTGTCTTGATGACAAGGCATTACTCTCATGTGTGAGAATTATTTTCCATGATTGAATAATCATAAGATAAGGGTCAATAAGCTCTAGAAGAGCAGCTGCAATACCACATATAGAGTAAAATTTTTGTACTGAGAAAACTTTATAAATAACAAGCTTACTCCAAAAGTGGTACTAATACACCTGATGCGGATATTACGTTAAGGCTACAAATAAGAGAATATCAATGTATATTCTGGAAACGATATAAGTCGTGATTATAGCTGCTTGTTTTCTCCTTTGATTTGTATCACATGTGTGTTGGTACAATGAAGAACTTGAGATATAAGATAAAGAAAACAATAAGTTTTCCAATAATTTTTTGGCATGACCGGTTAGACCATCCCGGTTCAAAAATGATGCAAATTGATATCCACTATACGTGTGGACACTTGCTGAAGAATTATATTCTTCTACCAAATAATTTGTTGCTTGTTTTGAAAAACCTTTTATGAGGCTATCACCAGTTGATCTTATGTATAAACCTAGATTTTTATACGTGTGAATTCAAGTGAGATATGGGGACCATTTTGGGGACCATATCGTGACCATTTTGGACTATTAAGATTTGGTTTAAATTGATACATCAACCAAATGGTCATTAAAGCTAAAGGTTGTAAGATTGAACAATAAAGTCCATAAGATTGGACAATGCTGGTGAAATGTTAACGCCTTAATATGAGCTTTTACATGTTCATTGGGATAAATTGATGGTTAAGAAGAACCATCAATCAAAGATCTGTAATGAATTATGAGATCTTTTGGTTAAAGAATCCCAATATGCATTTGGAGACATGTAATTTACACGAAGCAACATTGGTTTGCATCAAGCCAAATAGTGTTGATGAACTCTCACTCTTATAAATGACTTTGAGTCAAAAGCTAAATATTCTCCCATACAAGGTTTTGTTTGAAAGATTTATATACTATGCTTCAGTGGATCAATCAATTCCTTAAAGATGTTGGATTGTATGTTGAGTTCAAATTTTAATACCTTGAACTAACAGCTGGGGATACCTTTATGACTCGAATGTCATTTAGGCGAGTAATTTTTCCCAACATCTGGGGGAGAAAAGAAGCAATTGGAAGGTGAGATGATATGATATGAAATATAGAATTGCGTCATCCTCGTCATGTATAGTATGAACTTTTAAGTTCAAAATACTAATCATCTCCAAAAATTTGGCAACCCAATTGCTTGATGTTGAGTGAAATATATGTGCCAACGTCTAATGCTCCTGTATTACAATGTCCTGTAAGGACAAGTGCAAATAAGTCTAACCTGAAGCATGGTAGACTATATGGTTCCAATGACAAAACCCTTAAAAGGAGCATAGAGTTAATATGGTCATACTAAAAAGGGTATAGCTCTAGATGAGCCGTCAGACTTGACAAATTACCGGTATATAAGGTAATAAGGTACCTGATGATAATAGAGATCTCGAGATATTAAGTCATGTCAATAATATAATGGGACCAATATGAAATCAACGTTGATTATATATATGTATATGCATGCAATATGTAGCGCTACATGTCACAATGATGACGAGGACATTGAATTGATTTGTCAAAAGTACTTGAAAGACGCAAATGAGAAGCATAATTTAAACACATTCGAGTTGCGAATGTTGCGGACTTGAAGTCCTAAAATGATGTGAATCCAGCTGGATACAAATGAGTTGTATGAAAATGAAAATGAAAATGTGTGGTTTATAATCTTTTAATATACAACCTGTGTCGGTGTATATAGATTTATCAAAAGTTCTTTCATTGATTATAAGACTTTATCCCCAGTAGTTGATTATTTTGAAGACATACGTATATTGAAATTATGGTTATACCTCATATATGTAAGATCACTTTGAAAGTGTGTTTATATAAGATTCGAAAGGGATTAACTCCTAGAGAAGTTTGATGAATTCTGAAGGGAATGCCCCTGTGACCATGTTAAATCTTATCATGAACCTCAATGATAAAGGTAATTGTGGCATTACTACCTTAGTGAAAAATATTGGAAAGGTATCTCTGAGGTGAGTCCAATTTTATTGGATAATTTGTGTTGCTATAGTAGCAGTGTAAGAGTATAATTAGAACTCCTTACGAGTCTCCTAGTGGTCGTTGAATCAATGATCATGAAGTACCAATTGAATGCTATTGCAGCAGAATGATCAATGGGTTATGGTATCTATTGATAAACACATATGAATAACCCTACCACCCATGAGATTAATGGAGGGTGTTTTAATTGAATCTATGGCTTAATACCCAGATGATATAGATGATTACATTTATACTGATTAGAAAGTGCATACCACCAAAAGTTTCTACTTATAAAAGAGTCGTTGATATTAATATAGAGCAGATATGCTAAAGTTCAAAAGTGATGGATGTATTCGACCAAGTGCTTCCCAAGTAACTGGGTGCAGGACCAATTAAAGATTGGGGATGCATACAATCAAAGTAATAAAGTGATGTTTTCATTAGGGGGAGCAATGATGATTGTACTCTTTTTCCTTCACCATGGGTTTTTCCCATTGGGTTTTTTCTAGGTAAGGTTTTAACGAGGCAATCGATGAAAATCATCCAATGGATTCATTTTATATGAATGCCAAGTGAAAATATATATGACTGATTATATAGCTATGTAACATTATTATAAGACTGTACTCTTTTCCTTTGCCCGAGGTTTTTATCCCACAGGGTTTTTCCAGGCGAGGTTTTTAACGAGGCAGCATATAACAAGATGTTTCGTCCAAGGGGGAGTGTTATAAATAGATATATATGTATAGTGGACTTCACATCTTTATGTAATTAGGGTTTCCCCTTGTATCTAACCCTCTATAAATAGAGGTCTTGTATACTCATATTGAGATAAGAATATCAGTTGCCCCCTATCTCGTATCTCTCTGTGATTTCTCTTCCTCTCATTTACGACAAAAAACGTATTATAAAACAAAAGTTATACGCACATCCCTTTATCTCTGCTCATGGACCCGATGGATTTAAGTAGGGGTGACAGTTTTTACCCAGCCCAATAACCTGACTCAAACCCAACCTGTTAATAGCGGGTATGGGTTAAGATTATTGACTCATTTAATTTTGGGTCGGGTATGGGTTACCTATTAAATAGTGGGTTGAGTATGGGTCAAGGGTCCTAACCTGAATTCAACCCGACCCATTTATTTAATTTAATTTAAAATAAATAAATAAATATGTATATATTTTACTTGGATATGTATTAATTATATATCTATTAGTATAATAGCAAACAAAAAAACTATCACTCCTTTAAGCCCACACAAATAATTGTTAGATAAATCCAAATACATTCTCTAGGCCATCCATATCCACCATTCACTCTTTGTTTGAAAACCTAAATACTATGTCAATCATTAGTCGCGCAAACTCCGTCGTTCACCCTATTTCATCCGCACAAATAACAGCTATGGGTTGAGATTATTGACCCATTTAACAGATTGTTGACATTTGGAAAATGGTACACAATGTTTCGAAAGAAATGACCGTCATGTGCACGCTTTTATTGACGACTGATCATTCCGTAGAAAAACAAAAATATTTGTATTTAAACGGGTCGGGTATGGGTTTAGTAATTTTGGGTATGGGTTAAAAATTTGTAACCCGATTATTTTTGGTCAGGTATGGGTCAATACAATTTTGATCGAGTTGGGTATGAGTGAGCTTCAACCCGACCCATCAACCCGAATTGTCACCCCTGGATTTAAGTAGTTGACGACTTGACGTTATAAGAAATAAAATAAATCATTGATGGCTATTTTTTTTTTTGGAAATGATAGTACCATATACCCCCAAGGTTTGAACTAATTTTATGAAATACCATTGATATTAAATTTTTATTATGAGATACCTTTGAGGTATCATTTTGTTTACAAGATACCCCGTTGTTTCACTTTCATTAGGAGATACTCATCCATTCGACTTCTAATATATTATATTGTTAATATCCCCATTTTACCCTCACATCATATGACCCGCAATAATCTCAGGGGTTTATGGTTAATTTTTTTAAAAATTTAAAATATAAAAATGCACAAAAATAATGAAAAGATCATATAAAGTTTTGAATTCAATTTTTTAAAAATGAATATAATTAAATAAAAAAGGAATTAAATCATAAAATTTTAAAATAAATAGAAATGGCTAGACAATAAAAAATATTTTATTTAAAAACATAAATTGTTACATAATTTTAAACTATTGTAGGGGAGGCGTTAAAATCATAAAATAGTTATAAAAACACATTAAATTGATTATATTTTATGTTTCTTTATACTTTATTTTCTAAGTTTAAATAATGATTTTTTCTAATGAAAATTTCCTTTTAATATTTTCATATTGTTATACTTTTCTACGATTTAAGTCATTGCTACATAACATTTTAACAATGTATGTTTATTTTTAAAAATAATTTATTACTTTTTTATTTAGTCATTTCCATTTATTTAACTATTTTTGTATATTTAATAATATTCATATTTCAAAAGTAAATTCAAACTTATTTGATCTTTAATTATTTTTGTGTATTTTTCTATATTTTAATTTTTTAAAAACATTTGACCATAAATCCCTAAGGTTGTTATTAGGGCATATGATGAGATGGTAAAATGGAGATATTAACAATATAATATATCAGAATTGAACAAAGGGGTATCTCGTAATGAAATTGAAACCTTAGGGGTATCTCGAAAAGAAATGAAACCTCAATGGTATCTTGTAATGAAAATGAAACATCAGAATATTTCGTAAAATTCGCCCAAATCTCAGGGTATCTCGTGAAATTTCCCAAGTCGTTTTCTATACTACAATTACAAATCTCAATTTACAGTTCAAAACAACATATTTGTTAAAAATAAATAAAGTAACCACTACAAATGTGCCAAGATAAGTTATTTGTCACCTTCAAAGATCCTTGCATGTCTAAGTGTTGATAAACTCAGTACAAGATAAGTTAATACAACATATGTTTGTGATCAGAATCCACGTGAAATGTATATATTATATGTTTTCATTTTTTTACCCTCGGTCGGTTGGTTCCCTTCGTACCATCTAATATTACTTCAAAATTAAGTTAAATATGCAGTCGTCTAATGAATATTAATATGTTTTTGGACCTGTTATTTTTTTAGCTAAAATCAATTAGTTAATATTTATATAAAAATATAAGTAAGAAATTTCAAAATAAAAATATGATAATTAATTAGTGAACTTTATTAACGTATATAACACACAAAACAATAAACTAATTAATAGTAAAAAATATGGCCTAAAATTATTGTATGTACATAAAAATTTGATATTAAGATTTATACTATACTTTTATAATATAAATTGTTACCATTAGAATATGGTATTGGTAATCTTAAAACTACTAATTGACTTGAAAAATATATTTTTGATAAGGCGCGTAAAGATGAGCAGCATAAACGTGACATAAATACGGTATGAATGCCACATAAGAGCATGATGATCAAAGAACCAAATTTGGGTTCCTAACACTCTCTTTTTCTTTTTCTCTCACCGCCACATCATTTTAAAAACCATATCTAATTTTATCAACATTAGAGAACCCATCGTTTGGTTTTAAACTCTCTCCATTTCTCATATCATTTTATTTTTTACTTATTAATTATTAAGAATACAAACATTAATTAATATTTAATTATTATTACTACTATTTTAATAATACACAAATAATATTAACTAAAATATATTGAGTTTATTATATTTTTTGAAACAAAAATTAAATATATTCATATATATTATTAATTTTTTTTATTTTTTCACTTGATATTTAGGATTAAAATATTATAATGAATTTTAAAATTAATAAATTGGTATATATATATTTTTCAAGTATATTTATATTTATTTTTATATCACTAAGATACAATAATAAAAGTGTTAATTACCTAAAAATAAATATATATTAAAAATATGAAAAACATAGTCAATATGAATCTCATTTTGTAGAGAATGAGATTTTAAGAATTTTGATGTAGTATTTGGTTCATTTATATCATTATTAGTTTTTAAAATATTAAATTTAAAAATATATAAGATTTAACTATTTATATTTGACATATTATAATTAAAGGAAAAGATGGTGGGTCCGAGTTTCTTAGTTAAGAATCTCTTCAACATCTTCCCTCATCCACCCTCATCATTTTCCTTTTTCTTCTTTACCTCATCTTTCTTCCCCAGAACCCAAAATTAGAGTTCTTACACTTCATATTTTTTTATTTATTTTTTACTTAAGAACCCTAGATAATCATACTCTAACAAATATGTCATTAATAAATAGACAAAAAATGCCAGAATATAACATTTATACCAAACTCATTTATCCCTTATCATGCTCGGAGAATTTAGAATTAACTTGTCTAAGGGCTTAGCTTTTAACTCCGCTACAACCTCGCAGCCCAAATCTCCAAACAGAAGCGCAGTGGGGGAAACAACGATGATGTCGTCGGGAACGATTCGTCATCCATTTCGCATCCCTTCCTTCCGCCGTCCATCAAATTCCGCCACCCAATTCCCCTCGTTCATCTCACCTCACACCAACCACCTCAGCCTTGGCCTTGGACCGCTTCCCATTACCTGCATCTTGAGCAACGACCCGGGGGGTCCGAACCCCAATAGAAGAAACACCGAGCCAGAAAGAAGAAGAAAAACAAAAGACCCAATAAGATGAGTGACGCGAAACTCGCAATGGAACTATCAGCGGCGGTTGAGAGGGTGAAGACACGGACGGACGGAGGAGAGACAGAAGGCGATGGAGTCGAGCATGTGGAGATGCTGTTCGGGGAGTTATGCGATTATTTGAAGTCGGATCCAGAGGAAGTGAAACGGGAGTGGAGGAGAATGGGGGAAGATGAGAGGTGGCTATTGGTTTCCCGGTTCGTATCTGATTGGGGAACAGATTTCCACCCGATTTCTACGAGGGGCGTGAAGGAATTGATCCAGGAGTTGTGGGCGTCGGCGGTAGCGTTGATGACGGAGATGATGAAAGTGGTGATACAGATGGGGATGATGATGAGGATGAGTCGGATTTAGAGGAAGGAAGCGGCGGCTGGTGGTGGTGGGAGTGACGATGGTGGTGGGTTCTCGGCGGGTTTGCTGGGTTCATACGGCTCATGGGATTTGGCCCCAATTAATGGAATTCCTTCCTTTTTAGGTTTTTTTCTTCTGTATATTAGTAACATTATAACCCATACTTCCGATTGAGTAATCGGAAGCGGACCAGATTCCAACAACAGATGGTCAGCTGAATTCGTTCTCTAGCCTATGCTTGCGATGTTGGTTAGTTCGGACTTATCTTGGGGATTCACATACGCTTGAAATATACTGTTCTCCTACTCATTAGTAGGACAAACTCTTGCAAAAAGGTCTATAGAGCCATCATTACCGCAGACCATTGTGCAAACCACCTGATAACCTCTTCTTTAGCCTGTACTGTCATCACTCATCTGTCATCGATTTCGCAGTTAACCTTGTCATAGTGATTCCTGCACACACACACCCTCAAAAAAAGAGAAGGGATTTTGATTAATAATGTTCACCTTGTGCTCCTTTCTATTGAATTGCCTGTAGCAAGATGCTCAATTTGACTAGTTCCTGCTCAAACAAAATGATCCTCAACTGAGTTTGTTCAATCATATTCGGAACTGCGACTCAAACATATACCAGAGCATGCTGTTGCCGCATGCTTGGGGACCTGACATCAGGTATAGGAGTGGAATATAATATAGGTTATTGTGCATTGTTGTTTCTGGACTTCTGTTTCTGTAGCTGAAGCTTACACTTCCATGTTGTCCTCATCCTACGAACTGTGGCCTTCCCGCTATCTTCTCGCGTCCGTTCAGGTCTTGCGTGAGGTCTCGGTGGCAGTTTGGTCAGATACTCCCCTGGTTCTGGTCTCTGGCGGAAGATCCATGATGGTATTTCCGATAAGAAGAAGCTTGCCGTATACCTTGGTCAGCCTGGTGCTTGCGGTTTCTTTTTCCCCAGTGCGTAACGAATAGTCGGCAGTCTCCTCCTCGCTCACTAGTACAAAAAAGTCTATCTCCGCGATTGTAGAAAAATCTCGTCAACATAGGCAGTCAAAATTCTGATTATTTAAAATTAAAGCTTCTATTTTGCCAGTTGTAAGTATGAATCGTCAAAATAGATATATTTTCTAGTGTTTCCGCTCCTAAATTTATAAAATTAAAAGATTTATCTATTTTGGTGGTTATAGGAATCCTAAGTTTATAAAATTAAAAGATCTATCTATTTTAGCGGTTGTAGGACCTGTCGAAATAGATGTATTTCACACTCTATTTCGGTGATTCTTTGTAACAACTATTGAAATAAACCTTTTAATTTATTCAGTACTTAGTCTCGCTAGGTCATTCCACCGCCTGCACTTCTTTCTTCAACACCCGTACCTCTCTGGTGATTTCTATGGCGATTCCCTCCTGAGAGCTCTGACCACCATTGCTCCTGTCGTCATCCGCCACCACTGTCCACTCTGTCGACCACCATTGCGCTGCCATCATCCCGCATTGCTTGCGACGAGTCCGCCACTAGCAGCAGTTCAGGAGAAAACCTAAATGTTAGTTAATTTTTTGATTTTGAAAGTTGCACATTTGTTGTGATAAGAATTACATTTAGGTTGTAATGTGATTGCGGGTGTTTAATATAGTTGTGTGTACATAATGTTTGTTTAACAATGGTGTACAATTAGTATAATTTGTTGAGTATACAAGGTGTTCGATATAATGTCTGAGTAAAACAATTTGTTGTTTGTGCCTTCTACATAGATAATTTATGAACGTTTGCGTTCCTCATATGCCAGATTGAAGATGGGGCTGAAAACAATTCATTTTGGGAACGAGTAATATACTTTAACTAATCTCTTCATTCGCTTCACTCGCCATAATTTTGCAATCCTATATACAAACAAGGAACATTCATGTTGCTACTGCGTTTCTCTTTATTATGTTCCCCACTGTAATTTAGCAATTCTAATTATGAACAAAGAACGTTCTCTTTACTCACTACTACCTCCGTCCCGTCATAAGTATCCTGTTTGCTTTTTGGCACGTTTTTCCACCTCAATATTAAATATATAAGGTAAAATAATTTTATAAAACTAAATTTTGTATTATATAGTTTATCATGTAAGAAATCATATGCAAAACTTAAATTTTCAAAATTAATTTATCTTATATGTTAAAAATTGAAGTCAAACGACATGTCCAAATAGTAAATAGGACGGTCAAGGTGGGACGGAGGGAGTATAATTTTGCAATCCTAACTATGAACAAGGAACATACATAGTGCTGCGTTTCCTTTCTAATTTTCGTTTTTCCGCCTTTGCAGAGATATATCAGAAGTGGTACTATTGCATCTCTCGCACACCAGCCTACCTCTCATACACCAGTCTCCCATCTCTCTATAAATCTAAAAAAAATAAAAGTATTTTGACTTCGGTTTCTATTTTTAAAAAGCAATGATTTGTTTAAATTAACATGCTAGTTTATTTTGGGTTGAAACCTTAGAGTTAGGCTAGCTTACTTGATAGTCGTCCAGTCACACTCCATTAAACGTTTTAGTTTTAGGTAGGGTAATTCTCATACTTGTTTTGTGCTTCACATATAATATGGAGCGTGACTGAATGTATGGTGATCGAGGGGATCACTTTGACAAGATGCTACAAGAGTTTTACAAAGCAACAGTGCAACACAAGGATAGGACAATGGCGGTGAAAATTCCATATCCTTGTGTTGATTGTGGTGTGGTTTCAAGCATCCATGTCATACAATTCCATTTGAAGACCTGTGGTTTCATGCCAAATTACAGAAGATGGACTTTTCATGGAGAATTTGTTCAAGATAAAGCTTCAACTTCCTATAGTCATGATCGGTGTCACCCAAGAACTGATATGACCTTTGATACTATCAACGAGTCGGATCAATTCCCAAGTAATTTAGGAGTCAATGCTGATAGTGAGACGACTTACCATGATGAGAAAATGGACGAGATGTTTGATCATGTTGAGGAAAATTTCATCGATAGGCCGAATGAGTATCAAAGATTGTTTGATGCATCCAAGACAGTCTTGTACTCTACCTGCATTAAGTACAAAATTTACGACTGTTCTGAATTTATTAAACTTGAAGGGGAGATAAGGATGGAGTGACAAGAGTTTCACGACACTTCTCGAGTTGCTTCATGATATGCTTCTAGATGGGAATAGTCTCTCTACCACCACATATGAGGCGAAGAAATGGATGTGTCCAATGGGGATTGAGTATAAAAAGATTCTTGCATGTCTAAACAATTGTGTGTTGTATAGGGGTGATTACGAACATATAGACAATTGCCTGAAATATTCATTGTCCCGATACAAGCTCAAGGATGGTGACTCCTCCTCCGTTCAGAAAAAAATAAACTTCAACTAAACTATTGTGGTACTTACCGATCATACCTAGATTCAAATGGTTGTTTGTCAATCCGAAAGATGCAAAGAACTTACGGTGACGCGTAGAGGGTGAAAAAAGTGATGAGAAATTAAGACATCTAGCAAATGGCCTTAGTGGAGAAACATCAACAGACGGTGCAAAGAACATTTCAGACATGAAGATAGGAATCTGAGGCTTGGGTTATGTACTGATGGGATGAACCCGTACGACACGTTGAGTAGTCAACACAGTACTTGACCCATTTTGCTAGTGATCTACAATTTGCCCTCATGGTTGTATATGAATGCAGACAGGATAATGTGAGTGGTTGGAACTAATGTTTTTAAAACAAATGAAAAAGAAATTAAAAACTCAAAATACCTTACGGGCTGCAAACAAATCCCGGTCACAGTAGTATAGTAAAGTAGAAGCGACCGGATATCGAACCGTGAGACTAAAGGGAATTATCTAATTCCTAAGCTGTGTCACAAAAGGAGGGGATTAATTGACTTGTTTTTATAAATAAAAAGGACAGATAAAATAAAGTGAGTAAAAGATAAATTAAACGGGACTCTGGGTTCAGGTTTATATAGTCTGCTCTTTTATGCTATGTCTACCGGTTTTATTGTGATAGTTTGGCAAAATTCCTGTTATTATCTTAAGGGCTAAATCATAGACTCAAAAGAACTCGTTTACCAGAACATGCTCGGTCTAATCCAGATTCGAGCAAAACACATGTAAACTGATTAAGTATGAGAAATTATATTTGCGTCTAAAAATACTAACTCATTAAATCATAATAAGCTTTCCACAGATTTACGGCTCAATTAACCTGTCTATTTATCACGGATCTGATCAAAATAGATTTAGTAAAGCATTTTAATAAATTCATGAAATTTATTAAAAAGGCGAGAGATAAACTTTAATCGTAACAAACTGTATTTAATTAAACCGGTAAAAACATAATTACATAATTAAATAGACTATAAATTAACCTTCACCCCTCTTAGTCTGACATATTAACTGGTAATATGTTGGTAAGAGGTTGGACAGAATAATAACGCAGTGGTTTTTGTGGATGAAAATGGGGTGAGATAGATATCTAATATCTAGGTGAATGGAGAGGAGATGGTGATTTTGTGGAGGTAAATTGACATAAGTTTGGGGGTGGAATGAGATATCTATTAATGGAGGGTTATAGGTATATTTATAGTGATAATGGGGTAAAAGGAAGGGTAAGTCGGTGGAAGAGGCATGTGAAAAGATAAAATTGATTTATCTTTTCACACCATGTCGATGCAGCTCTGTTTACAGAATTTACCGATGTGTTCGAACATGCGTCCGAACCTGCATGTTCGGACATGTCGACGCTGTGCGGAGCTTGCTTCCACGTGTTGCGTCTGGACCTGCATGTCCGGACACATGTCCGGACGAGAATTGTTTCCCTCTAAAACCTTCGTTTGAACTCCGATTTAATCCCCGTTTGTTGCGTTGAAATTATCATGAGTAAATCTACTTAATTACATGCCTTTTTCCTACATTGAACATATAAAATGCATTAGTTCATGTCAAAACATAAATCTTAGGAAAAAAACGCATAATAAGTGGGAAACATGTGCTTCAGATATTGCAATTCATAAGGTATTTAAACCCTAAAAGTCTATATGTTTTGCACTTATCAAACTTCCTCACACTTAGCTTTTGCTTGTCCTCAAGAAAAATACAGAATTAAGCTCCTGAGAAATGCCATTGAATTAAATCTCGGGTTAAAACAAACGTAGAAGAGAATCAAACATAATAACAATCCTAAGATTAACCTTGCTCATAACTGTACGTTTCTTTCTTTTTGGTGGTAACAAGCTCTTCAAACCAAATATTTGGAGAAGTTAAATCATTAAGAATGAACACAGATTAACTCGGGATCTTTCCACCATTTCTTTCCTTAAATACCCAGAAATGACAAGGGGTGTGAAGTATTGCCTTATTCCGCAGTACCTTTCAACACCACATACTCAAGATCTAAATAAGTTTAAGCTCTTTTTTAAGCTTTAATAGCACTGCTTGCATATTTATTTTAAACCCTACAGACTTTTCTCTCCATTCTTGTAACAGTTTTGGGTCTTTTATCCCAGATCAAATGATCTTAGGTAAATGGGTGATGAAGCACCCCAGGACTTAATAACCGAATGGAAGAGGCCCGTTTCAGTTCAAACAAAAATATTAGATCAGAGGAGTACCTTGCCTTATTCTTCCATTCCAAACTTTCATTTCATTCCAAAGGTACCAAGTTAAACCAGTTCAGACTTCATAATTAGCTTGCACACAAAATAATTTTTATAATGAAACCATAAAAGCTAACAATTATGAGCAAAACTAATCTTAAAGTTGCTTACCATGTTTGATTTTTCTACAAAATATCTTTACCTATAAATCTAATGTCTATACGTATTAAAAGAACTACTGGCACATTTTCAGGGAAAGGTCTCTACTTCCTCACACTTAAGAGGAACAATGTCCTCAATTGTTCAGTAATTTTTTCAAGTAAGAAGACGTGTCAAAATGTGTCATACTCATTGAGGATAGCGGTCACGTATTGCAATAGAGATAAATCAAGTAAAAGGAGTAAAACAAACTTAACATAATTTAAATAGTGCAAAAATTAAAACAAAGAACTCCCCTTATATCCTTGGATTGAGGAAGTAGCCCTTCCTCACACTTAAGGCTTTTGGCGGGGGAAACGTTCCTCACACTTGCATTAGGCAAGTGCCCAGCTTGGTAGATGGAACTAGTCTTATTGAAACATTTTAAAAGAAATAGATGCTAGTATATAATAAAGATAGTGCGTAAATTGAAACAAACCAAATAACCAGAAAATTGTCAAATGTTAGTGATACATTAAATAAATAACAAAGTAGGAAAGGAAAAAACAAAAGAGAGAAAATAACTGGCATAAAATCACTCACGTGGCGGGTAGTAAGCCTGCCACTGCTGGAAGTCACGGAGCAGGGACTCATAATTATCCTGCGATCGGCGTGCCTGCTCCCGAAGGAGGCTGATCTCAGCTTGGAACGACCGCTCCATCTGCTGCTCTCGGCGCTCTAGCTCATCCCAGATCACATACCCGCTCCTGGGTGCTGGGAATGCTGCATACTACTGCAGTGGAAGTAGGGACTGGCTCTGAAGGTCCCTCTCCAACATCTCTCTGGCGCTTCTGAGTGCGCGGAGCTGCTCTCTTAGTCCATGTCGTCCCATCCAAGTCAAATCTCATCCTCCTCAATGTGCCCATGTCAATGGGTGACCGGGAAGTGGAACGACCCTCCTCATCCAAGATAACACCCTGCTGCCTGAGGAAGTGGCAGATCATAGCAGGGAATCCCAGCCTGTGATGGTCCTTGTGCTCGATGGTGTAGCACAGATGCTGATGTAAAACCTGGGGTAGATACAAGAGTGCAGAAGCTCTAGCAAAATAAGAGTTCAGGACTGCCTAGAGAAGATAGCAGTCGGTCTGGTTGAGGTCAGAAGTGTGTCGCGGCGTGACATTGGCCACCAGAAGCGCGAACAGGACTCGCTCGCGAGGGTCCTGCAGTAGATCAGCAGGGATGACCTGCTTAGACTGGTCATCCCCTCTTCGTCTGCGTGGTGCCTGAATTAAAAGTGCACTGTAGTGTCGGTCCGCGGCGTTCTGAAACTTATTATATAGTTGCAGCAGATCATCGTCCTCACTCATAGGAGGAGCAGGGTAAGGAATCCCTAGGTAAGTAGCAATGTCCTCCACTCGAATGACGATGTCCCTCTCTTGGACAGTGGAGCGGATGGTGCCTTCTTGGATACGGGAATTCACATAGAAAACCCGTACCTCACGTGGGTAGTATGGACCACCCATGTCTAATAGCTTGACCCACCCATGCGCATCCAGAAGCTCGGGTAACCCGAGCTGGCGCTGTAACTCCGGTGCTACAGACCGTTCAGCTTCAATATCACACTCAAGATTGAACCATTCTGCTGCCTGCTGAGAGATAAAACCCGGCGGGGGTGCCTGACTGGAACTAGCAGCAGTGCTAGTACCCTTCTTTGAACGACCAGTAAATTTTCTCAACATCCTGCTTAACACAAAATTTAGCAACAAAGAAAGCAGGTAGAAAAAAAAGAGAGTATGAAATGCAAATATAAATATATAAATATCCACAAATTCTACCAAAATTTCGACAGAATCTCCCCTAAAAACATACAATTCTCCACAACTAAATTCAATCAATAAACAAGGTAACGCAATACCGTTATCAAACAAATCCACTCACAACATTGTACAATCATAAACCCGATAAGTTACAACAACAATGCACTATAGAACGGAAAACCGGAAATATAACAACACTATTTTCATAACTAGTAAACCTTAATTTGGAATTCAATCAAAAACACCAAAATTGAGTGTACAAAGTGTAGAATTTACCTTGTGGGAGTATAGGATGATTGTAGAAGAAGAAATCGATAACAAAAACGCAAGACCGAGCTCAAAATTTGTGAAATTGTCAACCTAGGGTTCGGAACTTCAGATGCTGATTTCTCCTTGTGTGGTTGATGGTTTGTGGATTTCTTGCTATAGAAATGTAGAGAATTAAAAAACGAAGATTTCGGTACCAACCTTGCTTGATTTGGTGGAGTAATGAAGAATCTAGAGCCAAAAGAAGATTGAGGGCGATTTGGGCTGCTGCGGTCGTTTTGGTTAATTTGGGAGAATTGTACTGATAAAACCGATTTGGACAGTTTAAATTCGGAAACTCGTCGCGTCCGAACCAGCGTCTGGATATGCTGGTTCGGACAGGCCAAATGTATATTTTTTTCTTTAACACCCTAACTTATGAAAATAAGATAGAATAAATTCTCAAAAATTAAAAATACAATAAAATTAAAATAAATATATTATAAATAATATTTAAAATATCTGATAAACACTGGGTTACCTCCCAGTTAGCTGCTCATTTTTAACGTCCTTAGCTAGACGCATGATCTTTATTATCCCGGATAAAAAATGAAAGTGGACAACAGTGTTAACGGGAATATGAAATGGCCAACAAGTAGGATCGAACCACCTGGATCAAAACAAAGTATTACTGCAGCAATTAAATTAGGAAAATACAAACTCCACAAAACCTGGTTTTGAAGGAGGTGTTTGTTGTAATTAATCTTGAACTGAAAACCGGGTGATGGTTGTTTTTCTTCCTTAAACTGGAGAATGTAAACATTCTCCTCCTTTTGTTGAGCCGGATGGGGGCATGGTGGTAGTGGTGTTCCTCGCTCAGAGTCGAGGATGTAAATTTCCTCCCCTGGATCGAAAATGATTGTGGAAGTGGGCTTCAATGGATGGGTTGGGTGGTCATTATTTTTCTTTGGAGAAGGGCCCAGATTTTTCAATGGATGACCCTTGGTGCGAGGATCATCTAGTTGTGGAGACGCCTCTTCAATTTTAAGGATGAAAACATCCTTAACTGCGTTGAACGGTGCAGGGAGAACTTTGGGATGAATTGTATCTTCAAATTCTGATCCTGGATCAAATGGGAAGGTTGCCTTCTCACTTAGCGAGTTGACTTCGAGTTTCCACCCTACTTCTTTGGTGCACAAGAGGGGAAGGCCGTGATCCTCCAGATGAAGATCAAAGTTGGATGGTTCCTCCTCCTCAAATTTGAGGATGTATATATCCTTATCTTCTTGGAGAGGCTCATAGGAAGAGCCCTGATTGGATTCAACTTCAGAGGGAGGTGGTTCCTTGAAGGTGATATTGGTGTTTTGTTTAGATGTCTTGGCGGGAGCGAGCATTTCCTCCTCTTCATTTTTGAGGATGTAACTATCCTCATTTTCTGGGTATAGCACAGAGAAGGAGGGAAAATAATGGTAGTTGACTTCAGAGGGAGGAGACTCCATGAAGTTGAGGTAGAAGCTGTCCTCTGATGGCTTGTCTTCAAGCTTAAGGAGAAGGTTTGATGTCGTTTGCTCAGGTTCGAACGGGGGTGGTGAAAGAGAGTAACTCAAATCCTCAGTAAAGTCGTCCATTATATGAACCATTTCGCTCACCGGTTGCTGCAATGCAAGGTCTAGTGGACCTTCCATCATTTCATTTATCTCAACTAATTTGGCATAGAGCTTAAGTTGGTTCATATCGAGGTATTCTTCCTCATCCCGTTGCTCCACTTCATGGACCATTTCTGAAATACCCCTAAATTAATTTAAATTAATTTAGGGGATTTCTTTTATTAAACCTTTAATAATACTATTAAGTATTAAATTATTATATGGAATTATGAATATTAAATTATTATATGGAATTATGAATATTAAATTATTATATGGAATTGTGAAATTTATTTAGGGGTTTTCTCCTATTTAACCCTAATTATTATATATTATTATATAGTATTATGAATTTAATAATAAGATTTATAAGTCGATAAATCTTGGGAAGGTTTCTAAACACTCCAATTATATTATAAAGATTTTAGGAAGTGATGGAACATTGTTTTGAAACATAAAAGTCAATATAAAATTATAGAAACCTTAAAGCTTATTAAGCCTTGCTAGGGTTGACTTTTTGAGAATGGTCAAACTAGCACATGAAACCTATACCAATAAATAGGTTATGGAAAACCATGAAGATCGATAAAAAGAACGTCAAAAACGGATCATCCTAGCCAAAGTTATGATAGATTGAAGTTTTGAATCAAAAATTTGAAAGTTGCCACGTGTCAAGCTCACAGGCGCCAGGACTTAAACGTTTCTGGATTCCCTGAATTTCGATAACAGAATTCAATACTTTGCCCTAACTTTAGACGGCTATATCTCATTCATCTCTCCATATTTTTCAATGTCGTCTTCTTTGTTGTCTTCTCCTACATTCCCTCTAAACAACTATAACTCATACAAACCCTAACTCATTCTGAATCAACCGGAAAATCGAGTCAAAGTAGCCACCTTGCAAAAACCGAAACTGCAATTCCAGTTTTCTCTTCGAATCAGGTAAATTCGATCAGCCATAACTTCTTCGTTACTCATCCAAATTCCATGTTCTTTAGCTCGTTTTGAAGAGCTCTAATTCCTCTAAAACTTTCGTGTTTATGGTCTAAGCTAATTCTCAACCGATGGGAAGAGTAAGGCGTCTAAAGTTTCGGTTTCACCAGCACATAAAATCATACCGAAACAGAGAGGTAAACTCGTGATTTGCGACTTCAATATCTTTCTGTATGGTGCGAGTTAGGTTTAGTTCTTGCTATCAATACGTAGATCTAAGTTTGCTCTTTCCAATGAGCCCTTACTCATAGCATAGCTCGTTTTGTACTGCTAGTTATAGATCTTCGAAGTTGGCACCACGAACTGCTCAAAGTTCATATTTTTTTTCCAGTTTCCGAATCTGAATTCACACAATTCGCACAATCCGTTGAGTCTCCGATCAAATTGCTCCGATATTGCTGTTCGTAGTCGTGTTTCCGACCTAACCCATGTTTTAATTGAATCAATTACGTGCCATATTAAGGGAATTCGTCGAAATTGTTTTCGAATTGAGGTCTGTAACCGATATGAACCCTAACTCTCGAATTGATTTCGAAACTTGATGAACTCTGCATTATAATTGGGGAAATTGACACCAATAGAACCGAAATTTGATTACGAAACTATATAAACAAGAATCACTCGATTTCGTTCTGTAGATTGTGAGAAAAACGAGATTTAGTACTCGGGTTACAATTCGGAATCGCTGAAGAACACGGGCTTCAGGGACCGTCCGATCGGAGTTTAAAGAATTGGACGGTCCAGATTAGATCGTGCTATTAAATAATTATTATAAGTTTATAAAATTCCAGTAAATAGTCCTAACTTGTTGGGTTAATTTAAATACCTTCCCGAATGTATTTTGACTTGAAATTTTAACCATAGATTCCTTATTTAATCTAGTTTATTTTGATGTAAATTATTATGGTTTTGGAGTTTTTAAACATAAGTTATGATTTTTACAAGTTACGGGTTTTCTGGAATTATTTGGCTAAATTAAAAAGATTTTTATGAAATAAAATTTTTATAATATGTATAAAATGTTATAGTTACTGTATATTAAATTTGGGAATTTTTGGGCAATGGTAAAAGGTTTTAAAAATTGTGTTTGTGAGTTTTTCATAAGAATAACCTATAATATAAGGTTTTAAATGTAACCAAAAGTTAAAGTATGGTTTGTTAATTAACTTTTAAGCTGGGGGAAATAAGGGAAACTAAATTAACAGTTTATAACAGTAAGTTTATAAATGTTTTGGTATTAGATTTTAAGAGAAGTGAAATTATCTACATATATGTATATATACTTATTTAAGTAGAAACTTATGTAAATCAAGGAATTTAATTATCTTACGTTTTATTTACTATATTATATGGGAGTTAATATTTTTAATTAAAACTAAGGGAAATATGAATATATATATATATATTTACATATATATAAAAGGGAATAAAGTAGTAACTTAAAGTAAATCATGGAACTAATTAAATTACCACTTATAATAACTAAACATTATAAGAGCTAGAACCTTAAGATATGGTAAAAGAGATACTTTATGAAATATACTTGGAATAAAGTTAAAGGTCGAAGTAATAAGATAGTTAAATATGATAAGTTACATAGGGAATGTCTTAGTTGATTTCTAGTACGGGTACACTTATATATATAAATAAACAAAGGAAACACTTTATTTAATAAACCATAGGTCGGTTGTAGTTATGCCTAAAAGTTATTAAACATAATTAAATACAATAAACTACATAAATAATGTTTTGAACAAATCCTAGTATATATAAATATATACATATTTAACATAAATAAAATTAGATACCTTATAGGAAATATAATACGAAGGAATTAGTAAGTTAAACTAAACCTATACATAGTACTATTAAAAGAATATTATATGAGGTGGTATTAGATTATAGTTACGTATTAGGCTTAAGAGTTACCTTTGAGTTTCCAAGGTTTATATATAACCATATTAAAATGCATGTATAGTATTATTTGTCAATAACCAGGATGTAAATCTAAAATTGGGATTTAGTAATTAATAAGTTAAAACTTAGGAAAAATTGCGATTAGATTACATGAAATGTTGCACAAATAGATCTTATTCTGTAATTAATGATAAGCAAATGTAATACGTTTACATCTAGATGTTCTTGATATATAAACCATAATAAAATAAGTAAAATACTTTTACATCTAAATGTGAGGCGGATTGGTAAGTCTAGATTTAATCATTTCTTAACATTTATGGTATTGGAATATAACTTAACGTTTTAAGATAAAATCATTAAAAGAGTTATGATATAAAACTATATTAAACTATGATTTGGAAATTTATCTAAATAATAATCCTTAAGTATCTTGGCATTAGATAAGCCATATGAAATACATTTATAACATTTATTACCAATACTTAGGATGTGAGCTTACAATTAAGTGAGGTATTTAGTAGTTAGAATTTATAGAAGGTTTATAAATAGGAATTTGATACTTAAAACCTTTGAACCTTTTATTAGATGAAGCTAAGTTACATAAGATATTATATTGATATACTTTACGGTAATGGGAAGTAATGATGGGTTATTTGAATATAAAATAAGAGAATTTTCATAGTAGATTATCTTATTAAATAATTAACAATTTCACTTACGAACCCGAATTTGATTCTTTGATAAATTCTACTCTATGTAGATATATTGTCCATCCTAAATACAATAAAGGAAATTTATTTATTAGGTTATTCCTTTGAAACCTTAGGTTTTGTAAAACAATTTAAAACGTATTTAAGGCTTAAGTTTATTGAAGTTTGGTACAAAAGGATTATACATAGTCTATAGAGTGAATGGGTGTAAAAATAAAATGTTTAGGAGATTAAAGGTAAGTAAGGATACGTAAAAGGTTATATTTAAACACCTTATTATATAAGTAATAATTAAGCAAATAATGTACCTTGTGAATACTAAATGTAAGAGTTCGATAAGTCTAAGTTAACTATAATATAGTTGTTTCAAGATGAAAAGTAATTTAACATCTTATGTCAAGATTATTAGCTGGATGTAATAAAAAGTCTTTCTGGACTAAAGATAAGATAAATGAGTTAGTAACTCAATTAGGTTATGATATAATGCGTCTACAACACTATGGTTCCAATATACAAGATGTAGATCTTAATTAAGTTAAGGGGAAAACTTAATCACAATGGATTATCTAGTAGGTATTGATAAAATGCATAATCATTACATTGTGAAATGATAGTATAGTATTATGGGATGAATCCATCATAGGTCATAATACAATGTTTATTCTAAATTAAGAATAAAGGTATTTAGCTTAAGATTACTATTGGAATTCTTAGATTTAATTATATGATGTAAACACATTTGTGTTATAAAGGTCTCAAAAGTCTTGAATGTGAGGATTGTGGTTAAATATGAATAAAGTGGATAGGAGTGGTCAGTTAGCAGGTGTTAATAAGATACATTCCTTGATCTTACCACCTTGGGCTATACAACGTTCTCAGATAACTCAAAGATTATACGTAACACATAAGTGAGGGCTTAAAAGATAATTGAGACTTTGAAATAAGAGTAAGGAGTTTATTTAAGCGTAACATAGGCTACAAGTGATTGATGATAGATTACCTTTAATATTCTTCAGAGTACTGTTGATTGTTTGCGCAAGTTGATTAGAACTGCTACAGCGTTACCCAGGTACGATTTCTCGTACTCAGCTTGATGTGTTTTGGACTTTATGGATTGTTTGGTACGATTTCTCGTACTCGATACTTTTGCTGATGGACTTTATGGAATGTTTTGGAACACCAACTGATCTTGAATGAATTTCAAAATGAAACTGTTGTGTGACTAACTGAGCTTGATGTGACTAACTGAGCCTGTATGTGAAACTTCCTTGGTTATTGGTTCCTCATATCTAGTTGTTTCACTAGATATTAACTGCCTAGGGTTTACGCTTCTGCACTCTGTAGGACTGAGTGTTTTGGTATTGCTCTGGTGTAGTTAATGATCTAGTGGGGTAACCGGGAATATAGGAAAATATCTGGTATTGGTAAATTCTTCCTTTGGACTATGGGTATTGTTTCATCCATGAGTCGAGTTTGATCAGCCTTATTTGGAATGGATTCTTTCTATTGGATATTAATTGTTGAGGGTTTACGCCTCTGCACTCTGTAGGACTGAGTGTTTTGGTATTGCTCTCGTGCAGTTAAAAATCTAATGGGAATATGGGAAAATGTTAACCTTGGTATTGAGTATGGATTATTTCTATTAAGTGGTGCACACACTTTTCACCGATGACCGAGAACGGGTCGGTGGCAGCGGAGGTCTGCTATACCTCGTCCATCTGGACAACTGACAGCGGAGGTCTGTTTACCTCGTCCTTGTGACAATTGACATCGGAGGTCTGTTTACCTCGTCCTTATGACAACTGACTGGCGGTGGGGGCCATCTCTCCCAATTGGTTTATTCCACTCTTGAGTATATTTTGTTTATGGGAATCATCTTCCGAAATGGTGGAGACATAAACTGTCTACCACGGGTTATGGATATTAATGTCACTCCTAGTCCTTTGTGACTACTTAAGTCTTTCTCTTCTTAACGAGAATTGGTTCTAACATCCACAATGGATGCTTACTAACTATGTGGTGTGACTACTTAAGTGGATGACTTGGTTTGGAAGTTCTCTATCTCTATCTTTGTCTTGTTTTCTTTTCTCTTTAACTTGATTGTTTTGAAGTGCTTTATCTCTGTTTCATTTTCAAGAGTTTGATTTCAAGTTACTGTTTATTTTGAAGAGTTATGTTTTATAAGTTTGTTTTTGGAGAATTATACCAGTTCCATTCCAGGGAACTGACTCACCCCTCTCGGGGTGGGCTGCTTGGTTTCATCTTGCAGGTACAAATTGATTTACAGGTGGCCACGACGAGCATGAGTGATTGAGATGGGATTAGGTCTATGGAGAGCGAACGTGTTTTATTATTGTTGTGTTTATGTTAAGTTTTCTCGAAGTTTAGACCGTAACTTAGTTAATTGTAAAGGTTGTAATTGGTGAGGTTGGTACCGGGTGTTTGGAGCCCGATGGTCTGTAGCACCTTTAGTTTATTTTCCGCTGTTGTTTTATTATTATAGGGGTGTTACAGAAAGTGGTATCAGAGCGTAGTTACGCTCTGAACCCGAGAAAACAAGCCGAGTGAAATACTTAGATTATAGGTGCACTTAAAACTGGGGAACTGGGGTAGAATTGGGAAGTGAGGACTCCAGTAAGGCACGACTCCTAACCCTTTTTGGAATTGTGAATGATTCCTTTACACACTTTCCTTTTGTGAATGTCTGTTGAGTGTGATGTGTTGTTATACCGTTCCAACAATAAACTACAGAAATATATATATATATATATAAGTTTGGAACACCCTATACTAAGTACGATAAGATTTTGGTTGAGATGAACCAAATATTAAGCTATTTTTTTTCAAAAGCATACTCATGGAGAATACATTGCTAAAATACAATCCTTTAAAAGCTGGTATACATATTCCTAGAATTCTAAGGAATACTTTTGGTGGAAAACAGTATACAAATAGATCTTTGAATAACTAAGTTAGTATTGACATTATGTACAAGTGCTTCAACTCCTTTAAAATTTGGAAATAAATTTCAAGAATTACTTGGTACAAATTGTTGCCTAAAGATAATGTTAGGATAAATCTCAAGTCTAGAAAATGATTAAGTTTACAAGAACTAGTAGCATACATCCAAACCTGTAAACCACACTAAAACTCTACGCTAACTTTAGAAAGAAAACACCTAAACCTAACACTCTACGGGAAGTGCCTGGTGCGACGAACTCCTAGGCCAAAAGTAGTGGGGGTGCACACCCACTGCTGGAAGTTTAGGGGCTAGACAAGCCTTGTCATCTGACCGGAAATAATCTTCCATGGAAGTGATGCATTATGTTGAACTTGAGGAGGATTGGTGGTAAGACGTTACCATCATGAAATCTTGAGCTAGACATATTTCATTGCTAGCCACAATGAACAATTCAAAATTTATATCTTAATATCCAGTATTAAATTCATACATGTAAAGGATTTATTGAGTTAAATCTTTGGTGAAAAATACCTATATATGGAGGAAGGGAATTTAAAATTTGGGTACTTCAAGGTAGAACGTCTACCCCTTGTTGAATATAAAAACCATTAAAGGAAGTTACTTAAAGATTAAGTGAAGAGAAGAGTAACACTAAACTAAATATCATTGATCCTTAAATACTCGGAATATTGAGCATCTAGTGAGAAATTGAGAGTTACTTAAAGGTTTGGAAATCCTCATGTTTATTTAGAAGTTTAACCTTATACATAGATAAAATCTTAGAAGTCACACTAAGAGTGATATTTACAAAAGCCACCATTGTCTAAGGGAGTACTAAGATTTAATAATCAGGAGAATACTTACATAGAACAAACCCTAAGAAAAAAAATAATTATCAGGAGTGAGTGAACTTTTACTAGACTAATTCATTTGACTTAAAATTTATATATAGAGTCCCTATCTTGAAAAATAAATTTTAAGATAAAGAAATCAGATTTTGGAGCTACATTATAATTGATAAGAACTTCCTAAAATTCTGCCTTGGGTGAAATTATGTAAATATATAATAAGTACATTTTATGAAGTAAACACTGAATGATTCGTCTGAAATATGATAGTTAATTATAAAAACAATTGAAACTTGAAAAGTCACGGAAAATATTTATCTTATAGAGTTTTAACATATGGTTGACTAATAAACCTTTGAAGATAATTTTGGAAGATTATTGAGGATTATTAAATGATCGGGAATATTATGTTAAACTACTCAAGTACGTTACACCTGATTTATAGCTTGTTAATATAATTGATATGATAAAATGATCATACAATGACGTATAATTCGTACCGGTCATAAAATGAAAGGATAAGGATCATAAAATAAAATTTTATAACAGTTAAGAAAATACAAATACAAAACAATCAAGAGATACAGATATATATATATATATATCGGTCGCAGATAAAATCAACGGTGCAATAAAATTTACAACAAAGCTGGTTAATAAGGTGTTGAATTATTTGAATGTGTCGTTAGTAGCGGTACGAGGGCGTACCTTAGCTCTTTTAAGGGGGATATGCTGGCATACTCCTCCTTCGTTATCTCATCCGGATTATGCCTCGTTGCATTGTTAGTAAAAGGAGAACAGTATTAGCAGAATGAGAGGTGTTTGTATGTGCTTGGCTTTTTACATTATGACTCAGTTATGACTCAGTATGTGACTTTTGGATTTTCATCATGCTATATCTTGGTATATCCTGGTTCAGTTTGATTTTTGAGTAATCTTGAGTGGAATGTTGTTATGGAAATGGATGGAAATAAAGGATTGGTTTGGTATGGAATTTCATTGGAATTATTATTGTCTCAGCACACCCGAAGCGGTGTGAGTGCCTATTAGTTGATTTTTAAACTTCGAGGCGAAGTTTCTTTTAAGGGGGATATACTGAAATACCCCTAAATTAATTTAAATTAATTTAGGGGATTTCTTTTGTTAAACCTTTAATAATACTATTAAGTATTAAATTATTATATGGAATTATGAATATTAAATTATTATATGGAATTATGAATATTAAATTATTATATGGAATTGTGAAATTTATTTAGGGGTTTTCTCCTATTTAACCCTAATTAATATATATTATTATATAGTATTATGAATTTAATAATAAGATTTATAAGTCGATAAATCTTGGGAAGGTTTCTAAACACTCCAATTATATATAAAGATTTTAGGAAGTGATGGAACATTGTTTTGAAACATAAAAGTCAATATAAAATTATAGAAACCTTAAAGCTTAATAAGCCTTGCTAGGGTTGACTTTTTGAGAATGGTCAAACTAGCACATGAAACCTATACCAATAAATAGGTTATGGAAAACCATGAAGATCGATAAAAAGAACGTCAAAAACGGATCATCCTAGCCAAAGTTATGCTAGATTGAAGTCTTAAATCAAAAATTTGAAAGTTGCCACGTGTCAAGCTCACAGGCGCCAGGACTTGAACGATTCTGGATTCCCTGAATTTCGATAACAGAATTCAATACTTTGCCCTAACTTTAGACGGCTATATCTCATTCATCTCTCCATATTTTTCCATGCCGTCTTCTTTGTTGTCTTCTCCTACATTCCCTCTAAACAACTATAACTCATACAAACCCTAACTCATTCTGAATCAACCGGAAAATCGAGTCAAAGTAGCCACCTTGCAAAAACCGAAACTGCAATTCCAGTTTTCTCTTCGAATCAGGTAAATTCGATCAGCCATAACTTCTTCGTTACTCATCCAAATTCCATGTTCTTTAGCTCGTTTTGAAGAGCTCTAATTCCTCTAAAACTTTCGTGTTTATGGTCTAAGCTAATTCTCAACCGATGGGAAGAGTAAGGCGTCTAAAGTTTCGGTTTCACCAGCACATAAAATCATACCGAAACAGAGAGGTAAACTCGTGATTTGCGACTTCAATATCTTTCTGTATGGTGCGAGTTAGGTTTAGTTCTTGCTATCAATACGTAGATCTAAGTTTGCTCTTTCCAATGAGCCCTTACTCATAGCCTAACTCGTTTTGTACTGCTAGTTATAGATCTTCGAAGTTGGCACCACGAACTGCTCAAAGTTCATATTTTTTTTCCAGTTTCCGAATCTGAATTCACACAATTCGCACAATCCGTTGAGTCTCCGATCAAATTGCTCCGATATTGCTGTTCGTAGTCGTGTTTCAGACCTAACCCATGTTTTAATTGAATCAATTACGTGCCATATTAAGGGAATTCGTCGAAATTGTTTTCGAATTGAGGTCTGTAACCGATATGAACCCTAACTCTCGAATTGATTTCGAAACTTGATGAACTCTGCATTATAATTGGGGAAATGGACACCAATAGAACCGAAATTTGATTACGAAACTATAGAAAAAAGAATCACTCGATTTCGTTATGTAGATTGTGAGAAAAACGAGATTTAGTACTCGGGTTACAATTCGGAATCGCTGAAGAATATGGGCTTCAGGGACCGTCCGATCGGAGTTTAAAGAATTGGACGGTCCAGATTAGATCGTGCTATAAAATAATTATTATAAGTTTATAAAATTCCAGTAAATAGTCCTAACTTGTTGGGTTAATTTAAATACCTTCCCGAATGTATTTTGACTTGAAATTTTAACCATAGATTCCTTATTTAATCTAGTTTATTTTGATGTAAATTATTATGGTTTTGGAGTTTTTAAACATAAGTTATGATTTTTACAAGTTACGGGTTTTCTGGAATTATTTGGCTAAATTAAAAAGATATTTTTTATGAAATAAAATTTTTATAATATGTCTAAAATGTTATAGTTACTGTATATTAAATTTGGGAATTTTTGGGCAATGGTAAAAGGTTTTAAAAATTGTGTTTGTGAGTTTTTCATAAGAATAACCTATATATAAGGTTTTAAATGTAACCAAAAGTTAAAGTATGGTTTGTTAATTAACTTTTAAGCTGGGGGAAATAAGGGAAACTAAATTAACATTTTATAACAGTAAGTTTATAAATGTTTTGGTATTAGATTTTAAGAGAAGTGAAATTATCTACATATATGTATATATACTTATTAAGTAGAAACTTATGTAAATCAAGGAATTTAATTATCTTACGTTTATTTACTATATTATATGGGAGTTAATATTTTTAATTAAAACTAAGGGAATATGAATATATATATATTTACATATATATAAAAGGGAATAAAGTAGTAACTTAAAGTAAATCATGGAACTAATTAAATTACCACTTATAATAACTAAACATTATAAGAGCTAGAACCTTAAGATATGGTAAAGAGATACTTTATGAAATATACTTGGAATAAAGTTAAAGGTCGAAGTATAAAGATAGTTTAAATATGATAAGTTACATAGGGAATGTCTTAGTTGATTTCTAGTAGGTACACTTATATATTAAATAAACAAAGGAAACACTTTATTTAATAAACCATAGGTTGTTTGTAGTTATGCCTAAAAGTTATTAAACATAATTAAATACAATAAATACATAAATAATGTTTTGAACAAATCCTAGTATATATAATAATACATATTTATATAAATAAAATAGATACCTTATAGGAATATAATACGAAGGAATAGTAAGTTAAACTAAACCTATACATAGTCTATTAAAAGAATATTATATGAGGTGGTATTAGATTATAGTTACGTATTAGGCTTAAGAGTTACCTTTGAGTTTCCAAGGTTTATATAAACCATATTAAAATGCATGTATAGTATTATTTGTCAATAACCAGGATGTAAATCTAAAATTGGGATTTAGTAATTAATAAGTTAAAACTTAGGAAAAATTGTGATTAGATTACATGAAATGTTGCACAAATAGATTTATTCTGTAATAATGATAAGCAAGTAATCCGTTTACATCTAGATGTTCTTGATATATAAACCATAATAAAATAAGTAAATACTTTTACATCTAAATGTGAGGCGGATTGGTAAGTCTAGATTTAATCATTTCTTAACATTTATGGTATTGGAATATAACTTAACGTTTTAAGATAAAATCATTAAAAGGTTTGTATATAAAACTATATTAAACTATGATTTGGAAATTTATCTAAATAATAATCCTTAAGTATCTTGGCATTAGATAAGCCATATGAAATACATTTATAACATTTATTACCAATACTTAGGATGTGAGCTTACAATTAAGTGAGGATTTAGTAGTTAGAATTTATAGAAGGTTATAAATAGGAATTTGATACTTAAAACCTTTGAACCTTTTATTAGATGAAGCTAAGTTACATAAGATATTATATTGATATACTTTACGGTAATGGGAAGTAATGATGGGTTATTTGAATATAAAATAAGAGAATTTTCATAGTAGATTATCTATTAAATAATTAACAATTTCACTTACGAACCCGAATTTGATTCTTTGATAAATTCTACTCTATGTAGATTATTGTCCATCCTAAATACAATAAAGGAAATTATTTATTAGGTTATTCCTTTGAAACCTTAGGTTTTGTAAAACAATTTAAAACGTATTAAGGCTTAAGTTTATTGAAGTTTGGTACAAAAGGATTATACATAGTCTATAGAGTGAATGGGTGTAAAATAAAATGTTTAGGAGATTAAAGGTAAGTAAGGATACGTAAAAGGTTATATTTAAACACTTATTATATAAGAATAATTAAGCAAATAATGTACCTTGTGAATACTAAATGTAAGAGTTCGATAAGTCTAAGTTAACTATAATATAGTTGTTTCAAGATGAAAAGTAATTTAACATCTTATGTCAAGATTATTAGCTGGATGTAATAAAAAGTCTTTCTGACTAAAGATAAGATAAATGAGTTAGTAACTCAATTAGGTTATGATATAATGCGTCTACAACACTATGGTTCCAATATACAAGATGTAGATCTTAATTAAGTTAAGGGGAAAACTTAATCACAATGGATTATCTATAGGTATTGATAAAATGCATAATCATTACATTGTGAAATGATAGTATAGTATTATGGGATGAATCCATAGGTCATAATACAATGTTTATTCTAAATTAAGAATAAAGGTATTTAGCTTAAGATTACTATTGGAATTCTTAGATTTAATTATATGATGTAAACACATTTGTGTTATAAAGTCTCAAAAGTCTTGAATGTGAGGATTGTGGTTAATATGAATAAAGTGGATAGGAGTGGTCAGTTAGCAGGTGTTAATAAGATACATTCCTTGATCTTACCACCTGGGCTATACAACGTTCTCAGAAACTCAAAGATTATACGTAACCATAAGTGAGGGCTTAAAAGATAATTGAGACTTTGAAATAAGAGTAAGGAGTTTATTTAAGCGTAACATAGGCTACAAGTGATTGATGATAGATTACCTTTAATATTCTTCAGAGTACTATTGATTGTTTGCGCAAGTTGATTAGACGCTACAGCGTTACCCAGGTACGATTTCTCGTACTACTTGATTTGGACTTATGGAATGTTTGGTACGATTTCTCGTACTCGTACTTTTGCTGATGGACTTTATGGAATGTTTTGGAACACCAACTGATCTTGAATGGATTTCAAATGAACTGTTGTGTGACTAACTGAGCTTGATGTGACTAACTGAGCCTGTATGTGAAACTTCCTTGGTTATTGGTTCCTCTATCTAGTTGTTTCACTAGATATTAACTGCCTAGGGTTTACGCTTCTGCACTCTGTAGGACTGAGTGTTTTGGTATTGCTCTGGTGCAGTTAATGATCTATTGGGGTAACTGGGAATATAGGAAAATATCTGGTATTGGTAAATTCTTCCTTTGGACTATGGGTTTGTTTCATCCATGAGTCGACGGTTGATCAGCCTTATTTGGAATGGATTCTTTCTATTGGATATTAATTGTGGTGGGTTACGCCTCTGCACTGTAGGACTGAGTGTTTTGGTTCTCTCCGTGCAGCAAAACATCTAATGGGAATATGGGAAAATGTTAACCTTGGTATTGCGTATGGATTATTTCTATTAATGGTGCACACACTTTTCACCGATGACCGAGAACGGGGTCGGTGGCAGCGGAGGTCTGCTATACCTCGTCCATCTGGACAACTGACAGCGGAGGTCTGTTTACCTCGTCCTTGTGACAACTGACAGCGAAGGTCTGTTTACCTCGTCCTTGTGACAACTGACTGGCGGTGGGGGCCATCTCTCCCAATTGGTTTATTCCACTCTTGAGTATATTTGTTTATGGGAATCATCTTCCGAAATGGTGGAGACATAAACTGTCTACCACGGGTTATGGATATTAATGTCACTCCTAGTCCTTTGTGACTACTTAAGTTTCTCTTCTTAACGAGAATTGGTTCTAACATCCACAATGGATGCTTACTAACTATGTGGTGTGATGACTAGTGGGCTGTGGTTTGGAAGTTCTCTATCTCTATCTTTGTCTTGTTTTCTTTTCTCTTTAACTTGATTGTTTTGAAGTGCTTTATCTCGTTTCATTTTCAAGAGTTTGATTTCAAGTTACTGTTTATTTTGAAGAGTTATGTTTATAAGTTTGTTTTTGGAGAATTGTACCAGTTCCATTCCAGGGAACTGACTCACCCCTCTCGGGGTGGGCTGCTTGGTTTCATCTTGCAGGTACAAATTGATTTACAGGTGGCCACGACGAGCATGAGTGATTGGGATGGGATTAGGTCTATGGAGAGCGAACGTGTTTTATTATTGTTGTGTTTATGTTAAGTTTTCTCGATGTTCAGACCGTAACTTAGTTAATTGTAAAGGTTGTAATTGGTGAGGTTGGTACCGGGTGTTTGGAGCCCGATGGTCTGTAGCACCTTTAGTTTATTTTCCGCTGTTGTTTTATTATTATAGGGGTGTTACAATTTCACTCTCTGGTTGTTGCTCCCTTTGAGCTAGTGTGATGGGCTGGTCCACTACATGAATTGCGTTTGCATACTCTCGTGGATTTGGATTGGTTTGTGAGGGGAGTTGGCTAGGAGGTCTTTGTTGGATGGGAAGTTGTTGGATTTGGGATTGCAAGGATTTTTGGTCTTTATGAAGGGCTGTGACTTCATCTTGCGTGTCTCGAGTCTTACTCATCATTGCTTTAAACATCTCCTGCATTTGGGACATTACAGAGTCGGAATTTGAAGGTGGTTGAGTCGGTCGGCTTGAAGAAGCATCATTGCCATAAGGCGGTTGCTGATACTGCCTTTGGCCTCCTTGGTAATTCGATTGGGGCTTGTAGTTTTGGGAAGGTTGGAGTGTATGAGGATTCTGAATGTTGTTAGTATTACCGTATCAGAGATTAGGATGAACATTCTGCTGCCAAGGTTGTCGGAAACCTTGATTATTACCCACGTAATTCGCTTCCTCGGCTGCCTTCAACTCTTGTAACTCGGGGCATTGTTCATAGTCGTGTGGCCCGCCGCATTGCGTACAAGATAAATCAGGAGAAGATAGAGATAGAGGAGCGTAACCCGGAGGGGTGGTAGATGATCGGGAAGTCATCGACTTTCTTTGTTGGGGGTAGGAGTTCATGGCCATCTGCTCAACTACTTTCTGCAGGGTGCTTACCTTCGTCGCCTACTGCGCATTGCTCTCCATGAGTTGCTCCTAGCTTCTCATCAGCTGGTCGAACTTGTTGTCACTTTCTCTTACGTGGTATAAGCCTGGAGTGCCGCCTCTTGATCCGCTCGTAGCCCAATCTCTGATTTCTTCACAGAGGGATTCTATCCCATTCAGGAATTGTTCACCTGGCTTTTTCAAAATGTCGGCACCTAAGGAAGACAGTACCATCATTTTGCATTGATTGATTAAGCCTTTGTAGAACAATTGAGATAATTGTTCTTTTGTGAGACCATGGTGAGGACACGTCAGCAGCAGTCCTTTGAAACGGTCCCAAGTTTCGCAGATGTTTTTTGACCCTGGCTGCTTAAAATTGTAGATCTCAGCAATCATTTCTAACGTTCGGCTTGGGGGCAGGAACTTTTCGTAGAACTTGGTGGCCATTTAATCCCAAGTACCAATGGTACTTGGTGTCAGGCTGTGGTACCATTTACTCGCATTTCCGGTCAGGCTGTGAGGGAACAAGGACAGTCTTGCGTATTGAAGTACTGTGTTTGTCGCGGTTAGACTGTTGGCATGCTGCAGAAACTTGGTGACGTGCAACAGAGCTTCGTCAGGACTAGAGCCATCAAACATGCCTAACTCCTTTACGCATCGGATCCGATGATATGGCTTCAGCTTTTGCCACTCATCGTATTCGGATTGGGTAAGGTGGGGAAGGATGATGGCGGGCTGTTGTCCTTGATTAGATGGCCTGTTGATGTTACGAATTGTAGCTGGTGAAAATGTCATATCTTGAAATACCCCGACCTTAAATATAGTGGTTAAAATTATCCTAATAGGTATTTAAGGGCCTAATGGTGCCTAAGTAATATTGGTAAGGAAAAATAAATCCAAAAGAAATAGAGAAACACTTAAAAAGTGAAAAACGCTAAATAAGCGTTAAATAACCATAGGAGGTATGAGACCTCGGTTAGCGTATTATACGGATTTTAAAGCCTTAATAAGGCCTAAATAATTTATGGGAACAATTCCCGAAGAAAACGGATCCAAATAATACATTAAAACGCTAATAGAGCTTTAGCGCACATTTTTCGAGAAAACCCGAAAATGTGACTTTAAGTGGTCAAACGGACCCGTAAAAGTTGTGAATCATTAAATAACAATAATTAAGCATTAATGGAAGCTTAATAACCAATAAAAATAAATAAACGAGAAAATTCTGGAAAACGGGCCCGGTTAGTGAATAGTACCAAAACTGGGTAAAATAACGAGCGTTTTCTGTAAAAGACGAAAAATGCTCCAAAAAGAAGTAATATGGGGGCCGGTTTTTAGTGGGTCAAATAACCCCTCACACATACATGTAACTAGCTAAATTAATAATGGGTCAAAAAGCAAAAAGTAACTAAAGTACAAAACACTCACCTTTTCTCTCACCTCTCATTTCACTCACCTCTCTCCTTCCCTCCTTCCTTCTCCATCGATTTCTCTCTCCTCTCTCTCTCTGGTTGGGCGATTTTGGAGAGCTTCCCACAACAACAATGGTAACTCTCTCTTCTTCTCCATGCTCCTTCTTCATTTGAGCTCCAAAGGTAAAAATAATTACATATTTGTAATCCCCTCATTCTCCTCTACACTTCCCTCTTTTTAAAATTCCAAAATGATGAAGTTCATTTTCGTGGGTATACCCCAATGGTGAAGAAAATGGCATCAAAGTAGAGCTTGGAGTCTCCTCTCTCCATTAAGGTAAAAATCTACATGAAAAACTCATGTTTTCTTCATCTTCCTTTGAAACCGATTTTTTTACCCCTCTTGTAATGCCCTATTTCTCTCTCTTTTGAGCATCAATTACACCTTGCAATGGTGGTGGATTCTCCTTCTTGAAACAAGGGCTAAAACCCCTCCTAAAACACTCTAAAGGTAAACCCTAGAAATTTTGATTTAAACAATTGGATGAACTAGCATTAATATAAGGGCTAGTATATTATTTGCAATTGTTTTGTGTGCTTGGATGATGGGAATGGAGTTTGGCAACTCCATTCCCCCATATGGCCGATTTGGGCGAGAAAGAGAGAGGAGAAAGTGGAAAAGAAATGAAGGAAAAACAAGCTCAAGGTAAGAGCTCCTTCCTAATGTTAAATTCTATTGCATTAGAGTAATGGGAATGGGTAAACAAATAAAAGAACCTAAACTATTGTATTAGTATTGAAGGTTATGAAGTTTTGAGTATTTGGGAACTAGTATGTGAATTATAGGCCTTAGAGCCAAGTGTATTGTACATGTGTATTAATATTGTGGATTGAGGAAGTATTGATGAATTGGTATGATATTGGTTGCTGGTAGGACCCTTGTAAGGGTGTGGCTAGACTAGGAAGGAATTTGATGAAGAAGTGTGTATGTGGAGAAGTTAAAATTGTAGGTAAACTATGGCAAAAGTTTGGTAGGAAAATGTGCATTTATGGATGACTTGGTGAATGGGAAAACCAAGGTGTGTATTGGAGTTAATAGAGATGTTTAGTAATTATGGAATGGTAGGGTAGTGTGAGAGACAAGAAGTGTAAAATCTGTAGCAAAGTGTATAAGAATGCATTGGGGAAGTTAGGAAGAATTAGTGTGTAAGGATTGGTGAAAAGAGTGTTGGACTTGGGTATAGGTATTGTAGTTGCTTGGAAATGGATTGGGATGGTAAATTGGCATTAGGAGAGGGAACTAGGTATGGAGGAAATAAGAACCAAAATCTGTAGCAAACACCATTTGGAGAAATAGTGTAAGTGCTGGAATGAAAATGTGGGAGATATGTGTGTGAATTGGTATGAAAAGGAGTAATGAATTAGTAATGGATTTGAGCATGTTTAGAAGCTTACTTAGGTGCTTAAACATGTGAGATTAGGTGTAGGAACATTTGGTAATTAATTAGGCAAAGTATGGAATGTAACAGATTTTGAAAATGTCAAAATGGTAGCAGGGTCCGGGACTTAAGTCCAGGACTAAGTCCCGGACCAGTACACAGAAACAGACCGAGAGTTGATAACAGAGGGTGGTCCGGGACTTAAGTCCCATACAAGGACCCGGACCACCCCATCAAAATAGGCCGAGAGTTTCAATAAGTATGGGTCCGGGACTTGACTTATGTGCAAGGACCCGGACCAAATTAAAATTCCTTCGAGAGATTTCAAAGCCTTGGGTCCGGGACTTACCTTATGTATAAGGTCCCGGACCATAATTGAAAACAGGCCGAGGAGTATGACCACATGTTGGTCCGGGACTTAAGACCCGGACGAGGTCCCGGACCAACCAAAAAATTGTAAAATTAAGCTTATTAAATGGGTTTTAAGATGAGGTAATGAATGGTAATGATAGTATAAGATAATTAGTACTTAATTAATGATGTTTAAAGGTCATTGAAGGTATAAACAAGTTGGAAAAGTAAGTAAGGAAGTTGTAAGTATATGAACATTAAGTTAACCCGAAACAATGGGACAACAGGGTAGGTACGGGAGTAGTAACTAAGTATGTATTGTAATGCCTAGTATTAATTGAACCATTTGACATGTAGTCATTGGTTCGTGGATAAGAAACAAGGAACAAGAGGGAGCCAAAGGAACAAGGGAGCACCCGGTAAAGTAAATTCCGGTAAAAAGGTATGATTTCTTCATGCCCTGTATCCTAATCTGGTTACCCCGATTTGTATGCTTATTTGATCACCTAATAAGATAAATGCATGAATCGGACTATATTGCACTTACTTGTGCTTGTTTACATTGTTCTTGATATTTGTCTTGAACAATAGTTTGTATAATTCATGAAATATATGAACGATGATGAACTGTATTCGAATCTTGTATTGTACTTAAGTATTGTATTGTATCTCGTATGAATGTGTATTGAGCAATGTATTTGTGTATGTGGCTTGAGTGAATGACTTCTAATAATTCCTAACCACCCGACTCCTAACAAAAGTACTAAGTAAATTGGAATGAGTAGAAGTCCGATATAGCTTCGGCCACGCGTGAGGATGAGGAGACACACGAGGTTGGATCCGATTCCTGGTTCTTAAATTGGTCCACGGCCCAAATCCCTTAAATGGGTAGCATCCTGGATTGGTGAACCAAGTAAAGCCTGGTGGTGGGACGGTGTAGTCCCTGCCCAGAGGTCATACCGACTTAACATGAGTAAGAGTAAGTAAGTAAGTATGGATCAGTAAGTATGTATGAGTATGAGTGTGTATGCGTAAGTACTGTGGAACGAGTAAAAGAGTAATCTCCACCCGATTAACCCGGGTGGACCAACACGAGCTAACAAGGATGGTGTATTGTGTAAGTATTGCATATGTATGTATATGAATTGGGTATTGCGGACCTCGGAAAGGTAAGAACGTATCTGATGGCTTGTATGGGTTACCATGTATGTATTGAAGTGTGTGTATTGATGTGTATGTATGTGTTCCTTGCGTAATGTACTGTAATGTTATGTATAAGAGCATGTATGCATGTATGTTTGAATGAAATCAATCGCATGTATTCGACCAAGTGGTCGGCGTACCCTCACTAGTACGCGGGGTATGCGGTTATCATGCGCAGCGAAAGCTGACTCCCTAGGGGGAACGTTTTTAGTGTGCAGGTACCCGAAGCTGATATGGTCAAGGTAAGAGACCGGTGGCTGCAATTGGATAGCTAGACGTAGAACGTAGAGGTGTACTAAACGGCACACCTTAGTACTTAGGAAGTAAGTAGTGGTGAAGAATGGGTAGCTGTAGACTCCTAATGAGTACATAGGAACTTGGAAGAATCATTGTATTTGTATTGGAACTCAGTAAACTCGGTTGAGTATATTCTATTGTATGGATTATGAAGAAGTAAAGTATTGGATGGAGTGTTGCTGTATTTGATTGATAAATGGAGTATGTATTGTAGATGTGTAGCGCTCGGGATTCCGGTCCATCAGACCGATGATGTATGTAGTAGCAGTAGCCTTGTTAGTCACGTGGGTGACTAACGGCATTGTATCACCCATCGTATGTAAGTATGTACCGCTGCGTGAATCTGGAAGTATGAGGAGATTGGACGGTAATGACAGTATTAGCAGTAGGGGTGTTACAAAAAGTGGTATCAGAGCGAAGTATCGCTCTGATGACTGGAAATACCGAGTTTAGGAAATACCGAGTTAGGAATTAGAAGCTTAGGACTAAGGGCTGAGTGTTAGCATTAGAGATATGCTAGTTAGAAACTACCGGTGAGTACCGGATACCTACAATACCAGACCCACCCTCCACAAACCCACTGTATAACTTGGGAAAGAACGCCAGAGAGAAGGAAAGACCTCTCACACTCGGGAAAACCCGATCTGGCAGTGGTGAAACCACCGTACTGTAAACAAGAACCGACATATGGTAGATTCCAAGGATTGGAAGTCCCGGAGATGGATCCCGGTAGAACAACAATACTCGCACTTAATAGCGGTAGGATGAGCACTCCAACTATAAGGAGGCCGCAACTTACAACAGCATGGGGCGACGTGCTTAGCAGTCGCGAAACCTAGCTAACCAACCAGCGGCAGGAAAGAAGCACTAACCGCACAACAAAATGGAAAGGGAACAGTAATGGAACCCGAGACACAAGTCTGCGGGACAGCAGTAGCTAGATAATACCACCAATGGTATACCAACTGACTAAGGACATAGTCAGGAGTGGTTAACTCCGAAATTACAACGCCAAAAGGTTACAATACCTGGCCGACATAGCTTACACAACTACAAGGATATCCACAGGATATGAACCGATAGGACTACAAGAGTAGTGCCTAAACAAGCTAAGGCTCAATAACCACGGCAAACGTGTGGGAACAAGCAACAAGGAAAAACACAAGACAAATAAATGAGAATCTCCAAGGATTGGAGAAATATCCCGATCAACGACAACCATGTCAAGATCATTGAGAAGTTGCTTAAGGGATCGAGTATCCCAAACATAGATCAATAAGATTAAGAGAAGAGTCAACAATACCATCAAATACAAGCGGAAACCATACCAAGACCGGTATTGGATTACCCAAAAATCACCAGTACCACGCACTTGCCACGGCAAGTGCGGTAAGAACAGGAACATGTAGAGGAACTCTAACATACCACAGGTACATATTAATGTACCGTGACTGCAATGAAGCGACTACAGGAATAAACATCATAACAACTGTAAGCATGGAATCTTGGAAGGGCTTAACGGCCTGACCATTGCACAAAGAACATACTAGTCAGCAAGAAGCTGGACTTGGTCAAGACCTCGAACATGGCCACGCCATGAGAAACTTCTTTTAACCCGAACTATGATTTTAAAACCCAAATCTTTCTTTCAAAACTACAAACCTTTTTTTAAACCTTGGATTTTAAAACCAAACCAACATAATTACGGTGAGTATCATAGAATGATACAAGAGGAGTTGACAATAGAATACTTCACCTAGGCGTGTGACGAGCACTACGAGTGTACCCAATTACGGGATGTGGGACGACCGCACTCCGAAGGAGCATGCGGGCCTGACATATAGTTAGGTCAGTGGTAACGTATCAACACGGTACCCCACGTATGTATACATGTGGTGTACGAAACACGGGAAGTAGTCAACCCCGCTCTACGGACCAGGAGTAAGTTCAAACCCGAACAGCTTGACACCTCAGACGATCAAGGAGAAGCAACTCAGCTAAGTAATTAGCATAAAAGAACTCAGAGAATCCATCTGAGGATAAGGAATAAGAATTAGATGTGCAAAAAGCACAGACTAATAAGTATAGACATTGGATATGTCTCGAAGACATCAAGAAAATATAGGACAGCTTGGAAGTATACCCAGCCTGAACACCGTAAGGCAAATGCCTAATGTGAACACCACAATGTTCAATGAACAGGACGAGGATCCCAAGAACAATTGCCAAGACTACCAAAGAGCGTAATCCATCATTGGAGAGGATATTAAACCTAGCCTAGAACACTAGGAGAAAGTATAACCAATCTACCCAAGAGCGGGAGACGTTATAACTCAAAAAGGGAATAACTCAAATACAATACCACAAGGCGGTATAGTAGACACAACATATCATAAACATTAGCCGGATGTAACAACATAACTAACAGCACTTAGGAGCAATCCTTGAAGGGTGTCTGAGATAACAACAGTTGAACAAGCGTCATGATAAGAGCACATGAGCTAGAACGAACATTCGGTTAGGACACCGAAGGGATTTCACTTACTAGGAAATACCCTAAATTACCAGAAGGCCCAAATTAACACCAGATTGCCTAAAGGGTCTCCTATGAACGGAAGCGTGATGTCACGACCTACCATGGAGCCTAGTAATACCTCCAACCTATGGGGTATACATGGAGTGGAAACATGTATAAGCAGCTTGCAAAGAGCATAGGTTACAACAATAAGGCTTAAAAGCCATCAACCAACTATGTTATGTAAACCTTAACGGTTGCATAACCCACACCATTTGATAACAAGACTTGCAAGAGATATTGCCTCATGCGACAAAGAAATCAACAACTGGACCATCAATTCAAACCCAACATCCTGAGTGGCTTGGAGTAATGGCCAACTCAGTGTCACTGTCACTAGAGCATCAGTCTAGTATACAGTTGACAAGCTTTTAATTACCTTCATGCTTTCTGTAGCAATGGTAGCACAGGGGCATAAGAATCGTGATGATGCCAACATTGGCCTAGTCCACATTTGGACACTACGGGAAACCCGAGGAAAAGTACCCCTCGTTAATCGAAGACCACCAAGGTGGTGAAGATGTGAACCCTTAGAAGATGCTTCCATCTACTATAACAATAGAGCCTACGCATATAGATATTGCCAAGTGGCGATGAAACAAGGAAAAGACATTCCAAACCATCGCGACTTAAAGGAGTAAGTATACTCCATATGCAGTACATAAGCAAGTACTAACATAGTAGCCTTGCTATGAGACGTATGAGTGGCGACAAACCCCTTAACAAGAACTTTCACCTATCAGTGATAAAATACTCTTCAATTAGAGAACGGGACCAGAAAACCCCTGAAGTTTCTTGGGATGTCCCGGTGATATGCATACAAGTGAAACTGCACAGCTAGAGCCTATAACTAATGCTCAGCAGTGGAAGACAGTAATGCCAAAAAATAATCAATGCGAATGCACATTGGACACCACGAATGACCAACGCTCAAGAGAGCTTATAACCCGATGAATTACCTCATCCTTGGTCAACCAAGATACTTGGTAAATTGTATCATAAATGATGATAGAATGTGAGGTAAGCTAACCTACACATGAAACCTAAGTTGAAATGAAACATCTCCACATTGGGAAATAATCACATTGCGGTATGTTATGACAACCGTCATACACACGAACAGAGGAAACCCTCAGTGTTCATGCCATAAGGAAATGGTGCCAATGACAATGGTAATAAGTGAAGAGGAACTACCACAATAACAGAAACAGTAAAAACAATGTTATACAATGAGTAAGAATACAGTGCGCAACAAGCGACCGCTATGAGGAAGTAGCAGATAATGACACGGAGTATAAGTATGAGATGACAGGCAGAAATATTCTTTCCTATCACATAAGTGACTTACTGTCAAGCGTTTACGCCTCTGCACTCTGTATGACTGAGTGTTTTGGTATGGCACTTGTACAGCTAATAATCTAATGAGATAGCTAGGAATATGGAAAATGTAAATCGTAGTAAACCTTCCTTTCACCAACAACATGGCATGAGCCAGTTAAGCAAGCTCAACAACAAACCGTGCGGCCTAAGGCCAAAGGAGCACGAAGAGTGTAAGCACACTAACAATCACAAGATGTGAACTCCATTGGAATAAAAGGGTGAAAGAAGACTTAAGGAAGTCACTAGGACCGACGCATGGGAAATGCAAGGTCATACAAGTAAAGAACACTTGTACTGAACCAGAAGAACTAGTATGATTCAGAAACTATTAACACCAGAGGAAGCACTACAACTAAGTAGTGACTTAACCTCGCCCGACAATAAGTCGGAGGAACTTAGTGAATAATCGTGGAAGCACAAATAGCATGTGCAGTAGATTACCAGAGAGCTGGTCACAATCAAAAACTAATTGAGTTCAAACACGGTAAAAGAATACCGTAATTGTTTAGTAAACCTTATTCCAATAATAGACGGATAAAAAGAGGATGTATAGCGCATTAAGGATAACACGAAGGGTAAGTAACCCAAGTTATCAGGGTCGCGCAGCAGAAGCTAGTGGGCCCTAGCTAGGAGATAATATACCTAGTAAGTATAGTAGAATGGCTATCAATGCCTTGAAGCCTAATAGGCTAGTACCGAATTAATTATGAGTTAAATAAACTCATATAGGAGTTCTTTGTGCAAGGACTAAACCATTAGTATGGTTAGGACCCTTTGATAAGGGTATATTATGTAACAAACCGTAAAGAAGCTAAAACGCTTCAGATTGCCCAATTGAGTAAACCAATGTTTAGTAATAGTAACATATGGTAGATTACGTGGGCGTAATCCCTTTTAAGGGGGGTAGAGCGAAAACCGCATAATGTGAATTTTATAAATAAAACACATAAACTGTAATGTGCATAGCACAAACGAGAATTGATTGGATGATTGGTACTATGTTAAGTAAACATAAGTATTCATTCATATTGAAATGGTGGTAACTAGGCATGAGAGGTGCAAATACCATAGGATGGATATACCTACCTTGTAACACCATGTAAGAGTATTAGAAAAAGAAAAGTAATGAGTAGTGGACGGAGCTCCACAAGTATTATAGCCTTTGAAGAAGTAGTACGAAATGAATGAGAGTAGTAGATGAGTTAAGTCTAAGAGTAGTGTATACCTATGTAAGTCATTGGAAGTAAATTGAGGACAACTAAAATTTACAAGTATGGTAATCCCTAGTTAGAATAATTGAAAGGATGGAGAGTAATGGATGGAAGTAGTGAAGGTTGATGAAATGAGCACTTAGGTATTGAATCTCGAAGTAAAGCATTTGGGAAATAGATTGAGAATGACTGATGGACTGAATTCCATCCCTTGGAGATGTATGAATGACTAGGAAGAGTAAAAATATAAAACAGGAAAATAATTGAATTAATTGCTTGCTTGAAACTGATGTGGGAAGTCGAACTTGATCCTGATCAGATCAAGGGAAACCGAACACAAATTGGAGTGGAAAGATAGTTCAACACTGATGCTGATCACATCAGGGTCGAATGATTCTTGAAGCTCCCCTCAAGTGGTCGCAAGAATCACACATAGGATATAGAAGTAATGAATACAAATTGGAATTTGGAGTTGTGTGCTTTAGAAAATTTCTAATTAGTAGTCGTAAAAGAATTTTCCTTAGATTGGAGAGTGAGTAACTGTTGGAAGCTTATACCGGAGAATGGTAGTAGGTATCATGTTGTATTATTCCAAGGGCAACAGGACATAGAGGAGTCCTGTGTCTAGTTGACCTGAGTGCCTGCGGGATTGTAATGTGTGTTGCATGGCTTTGGGGATAGCTTTGCACTGTATGTATGTATAAACCTTGTAGAGTAAAACCGGATGGTTGGATGTGATTCGGATTGGGGTAATTATGGTATGTTGGTATGGTATGGAAGGTAGAAACCTTAAGTAAGGAATTTGGGAATTGTAAGGAGGAGGAATGAATGGCTTTGGTATTAGGCAAACATAAATAAGTAAGTATAGTAATCCAATAACTTCGAACAACTTTGAGGACAAAGTTCTTAAGGGGGGTAGATTGAAATACCCCGACCTTAAATATAGTGGTTAAAATTATCCTAATAGGTATTTAAGGGCCTAATGGTGCCTAAGTAATATTGGTAAGGAAAAATAAATCCAAAAGAAATAGAGAAACGCTTAAAAAGCGAAAAACGCTAAATAAGCGTTAAATAACCATAGGAGGTATGAGACCTCGGTTAGCGTATTATATGGATTTTAAAGCCTTAATAAGACCTAAATAATTTATGGGAACAATTCCCAAAGAAAACGGATCCAAATAATACATTAAAACACTAATAGAGCTTTAGCGCACGTTTTTCGAGAAAACCCAAAAACGTGACTTTAAGTGGTCAAACGGACCTGTAAAAGTTGTGAATCATTAAATAACAATAATTAAGCATTAATGGAAGCTTAATAACCAATAAAAATAAATAAATGAGAAAATTCCGGAAAACGGGCCCGGTTAGTGAATAGTACCAAAACCGGGTAAAATAACGAGCGTTTTCTGTAAAAGACGAAAAACGCTCCAAACAATAGTAATATGGGGGCCGGTTTTTAGTGGGTCAAATAACCCCTCACACATACATGTAACTAGCTAAATAAATAATGGGTCAAAAAGCAAAAAGTAACTAAAGTACAAAACACTCACCTTTTCTCTCACCTCTCATTTCACTCACCTCTCTCCTTCCCTCCTTCCTTCTCCATCGATTTCTCCCTCCTCTCTCTCTGGTTGGGCGATTTTGGAGAGCTTCCCACAACAACAATGGCAACTCTCTCTTCTTCTCCATGCTCCACCTTCATTTGAGCTCCAAAGGTAAAAATAATTACATATTTGTAATCCCCTCATTCTCCTCTACACTTCCCTCTTTTTAAAATTCCAAAATGATGAAGTTCATTTTCGTGGGTATACCCCAATGGTGAAGAAAATGGCATCAAAGTAGAGCTTGGAGTCTCCTCTCTCCATTAAGGTAAAAATCTACATGAAAAACTCATGTTTTCTTCATCTTCCTTTGAAACTGATTTTTTTACCCCTCTTGTAATGCCCTATTTCTCTCTCTTTTGAGCATCAATTACACCTTGCAATGGTGGTGGATTCTCCTTCTTGAAACAAGGGCTAAAACCCCTCCTAAAACACTCCAAAGGTAAACCCTAGAAATTTTGATTTAAACAATTGGATGAACTAGCATTAATATAAGGGCTAGTATATTAATTGCAATTGTTTTGTGTGCTTGGATGATGGGAATGGAGTTTGGCAACTCCATTCCCCCATATGGCCGATTTGGGCAAGAAAGAGAGAGGAGAAAGTGGAAAAGAAATGAAGGAAAAACAAGCTCAAGGTAAGAGCTCCTTCCTAATGTTAAATTCTATTGCATTAGAGTAATGGGAATGGGTAAACAAATAAAAGAACCTAAAATATTGTATTAGTATTGAAGGTTATGAAGTTTTGAGTATCTGGGAACTAGTATGTGAATTATAGGCCTTAGAGCCAAGTGTATTGTATATGTGTATTAATATTGTGGATTGAGGAAGTATTGATGAATTGGTATGGTATTGGTTGCTGGTAGGACCCTTGTAAGGGTGTGGCTAGACTAGGAAGGAATTTGATGAAGAAGTGTGTATGTGGAGAAGTTAAAATTGTAGGTAAACTATGGCAAAAGTTTGGTAGGAAAATGTGCATTTATGGATGACTTGGTGAATGGGAGAACCAAGGTGTGTATTGGAGTTAATAGAGATGTTTAGTAATTATGGAATGGTAGGGTAGTGTGAGAGACAAGAAGTGTAAAATCTGTAGCAAAGTGTATAAGAATGCATTGGGGAAGTTAGGAAGAATTAGTGTGTAAGGATTGGTGAAAAGAGTGTTGGACTTGGGTATAGGTATTGTAGTTGCTTGGAAATGGATTGGGATGGTAAATTGGCATTAGGAGAGGGAACTAGGTATGGAGGAAATAAGAACCAAAATCTGTAGCAAACACCATTTGGAGAAATAGTGTAAGTGCTGGAATGAAAATGTGGGAGATATGTGTGTGAATTGGTATGAAAAGGAGTAATGAATTAGTAATGGATTTGAGCATGTTTAGAAGCTTACTTAGGTGCTTAAACATGTGAGATTAGGTGTAGCAACATTTGGGAATTAATTAGGCAAAGTATGGAATGTAACAGATTTTGAAAATGTCAAAACTGTCAAAATGGTAGCAGGGTCCGGGACTTAAGTCCAGGACTAAGTCCCGGACCAGTACACAGAAACAGACTGAGAGTTGATAACAGAGGGTGGTCCCGGACTTAAGTCCCATACAAGGACCCGGACCACCCCATCAAAATAGGCCGAGAGTTTCAATAAGTATGGGTCCGGGACTTGACTTATGTGCAAGGACCCGAACCAAATTAAAATTCCGTTCGAGAGATTTCAAAGCCTTGGGTCCGGGACTTACCTTATGTATAAGGTCCCGGACCATAATTGAAAACAGGCCGAGGAGTATGACCACATGTTGGTCCGGGACTTAAGACCCGGACGAGGTCCCGGACCAACCAAAAAATTGTAAAATTAAGCTTATTAAATGGGTTTTAAGATGAGGTAATGAATGGTAATGATAGTATAAGATAATTAGTACTTAATTAATGATGTTTAAAGGTCATTAAAGGTATAAACAAGTTGGAAAAGTAAGTAAGGAAGTTGTAAGTATATGAACATTAAGTTAACCTGAAACAATGGGACAACGGGGTAGGTACAGGAGTAGTAACTAAGTATGTATTGTAATGCCTAGTATTAATTGAACCATTTGACATGTAGTCATTGGTTCGTGGATAAGAAACAAGGAACAAGAGGGAGCCAAAGGAACAAGGGAGCACCTGGTAAAGTAAATTCCGGTAAAAAGGTATGATTTCTTCATGCCCTGTATCCTAATCTGGTTACCCCGATTTGTATGCTTATTTGATCACCTAATAAGATAAATGCATGAATCGGACTATATTGCACTTACTTGTGCTTGTTTACATTGTTCTTGATATTTGTCTTGAACAATAGTTTGTATAATTCATGAAATATATGAACGATGATGAACTGTATTCGAATCTTGTATTGTACTTAAGTATTGTATTGTATCTCGTATGAATGTGTATTGAGCAATGTAATTGTGTATGTGGCTTGAGTGAATGACTTCTACTAATTCCTAACCACCCGACTCCTAACAAAAGTACTAAGTAAATTGGAATGAGTAGAAGTCCGATATAGCTTCGGCCACGCGTGAGGATGAGGAGACACAAGAGGTTGGATCCGATTCCTGGTTCTTAAACTGGTCCACGGCCCAAATCCTTTAAATGGGTAGCATCCTAGATTGGTGAACCAAGTAAAGCCTGGTGGTGGGACGGTGTAGTCCCTGCCCAGAGGTCATACCGACTTAACATGAGTAAGAGTAAGTAAGTAAGTATGGATCAGTAAGTATGTATGAGTATGAGTGTGTATGCGTAAGTACTGTGGAACGAGTAAAAGAGTAATCTCCACCCGATTAACCTGGGTGGACCAACATGAGCTAACAAGGATGGTGTATTGTGTAAGTATTGCGTATGTATGTATATGAATTGGGTATTGCGGACCTGAGAAAGGTAAGAACGTATCTGATGGCTTGTATGGGTTACCATGTATGTATTGAAGTGTGTGTATTGATGTGTATGTATGTGTTCCTTGCGTAATGTACTGTAATGTTATGTATAAGAGCATGTATGCATGTATTTTTGAATGAAATCAATCGCATGTATTCGACCAAGTGGTCGGCGTACCCTCACTAGTACGCGGGGTATGCGGTTATCATGCGCAGTGAAATCTGACCCCCTAGGGGGAACGTTTTTAGTGTGCAGGTACCCGAAGCTGATATGGTCAAGGTAAGAGACCGGTGGCTGCAATTGGATAGCTAGACGTAGAACGTAGAGGTGTACTAAACGGCACACCTTAGTACTTAGGAAGTAAGTAGTGGTGAAGAATGGGTAGCTGTAGACTCCTAATAAGTACATAGGAACTTGGAAGAATCATTGTATTTGTATTGGAACTCAGTAAACTCGGTTGAGTATATTGTATTGTATGGATTATGAAGAAGTAAAGTATTGGATGGAGTGTTGCTGTATTTGATTGATAAATGGAGTATGTATTGTAGATGTGTAGCGCTCGGAATTCCGGTCCATCAGACCGATGCTGTATGTAGTAGCAGTAGCCTTGTTAGTCACGTGGGTGACTAACGGCATTGTATCACCCATCGTATGTAAGTATGTACCACTGCGTGAATCTGGAAGTATGAGGAGATTGGACGGTAATGACAGTATTAGCAGTAGGGGTGTTACATATCTGCTTCCTGGTTAGATTCTATCACCGTGGTTGTGTTTTGTTGAGATTGTTTCTGCTTTAAAGTGCGTAGAAAAGTTCTCTCGATCTCAGGGATGTAGCTAACCGTATGATTGTTAATACTGTTCGGAAGGCTGTGTGATCTGGTAATAGGCATTCACCACTTAAAACAACGAAAGAAACTGTGATGTGATAAAATAAACAAAATAGAAAGAAATATGGACGAGGAATTTAAACAGCTAAAAAGAAGCAATCAATTTTTTTTAAAACAAAAGTAAATAAACCAAAAATAAATTAACTTAAAAGAAATAGAAATAAATGCAGTTAAGTAAATGAAAATAGTAAAATAAAAAAAGGAAAAATGACAGAATTAAATTGCTGGAATTTAAATGACAAGGGAATTTAAATGACTAGAAAATAAATAACTAGAATTTAAATGACAATTAAATAAAGAACTGGAATTTAATTGACTGAAATTTAAATGACATAAAATTAAATGACAGAATATTAAAGGACAAAAATTAGATGACTGAAATTTAAAGGACAATGTTTTGGGACATCGGAGTGTTGCAGAGATAGCCTATCACCTCGACAGAGTCAATCATCCCTAGACAGACACAAAGAGTGAGCCGCTTCAATAGAGTCCACACAACTACGAAGACTTCACAGACTCTCCCGTGCTGTTGCGAATAATAAGGAGTCAACTCGGGAATGCCTTAAATGCCACAAACGGTCATGAAGTCTTCCCTCGACACCCAAAGATCGCGGCTCAAGTAAGAAGACTACTCAAAGCCGTTGGAAGTTGCCCACTAAGTTAGTTCCGGTATTTTTGGAACTAACTCCTTCGACCTACCGGCTGTATTAATAGTATAAATAAGCTGTGTAATAGTCAGTTTCAGGCGTGCTTTTATTGAGGATTGTTTAAGAGCTTAGAGAGAGAAAGAGAATCGCTTTGTAAGCCAGAAAGAGAGAGAGAATACGTACCAAGTTAGTTAGTGCATTTAGATAGACTCTGCCTAGGAAGATTCTAGTTTCACTACGCTTACCATTGATTTGATTAGAAAGTGTGTTGGGTGAGTGAGTGAAAAACCGCTAAGTAGATCCTTTCTACTTAGTGGACATTTGTAAGTTGTTTTATTTGACCATGAAATGAAATAGCTTATTTGTGTATCTTGCTGAGTTCCACAGAGTCCTTCTTTCTTTTCATCGTTTCGCTTCAATTACCGCAAAATTCTTCCGCACCCTTAATTTAGTCAATTTGATTGAGTGCCTCTACATCACAGAGTGCTTCTCACTTACGAAAGCTGATTGAGTCAAGCCAACTCTTAGACTCACACCTTTGGTTGGTTTGAGTTAGCCACCCGATCCTACACGTGGTATCAGAGCCTTGCTTAGGCTAACGGTCAATCAACGAAGCATGGCAGATCTTCGCCAATCAAAACAACAAAATGCACTCGAGCACCCAGACTCACCTCCACCAACTACGCATGGAAAAACGAGATCGAGCAACACATTGAGTCTGTCAACTCTGAGCTTTGGGAGATAGTCACTGAGGAGATCTTGCAGTCAATCCAGATCGATCAACATGGACTGCTACAGATCGCAAAAGGTACGAGCTGAATCGACAAGCATCGCGTGCAATATACACTTGCCTGTCCATCCCAGAACAAAGGAGAGTCAATCACTGTAAGTCCGCAAATGAGATATGGACACTCCTTCAAGCTACCCACGAAGGAGTCACTGAACTCAAGAAATGCAAAGCTCAAGAACTCCGAATGGACTATGAAAATTTTCTACAAAAGCCTGGTGAGTCCCTGGAAGAAGTGCTTGATCGTTTCTATTTACTAACTACTACTATGCAGGAAGTTAACATCTTACCGGATAGAGAGAGTGTCTTGCACAAGTTGCTGGACAGTCTCCGAGAAGAATGGGCAGAAACGGTAATCTCCACCAAAGCATGCAAGGATTTATCCAAATGGAGTTGTCAAGACCTAGGTTCCTATCTACAATCTGTAGATAAATACAAGAAGAATGTTCGAAAGAAATGTGGTAATACATCTTCTCCTTCTTCTAGTAAGACTACTACTTTGAATTACCAAGCCTTGCAGGTTAATTCGACTCAGTACACTCAAGAAGGAGCCTATGTCGCTGATACTCAAATCAGACAAGCCAAGGCTGAGCTGGTGGATATTATTGTTGAGGAAAGTGAGGCTGAGACTATGGAAGACTTTGTCTTCATAGTCAAGAACTTCCGAAAATTCATGCATAACCAACCTAATCGACAGAGTCGGTCGTTCTCAAACACCTCCAAACAAGTCTTCAATTCTGTCACTTGTTTCAACTGCAATAAACCGGTCACTTCAAGAAGGACTGTCCCTTATTCAAGAACCAGTATGGAAAATCTCAAGGGAGATCGCTGATGGCAGCTGTTGGTTGGGGTGATTCAGACTCCGACGATCCAGACGCAGAGTCCAGCGGCCTGGTATGTCTCATGGCACACGACACGAGAATCCATAATTCCAGACAATGAGGTAACTCGTTCTCACCTTGAAACAGATCTTTACCGTATTTCTCCTATGGGATTTATGACTTTAATTGCTAAAATTGTTCCGAGAACAACTCCCTCAAAGCAAGTCTTACCAGCAAAATAACCGAGCTATCTGAGGAACTCGAAATCTCAAAAGGTCTTATGTATGCCCTAAGAGATGAAGCTGAGGAACACAAAACCATCTCTTGTTCTCTCAGGTTAGATCTACAAGAATCAAGGCGTCATGTTGATTCCCTTCAAAAGGAACTTCATGATACCTTAGAGCGAACTCAATTTAGCCAGGGTGACCAGAAAGAGTCTCTCACCCTGATCGACTCTCTCAAACAAGACCTCACCATCTTTACTGACAAGTGTGTTCTCTTCAAAATGATCTAAATGCTTCTGAATCCAAAAATATATCCCTGAACACCACTATCAAAAATCTCACTCAAAAACTGAAAGAAAAGGAGCACTCTCTCCCTTAAGCCAGTCAAGTTTAAAACAAGTCACCTCCTCTGAACTACCTGAGTGGGCCAACTCCAAGATCAAAGAAATTAGCCAAGATCGAGATGATCTTCGCTCCAAAGTAGAACAACTCTCTCAACAGATTGTAAATCTACAATCCGGAGTTCGATCCACTCAATCCACGCCCAAGTGGCATAAGGGTAAGTTCGACATCCCAAAGAATATGTCCAAATCCGACAACAGAGCCAAACGATATCAAGAAAAGGAAAAAATTCGACTCCTGGTGGAAAGGACAACAGAAATACGTAATCTTCCACCAACCAAAATTTGTGGCTACTGCGGGAGTCTTGGACATAGAGATAGTGCATGTGATAAATTGAATAAAGATCTTTCGTTTAATGTCAAACGTGTTAAATTGATACTTGAAGCACGAGAAGAATTGAAAAGATCTGGCTCGAAAAGGGAACCCAAGTACATCTGGGTTCCCAAATCTAACAAATGATCTGTTCTTTTGTAGGTGAAGGCGAATGGAGACAGCTGGTACTTGGACAGTGGATGCTCTCGTCACATGACTGGAGATCCAAATCAATTCAATTCGCTTTCATCCTACCAAGGAGGTAAGGTTACTTTGGAAACAACAACCAGGGTGAAATCGTGGGAGTTGGCTCCGTAGGTAACCCCTCAAAATTTAAAATTGATGGAGTCCATCTGGTCACTGGACTCCAACATAGTTTACTAAGTATTTCTCAAATTTGTGATAGATTCAATTTGGTACTTTTCTCCTCTTCGGATTGTAAGGTTTATGATGAGCGTACAGGTTCTTAAAAGCTGTGGGACGTAGAGAAGGAAATCTCTACAAAATGTGCTTAAACTCCATTAATCCAGACGATCAAGTCTGTCTCAACGTGCATTCCAAAACTCATTGCTGTGGCACTCCAGACTTGGTCACGCAAATCACAGACTGTTGAACAAACTCAAAAGCAAGGACTTGGTGATGGTTTACCCGACACAAACTTCGACACAGACTCTGTCTGTGAAGCATGCGTAAAAGGTAAACACACCCGGTCCTCCTTCAAAAGTAAGTCGACTCTCTCTACTAGCTCTCCGTTAGAATTGCTCCACATGGATCTTGTCGGTCCCATGCGTACACAAAGTAGAAGTGGTAAGAGGTACATTCTAGTCATAGTCGATGACTATTCAAGGTGGACTTGGGTCATTTTTCTATCTACTAAGGATGAAACTTTTACGGAGTTCATCAATCTCCATAAAATCTTATCAACAAATTTTCATTCACTTTGAAAACCCTGAGAACGGACCAGGGTACTGAATTTTGCAACAAGTCGTTTGATGAGTTTTGCAGGGACAACGGAGTCGATCACCAAATCTCATCTGCACGCACTCCGGAACAAAACGGAGTGGTTGAACGAAAGAATAGAACTTTGGTAGAAATGGCACGCACCATGCTCATTGACAGTCAACTCACTCCATCATACTGGGCAGAAGCTATTAACACAACATGCTATGTGTTAAATCGTGCGCTGATTCATCCATTCCTTCACAAGACACCCTATGAACTACTCCGTCAACGTAAACCAAGTCTTATTCATCTCAGGCGTTTCGGATGTAAGTGCTTTATCCACAACAATGGTAAGGACAACTTGGGTAAGTTCTCTCCTAAAAGTGATGAAGGTATTTTTCTTGGCTACTCTTCTAAAAGCAAAGCTTATCGTGTTATCAATCTGAGAACTCAATGTTTAGAAGAGAGTCCCCATGTCAAGTTCGATGAGTCCCACAATGTTGGCTCATCTTCTGATCAACTTGACTTTGCTCCTGACGACTTCCTAACGATCCACACTTCATCACTGTACCCATAGGAAGACTCCCCAATTCCCAATCCATCACTCCTAATGTTTCTCCGGCAAACAAAAACAATACATCAGACTCTACTGACTCTGACGATACCCTGGAGACACCCTTACCACAAAACTTGAACTTTGACTCCTCTGACAAAGACACACCCCTCCTGCTTCACGTCGACAGTTCCAACAAAAATCAGCTCACCCTCCTAAAAACGTCATTACAGACTCAAACTCCGGTGTTCAAACACGTCTCCAAGCTATGCAAAACCTCTGTGCCTTTGGTGCTTTTCTCTCCAGCACTGAACCAAGAAATGTCAAAGAAGCACTCCTTGATAGTGATTGGGTCATTGCAATGCAGGAGGAACTAAATTCTCTCCAAAGACATGCTGTCTGGGAGCTAGTTCCTCGACCCCACATCAGCAAACCATTGGTACTCGTTGGGTCTTTCGTAACAAACTTGATGATGCAGGACAAGTTTTCAGGAATAAAGCTAGACTGGTCGTTCAGGGCTACAATCAAGAAGAAGGGATTGACTATGATGAAACCTTCGCTCCCGTAGCTCGTCTTGAAGCAATTCGCATGTTAATTGTGTTTGCTGCATTCAAAGGTTTCCAATTATATCAAATGGATGTCAAGACAGCCTTCCTCCATGGCTACATTGACAGAGAAGTCTACGTCGAGCAACCACCAGGGTTCACAGACTCCGTCCATCCCGACTACGTCTACAAACTATGTAAGGCCCTTTACGGACTGAAACAGGCTCCGCGCGCCTGGTATGAAAGACTGTCTACATATCTATTGCAAAATGGTTTCTCTCGAGGTAACGTAGATAAAACACTATTCATTCTTCACTCATCGCATGACTTACTTCTAGTACAGATCTATGTTGATGATATCATTTATGGCTCTACAAGTAACATCCTCTGCGACCATTTTGCTAACCTCATGAAGCAAGAGTTTTCCATGAATGAGTTAGGTGAGCTCAAGTTTTTCCTAGGATTACAAATTCAACAGGAGAAGGAAGGGATTAAGATCCACCAGCAAAAGTACATCAAGGAACTCCTTGACAAGTACAACCTCAAAAATGCCAAGAGTATGTCCACACCAAGCTGTACATCTGCAAAACTTCATCCTAATGATGACGGAGTCGGTGTCAATGCCACCAAATATAGAGGAATGATAGGGTCCCTCTTGTACCTCACTGCCAGTCCCCGACATTCTTCACGCAGTCTGCCTCTGCGCTCGCTTCCAAGCAGCCCCAAAGCAGTCTCACCTCAAAGCAGTCAAGCGTATCTTCAGATATCTAAAAGGTACAAGTACACTCTATCTATGGTATCCTCGATCTCCTACTTTCACCTTATCTGGATATAGTGACTCTGATTGGGCTGGTTCCCTCCAAGATCGAAAGAGTACTTCAGGTAATGCACAGTTCTTGGGTCTTTGCCTTGTTTCATGGTCCTCCAAAAAACAGAACTCCGTAGCACTCTCTACAGCGGAGGCAGAGTATGTCTCTGCTGCAGCCTATTGCTCCCAACTCCTTTGGATGAAACAACAACTTCAAGACTATTATGTCACCCAAGAACAAATCCCAATTTACTGTGACAATAAAAGCACCATCAAAATATCCTAAAACCCAGTCCAACACTCAAGAACCAAACATATTGAAATTCGCTTTCACTTCTTGAAAGACTGTGTCGAGAAAAAGCTCATCCAACTTGACTTTGTGCCCACAGAAGATCAACTTGCAGATATCTTTACTAAACCCCTGTCTACAGCACGATTCGAAGCACTGCGATCAGCAATCGGGTTGACTCCGTCTACCTAGACGGTCGCATCTCCTTGCCCCTACCACAATCTTCAGCAGGTACTCCCTCATGTCTCATCGAGTCTGTCTTGTTTGCACTTGAATCTGTGAAACGTGTTTTATTGCTTAGCATGTCTATTATTCTCGCACTACCGCCCACGTCATCGATCCAAACCCACCCCGCCTGAATCCTCGCCGTTAATCTCGCCAAAACCCTGCGCCCCTTATTTTTCTCCTGACACAAGCTACCTCTGCATCTTCCGCAGACTTACAGCCTTTATATCCATCACCCGTCCACTCCATCTCTCTCACTTCCATCCCTTTTACACCCAAGTATCCTAACTTTCCAAATGGCAGGCATCAATTTCAACGGTATCAACATCCGATATTTTCCAAGATCCCATCCGCCTTCAGGCGTACCTCCAATCGATGGCCAACCCGAATCCATCTCCACCACCACCACCACCACCACTCACTCTCCCACTAAAACCACTACCTCGTCCCCCACACACTCCGCCACACCACCACCAACCACCCGTGATACATCCCCCCATCAAACACCACCCTCTGCCGCAAAAACCGACATTATTGAAACTGATATTGAAGAAGCTACCCCACTACAAACCATGCCACCATCTCCACCACTACAAGATCAAAACCCTACTGCCGAAACCCAACCTACTGATCAACCGCAAGCCCAACCAACAAATCTCCTACACCAACCCCACCCGCATCTCCCGCAAAATCAGCAACACCACCACAACAACCTAAACCAAAACCCGTAAAAGAAAAGCTCAAACTCCAGCCGACCCACAGCCAAAAGAGTACTCGTTCTTCTGTCAAGGCCCAACCAGTCTCCTCTGGCTCCGGCGAATCGTCCAGTCCAAGAATTGCCCACGGTCAGTCACGACATTCTACTGGCGCCACCTCCACCAAGGACCAGAAACCTCCAAACCGCACCGAAGATGTGCGAAGATAGACCCCTTCAACCAGCGCTACATGCTCGGGGACCCTGCCTCAGAACGAAATATCGTCAGGGGTAAGTTCCTCGATTTTTCATGGGCTCTATCTTCAAACCTAGGGGAGTTAGTGACCATGCTAGATGTTCAGGGGTGGAAACACCTCTTCTGTGAGATAACGGAGTGGTATCCCCAAGAGTCTGTCGATTTCTTTCAAAATCTTGTTATCAGAAACGGTGTTGCACAAGTCTTTTGTTAATTCCACCCCAATCTTCTTCAATCTTGAAAAATTGTCCCAAATCCTTGGAGTCCCTGCTACTGGCCTGTCCTTCTATGAGAAAGGAGTCCTTCCTGAAATCCCCGGGGTCCCACAAAATAAAATCTATCGCTTTTTCTCCTCCAAGAAAAAGATTGGCTCACCCATACCCCGTGGCGATCTCTCCATTTATACCAACTCCTACACATTCTGGTCATCAAAAACATTGTCCCACGAAAAGAAGGAAATATCATGGTCAACTGCTTGGACCTCACCATAATGTACTGCATAATCAACCATCATTCCATTAATCTGGCCCACATCATTCTCCATCACTTAGCCCAGTCTGTCGAACCCCGAAACACTCCCTGGGGTATGTGTTCTGGCTGCCTCGAATTCTCAAATTCTTTCAGGTACCCCTGGCGACATCGACGCTAGAGTCCATCGAAGAGGCAGACACCATCAACCTGCACTATCTGAATCGGCTGACATCTTTCGACAAATCAAAGTTGCTGCCCCCACCATCAACTCCAACGACGGCGGGAACTTCCACTTCTCAAGAGGCAGTCCCTCAAGCTTCACTCCTACCCCTTCTGGAGAAAGTGGAGCGACTCCTTGCGCAGCAGCAGAGCTGATTCAGGGCCAAACGGATGATGGACAGACTCGCTGGGATAAAGACTGTGGCGGCCTTGCAAGAACAACTCCTTGACATCCAATCCACCCTGACCCCAACCCCTTAGCCATGACGTGTGTGTGTAGTGTTAGGACTTAGGCTGTTTTTAAGTTCTAAACACTTTTTGCTGGTTTGTGTATGAATATTTTGACTAACTTTGTGTGCCTGTGGGCTTCCCTCTGATGAAAGCAAAAGGGGGAAGCGGTGAATCCCGTCTGGTGTACGGGTGACTCTGTTGTTGTTTTTAAACTGCTCTTGGATTTCTGCTGCTGGACCGTGTGGTCTAGTATTTTAACTGCTTTATATACTACGTCCTATCCTGCCTATTACACTGCCTATTTAATGATTGCTTGCCTGGAGTCCCTCTACGATTTAGGGGGAACCTAAATGGAGTCTTTGAACTCAACTACTACTGCTGCTATTAAGGGGGAACTTTGACAGGGTCGGTTCCCCTAGTCCTTTGTGTTTCTATTTCAGGATTGACTCCATCGGGATTCACGGAGGTTTGCTATCATCAGCAACAAGGGGGAAACTGTTGGGACATCGGAGTGTTGCAGAGATAGCCTATCACCTCGACAGAGTCAATCATCCCTAGACAGACACAAAGAGTGAGCCGCTTCAATAGAGTCCACACAACTAAGAAGACTTCACAGACTCTCCCGTGCTGTTGCGAATAATAAGGAGTCAACTCGGGAATGCCTTAAACGCCACAAACGGTCATGAAGTCTTCCCTCAACACCGAAGATCGCGGCTCAAGTAAGAAGACTACTCAAAGCCGTTGGAAGTTGCCCACTAAGTTAGTTCCGGTATTTTCGGAACTAACTCCTTCGACCTACCGGCTGTATTAATAGTATAAATAAGCTGTGTAATAGTCAGTTTCAGGTGTGCTTTCATTGAGGATTGTTTCAGAGCTTAGAGAGAGAAAGAGAATCGCTTTGTAAGCCAGAAAGAGAGAGAGAATACGTACCAAGTTAGTTAGCGCATTTAGATAGACTCTGCCTAGGAAGATTCTAGTTTCACTACGCTTACCATTGATCTGATTAGAAAGTGTGTTGGGTGAGTGAGTGAAAAACCGCTAAGTAGATCCTTTCTACTTAGTGGACATTTGTAAGTTGTTTTATTTGACCAGGAAATGAAATAGCTTATTTGTGTATCTTGCTGAGTTCCACAGAGTCCTTCTTTCTTTTCATCGTTTCGCTTCAATTACCGTAAAAGTCTTCCGCACCCTTAATTTAGTCAATTTGATTGAGTGCCTCTACATCACAGAGTGCTTCTCACTTACGAAAGCTGATTGAGTCAAGCCAACTCTTAGACTCACACCTTTGGTTGGTTTGAGTTAGCCACCCGATCCTACACAATGGAAATTTAAATAACTGGAAAATAAATGACAGTAATTAATACGATATTTAAATTGCTGGAATAATTAAATGACAAAAATTAGTAGAAATAAAATAAACCACAAACAAAATAGTATAAACAAAATATTATAATATAGCAAGTGAATTATCCGGGGCTTTAGGGACTAGAATAAATCAAGTCCCTGGCAACGGCGCCATTTTGCAGACAGGATAATGTGAGTGGTTGGAACTGATGTTTTTAAAACAAATGAAAAAGAAATTAAAAACTTAAAATACCTTACGGACTGCAAACAAATCCCGGTCGCAGTAGTATAGTAAAGTGGAAGCGACCGGATATCGAACCGTGGGACTAAAGGTAATTATCTAATTCCTAAGCTGTGTCACAAAAGGGGGGGATTAATTGACTTGTTTTTATAAATAAAAAGGGCAGATAAAATAAAGTGAGTAAAAGATAAATTAAACGGGACTCTGGGTTCAGGTTTATATAGTCTGCTCTTTTATGCTATGTCTACCGGTTTTATTGTGATAGTTTGGCAAAATTCCTTATATCTTAAGGACTAAATCATAGACTCAAAAGAAATCGTTTACCAAAACATGCTCGGTCTAATCCAGATTCGAGCAAAACACATGTAAACGGATTAAGTATGAGAAATATATGCGTCTTAAAATACTAACTCATTAAATCATAATAAGCTTTCCACAAATTTACGGCTTAATTAACCTGTCTATTTATCACGGATCTTATCAAAATAGATTTAGTAAAGCATTTTAATAAATTCATGAAATTTATTAAAAAGGCGAGAGATAAACTTTAATCGTAACAAACTGTATTTAATTAAACCGGTAAAAACATAATTACATAATTAAACAGACTATAAATTAACCTTCACCCAGAGTATATCCTCTTAGCCTGACATATTAACTGGTAATATGTTGGTCAGAGGTTGGACAAAATAATAACGCAGTGGTTTTTGTGGATGAAAATGGAGTGAGATGGATATCTAATATCTAGGTGAATGGAGAGGAGATTGTGATTTTGTGGAGGTAAATTGACATAAGTTTGGGGGTGGAATGAGATATCTATTAATGGAGGGTTATAGGTATATTTATAGTGATAATGGGGTAAAAACGAAGGGTAAGTCGGTGGAAGAGGCGTGTGAAAAGATAAAATTGATTTATCTTTTCACACCATGTCGATGCAGCTCTGTTTGCTGAATTTACCGACGTGTCCGAACATGCGTCCGAACCTGCATGTTCGGACATGTCGACGCTGTGCGGAGCTTGCTTCCACGTGTTGTGTCCGGACCTGCATGTCCGGACACAGGTCCGAACGAGAATTGTTTTCCCTCTAAAACCTTCATTTGAACTCCGATTTAATCCCCGTTTGTTGCGTTGAAATTCTCATGAGTAAATCTACTTAATTACATGTCTTTTTCCTACATTGAACATATAAAATGCATTAGTTCATGTCAAAACATAAATCTTAGGAAAAAACGCATAATAAGTGGGAAACATGTGCTTCAGATATTGCAATTCATAAGGTATTTAAACCCTAAAAGTCTATATGTTTTGCACTTATCAATGAAACAAAAGTACATAATGATATCACTCCTGATATCTGGTCCCAAGCAGTCATGTAATAACATTGATGTGTATCTCGCCCCACTGATTGATGATTTGAAGCTATTGTGGAATGAGGGAACCATGGTGTATGATGCTTACACACGAGAAAATGTCACGCTCAAGGTGTTGTTGTTCTATACTGTCAACGACACTACGACAGATTTAAGGGTAAATGTGCCATTAGCAGAAAGATTATGCAAGTTCCGCGTCATCTTATTCATCAAACGCATTTGTTTGTATTACAACACCTTGAGGTTGTTGAACCTTATTTTGAAACCCATATGGTTGAGTTAAGACAACAAAATCCTACAAAGAACAACATTTGGCTGACAAAGGAACAAAACCACGTGTTTGTCCAATGGTTTAAAGATCATGTGTTTGAACTAGCATCATCGAATCCAGAAGCTATAAGTAAAAAGATTAGATGTTTAACAATTGGACCTAAAATTAATATTACATCATTTAAGGGATATGATATTAGTGGGTATTCGTACTACACTGCACGTCAAGATGCTAAATCAATGAACCATAATAGTGAGGCAAAAATTGAAGCAGCAACCACTGAGTACTAAATCGATAACCGATCTCAACTAGTTAGGAGCTATAGTTGGTATTATGGTGTCATTATGGACATTTGGGAACTAGACTACCGCATTGATTACTTTCTATTGTTCCTATGCAAATGGGTAGACAACCGACGTGGATACCAAAATGATGGAGGACTTACTTTGGTTGATCTTTCACGTGCCAACTATAAGGATGATCAATTTGTTATAGGAAAGGATTGTGAAAAAGTGTGGTATGTTGAGGATGTAAAAGACTGTAGATGGCCTATCGTTCTTCCGGGGAGAAGACAGGTTCTCATCGAAATTGAAACTAATGACGATGATGACAATGAGGTGATAGAAGAAACACCCTTATTTCCAACAGGATTACCGAAGTCGATTGATGATATTAAAAATGTCTTGATTTATGCACGGTCATACCATGATGAGGGTGTTTGGGTTGAAAATATGATATGATTTAACTTTTCGTGTCAGGTAATGCTTTCTTATCCCTTCTCCAAGCCTTTTCTTCAGTCTTCTAGCCATGTGATTAATAAACAAAAGAGTGAACAAGTCTTTAGCAAAAAAAAGTGACTGATGTGACCAGCGATTAAATCTCTAACACTTTTGAAGTGTTGGAATATTTGGGATTTACCAAATGTTAGGGACTCGCTCTGAAAATCGGGAGAAACAAACAAGAGGTGTTCAATTACCTCATTTTTGCCTTGTAAAAAAGAATCCACAGTTGGGTATGACCCATGTCACAATCTACCAGATTCATTTTGGTCAAAAGGGTCTTAACATCCCTTCCACATTTCACAATGTTTCTTTTCAAATTACCCCAAGGGATCTCTGAAGAATCCTACCACGTGAGTATGGAATTGATGAAGGGTAAACAAGCGGTATCAACAACAATTGAATTAAATAACTTTTATTAACTTTCTAGTATCACACTTGATACAAGGAATACACGTAGTGAAGTTTTTCCCTACAATCTCACGAGTACACTCGACTCAAATCACGTTGAGAAAAGTTGTCTGCCTCAACGCCTATAGCCTAATGTTCTGCCCAGTTCTCTTAACTTCTCAGAGATGTTACCCTATAATGTAAATCGCACTTACAATGATTTTCCCAATCTCTCACCATTGCACTCGGCCGTGTTTTTCCTATGGTTGAAAAAGTATACCCTAACCCTAGACTTACTTCCTCATATATAGATAAAGTAATCGAATGACAATCTGTCGTTTATGATTTTATTTATCTTTAACAGATATATAAAATCTTGTTGAATATTATATCTTCTTCGTTGCTTGTCAGTTCAAGACTGATAGGCGTTGCTTCAAGTTGACCTTATATCGGACTTCAGTATTGAACTGAGTTTGCCGATCAAAATAGCATCAACAATTTGCCCTTTTTGATGCGGAAAACTGTTGAAGTTTTGAACTGAACGAGTGTTCTTTCTGAGTTTAGGATTGGTTCCCCATGATTCTTTCGCCTTGGCATTCCATACGAAAACATGATCACCTATCAGCTGTTCCCCTTGAATCTCATGTGTTTGTTGCTTTATCCTATACTTAGTCTAAGACTCAACTTCTTACGAGCGTTAAGTAATTCAAGAATAAGAGCAAATGCAGTAAAAACATAGCAGTTCATAAATAAAATAGAAGAAAATTACAACATGTTCAATAGTAATGTTGCAGAGGAACCATCAAAAGAAATATCTAAGATTTACATGTAAAGTCTAGCATTAGTATTCTTATCCGTTGTTAACCAGGGGACGGGTAGGATGCAATCTAATTAACCACTAAAATTTTTCGGATGGATCAAAGGTGGAGTTTGTTGCAGTCAGCAGAGAATCCAATTTCTCTTGCAACTGATTGACCCTATCCATCAGTCTGTTTTCCAGAGTTGTCACAGAGTCCAAGACTGACTGGACAAGGAGGTGTAATACTTGATCCGATGCAGACGTATTGTCAGTCTGGTTTCATATTACACCGTCTATTTGAATTGCCAGCCTGAGTCTGAAAGTTCAAGTCCCATTTTGGAGAGAGTTGATACAACAAGGTAGTTGGGTTGTTGAGCCGAGACAGAGAATGCATCTTCTAGAGAAATCTGAAGATGATGAAGAACTTTTGTTATCCCAAATGGATAGGGGATTGATGGTTTGGAACTGTTGATGATGGTCCGTAGATGAGATATTATGATTCTTGGCAGAGAAATGAATTTTCTTATCATGGCACCACATTATGGCAAGGTCTACAGAAGTGACCTTGTCTCGCATATCAGACCATGGTAAAATGCATTGATAAGTAATTAGGTGCAACAATCGAGGTAAAACTCCCAGATCCCGTTGTGGGTAATGTTTGAGTCTGGAAATCACACGAGATAACACAAAGTGATTCACCACATCAGTGTGGGATGCCACATCTACTATCTGAGAGTTAAACTCAGCCAGACCATCTAGTGGTACCTCTAGAATCATTGCAAGCCATGTAGGTGAAATTATCATTTTCTTACCAGCCACTTCAGTCTTGAATTCATAAGGTGAGACAAACTCCATATTTTGAATGAACGGAAATAAATGTTTCGGGTAGTAAATAGTCTCAGAGTTGAACAATTTATTCCAACCTTGAAATTTCAGCATATCTCCTAGAGATTCAAGAGAGTTACTTCTAGCCAGTCACAATCTACCAATTTCCCAGGTATGATATCTGATTCAAGTAAAGGTCGACCAAAAATAGGTTTCTGAGGAAATGTACGACCTGGGTTTTGCATTCGTTCTAGATTGTACTCCTTCACCTTTGATCTTGATAGTGGCTTTCCGACAGACTTCAGTCGCTTTGATAACCATGGTTGTTGAGTAGGAGAATCAACATTCTTGCACTTCGGCTTTGTCGCTGAAGCAGATTCAACGCCAGTGGATTATTTCTTTGCTGGAGTGCGTAGTCAACGTCGAGTGTTAACAGTTGGTGGAGAAGGTATGTCGACTTCTATTGGAGTTACTGAGGATTCGTTGTCGCTCAACACAGCAGCATCTTCTTTAGGGTTTGGGGAATTAACCTCGGGTGAGGGTTTGGAGTTGGAATCTAGAAATTGCTGGGACTCTTCTTGATCTGCCGGTTACTCAATGGTGATTGGTTGTACATCCTTGTTGATGAGTTAGTCGAAACAATCCAACGTAGGATTTTGTGGAGAATTTGATTTGGCTCAAGAAGGTTGGATGATACCAGTGAGAACGATGTTTCAGATCAGAGTGAAACTAATGAAATTTTGAAACCGAACAAGAGAGTGGCTATGAAGAAAGACAGAAAAAGAGAGAGAAGACCAAACGTTTTTATTTGTGAAGAAATCTTTAAAAATTAGAAAGAAAGAAAGAAGAGCGTGCAAAGAAAATGTATTAGACCATTACTTGACACAATGTCTCAGTTCTGGACTGAGTCTCACATAATGAAATGTTCTATAATAAGTTAAGCAAATCGCTGTTTTATCCAAGGATATCAAGCAATACTTCTGAGTAAATTGGGATGTTTCATTCTCCATTTTTTAAAATAAAATGAAGTGATATTAAGTAGCACGTTTGTATTTTAGATTTATCTCTTCCTGCTTTTCCACTTTCCATTGAATCGACAAGAGGCGACACTAGTAGAAAAAAGATTTTATGTGACGCCATTTAAACCACGGTTTTAGTGGGAACCGTGGTTTAAACATTATATACCACGGTTTATAAGAAAACCGTCACAAAACATCTGACCACGAGACTTTATACGACGGTTGGTCAGAGAACCGTGGTTTTTAGGCACTAATAAATGACAGTTTGTAAGAAACCGTCGTTTATAGTTTCGGCGGTGATAAAATAAACCACGGTTACCGGATAACCGTCGTTTATATCGCGCCTCGTAACATTTTAAACGACGGTTATTAAACAACCGTGGTTTAAAACTGGTACAGTGACGACTTTAAACGACGGTTTTTGAATGACCAGTCGTTTAAAACTCTTTCACTTAACACCCCGGCCCCGACCTTTCTTCTTCTTCCTCGCTCGATTTTCCCTCTCTTTGCTCTGAATTTCTCCAGCGATTTTTCCCCGTCTCAACTTGCCGTCGCCCCACCACCTCCCCACCACCCTCACCGTCGTTAACCCGCCGTCGCCCACCTCTGCTTCGTCATCCCAGCTTCTCCGTTGCCAAGTCCAGTTCGCCATCGACAAGCCACGCCAGACAAGATCGACCACGCTAGCTCCGATGGTCTGCGCCACCAAGTTCCGCCCCACTTGCCAGTTCCGCCTAGCTCCTTCGCACGTCGCCAAGCAGTGAAGCAAAGCGCTCCACCGCCCCAACCTCCCCTCTCGCCTGAATCGCGTGTCGCCAAGCAGTGAAGTAAAGCGCTCCAAATCTCTTCGGTAATCAAGTTTTAGCAATTTTTTGATTAGTGTGGCTGATTATGCTTTTGAGGAGTGAATTACAAAATTTTGATCGTACGTGATATATTATATATGTCTGCCTTTGAAGTTTGAAATCTGTGTGGATGTGTATATCTATGTATCTAATCAGGAAGATATTAGAAGCTGCTAGTGCCAAAGGAAATTGAAAGAAGGATCTTTCATCCACTTGTATGTGTTTGACAAATATCTTTAGTTTCGTCAATTGTCAAAAGAAAAGGCACAACAGATCATGAATAAACAAGAGTACTATATAACAAACAAATAAATGATCGGAAGGTTGGAAGAATTACAGCTGTAAAATGTGACAAACTATAGTAATGAGTAGCACAAGTCTAATCCCCAAAGATAAAACAGGTGGTGTGGTGCCTATATTTGTATATGAGAATCAGCTAGACTTATGGAACAGATAAGGCTAGAATAACTTCCAAGAAAACTTTTCTGACAATTTTTTTCTTTTCTGTATTACTTTAGAAGCTAATGTCTGACACAATTGAACCCATTGTATATATTAATCTAAAAAACAAAAAAATCTGACTGATATTAGAAGTTGCTAGTGCCAAAGGAAATTGAAAGAAGAATCTTGGTTCTGAGCCTCATTTAGTTAAATTAGACTTTGAAATGCACTGGTGTGGTATGGAGAATCTTGGTTCACACCAGATTGGAGAGTGAGCTGCTAAATTCTAGAATTGGTATTTGGTAATCTACTAGAATTTATCTTCTCTCTGGCAATTATAACTTTTGTTTTTGATTTCTTTTGTGACTGTCGCAAGTTGAACAAGGAACTTACATGCTCTAAGGATAGATAAGTGTTAAGTTTATAAGTTTATAAGTTATCACTTATCAAAATTGAAACAAATGACAAAGCGATGAACGATGAATCTGTTCATTATTCTGGTTAAAGATATCACACTGTTACAGTAATACATAAACAGGTTTTGGGGAAAGGACCAAACTGTATTGTTATATAGTATATCTCTGTCTTCCATCCTAGCTGTTCTTATATAGTTTGATTGCGATGCCAATGTCTGAGCATGATCATATATAGAAAGGCCATGCAATATAGATGGATTTTTGACTACTACTATATGATGTAAGTTTTCTGTTGTATTAATAATATACTATTGTACTCACTGCTTAAATGACATCAAATTGTCAATACTAGTAGCTAAGCAGTTGCAATCAGCTACAGACAGTTTTACTTAACAACCAGATTCATTGCATTTGTTTGGGAACTTTTGTTATTCTTTATTTAATTAATTAGTTTAAGTAACTTCATTGTTTAGAAAGTTACCAAGTTATTTTTTATTATTGGAAATTGCACATGTCATATAGCTCGTTATCAATAAGATTAAAGGACACAATTATATGTTACTATTTTTCTTTTCTTTGGCGATTTGTAGGTTGCTTCAAAGGGAAATTGCATTGTTCTCCTGCTGCCTGAAGGTCGTCTTCATCCTCCACCATCGCGGCCCATCCACCGCCGGAGTCTCATCGCCACTCCGGTAATTAATTTGTAAAACTTTAGCATTTATTTGTAGCCCAACTCCATTATTATTGTTTGTTAATTGGTTAGTGTCTTGATCCCCGCCCTTAATATATGACAAAGGTCTTATTTTTATCCCTAAGTGTCTGTGTGTTTTGCTGCGAATGATGCTTAAATGTCTGTGTTTTATTGAGAATCACTTGAACCTTGATCTGATGCTGCTATTGTGTTTGTTTTTGCCAAAAAAAGTGTGGGGTATCTAAAAATACGCAATGGTCATGCCAAATTTTTTCCAGAATTAAACCTTATTCTAATTTCATTGGATAGGTGCGTGTTACTATGGTTGAAAAATTCCTCTTCCATCCCATTTCCGAGTTGACCATCACTACTCACTAGGTTAGTATTTTAAGAATGATTCAAAAACATGGGTTGTTCAAAATTTATTCGTTTGTTCATTTGTTCAATTATTCATGTTTTTTTATTATAACCTTATCATAATATCATTAGGTGTTACTACATCCCGTTTCTTCTTCCTCTACCTCCCGCTAGCTGACCATCAGTACTCATCAGGTTGGTATTTAAATGTTTCAAATTTATTCTTGTTTTTCTATTAAACAATGGAAAATTAATTCAAACATAAAATTACTCACAGTTTTAAATTTTTTCATCTCTTGCACAATACCACTTTTGATTGTTTTTATAACTTTTAAGATGAACTTATCATTTCTTGATTGAAGTCGCAGTCTTGAATATCTGACGAGACCGGATGTCGCCCTAACTGTTGCCACGCACGTCAACCTCTGCCACCGGCTTGCCTGATCTGAACCCACGGTAGTGTTCTGGCATAGTGCTAGCAATTAATTTCCTTTTTCTTGTGAACTAAAACTTACTTATTTTAGATTCAATTGATTAATTATCTTGACGTAAACCAAAACATCCCAATTGATTATTTTTTAATATATATAAAGCTACATTTTTCTGTAGTTGTTACCTCCTCATTGCGCTAACTATTTTCTTGAACCGGTGATTTCCAGGTTGCTTCGAGCTCGACCAGAATCATACTGAAGACGCGAGGGGAGCAAACAAATCGAACTGGTATATAATACTCGAATTTAATTATGATTCTGGAAGTTCTATATTTTAGTGGCATGCTTATTAATTTGAGTGATCTACTACTCTAAACTGCTGCTGCTTGACATAAATATATGCATGCTTCCCATTCTGATGATGTCTAATGTGTGTGTTTTGCTGAGAATGTTGTTATTGTGTTTGCATTTGCATATATAAAAAAGTGTGGAGTACCTAAAAATACGTAAAGGTCATGCCAAATTTTTTCCAGAATTTAACTTTATTCTAATTTCATTGAATAGGTGTTGTATACTATGCGCAAGAGCATTTGCCTACTTCTCCTTCTTCTGTGTTGTCTGCGCTAGCTGACCATCCAGTACTCATCAGGTTGGTATTTAAAACGTTTCAATTTATTTTTGTTTTTCTATTAAACAATGGAAAATCAATTCAAACATAGAATTACCTGTCTGAGATTTACCTGATAGAGGTATGTCTTAGATAGTCCCTGTTGGGACTGTCCAATGACCTTTGATCTCACCATCTAGGATGTGAATGAGTTAATAATATACAGTAGTTCAGTGATAATTTCGGCAGCATTACCCTAGTGTTCTTCTAGTGTACATATATATATATATATGAATTGAAACGATTCATATATATATCTACACTAGGAGAACTGTAGAGTAATGCTGCCGAAATTATCACTGAACTACTGTATATTATTAACTTGTTCCTAGGTGAGCTCGAAGGTGATTGGATATGTTTAGGTTGTTAAATCTGTAAATAAAAAAAGAGGAGATCAATGGAATAAGTTCATGACATCTGGTGTGTGTTGAAAAAGGAGATGGAGCGCTTAGTGATGTACAGTGACAGATTGGACATCAAGTACCTAGAAGGGGTCAATAAATTTTGCAAAATCCTTGTTGACAATCTTAAACCAAGGGATAAGGGATATATTCGATGTCCTTGTGTCGATTGCAAGAACGACTTCAAATACCGAGGTGTGGACAAGATTAAGGATCATCTGATTCGCAGAGGGTTTACAGAAGATTATGAAGCCATAACAATACTGCATGATCACCATTCAGTACAAGTGTTTGAATGTGCTGATAACGTCGTTGCAGAACAATCAGAAATGGATGCTTCACACGATTTTGGGGATACTCAAGATGATTCACTAGTTAGTGATTCAGATGATCAGGAGGACCTTAATGCAATGATGGAAGATGTCGAACAACATTTTTCCAACAAACCCAAAACATTCGAAAATCTGATGCAAGCATCAAAGGAACCGTTGTACAGTGGATGCGATACACAAACACAAAACAAATTGAGCGTTGTCCTAAAACTATTCAATCTGAAGGCGAGACGTGGATGGAGTGATGTCAGTTTTACAGATCTTTTATAACTGCTAAAGGATGTACTACCAAAGGACAATGTGATACCCACAACAACTTATGAAGCAAAGAAGTTAATGTGTCCGATGGGTATGGAATATAAAAAAATACATGCTTGTCCAAATGGGTGTATGTTGTACTGGAAGGAGAATGAGTTGGATGACCATTGCTCTGAATGTGGGGAATCACGCTATGTAAAAAAGGGTGAGAGAAACCACATAAGCACTAAAGTGGGTTCTCCTGCGAAGGTGTTGTGGTATCTACCGATAATTCCCCGATTCAAACGTTTGTTTGCAGTTCAGAAAGATGTTGAGAACCTCCGATGGCATGCTACCCATAGAAAGGATGATGGTAAATTGAGACATCCAGCCGATTCACCACAATGGAGAAACATTGACAGAATATACCCTCAATTCGGTACAGACCCAAGGAACTTAAGACTTGGTTTATGCACTGATGGAATGAACCCTTATGGCACTTTGAGCAGTATACACAGTACTTGGTCTGTTTTATTAACAATATACAATCTGCCGCCATGGTTGTGTATGAAACCCAGACATATTCTCCTCTCTCTGTTGATATCGGGTCCAAAACAACCGGGAAACAAAATTGATGTGTTTTTGCAACCACTTATTGACGATTTACAATTGTTGTGGAATGAAGGTGCGACAGTGTATGATTCATACGGTATGGAAAACTTCACGCTCCGGGCTATGTTGTTTTGTACAATCAATGATTTCCCTGCATACGACAACCTCTAGGGATACACAATTAAAGGAGCTCTAGCATGCCCTATATGTGGAGATAGAACTTGCAGTATACGGTTAAAACACAGTGGGAAAAATGTGTACATGGGTCATCGGAAATTCCTCCCGAAAGGTCACAAATACCGTAAGATGACAAAAGAGTTTGATGGAAAAACGGATCATGCAGTCGCACGACCACCACTATCTACTGCTGAGACTCACAATCAGTTGAAGAATGTTGTGAACAACTTCGGTCCACCAATTAAAGCCACTGAAAAGAGCATCTGGAAGAAAAAATCAATATTTTGGGAACTTGAATATTGGCAACATTTAGAGGTGAGACATTGCATTGATGCTATGCACATGGAGAAAAACATTGGAGAAAGTGTAACTGCGACACTACTAAACGTGAAAGGAAAGACAAAAAGACCATTTGAAGGGTAGAAACGATCTGGTTGAATTGGGTATACGAGAAGAACTCGTGCCACAACAAAGAGGGAAAAGAACATTCTTGCCTCCCGCTTGTCATACATTATACAAAGAAGAGAAAATAAGTTTTTATAGTTCTCTTCGTCATATTAAAGTGTCATCTGGTTACTCATCGAACATATCAAGTTTGGTATCAATGTCTGATCTTAAATTGGTAGGGATGAAGTCTCACGACTATCGTGTGCTGATGCAGCACTTACTTCCGGTTGCAATCCGTGGGATCCTTCCAGCTGATATTAGGAAAACTATTACAAATTTATGTGTTTTCTTCAAAGGAATTTCGTGTAAAGTGCTTGATGTGAAGACGCTGGATAAACTACAGAATGACCTTGTGATCACCATGTGTCAGTTGGAAATGTATTTTCTCCTTCATTTTTTGATATTATGGTGCATCTACTTGTTCATCTTGTTAGAGAGATCAAACATTGTGGTCCATTATACCTTCGATACATGTATCCGTTTGAGAGATATATGGGTATACTGAAAAAGAAAATGAAAAACCGTCAGCGTCCAGAGGGAAGCATAATTGAAGGGACAGTAACAGAGGAGGTAGTTGACTTCTGCACTCACTACTTACACGGTGTTGATGTTATTGGATTACCAAAAGCAAGACATGATGGCAGGCTTAAAGGGGTTGGTACCCGTGGAAAAAAATTATGCAGAGTTGATATTGATACATTGAACAAGGCACATCTGGTTGTGTTGAATCATTCTGAAGGTGTTGAACCGTATTTCGATGCACACCTAGCCTACCTCAAAACAAAACACCCAACGATGAGTAATGCCAAATTAAAAAAGGAGCAGAATGCAACATTTGTTAAGTGGTTCAGACAGAAGGTGCTAAACGAAGATCCAAGGAACGTGGATGAAATGATCCAGTTGTTGGCACTCGGTCCAAATCTCGATGTGTTGTCTTATGAAGGCTATGATGTAAATGGATTTTCTTTTTACACTGAACGTCAAGATTGTAAATCGACAAACCAGAACAGTGGTGTGCATCTTATCGCTTCACAAGACATTTTCACAGGAACAAGTCGCAATACACTGAAGAACGAATATTATGGTGTTATTTGCGTATTTCGTTGCAAATGGGTGGACAACAAACAGGGATATCGTGAGGAGGATCATGGCATGAAGCTAGTTGATTTAACGACAACGGCTCCTACTGATGAACCCTTTATTGTTGCATCAAAGGCAAAACAAGTATTCTACTGTCGTGATCAGTAATCCCAGATGGTCTATTGTAATGCAGAGTAAAAGATCGATAGTTGGGATTGATAATATTGTTGATGAGGATGAATACGACTGTGAAGATGAAACAGATGTACCTATTCGGTTGCCGATGGAGGTAGATAATGTAACTAATTTTGAATATCGAAGGTCGACCACAATGAAGGATTGTGGATTGAACGATGATATTTTGTAAGTCTGATTGACAATATATATATATATATATATTTCATTTTTGTCATGTTTCAACATTTGATTCAGTAGATGTTCGTATTAACCTTGTTAATTATTATTTTTTCAGATTATGGATCCTGACGATAGAGTCGAAGAGGACTTACTGTTGGGGTTGGATGATATTGACGATGACGTCCCTGCTGAAGAACCACCAGCTGCATCTACTTCGCAAAATCCTCGGAAGGGACGTGGACCGACCGTGGTTGAAGGTGAAGAAGGATTCTCCCATCGATTTGGTCTGGGACAAGTACCTCCGACATTCTGGTGGGGTCGAAGCAGCAGTTTGCTTTTACTTGGGATTGATGGTAAAATCCCATTGCTCGATTAATAAGGATTGGAAAGGATCAAGAAAAGGCAGACAAAGACATCATGTGGCAGATGGTGAAGAAGTACAAAGTCGCGGATGAACTTCGGACGAAGATTGAATCACTTCTAGCGACATCTGCGACAGTTCAAGCATCGGTTGGTAGATGGTTGGATTACCAAACCGGGCTCCAAGAGGTCACCGCCGTGGGTAGTGTATGATGGTATGATCACGGAGGAGGACTGGAAGATATTCTACGACCATCGCCAGACTGAAGAGTTTAAGGTATTTTACAATTATTTTTCTTAATTATTTAAGGAATAAAATTTAACAAATATTTTTATTTATGTATAACTTACAAATATACAAATTTTGTAACAGTTACGTCAAGAACAAGCGAGACGTAACCGGGCGAAGAATATATATAAGCACTTCATGGGGCGAGCTGGATATACGGGGCGGTTGGAGAAGTGGAAGAGCGAGGGCTTACTGACAAAAACTAATGAAGACGGACACTCAGTCAGTTATTGATGATGTTGACGATGCAAGTAGGGTGCAGACATTTATGCTGGGTCGCATGAAGAAAAATGAGGAGGAGTATATGTGTTCCCGCAGAGCGAGACTGCTGAGTTGGCTTCAAAGATTGTAAGTATATATTTTAAAAGTTGTTGTTTACTAATTAGTAAGTTCATTTCTAATTTTTTGTAATTTAAAATAGTCTGGATCTACTGAGCGATGGGAGATGGTTCCGGCCCTCCGTCTCAGGATGATCCACTGAATAAGGCCCTTGGGCAAAAGGATCATCCAGGGCGAGTGCGGGGGGCTTGGAGGGGAAGTTCGCCAAAAAGATGTGTTTCCTCATCTCGATCGAGAGTATCACAGGCTGAAATGATAGAGAGAATGGTGGATAACGGGTGCAGGAGCACGAGCGAGTACGACGTGAGAGAGCGTCAAGCCTACGAGGAGCGCTGCGAAGACTTGAGGCTTTAGTATTAGGCCAGGTACATACTCCTACACCGACACCTACTCCTACACCGGTGTCTGCTCCTACCGCGACGGCGGATACATCGACCGCGTCTCCTACACCGGCACCTACTGCTAGACCGACGTCTACTCCGGATCTACCACGACGACGGATACTATGATGGTCAATGATCCTACACCGACGTCTGCTCATACCACGACGCGCGGATACTCCGATGGTGATCATTGATAGTGTCCAAATGAGCATGATTTTACAGGTGTATTATATATAATATTAGCACTTTTCTTGCTCATTTCTCCACTTCGGTAGTTTTCCTCTAGTTTATGTTTTCATTGTTTATCTCACAAATTATTGGTTAATATGAGGAAAACCAAGCCAGGAGGAAGTGAAGTAGACGAAGAGACGAACGCAATAGGCGCAAAGGCTCGAAAACGGAGTCCAAACGAAGAAATCTAGAGAGCGGTCAAAGTTCGTACAAGATAATGGGTCAAGAACTCGTGTCCGCCCATGCGTCCGCATGGTATTTAGGAACGTAAGAGAGTGACGTCGCGTTGAAGTCGAGCGGACATGGAGGCGGAACTCACAGAGACGTCCGCTTCATTCCTAGGCGGACGGTCATGCGGAAAGAAGAAGAAGAGGCCGGGCGGACAGCAGAGTCGACAGAGACGTCCGCGCGGGATAAGGCGGGACGCAGAGGCGGCGCAGAGGCGGACACGACTAAAATCTCGCGCATAACAGTTTTTCTTCGTCGACTTCGCCGTCGACCTGCAACTTATCTATCTACTCTTGCGTTCTGTCCTCTGAGCAATCAATGCTCTTCCACCTCTGTTTGTAGTCGTTTTCTTCTTCTCTCTCTATAAAATACCACTGCCTACTTCAAACAAAAACAGCGGTTCCACCCCAAACTTATGCCATTTACTTCCATAAAAATACCATAAAACTCTCCATAAAATCACTCATTTCATCCACATAAATTCCATACAATCTCATCCCATAAATCATTCCAACGTCATACCGTATTCCTGTCCAACCTCTGTCAAAAATATTAGCAGATAAGATAGCGGAGCGGAAATAAACATCTTCTCAGATGTATTCCTCTACTTCTTATTCTGTCTTTAATATGTCAGGCTAAGGAGGATTTGCTCCGGGCAAAGGTTTTAATTATGGTTTGTTTAATTATGTAATCAATATTTCTACCGGTTAAAATAAATACAGTTTGTTACGCTTAAAGGTTTCTCTCACATTTTAATAAATTACATGAATTTATTAAAATGCTTTCCTAAGTCTATTTTGATCAGACCAGGTGATAAATAGACAGGTTAATTAAGCCGTAAATCTGGAGAAAGCTTATTATGATTTAATAGGTTAGTATTTTCAGATGCAATTATAATTCCTCGAATTTAACGTCCGTTTACATAGTATTGCTCGAACCTTGATTAGACCGAGCATTTTCTGGTAACGAGTTCTTAAGGGTCTATGACTTAGTCCTTAGGATAATAACAGGAATTTTGCCAAACTAATATATTAAACCGGTAGAGATAGCATAATTAATCAGATTATATAAAACCTGAACCCGGAGTTCCATTTAATTCATCTGCACTCAGTTTTCTAATCTGCTTATTATTTTCTCTAAAACAAGTCAATTAACTTCCCCCCTTTTTGTGACAAGCTTAGGAACTATTTTATCTCGCTATAAGTCCCACGGTTTGACCCCGGCCGCTTCTGTCTTCTATACTACTGCGACCGGGTTTTATTTGCAGCCCGACGGATATTTTGAGTATTAATTTCTTTCTTTTATCAATTTCACCAGCACTAATCACTCACGATAAATCCACTCTGCAAAATGGCGCCGTTGCCGGGGACTTGATTTAATCTAGTCCCTAAGCCCCGGTTAATTCACCTGTTATATTATAATAATCTGTTAATTTAGTAAAAAAAATAAAAAAAAACTGTTAATCCAATTTCGGACATATAATCTCGGACATCTGACTTGGACATTGGACATCTAACTTCTGATCTACTTGGACATCGACTTCTGACATTTTAATATTATTGTCATTTATTCTGTCATTTCTTCCATTGTCATTTCTTCCATTGTCCTTTAATATTCCATTGTCTCTAACTACTAACTTAAAATTTCTGTCATTTCGTTCCATTGTCATTTCGTTCCATTGTCATTTCAATTTTCTGTTATTTCTTTCCATTGTCCCTAACTACTAACTTAAAATTTCTGTCTACTAATTCCTAACATTTTTATTATTCTAACGTATAACCAGTTCTTTTCTCTGTTTTGAGTGGTGAATGCCTTTTACCAGGTCAAACAGTCTCCCAGAAAATATTAATAATCACACGGTTGGTTACATCCCAGAAATCGAGAGAACCTTTCTGCGCAATCTCAGGCAGAGACGAACTCAACGAAATACCACCACAGTGATAGATTCTGACCCGGAAGCTAACATGGCATCTACACCAGCAACGGTTCGAAATATTAACAGGCCGTCTAACCAAGGACAGCAGCCTGCTATCATCCTTCCTCACCTCAGCCCATCAGAATACGATGAGTGGCAGAAGCTGAAGCCATATCATCAAATCAGATGTGTGAAGGAGTTGGGCATGTTTGATGGCACCAGTCCAGACGAAGCCCTGTTACATGTTACAAAATTCTTGCAACATGCCAACAGTCTTACTGCAACCGACGTAGTACTTCAATATGCAAGATTGTCGTTATTCCCTCACAGCCTGACGGGAAACGCGAGCAAGTGGTATCATAGCCTAACACCGAGTACCATTGGTACATGGGACGACATGGCCACCAAGTTCTACGACAAATTCCTACCTCCGAGCCGAACTTTGGAGATGATTGCTGAAATTTATAATTTCAAGCAACCTGGGTCGGAGAATATTTGTGAAACTTGGGATCGCTTCAAAGGACTACTACTCACTTGTCCTCACCATGGTCTGACGAAAGAACAAGTATCACAATTGTTCTACAAGGCTTGATCGGTCCGTGCAGAACAATGGTGTTATCTTCGTTAGGGGCTGACATTCTGAAAAAGCCAGGAGCACAATTTCTGAACAGCATGGAATCTCTCTGTGAGGAAATCAGAGACTGGGCCTCCGGTGGATCAAGGAGCGGTACTCCAGGATATATCATGTTGGGGAGAGTGATAACAAGTTCGACCAATTGATGAAAAGCCATGAGCAACTCATGGAAGCAATGCTCAGCAGGCAACAAAAGTCAGTACTTCAAAAGTGGTTGAGCAGATGGCTATGAATTCCTACCCCCAGTAGGCTAAGTCGATGATTTCCCGAACACTTATCACACCACCTACTACCCCTCCAGGCTATGCTCCTCTATCCCAACCATCTCCAACTAATTCTTGTACGCAATGTGGTGGGCCTCATGATTATGAACAATGCCCCCAACTACAAGAATTAAAAGGAGCGGAGGAAGCAAACTACATCACCAACAATTCAGGATACAGACAACCATGGCAACGTAACATGCAATCCAATCTTAGCTACTCAAACACCGGAAATATCCAAAACCCACATACCCTACAAACATCCCAAAACTACAGACCTCAATCCAATTTCCAAGGAGGCCAAAGGCAATATCAACAACAGCCTTATGGCAATGAAGCTTCATCGAGTCGACCAACTCAACCTCCTTCGAATCCTGAGTCTGATATGTCTCAGATGCAAGGATGTTTAAGGCGATGATGGGTAAATCCCGAGATACGCAAGAAGAGGTCGCAGCTTGCGCAAAGACCAAAAAGCCTTGCAATCTCAGATCCAACAGTTACTTACTCAACAAAGACCACCTGGTCAATTCCCTTCACAGACTAATCCCAATCCAAAGGAACAAGCAAATTCAGTCCTTATAGACGATGGCACATTACAATCAACAAACTTGTGTGCAGTCTCTTTAAGGAGTGGAAGGGAACTTGCCACCAGCAAAGGAAAAGAAAAAGAAAATCTTGAAGATTCCTATATCAATGTTGATGAAACCACCAAACCAACTTCACCTCCCTCAGAAATCCAAGTTCCTACTCCTGTTACTCCACCTCCATCTCGAGTTACCTCGACATCATCCCACTCCTAAAAACAGTGACCTCCCATTTCCCAACAGAATGAAAAAGAAACACCTCGACGAGCAGTTCTCTAAATTCTTGAGCATTTTCAAGAAACTGACTCTCGACATACCTATACTTGATGCTTTGCAAGAGATGCCTAATTACGCCAAATTTCTAAAGGATCTCTTGACAAAGAAAAAGAAGAAACCTGGGAAAGAAACAGTGCACCTCACGGAGGAATGCTCTGTGGCCCTTCTTCGAGCACTTCCCCCCAAACAAACAGATCCGGGAAATCCCGTGATCCCGTGTTTTATAGGAGGGTGGACTGTGGAAGTGGTCTATGCGACCTAGGAGCCAGCATTAATATCATGCCATACACCACCTTCTTGAAAGTTAAAGGAGGAGAAATGCAACCGGTTCCTTTCAAACTACAACTAGCAGACAGATCAGAGCTCAAGCCCATGGGCATAGTCCGGGATCTGGTAGTTGGAGTGTCTCGCTTCATCTTTCCAGCTGATTTCGTCATTCTAGAAATGGATGACGATGTTGAGGTTCCCCTGATTCTAGGTCGACCGTTTCTGAGTACCGCCAAAGCCATCATTGACGTCCATGATGGAAAATCACTCTTCGGTACGAGGATGAAACGATTGAATTCGACATGCAAAATGATGAAGAAAAGCTCAAACTTTTCTCCTCATGCTAAGACAGTGGGATTCACAGATGATGAGGAGGAGGAAGGCGATTTTGCTACAGATGAGGACATGTATTCCCATCTTCCATCCAGGAAGCTGAAACTGAACCGCTAGAGCGAGTATTATTTACTTCTCTAGAAGAAAAGGTGGAGGATCCGAAGTTAACGCCATGCTGGCGTACGTAGAGAAAGGAAGGGCTGGTTATCAAGCGTACCGGCCACCAATCGAAGAACTCGACAGAAAACCTCAAAAATCAATTCCATCAGTGGAACAACCACCTAAACTCGAGCTTAAAGAAATACCCTCTAACCTCAAGTATGCTTCCTAGCTGAAAATGACCATTTGCCTGTCATTATTTCCTCTTCTCTGAATTCCGGGGAGGAAACAAGGTTACTTGAGGTACTAAAGAAGCACAAGACAGCAATCGGGTGGACTATCGCTGATATCAAAGGAATTGATCCCTCCTATTGCACGCACCATATTTACATGGAGGAAAACTTCAAACCTATCAGGCAACCTCAACGCCGGCTAAACCCTAACCTCAAGGAGGTAGTTCGGAAGGAGGTTCTGAAACTCCTTGACGCGAACATCATTTATCCAATTTCTGACAGTCCATGGGTCAGTCCTGTTCAAGTTGTCCCGAAGAAGGGGGGCATCGAAGCTGTTATTAATGAAAAGGGAGAGACTATCCCTCAAAGAAAGATCACAGGATGGCGCATGTGTATTGACTATCGGCGTTTGAACTTGGCAACCAGGAAGGATCATTTCCCTCTCCCCTTTATCGACCAGATGTTGGAACGACTAGCAGGGCAAGAGTACTACTGTTTTCTAGATGGGTTCTCGGGTTATTTTCAAATACCAATCGCACCTGAGGACCAGGACAAGACAACCTTCACTTGTCCTTACGGTACCTTTGCATACAGACGAATGCCTTTCGGTCTATGCAACGCCCCTGCTACCTTCCAGAGATGTATGCAAGCGATATTTGCTGACTTCATCGAGCAGAGCATAGAAGTCTTTATGGACGACTTCTCAGTCTATGGCTCTAGTTTCGACAAATGCTTGGCACAACTTGATTTAATCCTAAGACGGTGTGAGGATACGAATCTCGTTTTAAACTGGGAGAAGTGTCATTTTATGGTCAAGGACGGGATCGTCCTTGGACATAAAATATCAGCAAAAGGAATAGAGGTGGATAAAGCCAAGGTAGAGGTTATCGAGAAATTACCAGCACCAACTACAGTTCGAGATATACGAGCATTTCTAGGGCATGCAGGATTTTATCGGCGGTTTATACAAGACTTCTCCAAAATCAGCAAACCATTGACCGACCTGCTACAGAAAGATGCCCCGTTTCATTTTGATGAAAGGTGTTCAGCTGCTTTCCAAACTATAACACAAAAATTGGTGTCAGCACCTGTAGTCATACCACCTGATTGGTCTCTTCCGTTTGAGATCATGTGTGACGCAAGTGACTACGCCGTGGGGGCAGCTCTATGCCAGAAAAAAGAGAAAATCTTGAGAGTGATCGCTTATGCCAGCAGAACACTAAACGACGCCCAGAAAAACTATACGACCACCGAAAAAGAACTTCTGGCTATAGTTTTCTCCCTCGATAAGTTCAGATCTTACTTATGGGGAAGCAAAGTCATCGTGCATACAGACCACTCCGCTCTCAAATACTTATTTACAAAACAAGAAGCCAAGCCTCGCTTATTGCGCTGGATTCTTCTACTTCAAGAGTTTGACATCGAAGTCAAAGATAAGAGCGGGAAATTGAATGTCGTCGCTGACCATCTCTCTAGGTTGGTGACTCCTACGGATAGTGTGCCTATCAACGAATTCTTCCCCGATGAGACTGTCTTCTCCATCACCAAAGTACAGGAGCCATGGTACGCGGACCTGGCCAATTATTTAGTCTCTGGAACAGTACCCTATGATTTCCTACTCCCAGAAGAAGAAATTTCTTTCTGACTCAAGGCATTATTTCTGGGAGGACCCGTACTTGTTCCGAGTTAGTGCTGATGGGTTGATTCGACGATGTCTCCCGGAAGAAGAGGTTTCAAGCGTCATACACTTTTGTCACTCACGGGAAGCCGGAGGTCACCATGGACCCACAAGGACCGCTGCTAAGATCCTGGCCTCAGGTTTTATTGGCCGACCCTTCATAAAGATGTGTACCAATTCTGCAAACAATGTGATAATTGCCAGAAAATGGGTAACACATCCAGGAGACATGAGATGCCACAACAGGGGATACTAGAAGTGGAGCTCTTTGATTGTTGGGGCATTGATTTTATGGGACCGTTCCCTTCCTCGCAGGGCCACCAATATGTTCTAGTGGCAGTTGATTACGTGTCGAAGTGGGTAGAAGCTACCTGTCATCATGCCGATGCAAAGACAGTAACCAGGTTCCTCAAAAGCACATCTTTACCCGTTTTGGCGTGCCGAATTATTATCAGTGATGGTGGATCTCACTTCTGCAACCGTTTATTCGAAGCGCTTATGGTTAAGTACGGGGTACGTCACAAGGTAGCTTTACCTTATCACCCCCAGACAAACGGCCAAGCAGAAGTTTCCAACCGTGAGTTAAAATGGATCCTCCAGAAGACGGTTAACTCATCACGAAAGGATTGGGCACTTAAGCTGGATGATGCGCTTTGGGCTTACCGCACTGCATTCAAGACTCCCATCGGGATGTCTCCTTTTAAGCTGGTCTATGGGAAAGCATGCCACCTTCCTGTAGAATGGAACATAAGGCATATTGGGCAATCAAGGCCCTAAACTTTGACATGACTTCTGCAGGAGAGAAAAGGAAATTCCAACTTTCCGAATTAGAAGAGCTGCGAGATCAGGCTTACCAGAATGCTAAGATCTATAAAGAGCGCACCAAAGTTCCACGACAGGATGATCCTCAAGAGGACTTCGAAATTGGTGATTGGGTTCTCTTGTATAACTCTAGATTAAGGATCTTCCCTGGGAAACTCAAGTCTCATTGGGCCGGCCCTTTCCAGATTGTTAGTGTGACCCGTACGGTGCCTTTGAACTCCAGAACAAACAAGGCGAAACTTTCAAGGTCAACGGGGCACGTCTTAAAAGGTATAATTCTCATTCTAATATTTCAACTGACCTATCTGCAACTTATTTTGTCCAAGAACAGCGGGACAACTCGCCCTCGAACTCTTCTCCAAACTAAAGCTTGGTCAAATACGTCTAGCTAGAGACGTTAAACCCGGGCAGCTTGGTGGGAGGCAACCCACTATCTATCTTTTATCTTTCCTTTAATTTAATGTTGTTTTTTTGTACTATATTTCCCTTTATGTTATAATAAAATGCAGGTTTCACTTGAGTTCTTCTGGCTGTGTAGAATATTCTTTACAGGTTCATTTCATGACATTCCACAGCTGCACTCAAGTGTGGGGGAGCTCTACACACTCTACGAAATCTGGGGAGTACACTCTTTCCTTTATTAATTGCATGCCCTATTAATTTTATTCATCTACGCAATGAGGGCATTGCTTAAGCTTAAGTGTGGGGGAAGAGCCTTTTAGGGCATTTTGTGCTTTAATTGTTTAAATCTCTCTGCTTATCTTGCATTTGTTCAAAAATAAAATTATGTACCCTGCTAATGTAGGTTGTTCTCTTTAAAAACAAATAATGTTATGAATTGTGGGATAAATGGTACAAATTTTAAAATTTTGATTACTTTTGAGGAGCATTTTATATGCGGTGTGACCAAATAATCTGCAATGGTTGGATTTTATTGCTCAGGGTTTCTTTCTGTCCTCTCTTAGGGATTGCTAAGGGGTGCTTCTCTGTTAAAAAAATAATAAGGGACTTGCGAGACACCATTGGTAACCAACAAAGAGAGTTGAGTGTTCTTAAATACAAAGGCGTGATGCCTACATTTTCTCATCCTATGCAAAAGTGAAACAAATGCATAAATCTATTTTTCCTTTTGTTTTCTCCTCAATGCCCATTCTTGAGAGAAGTTGGCCATGGTAAAAGTTCTCAGAGTCACCTAAAAGAAACATTGAAGTACCTTAGATCATACCCCGAAACTCTATATTTTATTTTTACCCTGAGCACACCTATGCCACCAGCAGTTGATTTTTCACACTCCTCAATAAGTTTAAAGATCATGTTTATCCTACCCTTCATAATAATATTTGTTAGTATTGAGCATTCCCTACTTGCTTAGGTACGTGGTTTTGCTTGAGGACAAGCAAAAAGATAAGTGTGGGGGTGTGATAAGTGTCCAAATGAGCATGATTTACAGGTGTATTTCATATATAATATTAGCACTTTTCTTGCTCATTTCTCCACTTCGGTTAGTTTTCCTCTAGTTTATGTTTTATTGTTTATCTCACAAATTTATTGGTTTAATGAGGAAAACCAAGCCGGGAGTGAAGTAGACGAAGAGACGAACGCATAGGCGCAAACGGCTCGAAAAACGGAGTCCAAACGAAGAATCTAGAGCCGGTCAAAGTTCGTACAAGATAATGGGTCAAGAACTCGTGTCCGCCCATGCGTCCGCATGGTATTTAGGCGGACGTAAGAGAGTGACGTCCGCGTTGAAGTCGAGCGGACAGGGAGGCGGAACTCACAGAGACGTCCGCTTCATTCATAGGCGGACGGTCATGCGGACAGAAGAAGAGGCCGGGCGACAGCAAGACAGAGACGTCCGCGCGGGATTAAGGCGGACGCAGAGGCGGACGCGACTAAAATCTCGCGCTTCGTCGACTTCGCTCGTCGACTTCGCCCGTCGACCTGCAACTTATCTATCTACTCTTCGCGTTCTGTCCCCTGAACAATCAATGCTCTTCCACCTCTGTTTGCAGTCGTTCTTCTTCTTCCTCTCCTCTATAAAATACCACTGCTACTTCAAACAAAAACACAGACGTTCCACCCCAAACTTATGCCATTTTCTTCCATAAAAATACCATAAAACTCTCCATAAAATCACTCATTTCATCCACATAAATTCCATACTACATCTCATCCCATAAATCATTCCACTTCATACTGTTATCCTGTCCAACCTCTGTCAAAAATATTAGCAGATAAGATAGCGGAGCGGAAATAAACATCTTCTCAGATGTATTCCTCTACTTCTTATTCTGTCTTTAATATGTCAGGCTAAGGAGGATTTGCTCCGGGCAAAGGTTTTAATTATGGTTTGTTTAATTATGTAATCAATATTTCTACCGGTTAAAATAAATACAGTTTGTTACGCTTAAAGGTTTTCTCTCACATTTTAATAAATTACATGAATTTATTAAAATGCTTTCCTAAGTCTATTTTGATCAGACCAGGTGATAAATAGACAGGTTAATTAAGCCGTAAATCTGGAGAAAGCTTATTATGATTTAATAGGTTAGTATTTTCAGATGCAATATAATTCCTCGAATTTAACGTCCGTTTACATAGTATTGCTCGAACCTTGATTAGACGAGCATTTTCTGGTGAACGAGTTCTTAAGGGGAAAAGTAATAGAGGCATGTTATATGGGGAATTTTGCCAAACTAATATATTAAACCGGTAGAGATAGCATAATTAATCAGATTATATAAAACCTGAACCCGGAGTTCCATTTAATTCATCTGCACTCAGTTTTAATCTGCTTATATTTTCTCTAAAACAAGTCAATTAACTTCCCCCCTTTTGTGACAAGCTTAGGAACTATTTTATCTCGCTATAAGTCCCACGGTTTGACCCCGGCCGCTTTGTCTTCTATACTACTGCGACCGGGTTTTATTTGCAGCCCGACGGATATTTTGAGTATTAATTTCTTTCTTTTATCAATTTCACCAGCACTAATCACTCACGATAAAATCCACTCTGCAATCATCCTGCACCTTCTTCTTCTACCAGAGACACATTTCCTTATCAAAACCTTCCGGTTTGTTCTTTTTTCCTCCTTAGTTATTTTAACATTACTTTTAAAACAATATAATTTTATTACCTTGCTTACTGTTGTGAGTTGATGTAGGTGGCTAAATCATGCCATCTGTTTCAAGTGTTGGATGGTGAGACTGTGCATGTAGCATACGGTCGGGTTTTAGCGACCAGACCGAACAGTATAGTACATTTCAAGCTCATCCTACCTCTTCAAGCTCGTGTGATGGTAGACGACATTGTGCGAGGCCATGAGGACTCTCCGCTTCCGTTGGAGTGGAATCAGTGGAGTAAAATAGGTCAAGCACAATCTTCAGTTGTTCCATGGCCATATTCTCTCATTGATGTTAGTGACAAGGTAAACTATTTACATGCTTATTGTTTAGTTTTTAACTTGACTGTTGACTGATATGTTTATTATTTAAATTTTGTATACTATTAGATTGATAAGGAATTAAGACCGGTTAAGAAGAGGAAAGTGGATAAGGGGAAGGAAGTTGTGAAATCAAATGAGGAGAGTCAGAGTGTGAGAAAGGAAGTGGTGAAACCTTTCTATATGACTCCTAGGAGATCCGCCATTCTGACACCCAAGTATCTGAAGAAGTTGACAGTCAAACAAAAAATGTTGTATGACTTTTTCATGACGAAGCCGCGGTCTGTCACCAACTTCAACATGAAAGTGTCTAAGCATGTTTTCCACTCCCCTGAGCCTAGAGATCTGATGATTACCATGAGCGATCTAAGAGAATTTTTGATGGGAGACCTGCTTAACATCTCTGTGATTTAGGCCTATTGTGTGTAAGTATCTTTTAAATTATTAAATTATCTTTCATGTTTTTAAGCTATTTAACATATCTTATGAAAAAATGTTATTTAGGTGTTTGACTAGTAGACTGCTAGCGAGCAAGAGATTATTTTCCATCTCTTTCTTGTGTCCGCAATTGATGTCAGCAAGTCAGGCCGCATTGGATGAGCAAGGATGTGCACAGCACGTGAGGCAGGGATTTTGTACTGCGATGCGAAGAAGAAGTAAATATTTGCTGATCCCATATCATCAGATGTAAGTACACAATAACTGGAATTTTTTGCTTCCTAATTACATTATGTGATAAATTAAAAATATTGTTCTACAAAACATTCTTTATTTTACCTGTGGTAGCAATCATTGGATGTTGTTGGTGTTGTGTATCGACACCTCATGCGTGTTGATACTAGACCCATTGGGCGCTGATGACCTTCGAGAGATCGCTATAGAGAAATATTTAAAGGAGTGAGTATTTAAAATTTTAATGCATTTTGTATTTATTTTAAGCTTGTCCTGGATTATTGGCAATAAATGGATTCATTTTAAAATTTATGCAGGGGCCATAAGCTTGGTTTAAGTGATGAGAAGAAACCATTCTCCATCTTGAACTTCCAATACATACGTGTAAGTAATCATTTAATTTATGCATGCATTTTTGTATTAAAGTTAAACATTTAACTGATCATCCATCTGTTCACACCAACTGGTGTAGTTGAACTTTGTCGACTTTGGGGGTTTGACACAGTAGGAATTCATCACGATCGACCCTGAAGAAGTTTCTTTGAAGTAAAGGGTAGCTTGCTTTGATACTAATTAAAGAATCCTACCGCGTGAGTATGGAACCGATGAAAGGTAAACAAGCGGTATCGACAACAATTGAATTTAATAAGTTTTATTAACTGTCACGTATCACACTTGATACAAGGAATACACGTATTGAAGTTCTTCCCTACAATCTCACAAGTACACTCGACTCAAATCACGTTGAGAGAAGTTGTATTCCTTAACGCCTATAGCCTGATGTTCTGCCCAGTTCTCTTAACTTCTCAGAGAGGTAACCCAATAATGTAAATCGCACTTACAATGAATTTCCCAATCTCTCACTGTTGCACTCGCCCGTGTTTTTCCTATGGTTGAAAAAGCACACCCTAACCCTAGACCTATTTCCTCATATATAGATAAAGTAATCAAATGACAATCTATCGTTTATGATTTTATTTACCTTTAACAGATATATAAAATCTTGTTGAATATTCTATCTTTTTCGTTGCTTGTCAGTTCAAGACTGATAGGCGTTGCTTGACCTTATATAGGGCTTCAGTATTGAACTGAGTTTGCCGATCAAAATAGCATCAACAATCTCCAAATAATTAGATTCTATGACTTTAAACTTTTGATGGGTAGGAAACAGTGATAAAAAGGCTATGCACTGGTCTAAATGGAAGGATAGTAGCACTTCTCAAGAGTCAGGGGCCTTGGTTTCTTATCTTCTGATTGTTTCTATGTAACCCAATTAGCTAAACAGGCCTGGTTAATTCTTACCAATTCATCTTCGCTCGTTGCAAAAACTTTGAAATCAATATACTTCCCTGATAAGAGTGTTCTGGATGTGTGCCCTTCCTCAAAAGACAGCTCTATCTAGAAGTCTATTTCACATGGTATTAGGGTGATCCAACCGAGTGCTAATTTCAGAATTAATATACAAAGGCTTCATCTTCACCAACAAATTTCATTGGGATGTCCTTGAAAAAGTTGACCCAAGTATCTCTCCTCCGAGGTGTAGATTACTTTGCTCGAAATTTGTTAAAGGCCAACTTCAATATATGGCTAATCTTGCTCATAGAATTGGGGGCTCGCCTGTTTGAATCTTATGTGGAAAAGTTGAAACTTCACAACACCTTCTTTTCTACGGTTGGACAGCCAAAGACTTCTAGAATGAGCTTATTATCCACTCCAATCTTCCAGTAGATAATGAAGGAGCCATTCAGGAATCAGGATTGGATTGTAAGTCAATGCAAGAACTGGCCGAATAAAAGACTTTCCAAAGTTGTCAATCTCATCGAGGCATTGTATGATGCCAAAAACAAGACAAAACATAATAAAAAATTGCCAATCATATATATATATATATGATAAAATCAAACATCTCCTTCACCAACACTTACAACAAACTTCATAAGTATGAGACGAGTAGTATTCCCACCTTGGATGATTATTATTGCATAATCTTGAGCAGCTGTTGTTATAGAAAGTTTAGTCCACCTCTTCTTGTTGCAAAAATCATTTCCAAACCAAATGGTGATATCTTATTGTCTTTCAATAGGTCTTATGGTGATTCTGATAATGTAGAAGGTGCAACAATTCTCTTCGGGTGCAATTGGGCGAAGGATATCAGGTCCTCCAATATGTGAATCACTATACTGCAAGCAACAAGAGGACTCCTTAGAAATGGATTGATTAATCCATCAATTGGTGAATTTTTGAAAGATGCTCTTTTCAGTTTTCAATCGTGTATGTGTTCCCTTTGTAATGAGCTTTCTGGTAATTTTGTTGATTTTCTTACCTTAAAACTATTTAGCAACACGAATGATTGGAAGGTCTGGAACCCCTCTACTATTCCATTAGCAATCAATAGAGCCAGTGTGTTGGTGGTACTATCTGATAGGATCAGGGTGTTGACCGAGTAAGTATGAGGTGTTAGTCTCAAACCAACTCCACTTAGAGACAAGTATTTGCCAAGGAGATAATGCAGAAGCTTGTTGTGTAAAATTGACAAGACAAGATTTTGCTTGTATTGAAATTCGAAGTGATTTCAACCTAGCTTCGTCTTGGGATTAGATAGAGGTAGTCTGTCTGATCCAACACTCGCTATACTCTAGAAGTATATCAATACAAATTAAGGAGTAAGAGAGTGTTTGTGTGCTCTATAGGAAATAAATTCCTAAGCTGAAGTGACTAAATCATACTAAGATCTCTCAAACATAATAATATCTCTCTCAATATGACTCTTTCTCTAGGAAATTGGGAAGTGAAAGCCCCAAGTATTGCAAATGACTTCTACCTGCTTAAATACTGATAAAACCTAAAGTAACTGCTTCCATAACGTGTAAACTGATGTTTCCACGACCTCCCAAGACTTCCCACTACGCATTGGACGGGAAATATCCCAGCAACTCTATAGTAGGACTCGTTCTGGCCCTTTTTAACCTTGACCGCCTTGATTTTCGGGCCTGATCATATATGAACTTGTGTGACATTTATTTCCTTTCATTTCTTCACGTTTTGACAATAGAGGTTCGCCTTTCAGCTTCTAGAACTTTCCAAGAGAATCTTATGTCACAGAATGACTCCTTGTGTAGTCAGACTCCTTCATCGCCTAGACTTACTCTGATGCTATTATCAGTGATACTTCTTCTGTCACCAAACTTACTCTGTTGTCATTATCAACAAAACCTTGGGCTCCAACACTATCAAACTCCCATTTAGGCTGTAATTTGAATTCCCTATGATATATCAAGTGTTTATCTTAAAAAAAAGAGTAAATTGCTCATAACCCCCTTGAGGATTTGGGATATTACAGTTAAACCCCTTGTGTTTATCATAATTATTGGTAACCACCTCAAGGTTATGGTATCTTTGACTGTGAGCCCTCAAATTATAACTCTGTGATCAAAAAGTTAACTATGTGTTGACCTATCAGCTTAATCACATTAATAATGTCAGGCTGGACAACAAAACTGCTTAATCAACATCATCTAACTCTCTCTCATCCCACTTTAGATGCATTTTCAAGGAAGGGTTAACATTTTTAGGAAAATATTAATGCAGATTAAGTAGTGTTTTTTGTCCAGCATGACCTTATTAATATGATTAAGCTGATAGGTTAACACGTAGTTAACTTCCTAATAGCAGAGTTATAGTTTGGGGGCTCATAGTCAAAGATACCTTAACCTCGAGGTGGTTACTACTAATTATGATAAACACAAAGGGGTTAACTGTAATATCCTAAATCCTCAAGGGGGTTCTGAGTAATTTACTCAAAAAAAAGCTAGCCTTTTGACACACTTTTAACTAAATGAACACATTTTTTCCAATGAACACCACAAAATGTCTATTAATCTTAAACCAATAACATTATATTATCGAATAGAACATAAAATAACATGTAAAATATTTAATAATAATTTGGAAAAATTCACAAAATGCCACGATTTGAGTTTATAATTCACAATATACCACTGTTGTTTTCATAATTCAACTTTAAACATGCTTAAATGCTGTCCAAAATTGATGAAACTTTACATAGATGATGCTAAAGTGTTATATTTCGGTCCAATATCAAATTTGAAAATTTTTAAGCTCATATGTGACTTGTGACATGTTCATTGGGTCCCACATGTCACATATGAGCTTAAAAAACTTCAAATTTGATATTGGACCAAAATATAACACTTTAGCATCATCTATGTAAAGTTTCATCAATTTTGGACAGCATTTAAGCATGTTTAAAGTTGAATTATGAAAACAACAGTGGTATATTGTGAATTATAAACTCAAATCGTGGTATTTTGTGAATTTTCTCTAATAAATTTTACTATTTTTATTTTATTTTAGAGGATAACATTTAAAAAAAATAAAATTGTAGTGGGTTAAATGATAAAACAACACAACAAAACTTTATGCTGCGTTCGGAGGTGGCTGGAACGTGGCTGTTTTGGGGGTGGGACCCACGTGGGTCCCACGTGGGTCCTACATTCTACTCCAATAATATACTGCCACATATAAAACAACCACAAAACAGCCAAACCAAAACAACCACAAAACAACCATGCCGAACGCAGCCTATAACTTTAACCAATACCTTAAAAATATAACAAGAAAATAGTGTTTAGTGTCAGATACAAACAACTTAAATGTTTATACTGATAGATATTTGTTTTAGGAAAAAAATTTGCTGTATATTATAAAATATTTTGAATATTAGGACGATTTTAAAAAAAAATTATATTATCCTCCAAATAGCAACTCCATATTAATATGAGTAAATCACCTCTTCAAATTATATATATGGCACATCCTTCCGGTAACCCGCTACCGGTTTATTATTTAATCAATCTCTCTTCTTAAGGGGATTTAATGTTTGAACGAGGCGTCACGCCTCTTTCAAGTCCTCAACTACAACATCTCTGATCATCTGACCCTCGCTGAATCCTCCCTTCAACCCTGAAATCAATTAGGAATGTTCACGCATCCAAGCACCAACAGTAGTAATCGGACCTCGAGATCTCCAACAGCTGCTCAGGGGTCATCCTCTCGAGTTCGCTTTCCCTCCATAATGCGAAGTTGTTGTAGTTTTGCGGGTCGCTAGCAAGCGGGTAATGTTCCCGTATGTGAACCTGCGATCTCATTCTCATGTACAGCCTCATCGCTGCAACACAGTCTTCATTCGGATCCTGTATCCCCGTCTGGATGTCGTAACTGTCAATAATGTTACAGTAGTCATTCATCGGAGAGGAAAACATGCATAGATTGACGATATGAACAGAGGTAGCAACTTTTTGTTTAGTAGAACTCACCCCAGGTACGCCTGCGTTAGATATTTCAGCCCGTTGCTTAGCTTGCTCGTTTTCATCAATGGAGGGTATTTTGCAATATCCCTGTAGAAAAAGAATTTTGTTGAGTAACCATTCTCCAATATATCCTATACGGCGAAGTAATAAATCGTGATTCGTTGTTTCATGCTGTGAATATAGCTTTTTAGTTTAAAATATAGATGCCGGGCTGACTTGATAGATATATTGTCCCTTGCTTTGGTTTCTCTCAGAGTCTTTGTTTATAATATCCCTTATCGTGATGGGAGTTTGCCGACTTCCGTACCTGATCATGATAGCTGGATATTCTATCCCAAGACAGTTAAGATCATGATCAACTCTGTGCCCCACTAGAATCCTTGCTTTACTTCCTTTTGGTCGAATCTTCCACAGAGGCTCACCGTTGCGTAGGATATCTTGAATTTTCCTCTGAACTGTTTTCAGTGGCAATGCATCCCTCAAATATTCTGGTCGTATCCCTGTAGTCTCGTACCTATTGAGTGAAAGCTCATTGGATTAGTCTTCCATAATACTTAGGTTATCTATTTTAGATCTGATGATTTTTTTTTTTGTAGATATATAGTCGATGCAACGATATAGGCTACCTGTAGTTTGTGACTTGATATTGGGGCATCACATAAGCTTGAAAGATAATGTTCTCATACTCATCAGTAAGGCAAACTCTAGCACAAAGGTCTATAGAGCCATCACTCCCGCTACCAACCATTGTGCAGGCTAAGGCAACCACTTGGAAACCTCTTCTCAGGCTAGTGTTGTCACTGATTTGCAAGTTGGCCATGTGGTAGAGTAATCCCTGAATGAAAATAAAAGGAATAAGTTTTGGTTTACCTATATTATTTTTGAACTACCAAAGATTGGGTTTAGTTGCACTAATTTCTGTACATTGGTTGTTGGAGAAAGTTGACATTTCGCCCGGTGCATCCTTAGGCCATTTGGGCTGTCTAAGATTGAGAGGCAAATGGTGCAGCCACGAACACTGAATACCCTTGCACACTCTACTTTGGGAAGGGGCCCTGCAAAGGTGGCACCATTGACTGGTCAATGAACTTTGAACTCACTTGGTCAAGGAAGACTTGGAATATCAAACCACAAAAAGGTTACCAATCAGATGTTCCCTCAGAGATTCAAATGATCGGCAATGCTTTCTGCATACTCCGCACATAGGTTCATGCACTGAATGAAAAGATGTTCTCATGTGATCCACAAGGTGCTCCTTTCTATTAAATTGCCTGTAGCAAGCTGCACACTTGTTCCTGCTCAAAGAAAATGATCCTCATCAGATATATACATTTATTAAATAATCCTGACAACTGGAAACCAAACAAACAAACAAACAAGATGTTATTTTAGCCGTAAGTGCGTGCTGCTGCATGCTTGAGATCAGAATTCTAAGTTATAGGAGTGGAAGAAATAGGAGAGGTTATTGTGCCTTGCTATTTCTGAAGCATCATATCTGTAGTCCATGATGAAATTCTAGAGCTCAATGTGTTCAAGACGATGTAGAAGTCTGCTCTTGAGAAGAATGATACAGAAGGTACAAGTATAGGGTTCAATTTATACTAGTGATGAGAAAGTGGAAAAAGAATGTGTTGAAGAGAGAATAAAATGCTATCGCATTGGTGCCAAAATGATTCCTCAACGGTCAACATTTTCCTCTCCTGTTATACTCTTGTCCCTAGGCGTGTTTCTGGTAGCAAACTAATCTGTAGCAATTCACATACACAGGTCCTTGTTGTACTTTCAGAATCTTTTCCTTTCTCCTCTATCTCTGAGCCACGCACCAATTACATCAATCTGGTGATCATGTAATGGTCAAAACGTTCAAAGATTCTTGATCTGTAGAATATCCAACCTTTTGCTTACTGACACATCCTTGTACTGATTCTATAAGCTAAAATTAATGCAAAGAAACTAACATCTTAGAACTGAAATACTTTTGCAGGTTATCTAAACTCTTTGCTCATTTGCTGGCATTCACAGTATACATGTGTCAGAATTATGTGCTTGCCCAATGCAGAGTTCATGAAACTGTCTCAGGAGCTTGCGATAATCAAAAGAGATAAACTACGGAAAATGACAAATCTGTTTTAATTTGGTGACTTGTTTATGTCTTATTTGCTCCTCTGCTGAATGTGAACGCATGCTTGACTAGTGCATGAGTTTTCTGATTCTGCTTTATGGTTGACATTACATGCTTGGCTTGTATTGAGCAGGAATGATATTTTTGTCATCTATACTTGTATTTACAATACTTATCAAGATATGTGGATCTGTTTGCACTTGATCATTATTAGAGCTGAATGATGAGACTTCAATTTTTCTCACTATTAGTGGTATTGATGAATGAGGATTTCTCCGTATCTTACTGTGAAAATATTCTCCACTACTTTAAATTCTTCTGCATGATGATTTGTTCCATCTTGCTGCTGATTGCATGACATCTCAAATGTTGTTTCAGCACGCATATGTGGTTGGCAGTTTTTGATTTTTTTAAATTGAAATTTTACATGAAATATGGTAGAAAAGAGGCAAACAAGTACAGATGAACTCTATGTTAGCTGATTGGGCACATGGCGTATTACAAAGACGCAACGGATATCTCTCGATTTTGATTTCTCTAGGTTGTTCCTGACCATTATCTTTGGTATCTCAACGTCAAAATATCATTTCATTCAATGAGAACGGTCAAAATGATCCTTCAATTCATTTTTGCCAGTTTTCTCGGTGTGCAATCTTATCCAAGAATATTTTGGCTTTAGAATATCTAATTGAATCATATATGCTGTAAAGACTTTCCTCTGGGAGTGTCATTTAGCCGATTTTAAAATATCAGATTTTGTTCCATAATTACGTCAATATGTTGATGTGATTTTTTATTCTTTTCATGTGCACGTCGAGATTATCTAAAACTTTGTTATAGTATGTTCACCTGTAATGACTGAATGGTCGATTCATTAAATTACCGTTTTCTGCTTCCCTCTACACACTGCTCAGGTGTCATAATTTATAAGGGAGAATTAGTACTCATGTTTATTTTGTGATTAAATGGAGCCACCACACGAAAAGATGATTATGGGGAAGTGAAAGCTTATGTATAGATTCAAGGATTGGAATAGGTAAGCACAGACACTGAAAATTATTCCGAGGTTCCGATCAAGGTTTGTTTTCTTTGGGCCACTACTTTATCTTCACTTTTTCATCTCCTTTTTACCACCAACCTTATTATTTCTCAATCTTATGATACTGATACCTGGCTGGTTCGTTGGGATGACAATGGGTCCGCGAGTATCCATTTCACCCGGTCACCCGACTCTCTAAAATCGGGTGACAGGTGGAATGGGTGCGGGTCGGGTAACGGGTGAATATTTTTCACCCGTCACCCGACCCGCTCATCCGTAGAGATTAATATATAGTATATGTTAAATTGTTACTTATTATTCATTCTCCTTCATTTACGATTTTTCCCTAACTAGTGAACATGAACATTCATGCTCTGGGTGATTGCGCCATTCTTTATTCTCACCACTCTCGGTAATTTGCATCCCTAACATACTAGCTCTGCGTAGTTTTTAATTCTCTTCACTGAAGATAATTGCAACCCTAACTGGCAAACATGAAACATAGATGCTTTGTGCCTCTATTTTATTTCTTTACTCTCGGTAATTTTGAAACCCTAACTGAAAAACAAATAACTTACATGCTGTGTGAAGTTTTTTATTCTCCTCACTGAAGGTAATTTCACAATCCTAACCGGCGAACAATGAACATACATACTATGTGCCTCTATTTTCTCTCTTCACTCATGGTAATTTTGCAATAATAATTGGCGGACATGGAACGTACATGTCTTGTGTAATATTTCATTCTTTTCTCTGAAGTAAATTTCACAACCCTAACTGGCGAACATAGAACATACATGTTTTGCGCCTCTATTTTCTTTCTACTCGGTGAACAAGGAAAAAGAAAAACAAACAGGTTCACCCGTGGGTGATAGATAAAACGGGTGATAGGTGATACATAACGAGTGACGGGTCGGGTACGGGTGGAGCGGGTGAAGTCGGGTGATGGATGCGACTGATGATCCACCTAACCCAAACCCGACCCATTGTCATCCCTACTGATTCGTCATATTCTATATAATTAACGGCCGCGAGCAGCCAATAGTATAAGATTGGCATTTTACACCCCATATAGAGGCATATAACGAAAACCAAAGAAAAAGGCAAGTAAAAAATGCCCAGTACACGCTTTGTTCACACCTCATCTACATGGCTACTTAGCCATCACCTTTGTATCTGCAAATTTAAAGTTTAAACCATGCAGGTTTGTCTCATTGATCTGTGGCACTGCATGTTGTTCTGCAAATTATGTAAACTAAGCTTGTCTATCTACCTAGTTTCACGTGCACTCGTTGTAGAAACTAATTAAGCTGGTCAATCGACATGTATAACAGAGATTAATCTGTGGTGCATTAGATGGATAAATAGAAAAGTAGAGAAGAGATCTTGAATTGACTTTGAATGATAAAAGATGCCCTTTGACTGAGATGGGGTCTCAGACAGATTCGGTCCTTAAATTTTGAACAGAATATCTCTGATTGATAGACTCAACAAAGACATGGAAGAAAGGTACGGCAAGAAAGCTGATAAACACAACCTTACAGTTTTTCTCTTTAGGGTCCGTTCGTTTGCTGCATTCAATTTTTTTGTTAGATTAATCTGTCACCTGTTCCCATCTCATTTGCTACTTTTTTTTTCTAGGCCCACACTTCTCTCACAAACTTTTAAATCCAAAAGCAATAAATAGCTGCTAAAATACGTCCAAGATTAATGTTCTGTAGAACGGACCCTTAATCTCTGTTAGGGTCCATCTTCTCTACCAATATTGTTCCCTCTCCCAGCTGGGCAATGTTAACTTATTCCTTGCTCAACAACCCATTCAGCAGATATAACCCCAGAAACACCTACACCCATTTGGATAGTATTGAAAATGCCCATTTCTGGACGTTGCATCTTCTCTTCTTTGGTACTCATTTCAGACTAATTCTGGGTAATTTTAGAAACAGAAGATAACCCAAGTGAAATCTTATTGTTCTCAGAACGAAAGAAAGTAGCTCGCGATTTACGTTTTTGTTTATTTTATCAAAATGTGGAATGATAATTCTTGCAAATTCCAGTCTGTTCTGTGAGTGAGGCTGAATGAAACGCTGAAGTGCCAGGGAGAGCTCGAAAGAAAGAGCTCACAAGGGAGTAGGGCTGCTGTATGAGGGATCTACAATACGGGAAGGCCAAAAGTGAGTGAAAAGATGCGAGATATGTTCATGTTGGTGACACAAGAGTGCGGATCGAAGTTGAAATATATGTGACAAGGGCATCTCGGAAGCCTCTATTGTCCCCTTTTTGCTGCAATGACTATCGTCTTCTTTCTCGTTCTTCCTATTAACAAACAAATGCATGCTTCGCGGTTGATGAGCAAAGGGTCAAAAGAAAGATATGACAAAGGAAAAAAACTCGTGCTCAGGACAGAGCATATCATTCTTGGCTAAGGGAGAGCGGATAGGGATACAACACACCCCAACAACTTTGTTATAAAATTATAGTGTAAATTTTTTTTTAGAAAATTTTAATAAAAGACCCTTTTAACTTTTTATAATTTTGTCCATATCCACTCAACAGTAATTTCTGGCTCTACTCCTGTGAAGGAGGCATTCAATAACACTCTGCCTATGGTTAACAAATTGTAACTAGACACATAAGCATTTTTAACCGTTGGGTGGAAATATAAATCAATCAATGACTAACACATAACTTAGAAAAAGTATTAAATTTCAAACCCTGCTGGCGAATGACTCCTTAGTTGACTTGATCAGGATGGTAGTACTCTAGTGACGCTTACGTTTGGTCTGTTTGTGCCGCTGATAAGATGAGAAGCCAATCTGACGATGTTGTCTGGTTCTATATTCTATGCTCTACCAATCTAATTGCTCATAACCTAGTTACAGCTGTTAGAAAATCTCAACTTCTAAGTTGTTGTTGGAAAGCTCTTGACTTTCATGACTTTGTACTCAATATTTGCTCTTAATATAATATCAAGTATCACTTTTTTTTAAAAAAAAAAGAAGATGAGAAGCCAATCTCGTTATAGTGAGAAGAATTCACGATCGAGAAATCGCCATGGAAAGAGTGAGATACATTAGAGACTTGGGGAAGAGAAAAAAAAACAAGACCCGGAGAAAGGTGAGCTTCGAGGGTGTATACTCACTGTACGTCTTAGCTATTATATATTAGAATGTACAAAGAGCAGAGCTGGCAACATAGGACAATTAGCTAAACACAATACAAGGTTGTGAACAGAATTAATGACACATATATCTCTACCCCCTCAAGACAAGCATGTATGCACTAGTAGAAAAATACCCTACCATAGCGGTTGTTTGGTACCTATGGCAGCGGTTGAAAACCGCTGCGATGGGTGCCGCTGCTGTAGATGAAACACCTACCGCAGCGGTTGTAGAACCGCTGCGGTAGGTACTTTAACGCAGCGGTTCTTTTAACAACCGCTGTGGTAGAGTACCTACCGCAACGGTTGTTAAAAGAACCACTGCGTTAGACCTTTTTTTTAAAAAAAAAAAACAACATATCGCAGCGGTTGTTGAAGGAACCGCTGCATTAGGGTCTCTTCAGAAAATATTGACAGGGCCTATTGCAGCGGTTCTTACTAAGAACCACTGCAATAGGTTGTTTTTTTTTTCCATTCCACCCTACAATTGTACCAAACACACCCAAGAATCAATCAAACCTGTTAACATATAACAATTAACAATGCCACCACAGTGGGGCATTAGATCAACCATTTCACCATTTAAATGGCCACCAAACCTATCTACGGGCAATAATCCACTTACATTTACAAATTTGAGCAAATTAATCAAACATCAACAAAATCTTTACAGAAACCACAATTGTTTCATGAGAATTTCAAAAACATCCTACTTAATCCTACGAAACACTAAAAGCAACCTACATTAACGCTCATGTATTCTACCCATTCTTCGAGCACCTCGGTTATATGTCCTTCATTGTAACCTTCTACCAAGTCTTCAAAAGCCTTGAAATTAACACAAAAAGAAATATGATTAGTTGCTAATAATACTTTGAGTTTAAGAATCAATGTTAAAAATTATTGTTAATGCAGTTTTGATCGGCAAACTCAGTTTCAAACTGACAAGTACAAAAAGACCAATCCCTGAAGACACGGTCAGTCCTAAACCGAGAGAGCAAAGAGAGAAGATAGAAGATATTAAGTAAGATTTTATCTATCTGTTAAAGATAAATAAAATCTTCAATAGCGATATGTAACTCAACAATTCGATATCTATAAAGAGAGCGGAGATACTAGGGTTAGTGTTAATGTTTTACAAATTAGATAAACTGAGTGGGAAACACGGGAAACACAAGAGGGATTCTTATGTGAGGCAATTCACAGCAATTACAATATCAATCTGGGTTTATAACCTGAAGTTATTCACGGGGTAGAACTTCAGGAGCTGGGAATTTGTGGGATAGTCGTTTCTAGACGTGAGCTGAGTATTTGTACTCGTGATAAAGTAAGGGAGTGCAAGTTGTACGTGATTAACTTGTATCAGGTGTGATACGTGCTTTAATATTAAAGTCAGTTAAGTTCTGTAGTTTTTCCAGTTATCTGTTCTTCATCAGTCCGATACTAAGACGCATTACACACCAGCGGTAGGATTCTACAATTGGTATCAGAGCAAGGTTACCCTCGTTTTGAAGAAACTTCTTCAGGGTAGATCGAGATGAATTCCTACAACGTCAAACCGCCTAAGTTGACGAAGTTCAACTACACCAGCTGGTGTGAACAGATGGAAGATCAACTGATATCCATCGACCTACAATTATGGGACGTGGTCACTGATGGAGACCTAAAACCCAAGTTCGAGGATAACGGAGTTACCAAGGAGAAACCTAGGGCCAGCTGGAGTGAAAGCGACAACAAGATGATCAGTAAGAACAGACAAGCACGAAGGGTCATAATGTCATCGTTGTCAGACTCAGACCAACAAAAGGTGTTGGGACTGCGCACAGCTAAAGAAGTATGGGAGTTTCTCAAAACCGCATATGCGGGAACTGATTCAGTGAAAAAGGCTAAAGGAAAGCAGCTTAAGAGACAGCTTGATAATTTCAAGATGGCAGACAGTGAGACCATATCTGAGACACTGGAGAGATTCGACAAAATTTTGTGTGAGCTCAAGGCTGTCGGGGTGACTCTTGACAATGATGTGGTGAATGAGAGATGTCTGGATAGTCTCGATAAAGACTGGCTGAACTTTGCCACATTGTTGGAGACCACGAAGGATTTGTCAAAATTATCTTTTGAAGAGATGGGATCAGAACTGACGGTATACGAGGGAAAGATGAGAGGGGAAATGGCAATTCGAGGGGTGAATAAAGATCTGGCACTGAAGGCCAACAAAGTATCAAATGAAAAAGAGAAGGAAAGTGGGAATACTGATGAGGATGAGGAGATTACCATGATTGCCAACGGAATTAGGAAGATATTCGAAGGAAAGCGAGGGTCGGGGTCTAGATTTGATAAAACCAAAGTCAAGAAAGACCAGATCATATGCTTTAGGTGCAATAAACCGGGACATGTGGTCAAAGATTGCACATTAAAACCGAAGGAAAATTTTCATGATAAAGTCAAGAAGTTTACAGAAGCGGCAGCTGCAGCTTGGGGGCAAGACGTCTCAGACACAGACTCAGAAACAGAAGAAACAGCTGAAGTGTGCATGACGGCCGTGGTCGAGGAAGATGAAGAAATAAGCGCAGCTTCAGACAAGGATTACTGTATGATGGCTAGTGAAGACTGGAAGAAGGTTCTTGAAGCAGATGAGGTAAGTCCTGAACTCGTTGAAAGTGCTTTCAATTCCTTATCTAAAAAGGAAATCTTTAACTTACTGACTACTGCTGTTGTTAAAATTAAATTGCTTGAATCTAAGTTGTATAAATTAGAAGTGCCTAAGGAACCTGTCGTGGAAAACCAAGTAAAAAAAATTTCTCAAATCAAGTTCGTAAAACCCTTGGTAGAAAGGATTGAATGTTTACCTGAATGGGCACAAATTGAGTTTAGGTCTTTTTTTGGTTTTTCACCTCACGTCTTTTTGTTTTTACTATCAGAAGGGTGAGATACGAAGAAAAATGAAATTCTGACAAACAAGTTGTCAGGAATCTCGAGAGAAAAAGAAATAGATACCCATCAGAATCCAGTTTGGTATACAGGAAAAGCCGATCTAACACAAATGTGACTGGAAAGAAAAGAGTAAAACATCAAACTCATCAAAATATGTAAAACCTCTAGTTCTCGAAACTTTAGAACTAAGTATTTTTGTCAGTTTTGCCATAAGCATGGTCATAGTATAGGTTTTGTAGAGTCTTGAACTCTAGACATGCCTTTAGTACATTCAGAGTCCATCCCCAGTATGGAACTGACCAAACTAGAGACAGTTCTTCGTATCGAAAGAAAATCACGACTAGACAGGTTTGGGTACCTAAAACTAACAAGTAATTACTTGATCATAGGCACTAACAGCTACACAACACGACAATGGTGGCTGATGGACAGCGGCTGTTCAAGACATATGAGTGGTGATAGAGGAAAGTTTAATACTCTAGTTGAACAACGAGGAGGTAAAGTAACCTTTGGCAACAATGGGAAAGGTAGAATAATCGGAATTGGGACAATTGGAAAAGAACATTGCATTGATAGAGTTAGTCTGGTAGAGGGCCTCAGTCATGATCTACTTAGCGTCTCACAAGTTTGTGATAAGGGTCCATCCGAGGTTGTGTTTGATTCTAACGGTTTTCAGATACGTAACAAGGCAACTCAGGAAGTTTTGCTCCAAGGTTGTAGAGTAGGCAATCTCTACATGGTAGACGTTAGTGATCAGAATGATTTATCATGTCTCACGGTCAACGAGGAGGACGCATTGCTGTGGCATCGAAGGCTGGGGCATGCACATCATCGGTTAATCAATAAACTCAGGATAAAGAGTTTGGTGCATGGACTGCCAGAAAAGAAACTTGATCATAGCACGATTTGTCAAGATTGTGCCTTGAATAAGCTTACACATGTTTCGCATAAGTCTAAGGGTATGGTCAGCAGCACTAAAATTCTAGATCTACTACACATGGATCTAATGGGGCCTATGAGAGTACGAAGTAGGTCTGGAAAGAGATACGTTTTGGTGGTTGTCGATGACTACTCAAGGTATACTTGGACTATTCTGCTTCATCACAAGGATCAGGCCTTTAAATGAGATAACTGATCTTACAACTTCAGACTCAGACTGAGAGTACGGTAAAGTGCATACGCACTGACCAGGGAACAGAATTCCTTAATCAGAGAATGTCTCAGTTCTGTACTGATACTGGAATAACCCATACTTACTCTGCAGCCAGAACACCCCAGCAGAATGGCGTTGTAGAACGCAAGAATAGGACTCTCCAGGAGATGGCTCGTACTATGCTGAACAGTAGCGGACTTTCATCTAGCTTTTGGGGAGAAGCTATCAATTCTGCTTGCTATATACTCAACAGAGCTCTTATCCCCCATCCTACTTAAGACTCCTTATGAATTGTTCAAGGGACGTAAACCATCTATTACACATCTTAGAGTGTTTGGATGCACATGTTATATTCATAACAATGGGAAAAATCAATTGGGAAAATTCGATAAGAGAAGTGATATTGGAGTTTTCCTTGGTTACGCTATGAAGAGCAAGGCATATCGGGTTTTCAACAAACGACTCTTGTGGTAGAAGAATCCACAAATGTAAAGTTTGATGAGAACAATTTTGGAGGAAGGTCAAGCCAAGGAACAGTCGAGATCTATTCAGGCTAAAGAAGGAATCACTTCACTTGACGATAGTTCAGGAGTGATTCAGAAGAAGAACTTACTCAAGCTGAAACATTACCTCTATCAGCTCCAAACTCAGAACAGCCTCCGACTGTACCAATCAACACTAATGCTTCACAAAGACAATCAACAGAAGCCTCATCGCTTGACGGCTAGGAATGCTCCAGGCATTGACATCACAAATATTCTGTCAGACTTGGACACAGGAGTAAGAACTCGATCCACCACACAAAACTTCTGCGCCTTCTTGGTTTTGTTTCTACAACAGAACCTAAAACCGTGAAAGAAGCATTGGAGGATGAGAGCTGGATCAATGCCATGCATAGGAGCTGAATGATTTGTGCGGAATGATGTATGGGAACTTGTTGTTAAACCAAAAGATCAAAATATTATTGGAACCAAGTGGGTCTATAGGAATAAGCTTGACTCAGAAGGGCACATTTCAAGGAACAAGGCACGATTGGTGGCCAAAGGTTACAACCAACAAGAAGGCTTGGATTTCGATGAAACCTACGCTCCAGTTGCACGCCTTGAGGCTATCCGACTTCTCATTGCGTTTGCCACATTACACAAATTTACTTTTATAATGGATGTGAAGTGTGCATTCTTGAATGGACATCTCAAAGAAGAAGTATACGTTTCACAGCCTCCTGGTTTTGTTGATCCAGAGAAACCTGATTATGTGTTTCGATTAAAGAAAGCTCTATATGGTCTCAAGCAAGCGCCAAGGGCCTGGTATGAGCGGCTCACTTCCTTTCTTTTACAACAAGATTTTAAACAGGGAAAGGTGGATCGCACGTGTTCATCAAAGAAAACGGGGCAGACAAGCTGTTGGTACAGATCTATGTCGATGACATTGTCTTTGGGTCTACCAGTTCCAGTCTGACACAAGGCTTGCTTCTATGATGACCAAAGAATTTCAAATGAGTAATATGGGTGAGCTCACTTTCTTTCTCGGACTCCAGATTAGGCAGACAGCAGATGGGACGTACATCAGTCAGACAAAGTATACACTTGAGCTTTTAACCAAGTATAAATTCCATGAGAGCAAGCCGATGCTCACGCCAATGTCTACTACTCTCAGACTAGGTCTGGAACCCGATGCAGAGTCCACGGATCCCACGGTTTATAGAGGAATGATTGGTTCCCTCCTCTATCTTACAGCTAGTAGACCAGATATCATGCAAGTGTCTGTTTCTGTGCACGATTTCAGGCTCATCCAAAAGTACCCCATGTCAAGGCCGTGAAACGCATATTTCGTTACCTTCAAGGACATCCTCACTTGGTTTATTGTACACCGCAGAATCACTACCTACTCTTGCTGCTTACACGGATGCTGACTTTGGAGGATCTCTTACTGATAGAAAGAGCACCACGGGTACTGCGCAGTTTTCGGATCAAATCTGGTCGCATGGTCGTCAAGGAAACAAGCTTCTGTTGCTCTGTCCACAACTGAGGCTGAATATGTAGCTGCTGCTGCTTGTTGTGCACAAATTCTGTGGTTACATAGACAACTTGAAGACTATGGTCTCTCTTTTATACCCGTCCCAATCTATTGTGACAACACAAGTACTATTGAGCTTACAAAGAATCCTGTTCATCACTCAAGATCCAAACATATAGATATTCGTCATCACTTTATTCGAGATCATGTTGAACACGGCACCGTCATTCTACTTCACTGTTCAACAGACAAGCAATTAGCTGACATTTTTACCAAGCCCTTGCCAAGAGAAATCTTCGAGAAACTTAGATTTGAGATAGGCATGGTTGACACGAAGTGAGAATTTGTCTCTATTTCTAGTTTCTTTCTTTTCACAATTTAACATTTTCAGTTTTCCACTAAGGTCGTTGTAATTTTTTTTTTTGAGAATGGTCAAGTCTGTTTCATAACATTGCTACCACAGTTCTTAATGGGTTTTTACATAACCATTTACCATACTCTGTGATTAAAAAGTTTTGTGCAAGTCCAAGTAGCTATTCATTTTCTGAGATCATAACTGATCCACACCCTAATACCGGGGGAAATAATTTATCCTCCGCTGTCTAAGATGGATCATAAGTCTATATACAGTGCCATGCTTGTATTTATGAATGAACTTGGTTTGAAGGATAGAATGGTGGTATGAACGAGGCAGAGATTCCGCTGCTCACAGTTTGATACTCAACGCTCTAATTTTTAAACCAAAAAGAGAAAGAGAAAACAACATTGGCCTCTCTTATCTGGCTATTAAGTCTTTAAGGGTGCCTTATCACCTAACTTCCTAAGGGCAACTGCTCTGGGCAAGTTGACCCAACGCTGCTACAAAGATAAGGAGTAAAAGTCGAGTTCCTGTTTGTAAAATGAAAACACAGAATCTAAAGAAGAGAATTTTTAAAGAATCAGACTGTGAGTATGAATCTGTGGCGATGAAAGGTTCAGTGGAATAAGACTGTACTTCTTGCCCCTTGTCGATTCAATGGAAAGTGAACGAAAGGTGGAACTCTTTCGGTAATACAAGTGTGTCACTGCATATATCCATTAACCACGGAGGGTAAACTTTCTTAAGCTAGTAGGTTGTACTATTTGATCTCCTTGGACGCTCCACTTAACAATCTCACCTATTACGGTACATTGTGTTGTGAGAAACTCAGTCTGGAACTGAGATAGCATGTTTCGCAACGGTCTTTTCCAGTCACTTCGCTCCATTTTATTTAAGAACATATTTAAAGAAAGAAAATGATATCATCTCTCACTATTACAAAAGACGTTTGATATACCTTCTTCATTTTCTCTCACTCTCTACTCTCTCTGTTCTACAAACACAATTCTCCTTTCTGTCATCTTTCTCTGCCTCAAATCGAACTCGGATCTTCTCTTCCTCTGGCAATGGATTCCCTCGAACATCTCATTGTTGACGAAACTGTTCGCCCCCTAGCTATGGAGAAGCCAGCTGAACAAGAAGTTTCACAGTCCATTCCCGATTCCAACTCCAAACCCTCTCCTGATGAAAATTCCCCAAACCCTAATGCTGAAGCAACGATCCTCAGTGACAGTGCTTCCTCGGCGACTCCGACTGAAGAGAACCTTCAATCTCCACCCACGAACCCTACCAGACGTGGACTGCGAGATCGTTCCAAGAAAGCACCAACTGGGCTTACCCTGCGCCGTCCTCGAAGCGCAAAGTTGCTGATTCTCCTGCTCAGCAATCCCGGTCTTCGAAGCGCAAGAAGTCTGTGGGCAAACTTCTGTCCAAAGCTAAAGCAAAGGAATTCCATCTTGAACGATCACAAATCCCAGTCGTGCATATCCTCAGAAACCCGTCTTTGGCGTGCCTTCCTCGAATCAGATATTGTTCCTGGTAAGCTAATCGACTGTGACTGGCTGGAGAATAATTCTTTAGAGTTTAGGACAGGCCATACGTTTCCAAGGTTGGGAATTTGTTTAAGTCGGAGACTGCGTATTATCCTGAATATCTGTTTCCATTTATTCAAAACATGGAATTTGTATCTCCCTTTGAATTCAAGACTGAAGTTGCTGGCAGAAAATGATAATTTCACCTGCATGGCTTGCTATGATGTTAGAGGTTCCTCTAGACGGTCTGGCTGAATTTAATCCACAGAAAATTGAGGTAGCGCCCCACACCGAGGTAGTTGATCACTTTGCTCTGTCACGCGTGAGTTCTAGACTCAAGCACTACCCCCAGAGGGATTTAGCAGTCCTGCCTCGCCTGTTACACATGATAACCTATCAATGCCTTCTTCCTCGGTCTGACATGAGAGACAAGGTTACACCAGTGGATCTTGCGGTGATGTGGTGTCTTGATAGGAAGATACATCTATCTCTGCCTAGGATGATCATTTCCCATCTGAGGACTGTCATTAACAGCTCCAAGCCGTCGATTCCTTATCCGTTCTGGCTAACGAAAGTGCTAAAATATCATCAGATCTCTCTGGAAGATTCTCTCATCCCCCCGCTCAACCAACGAGCTATCTCGCCTTGGCCACTCTTTCCAAGAGGATGGAACTCTCGAGTCTGGCTGGCAACTCAACAAGTAGGTCAACACACTGCCAAGACTGAGAAACAGGCTGTTCAAGATCCCATGCTACAATCTCTGATTCAGTCAGTTCTAGACTCAGTCCAGGCTCTGGAGAAGCGGGTAATGGCACATTTGGCAAGGCTGGAAGATAAGATAGATACTCTCATGCCGGTGCCAGATTCTGAATCATCTGAGAAAATTTGATGATTGTTTGTGTCTGTACTTAGTTCGCGTTTGTTGGATATTGGTCTTTTTGATGAGGCAAAAGGGGGAAGGTTGGTTAGAAGTCTTTGAACTGTTTGGAAATTCTTGAACTGCTATGGTCCTTATGTTTTTTTTTGTGCCGGTACTTGAATTGTGGTGGATGGTCTGAATTGTGGTGGATGGCCAAATTCAATTTTTTGGTGATTAGCATGTAGTAGTTTTGTGACAATAGCCACATATTGGATATACTAATGCTACAATTTTTTTCCGCTTAACTATATCCTTGAATGTTGCTTATGCTAAATCTTTCCACCGATGATTACAAATCTTCTTGCTTTATTACTACAATTTTCTTGTTATGAATCACTTTACGCTTGAAAGGTTGTGAGTGTTACACCAAGTACAGGATTTACTGGAAGACGTGCAAAATTGAGGGGGAACGGTTTCATGCAAAGCTATCTGAGCACAAGACTCAGGGGGAATCAGTCCAAGCTGTTCAAGACTTCATGGTTTGCCGCATCAAAAAGGGGGAAACTGTTAATGCAGTTTTGATCGGCAAACTCAGTTTCAAACTGACAAGTACAAAAAGACCAATCCCTGAAGACACGGTCAGTCCTAAACCGAGAGAGCAAAGAGAGAAGATAGAAGATATTAAGTAAGATTTTATCTATCTGTTAAAGATAAATAAAATCTTCAATAGCGATATGTAACTCAACAATTCGATATCTATAAAGAGAGGAGATACTAGGGTTAGGTTAAGGTTTTACGAATTAGATAAACTGAGTGGGAAACACGGGAAACACAAGAGGGATTCTTATGTGAGGCGATTCACAGCAATTACAATATCAATCTGGGTTTAAACCTGAAGTTATTCACGGGGTAGAACTTCAGGAGCTGGGAATTTGTGGATAGTCGTTTCGACGTGAGCTGAGTATTTGTACTCGTGATAAAGTAAGGGAGTGCAAGTTGTACGTGATTAACTTGTATCAGGTGTGATACGTGCTTTAATATTAAAGTCAGTTAAGTTCTGTAGTTTTTCCAGTTATCTGTTCTTCATCAGTCCGATACTAAGACGCATTGCACACCAGCGGTAGGATTCTACAATTATCTACAAAACCAAAATATTTCGAGAATGCTACTTACCTTGTCTAGAGACTTCTCTGGCAAGAGTCTCGGTCCCGCTATCAAGTCACTCATAAACCGCATGACATAGTAGCCACATTCCGAACCTCCCGGCTGCTGTGGACACTGCACATTCATATACGTACATATTCAAAATCGATTTAACACATAAATTATAATACTGTTCCTATTTCAAAACTAATGAACATATTACAAAATTTGAATAAGGACTACAAAAATACCTTGACTACATTCCACAGAATGTTCTTAAATCTCTCTCCCCGGATATGCGTTAGTACATATACATAGGCACTAGAATTCATACACACAGATAAAGTAAAAGTTATCAACCGGATGATTAAGAAATAACTAAAAATTGATAATTAATCAAGTTAAGTAAATTCATCACCTCATCAACATGTTATATATAAGTGGCCTCTTGGGACGCCGAGATGCTGAGTCAGGCTGCAGGATTCTTGGGCTTTTTAGACATTGAACGAGCAAAGACCAGTGTCGGTTGTTCATAGATTACATTACATGCAGAACTTAATTCAATCAATTACATAATACAAATATCATAATTTTTAAACTAACTTAACATTAGATAAAATTATTACCCTTGATGAAGAGGCAGCATTATGTAAGATTTATCAGCAACTGCACACGCATGTATCACAGTCGACAAGTACTGGACCAAAGCTTGGGGGTCAGATCCCATATTAGCTTCGGAACAGTAGTTAGGGCATAAGAACCCGAAACTACTATTCTCATGTACTTGGACCGCCTTGTCATCAACAAACCTGCACAATATAAAGAAACCAATATTATGAATTTAATTTTCAAATATACAGAGTAAAATGTGTACAAGGTATGCTAATTACTCACATGCAAGCCGATTTGAGAATCGACGCACTCAACCAATCCTTCGTGAACAACTCCACAAAATCACTAAGATAGATTTCAAAACTCTGAGCGCCTTCATAGTAAAAAAGATCCGGTCTTGGTTCCATTGTAACCGAATCTCTTGCTGGTGGCGTCATCAAAAGTGTGGAGTGCAATAGTTTCAGCTTGGGGGGGTAAGACATTCAGAACCGCCGGTTGTAGCAAATTCGATCTCATCACAACTCTAGTCGCGGATGCCATCGAAGGATTAGCTGGTGCAACAACAACTCTCTTTCCTTTTGCCTTATCAGAATTTGATTGAATGTGTTCCTAATATATTAATTTAATAAGTATATGTTTCTACTCTAGGATATGTTAAAGAATAAGTTTTTTCATGGGGTTACCTGCTGCTCCCCAAGCTTAATCAATCTAATGGGCCACTGTACTGTCATGGATTCAGCTTGCCGAAGGGTGGATATGTCTGCACTAGGCACCGGTATCTGACAATCCGCGTAAGCAGGCGCGTAACCCTCAACAAGCACCCGGACATGGTACTCTCGGAGCGCTGCATTCCTCACGGTGTCACCAGGAGAAGACTTGAAAAGTTTTCCCCACCCTACTTCAACTTCGTCAACGCCAATCACTTGGAACAATGTGCAGTCAATCGGTTTCTACAGTTTCAAAATTAAAGATTTTAGATGCACATAAACAAGTGTATAATTTTTTTTTTTCGTATTTGTAGTTAACATGTTGTTCTAACCTTGAGAGATGAATATGGAAATGGATTGACGGAGTGAACACTACTGGGAGGCACTGCTGCGGGCTCTGATGCTTGTGCCTGATCTGGCGGTCTAGAAACCTCCTGACTCATCCTCTCAGATCGCATCATCTCCATAGCTTGAGCGATTGACTGCTGAAATTCATTTCGTAGTCGCTGCTCGAGCTCCGCATTCTGGCGTAAGTGCTCCTCATATGTAATGCTCCCTCCAGCACTGTGTCTGGACCTAGGATTACCGAAGGCTTGGCGTATACCGACATGACCACCAAAGCCTACTGCACGACCCGGATGATCCTTCTTCCCGAGAGCGCGGGAAAGTGGATCATCCTGTCTAATGGGCTGCCAAGTGCCCTGGGTGATTTGGGAGCTTAACTCTTCCTGTTATGGAGTTTAATAAGTCAATAAGGATACTTCGGTTTATTTAACTGCTATTGTTACTTTATAAATATAATAAACATTTTTTAAACTAAAAATCACTTACCATTTGGTTGATGACTTCTCTCGTGGCGTCATCATACTGAGCAGGCTCCGCCGGATTTGAAGGTTCTTCGTCGACTTAAGTCCAAACCTTCATCCTTCGTTCGCTGACATTCGATTCAGCTGGCAACAACCCCTCTTTCTCCCACTGCTGCACACGCTGAGCAATACTTGTACTCCCCATGTGATGGGGGTAACAATTTTTTTTGGCATTTTGTTGTTGTTTCTCACGTATAGCCTACATATATGTATGAAAAGACAAATTATTCAAATAATATATGAAAAAACGAATTAACCAAATGAACTCTAAGGACACTTTAAACATTTATCATACAAAAGAACAACTACTAGTGTGAAACTCACCTTGAACTCAGGGGTCAAACGCTTCGCAACAAACTCATTCCACTGCTCTTCAGTAATACCATCGTATTTTTGCCACGGTGGTCTCTGATCATCCACATCTTCACCTGCTGCCTCCTCTATCTCTGCGGGCTCCTCACAGTAAATGTACTGCCTCGTGAGCAGAGATCTGAAGTCTTAAACTGTGGCAATCCCCTTCATCACATCAGCCTTCATAGAAGGATTCTTGAATCGGTCCATATATGAAAAAAAATGGATTAGTGTAAAATAGTACTACAAATCTTAAAACAAACTATTAACATAAACAAATACCCGAAGACGTTCAAATATCTGCTCCTTCAACGCTTGAGGCACTTGCTTCCAATGGTGGTTTATATTGAAATATGTACTCACCAAATGCCTAGCTAGAGTAGTGAAATCATTTTTCCAAGTACCCATTGGCTGATTAAACTCATTGAACTCCAAAGGCTTGGTCGGGGGGCCTCTATTTGCTTTCAGCCCACAGGTTGCCCCTCGTTTTTTGGGTTTCTTAAGAGGCGGAGGAGCAACTTGTATCTCTTGTGCTTCCTGTGAAGGTCCAGCTGCCTCAGTCTGCTGTGCTGGGATGTCTGCTATCTTTGATTTCTTTTTACCACCTCATGCGGTGCGTTTTACCAGTCTACTCTGCTGTGGCTGAATTTCCCCAGTCAGGAGCAGCTGTCCTATAGGATCATCAATCGGATAATCATCCACTGAAGAAAAAAAACACAAACATTAGATCAATATTCATGGAACGATGTATAATTGCAAAAATAAACATAAATAATTAAAGGTGATAACATTGTAACAACAATAATACGAGTTATAAAATGTATTTTCAACCAATGGTGTTACCTAGACATAGTAACATATATCATGATTTGTTTTCTACCCAAACCCCCTCATTATGGTTTGATCAAGCGTAGATGGTCTGAACATCATCATTTTGTAAATCATCAGTTGAATCATGCAACCCTGTATGCAACAATACTGTTTCATCTATCATCTCATTATCATCATCGTTGTCATCATCCTCAAACAAAACCGGTCTTCTCCCTGGAAGAACAACATACCATCTACTAGCTTTTGGGTCTTCAACATAAAACACCTGGTCACAGTCTTTACCCAACACAAACTGATCTTCCTTATTAGTTGGTAACACGTGAAAGATCAACCAAAATAAGTCCTTTATCATTTTGGAGTCCATGTCGGTTGTCCACCCAATTGCAGCGGAACAATAGAAACGAATCATGTGATAGTTTAGTTCCCATATGTCCTCATGACACCATAAACAAATACTATGCTCATTGGTTGAACCTGGTTACCTAGACCATATTCAGTCACTGATGCTTCAATTTTTACCCCATTGTTCTGATGTATTGATTTAGCATCTTGGTGTGCAGTGTAGTATGTGCATCCATTAATGTCATACCCTTCAAACGATACAACATCTGTTCCAGAACCAACAGCTAGACATCTGATTTCTTCACTGACATCCTCGGGGTTCAATGAAGCTTGCTCAAACACATATTCCTTAAACCATTGGACGAATACTCGATTTTGTTCTTTTTTAAGCCAGATACGGTTTTTTGTAGGGTTTTGTCGACTCAACTCAACAATGTGAATATCGAAGTAGGGTTCAATAACCTCAAGGTGTTGTAGTACAAACAAATGTGCCTGATTAATAAGATCATGAGAGATACGAACAACCTTTTTGCCAATAACTCCTTTACCCTTAAATCTACCATGGTGACGTGGTTTGGGAATACCAATTGACTCTGCATCGTTCAAATAACTTGTCACAAATTCTATGACTTCCTCAGTCACTGTTGCTTCGATGATACTGCCTTCCGGTCTATATCTGTTTTTCATTTTACCCTTCAGAATCCCCATATATCGTTCGAAAGGATACATGTAACGTAAGTAGACCGGACCACACAATTTGATCTCTCGGACAATATGCACTACTAAATGCACCATTATGTCGAAGAAAGATGGTGGGAAATACATCTCAAGCTGGCATATTGTCACAACAATTTCATGTTGCAGATCATCGAGGGTGTTTGAGTCAATTGCCTTGTAGCAGACCGCGTTGAAGAAGAAACATAATCGAGTTAGAGCATTTCTGACATTTTCTGGTAATATCCCTCGTATTGCAACTGGAAGAAGATGCAACATTAACACATGATAATCATGAGATTTCATGCCTAACAGTTTCAAATCCTTCATAGAAACTAGGTTCTTCCAGTTTGAAGAGTACCCAGATGGTACCTTCAATGTGTGCAAACACTTGCAAAAACTTAATTTTTCACTCTTAGAGAGGGTATAACACGCAAGAGGTAGATATGTTCGCTTCTCATCCTCTATTGGGTGTAGTTCTTTCCGTATGCGCAACTCTTGCATATCTCTCCTCACCTTCAATCCGTCTTTCGTCTTGCCGGGTATGTTGAGCAAAGTACCACACACTGCCTCACCGACGTTTTTCACAATGTACATGATATCCAAACAATGTCGAACAGGCAGATGTCGTCAATGTCTTTTACCTTTGCATACACTTCCTCTGAAGTCAAAGGCAGACGAGCCACACGAGTCTCAGGCTCATTGTTGAATAGCTTTCATTTTCTCGAACGGTAAGGATGGTCTACTAGAAGAAACCGTCGATGACACATGTAAACGTTTTTGCCGCAGTGCTTCAAACGATCTGAACATGTGTCATCCTCACATACCGGACACGCTTTGGATCCTTTCACCGAGTATCCTGACAAGTTCCCATAGGCAGGAAAGTCGTTAACAGTACAGAACAACATCACCTTCAGTGTGAAATTTTCTTTCGCATGAGCATCATATACCACTATCCCTTCATTCCACAACAAGTTCAGATCGTCGATCAGTGGTGCAAGATATACGTCAATGTTATGACCAGGTTGCTTTGGACCAGAAATTAGGAGTGATAACATAATGTATTTTCGTTTCATGCACAACCATGATGGTAAATTGTAGATCACTAGTAGCACCGGCCAAGTGTTGTGCTGACTGCTCAACGTGCCATACGGGTTCATCCCATCGGTACACAATCCAAGTCTCAGATTCCTATCCTCATCCCCAAAATGATGTTTGAATTTTCTGTTGATATTTCTCCACTGAGGTCCATCTGTAGGATGTCTTAATTTTTCATCAATTTTTCTACCATCCTTGTGCCATCGTAAGTTCTTCGCATCTTTCGGGTTGGCAAACAACCGTTTCAATCTAGGAATTATCGGCAAGTACCACAATAATTTCACTGGACAGTTTTTTTCTGAAAGGAGGAATCCTCATCCTTGTCCTTGTACCGGGACAACAAACATTTAGGACACTTGTCTAGATGTTGGTATTCACCCCTATAAAGCACACAGTTATTTGGGCAAGCATGAATCTTTTTATATTCAACTCCCATTGGACACATCCATTTCTTTGCCTCGTAGGTGGATGTAGGAAGACCATTCTCATCAGGAAGCATATCATGTATCAGCTCTAGAAATGACGTGAAACACTTGTCACCAACTCCATATTTCCCTTTAAAGTTGAACAAATTAAGTACAACACTCAATTTTGTGTATTTAACGCACGAAGGGTACAAAGGTGTCTTCGATGCGTCCAACAATCTTTGATACTTTTCCGGCTTATCGACAAAAGTATCCGCAACATTTTCTAACATTTCATCCATTTGCTCATCATGGTGAATGGTCTCACTGTCATCGAATCCTGAATCACTTAACGGTACCGACTCATTGATGGTATTGAAGGTGTGGGCGGTACTTGCGTAACGTGGATCATGAGCACTTGATGATGTTGAAGCACTAGCTGCAACAGTTTCTCCATGAAATTCCATCTTCTGTAATGTGGCATGAATCCACGGGACTTAAGATGAAATCTAATTTCCTCAATGTCTACATATTTCCTTACGACCCCACAGTCAACACAAGGACATGAAATATTGTCCGCCTTTGTTCTGTCCTTGTGTTGCACTGCCGCTTTGAGAAACTCTTTCAGCTTCTCATCAAAGTAGTGATCCCCTCGATCACCGTACATCTAGTCACGCTCCATTCTATATGTGAAAACAAAACAAGTTTTAAAATGATTTGTCTTTCAGTTTTGTCTGCATTTGTATATGGAGCATGTTTCTACTGGATGTACGGTTGCAACCAAACTCAACACTACTCTATGGTTCCAACAAAACTAACGTAGCCTAAGTACTCTAACGTTCCAACGTAACTAATCTAGCCTTATTCTAACAATTCTAACACAATTAATTTAACTTCATCAAATCATTGCATTATTAAAACAAAAAATAAAGTTTAATTACTTACTTGTTTTAAGGTGGTACAGAGGGGGAAGCTAGGAGAATGCTTTGGTGATGGGCTGGGAAAGTACTGAACAAATAACAAATAATATTAATTAATAAGACTAATACGATTCTAGAAAAAATGCGGCATGAACTGTGCGTAATCGTGTTAATCCCATGCTTATCATTAAGCATTCACCAATATCTTATTTACCACAACAAATAAATTCAACAATTGACAGCAACCATCCTTATTCACAATCACTCAATATTAACCACAACCACTTTTTCGCAATAATTAATTAAACAAACAAAGAGAAAAGATAGATGAAGATGTTACCTTTTCACTCTTACTCCACAGCGAAGAAATGAGAAGAAGAAGTAGAGACCACCCCAATTACTGCAGACAGCGGGGAAGCAAGGAAATAATATTAGGGGGGCAAGAAATCCATTATTATAAGCATTATCATATAAGAAAATAAAAAGAGAAAAAAGATAGATGAAGATGTTACCTTTCTGCTCATGCTGCACAACAGAAGAAATGAGGAAGAAAGAGACGTAGATTAATTGTTACACACAAACAACAAATAATTGAAGTTAATTAATAAAACTAATACAATTCTTGAAAAATTCGGCATGACCTTTGTGTAATCATGCTAATCCCATGCTTATCATTAAGCATTCACCAATATCATATTTACCACGACAAACAAATTCAACAATTGGCAACATCCATCCTTAATCGCAAACAACACAATTTTCCACTCAGGTATTTTATCGAACATTGTATGCATAACTAATTAACTAACTAAACAATATAACTATATAAAATTATCCACACACAACTAAATTAGAAATCAACAACTGCATTACAACATTTTTTATTAATAAATCATACCATAATCATGCCAATTACAATTCACAAATTCGGAATAAATATGCTAACCTTTTTTGCTGCTTGTGTGCGGCCTGGTTCGAATCTTGCGACGACCGGCAGCTCGCACGGTACGTCACACTAAGCAGCCAGATCCGATCAATGGCTTAATGAAATGGCCTAACCAGATGAGCAACTGCAACAAGACCAAACCCACATGAGCAAATGAACCACAAAGTATAACAAAATTTCAAATTTCGTAAACAATGATTTCTTCAATTGCATTTCCGGTCACAATTTTCTCATAATCATCATTTTACCCCAATTTTCCAGAAACCTTAATTTTATCAATTCAATTTTTTTTTCCACTTCAATTTAATTTAATTCCAAACCTAAATATGTAATTCAAGTTCACATATAATCAGAGGCGGAGGGAAGGGGGGGGGGGGGCTGATGGGTGTTTAGCCCCCCAATAAAATAAAAATTCAACAGAATATATATTAGTTTTTATGGTGGCCCCCCAATATATATATAAATTAATCTTCTAATTGCATACAATGTTTTTCTCTTTTTGTATTTTATGTAGAGATTAATGTAGAGTGGAAAGTGGGGAGTAACAAAAAAAGATTCTTTTTTCTATAGCGTATAACACTGAAACTAACATATCAAGATTAAAAACAAAATACACCAATTGAGGATTCAATTTCGATTAACCAAGTCTAAGCGTCGGTTAATTGATAATTGAAGAATTTTTATATAAAAATTAAGTTTTAGATTTCTTCTATTTAGTTTCCTATAGTTCAATAAACCAAATTGACAATAAGATAATTTGATTCCATTTCTAATTATTATTATGATGATGAAAGAGAGGAGAGGAGCAAAGTGTTCTTAAACAATATTAACGTTAAAGAAAGAGGTACGTGAGTTTCCTCTCAAATTGACACAAGCTTCCCGAAAACTTCTTTTTTATCATGTTCAAATTCAATTCGATTGCAATACCTTCCCGAAGACAACTATCTTGAAATAACTTTCAGCTACTTGGTTTTTTTTATTATGTAGTAAGAATTATTTTGTTAGGAATAAGAAATTATTTGTTAGTTATCTTTTGTTTAAAGGTTGTCGTATAATAGATACATATTATGTGTTGTTTTTTTGTTGTCGATACTATAACACACGATATTGGATGCTCATTATATAATCAAGTGTACACTATATGTTGCGAAAAAACAAATCTTTGCCCCCCCCCCCCCCAAATTCGAAATTCTGGCTCCGCCCTTGCATATAATCCCTTGTTATTTACGGAATCATAAAAACATACAAGTTAATCCTAAATTTTGCAATAATTTAAAACCCTAAATTTCTAATTGTAACCCTAAACTACACAAATTTCACCCCAATTCATAAATTAGAAACCCTAAACTACACAGATTTCACACCCTAATTTCTAATCGCATATCTAACATTTTTACTATCTCAAACACTAATTCACACCCTAAAACTCGCACTAATCCAACAATCAGAACAAAGCAGTCTCGAATCTACTACAATACAAATAACATTTCAATTAAACAAACAAAAAACGAAGTTAGAAAATCTAACCTGGTTTTTTCTGTACAGCTCGCAACAAATTAATCGACGTCTGCGAACCGGCGGTGTGTTATGGCGACGGTGACGGAGGCAGAGCGGCTGGCGCGCAGAGAAGAAGGTGGAGGCGGCAGTGGCGGTGGCGGTCGCAGGCGTCGAACTCGAATCGGCACCGTCTTCGCTCTGGAAATCGCCGTCGCACACAGAGAGGGTTTAGCCACAGGTGAGGAGGAAGAAGAAGTCGCGCGACTGAATTTTATTAAAGGGATCTATCGCAGCGGTTCCTACTAAGAACCGCTGAGATAGGTCAGTAAAAAAGACATATCTCAGCAGTTCTTAGTAGGAATCGCTGCGATAGAGTTTTTTTTTTTTTGAATGAGCCTAGCGTAGCCGCTGAGATAGGTTTGCCGGATTTTTAAAAATGGCCTATCTCAGCGGTTGTTTTTACAACCGCTGCGCTAGGTGCGCTGCGATAGACCATTTTTGTACTAGTGATGTTATAGATGCTTGACTTGAAACTATAGATCAGAAGTACAAGATATTCTCATTTGAGGTAATTGAGTCTTGTATTACCTTCCATTTAGACTCTTAGTTAGCATGTCTGCCAACTAAGAAGAACCGGGAATGTATTGTACTGAAATTAGACCTCATTGTATTTGTTCTCGCACATAGTGACAATCTATCTCTATGTGTTTAGTTCGCTCATGAGCAACAGGGTTAGTGGCAATGAAAACCGCAAATTTATTGTCACAATGCAGTGGTATGGGAGTGATACCATCTACGCCCTGGTCAGCTAACAATCGAGTTAACCAAGCAAGTTCCGAAGTAACCTTTTGCATAGAGCGATACTCAGCCTCTGCAGACGACAAATGGACTGATGCTTTTTCTTTACCTTCCATGAAATAGGTCAATCTCCCAATATGATATAAAACCCACTAACCGATCGTCGAGAAATGGGGCAAGTAGCCCAATCTGAGTTGCAATAAGCGACTAGACTGAAATTTGCTTTGCGGTAGAATAGATGTCTTTCGTTAAGGGTGCCTTTGACATACTTCAAAATATGAATTCCAATAGAATAATGTGCTTGACAAGGAGCTTTTAAGAGTTGGCTAAACAACTGAACTGAAAAACTCATATTTGGCCTAGTATTAGTGAGATAATTGAGCTGCCCAACTAGTCTTCGATATAGCTCAGGATCTGATAACCTCTCACCATCGTCAGTCAGCAACTTAGTGCCCATTTCAAGGGGACTAGCAACTAGCTTGCATTGCAGAATATTATATTCTTCTAACAACTCTTTAGCATACTTTCTCTGGGAGATAATTAATCCCTCTTCTCTAGAAATAAATTCCATCTCTAGAAAGTAATGAAGGTCCCCAAGGTCTTTGATTTTGAACTTTCAATCCAAAGTTTGTTTAAGAAGAAGTATTTCACCAGAGTTATCTTCGCAAACAATGAGATCATCTACACAGACTCCAACATGAACAACCGAACCATTTTTCTTTTTTTGTGAACAAAGAATAATCATTCCAAGAGCTAGATATCCTTGTTGACACAAGAAATCAGTTAGCTTCGCATACCATTGGTGGGATGCCTATTTGAGCCCATAGAGAGACCGTTTGAGTCAACAAACTTTACGTTTATCACCTTCTATACCTTGAGGAAGCTTCATGTACATCTCCTCATTGGGATCTTCATGTAAAATTGCGTTTTTCACGTCTAGCTGGTGAATTTTCCATCCTCTTTTAACAACAACAAATATGAGAGCATGAATAGTAGTTATCTTCACAACAGGTGAAAAGGTTACGGTATAATCTATACCATATTTCTGAGTGAACCCTCTAACTACAAGTCATGCCTTATACCTCTCAAAACTCCCATCAGCTTTCAATTTGGCTTTGTAAATCCATTTACAGCTAATAGCCTTCTTTTCTTTAGGCAAATCTATAATTTCCCATGTGCCATTTCTGGTAGAGCTTCGATTTCTTATTGCATAGAACGTCTCTAGTTGGGATCCTTATTAGCTTCTTGAAATGACTGTGGTTCAGTAAGGATATCATGAAAAACAGAAGAGGATAAGGAAACACTTTGTTCTCCTTTGATCTCAATTAAAGAATGTAAACAGTATTGGAACTACAATCTTGGTCCAATCGAGCAGATAACACTTGAGTAAAGAAGTCTTCATTCTTATCAGACATAGCAGCTTGTCCAACAAAGAAATCATAAAGGTGTGCATGAAGTTTATGAGTTCTTTCTAATCTACGCAACTGAATCTCTTGAATGGTTTCCCGGAGCAACTATAACGGGAGTCACTATTGTTGATTCTACATCAGGTGGTGAATTACTTAAATGTTCATTGACTAGAGATTGAAGCAATGTATCATCTTTAGAATGCAACTGTTGTATTGAGGATGGGTATGGAACTGAAGTGCTTGATGGTGAAGATATGGCAATAGGCCAAGGAGGTAAAGAATCATGATCATCATCAAGAAAAGAAGGAACGATGATAATTCTTCTCAGGAATACTAACATATTTCTCCTGGAAAGGAAAAATATTCTCATAGAACACCACATCTCTACTATGAATAACATTATTATCCTGCAATCGATACAATTTGTGTCTCTTACTGATAAGACTTGGACCCAGATAAACACACTTGTTTGCTCGAGCTTCAAATTTTTTCTTATAAGGATTCACATTAGCAACGTAAGCTAAACAACCAAATGTGCTAATCATAGAATAATTTGGTGCAAGACCATATAATTCTTTAAAGGGGGTTTTTCCTTTTAAGACACCAGATGGTATTTTGTTGATGACACAAGTACAAGCAAAACACTATCTCCCTAGTACTTTAAAGGAATTCCTGATTGAAAATACACCGTTCTTATTGTCTCTAGAACATGTATGTGCTTTCTTTCAACCACCTCATTCTGTTAAGGGGCATGAAGGCATGATCTCTAGTGTAGAATTCATTTTTCCTTAAAGAATCCATTCAACTCATTAGAGCTCCCAACTCATAAGTGTTATCAAATCTGACAACCTTAACTCTCTTTTCAAACTGAGTATCAACCGTGTTAACAAAGTAATTTATCAATTATGTTGCTTCAGATTTCTGTCACATGAGAGAAATCCATAGACACCTACTTTTATCATCGACCACACTCAAGAAATAGAGAAAACCATTGTGAGTTTTATCAGTACAAGACCCTCAAACATCTAGGTGAATGAGGTCAAAACAACTACTGCTCTCACAATTAGAAACAGGGAAGGGTAAGCGATGACCCTTTTCTTTACTGCATGAATCACATATGAGGTTCTGTAATATCATTCCTTTTTATCATTCCTAACTCTAATAGATTGGAATAGGGAACATGCATGACCAAGCCTACAATGTCAATACATACTTTTATCAACAACAACACAACATTACATGTAATTTTTTTTCTCTGATAAGACTTGGACCCATGCCCATATAGATTGTGCGGCTAGGAGAGTCGTCTTTGATCGGCCGGAGGAGACCCGTTATGCTTTGTGGGGAATTCAGTCCTGTGTGCGCCGGTGTCAGTATCTGCTATACAGGTGTAAACACCAAAAATTCTCACTCTATAAAGTAAAATTCAGACAAATAAATAAAATAAGAGGGTCGTTGCCTTTGTTTTCAAAACTTGTTCATGTGCATACCAAAATGAAACTGTCATTTTATGACAAAGTTTTTTACATTAATTTTAAAATCATCCATTTCAAACCCATCCTTTTCATACATACTTATTTTACCACTTTTATTTTCGATTTATTTCATGTTAGTCGATTCCGTTTTATTCACCTATTTATTTTCCTATTAGTTTTTATCTCGGTTCATGCTATTTTTGTTACTTGTTTATTTTATATCATGTCATTTTTATTGATACTTTTACTTGTATACTCTTTATTAGTACTTATTTTTCTCTTTTTTATCGTTATTATTTAAGGATCATTTTCATCATTTTATGTACATTTTCACTACTATATTCCACACTAGTATATTCGTTTTGTCGGTAATTCGATTAAACTCCCTCTCATATCATTATTTTGTATTTCTTTTTGTATCTTATTTACTGCTATTCGCACACATCTGATTCAATCTTCATTTTAGAATGTTCACCTGTATTTTTTCATCATACTTGTACTATTTCATTATTTCATGTGTTCGTTATTGTCATTTCATTTGTTTTATATTTTATTTTGCTTTGCTATTTATTATTTACATCATAATTTCACAACTCTTAGGATTAACAATTCCTTTGTTAGATAAAACCATTGCTCCTCACCGTACATTTTCTATTTTAAAATGACATCTCTCTTTGTTAGTCTCTCAGTTCGAATCAGAGATCCAATATTTTTTTCTCACATTATATATGAATTATGTTGTTGGTTTAACTGGTTGGTGAGTTCTCTTAGGTACCATAGATCCATAGGTTCGAATCTTGTAGAAAGCATAGGGGTAATTGTTTGATCTCATCAGTTCAGACTAGTCCTCATCTCTAGCCCAGACGCGGCCCAAGGGCGGTTTGACCGAAAGTCAAACTCGGCCCAGATAGAAGGAGAAGGAATGAAGGCCTAGTAGTCAGCCCATATCTGTCCAAAAGGACAAACCCTGGTTCAAACAAACCCGATTCCCGTTTTTACAAATAGCCGTTACTGGCATTTTTTGATTCATTCCCATTTTCATTGAGCCACGGCAAACCCAATCCTCCATTATCAGCACACAACCCTCTCCCTCACCATCTTCTTCCTCTGTTCGACTTAACCCAAAATCCTCACTCTCTGCTCAAAGAATTCTTCGATGACCTTTCTCACCTTCGATCTACAACCGGCCTTCCTCGTTCTCTTCTCTTCGATCAATGTTCTCTAACGCGAAGGCCCTACCTCACTCGCCGATCCCTTCACCCAAAGCTCTCGTTCCTTATCCACCTCCTCTCTCTCGGCCATAATCTCTCGTTTTGTTTTCATATGGTTGTTCAATATAGTGATGAATGTGTCCCATCATACTTCAAGCCCATGATGGGTATTCAAATTCATGGGTGTAGCACAAACTGGAATTTATCTTCAGATTCTAGAGATTTGTTAGCCTTTACTTTGTGTGTCTTTTTCCCAATGTTAAGTTCGATTTCTTTAACAGTCAAACTCGAAATTATTTTGTTCCTTTGATATTAGTTCGTATTGCTTCATTGTGTTATCTTCTTTCATTTCTCTGATATTTGTTCGATTGCTCATCAAGAGAACCCAACAAGAGGAGATGGCAAGACTGATTCGACTTCCCTGGGAAACCTGATGCCAGTGTCGAAATCCTTTCCATGTTTATATTCTCTTTGTTTTTTGTACATTTGCCTCAGTTTTGACAAGTTTTTGGATTCGAATGTACTTTCGATTTGGTTTACTAATCTTGGGCTTCATTCGTTCGTTCTTTCTCTATACCTCGACTCCATCCATGATGGAATCGAAGCTCGCTGGTATCTGTATGTCAACAGTCACTCAAAAGGTGTATGGCCGTCTCCCCATCGAATACTTGTTCTTCCTCTTTGTTGATTTTGGTTATTTCTTTATGTTAAGCCCCATGAGATCTGCTCTCGAGTTTATTATGAGAACAAGTTGCCCGTCATCATCTGATAACCCATGTTGAACTAAGTCGAATCCATCCGCTTGTTCTTTATCTTTCATCTGAACTGAACTCTTTTCCTCACTTTTGATTCGTATCTGATGCTAATGCCGACATTTTGCTTCTGCTCGACTAATCCCCACAGGAGCCTTAAGCTCCCGAAGAATGTTTGTTTGCTCAGGGTACCATTTCTGAGTCCTTGCCTGAAACAAGTTCATGGCCGCCGTGAGATCACCACAATCTGTTTGAGCTTATGCTATCTCTAGCATCTTCAATTTCCCATTTGATTGCTTCATTTTGTCTGACTGTTTACTACTGAAAACAAATATAAGTTTATCTGCTTGTTTTTGTGCTTGCATACTAATATAAGATCGGTCTGTTTATATATACTCTTGAGATCCTAAGGTTGAGTTTCTGGTTTCATAAAGTTTTACACACATAACAGATCCTTACCTCCCTTGAATGATGATTTGTTTATGTGCGACTTGACTAATCCTTCTGATTTGAATGATGATTTGTTTAATATGATATGCGAACTCTACCCAGCTCAAGTTGTTTAGATTGTAGTTATTGATCAGATAACAAACATAAAGGTGATTAGGAACACATTAGCAATCTCAGGAAAAGCTCACGCCTTATCCTCATTGTTAGTTGGCAAATTCACAATTAATGTTCTGTTAAGCCACATATGTACTGTTATGTTTAATTTGTAGTTTAGGTTAATTCATTTGGTTTAGGTTATGTTGTACAGTCGAGCTTAATTAGCAGTTTAGGAACATGTGTCTAGGTCAGGCCCTACTCGTACAGATGGAGAACTTGTTTGATAGCCTGAATTCAGTCCTATTTTGGCCTTGATTGCCTTTTACACTTTGGTCTCCTCATTTGAAAACCGTTATACTGATCTGGTAAGATATCTCCACTTAGAGCGTTTGGTTTGGCCACTCAATGTTATATTTTAATTAAACAGAGAACAGAAAAGAAACTAGTTTGGGGTTCGTGATCTAGGTTGATTTTTTGCTTACCATTAAAACTGTTGTTGTGTCTTTCCTTGCTCAGATTTCAATTCGGTTTGCACTTTCTTGTCCATTTCTACCATACGATCCCTTTGTGCTAATTATTGTGCACCTTATGTTATACGTCTTACATTTTAAAGTTTACTACAGTACTTAATTTATTTCCTTGTACACTAGCTTTTGTTAAGCCCTAGATAGCCTTCTAGGTCACCTATTTATTATGATAAGTCTTGGAAGCTACCCACATCTAGTTATTTCTGATCTGCTTTGTGCGGAATAATACCTTCAAACTTGAGGATCTCAAATTAAGCCTTTGAAGGTACCCCACAGCAAGCTTATTTTTGATCTGCTTTGTGGGGAACAATACCTTCCAAACTTTAAAGCCCATCCAAAACCATCCCTTAATTTCATTAAAAACTTACAAAAAAAAAGAGAATAAATTCAAATCCAAATAACAAATTCAATTTCAATTTCGCCTAACCTTCACTGGCCCAAAACAACAATCCGGCCCAAACCCTAATTGGCCCAAATCAAAAGTCCATTCCAAGGCCCAATTCAAAAACCCACTTCAGCACACAAATAAAAAAGCCCACCGCAGGCCCAAAAATCAAGTCAAGCCAAACATCCAAGAAATCAAAAAACCCAAATCTGGCCACTTTCAAACCTGGCCCAAAACTGAAACAAGACCGAATCTGGCCTGAGACCCCAAACAAAGCCCAATTTGGCCCAACAGTCTTACCAAGGCCTAATTCGGCCAAAAAACCCTTCAGCCCAAAAACTCAACTTTGACCTGGTCCAATTTGACCTTAACCCAACTTTGACTTGGTTCAACTTTGACCACACCTGAACTTTAACCCTGACCCAACTTTGACCTGGTCCAACTTTTGACCAACCCAAGTTTGACCTTGACCCAACTTTGACCTGGTCCAACTTTGACCAGCCCAAGTTGACCTCAACCCAACTTTGACTTGATCCCACTTTGTCGGTCTAACTTTGACCTGGCCCATTCTAACCCCAACCAAAATTCAATTCAAACAAATTCAATTCAAACCCAATTCAGCACCCATTCAATTCAAACCCAATTCCGTTCAATTCAAAGCCAGATTCAATCATTTATTCAAACTCAACTTATAAATTCCATTCAAACTCCAAAAAATCCAAAAATGTCCTTTCTCAATTTCAAACAATCATTTTATTCAAATTTTCATCAAGTTTTCAAAGAAACTATTTTTGTGGAAAATTTAAAGGAAAAAACTCTTTCACATCACAGAAAACATTTCTAAAAACTCAAAAGTTCTTCTCACATACAAAAAGTTTTCTCCTAAAAACATTTCTTAAAATCAGTGTTTCTTTGTCAAGAATTCTAAACAAAATTCAAAATTTTCTAACTTAGCTTTCAAATTGAAATAAGCCGTTTCGGGGTACAGGAAATGTCTAACACTTTCAAAACATTTTCTCCTAGTTAGACATCACTTGTCTCCCTCTCCACATATAATCCGAGGTAGGGCACTGGGGCAATAACATCCCTTGTCGCAGTCTAGATTTCTTTAGGCGGGGCATTAGGGTGAAAAATCTCTCCTAATTGCAGCCTAGATTTTTACAAGATGGGGTGCTAAGGATGTAACTGCCTTCCTAGTTGCAGCCGAGATTTTAGAATCGTCTAACTCCCTTCCACTCGATTTCAATGTTTTTGGTTTTTAACATTTTAAAACCCGAGAGTTAGAGATGTTATTAGGGTTTGACCGAGAGTATCCCATTGATGATACTTCTATCCAAATCCTATATTTCGACATAAATTCATTGCCCCATCTTTCGAGCCTCGGCACTTACCATTAATAAAGTGTCGCGCTCGAGTGGTACATAGGGTGTTCCCTTGGGATCACCCGCCCTTCCACAACAAAATGATTTCCCTCAACCATTTTCAAACCTCGAACCCGAAAAACCCAGGAATCACCTCAAACTCAAATCATATTCCTAATCCCAACTTCTCTTCAACTTCTAAAGTTTCATTGGCCAGAGCGCCCCACAAACTCTAACATCTCAATCTCTTCACCATTTTACGATTCAAACGTCTCACAGACCTTGATATCCCATACTTCCCTCTACATGAACATCCTAAATGTCTCATAGACTCGAGCATCTCACAAACTAACCTCTCAAACCCGAAACTTCCTGAAACTTTAAACATCTCAAAAATCTCCAAAACCCCCAAAATGATGTGAACTACGTAAGTTATGATCTCAACACGGAGTTGAGTACGTAGGCAGCCCACACAGGGTGCAACCCTATTCAAAAAAAAACCCTTTTCCCACTCTAAGATGTTTTTCTTACTTCTCAAAATACTCAAACCTTATTCAGCTCCTACAAACTTCAAATCGTCAGACTCCAAGTCTTATCCATTCACTCAACCTCAAACTTTTCCCAAATCTTCATTCTATACTAATTTAAATTCACCAATTCTTCTTCTTGGTTCAAGATTGGCAGAAAAGCTCACCTCATCCGCTCTCTTTCTCTCTCTCCCAATCATATCCTTGGCTCTTAAATGAATCTTTTTAATAAGATTTTGAAAGAAGGTAATCCCGACAATTGGAGACCGAGGTTTCCTCGGGCACCAATCCGAAGTCATGATCGTTGCCACTTCCAAGGGGTGTAACCCAGTGCAAACCCACAACAGAATCTTTGGTATGATCAGATAAGTCCTATCCATAGGCAATAAATCATCAGAGTCAATTAACAGTTCTTTGAACCCTTCCTCTCCCTTCCTAGTTCCTTAGGTCAAACTAGGCGGTGACTATAGTCAATTCCACCTTATAGAGGCATCAGTCCGCGTGGAGCTTATTAAGAGCAGATGTAGTGTTCACTAGCACTCCCTACCAAGCTTTCTAGGAAGGACGGACGATGAAGTGAGGCATCAGTCCGCGTGGAGCTCATTAAGAGCAGATGTAGTGTTCACTAGCACTCCCTACCAAGCTTTCTAGGAAGGACAGACGATGAAGTAGGTATTTGAGAGCTACCAGAATAACGAGTTTTCACCCTCCAGAGAATGGCAATTTCTAGGATCTAGACTTTTTAGTCAGACCATATTTAGATAGACCCTCTCTCATACCGAAAAATCACCCTCCACAGCAGGCAGGCAGCTTCCTAAGGAATGGCTGGCATGGGTTTCTCTACTATGTGTCTGAGGTTCATAAGGGATCCTGTTTGGAGGACATCCCTGTTGTGCGTGAGTTTCCGGAGGTCTTCCAGGACGATGTTCCAGGACTACCACCAGACCATGAGATGGAGTTCTCGATAGAGTTAGCACCGGGGACTGAGCCTATTTCTAAGGCCCCCTACCACATGAGTCCGACAGAGTTGAAGGTGCAACTGCAGGAACTTCTTGATAAAGGTTTCATATGCCCTAGCGTGTCTCCATGGGGAACACATGTGTTGTTCGTGAAGAAGAAAGATGGCACCTTCATATTGTGTATTGACTATAAGGAATTGAATAAGGTTACCATTAAGAACAGGTATCCTCTTTCCCGCATTGATGATCTCTTCGACCAGCTAGCAGGAGCGACTGTGTTTCAAAGATTACCTTGCGTTCTGGGTACCATCAGCTGTGGATTAAGGCCGAGGTTGTGCCTAAATTCACTTTTAAGACTCTGTATGGGCATTATGAATTCTTAGTCATGTTGTTTGGATTGACTAATGCCCCATCATTCTTCATGGACATGATGAACCGCGTCTTTAAGCTTTTTCTAGATTCCTTCATGGTTGTTTTCATTGATGACATCTTGATGTATTCCAAGAGTGCTAAGGAGCATGAGAAGCATCTGAGGATCGTTCTACAGACGTTGAGAGAAAAGGAGTTGTATGCCAAGCTGAAGAAGTGTGAGTTTTGGCTGGATAGGGTGGTCTTCCTTGGTCATATGGTCTCGAAGGATGACATTTTTGTGGATCCGCAGAAGATCAGGGCAGTTATGAAGTGGGCGAAGCCCACCAATGTTTCTGAGGTGCGCAACTTCCTAGCACTTGCTGGCTACTATAGGAAGTTTGTGGAGGGTTTCTCCAAGATTGTGTCTCCCTTGACTCGCCTTCTTAGGATGGATGTCAAGTATGAGTAGAGCGAGGTGTGTGAGGAGAGCTTTCAGGAGCTTAAGAGGAGGTTCACTACCGCTCCAGTGTTAGCATTGCCTTCAGGGACAGACAGCTAACGAGGTTTTCTGTGATGCTTCTCGTAGGTGTTTGGGGTATGTTATGATGCAGCAGGGTAAGGTGGTGATGTATGACTCACGTCAGCTGAAGTCGTACGAGAAGAACTACCCTACCCATGATTTAGAGTTGGTGGATGTGGTTTTTGCTTTAAAGATCTAGAGGCACTACCTTTATTGTGCGACTTGTAAGATCTACACAGACCATAAGAGTCTCAAGTACTTGTTCATGCAGAAGGAACTAAACTTGAGATAGCGGAGATGGTTGGAGCTTCTACACGACTACGACTTGGAGAACCTCTACTATCCTGGTAGAGCGGATGTGGTAGTATACGCCTTGAGTCGTAGAGGTGCTCTAGGGCTTGCTCGTTCGTTGTCCGGGATTCAGAGGTCTACGTATGAGCTTCAGCGTATGGGAGTCTGGGTTGTGCGATCTGATAGTGGGGGGATGATAGCTGCTCTTCATGTGCAGTCGACTCTGATAGATCAGATCAGGACTAGTTAGTTGGCCGATGCTGAGTTATGCAGGATTCATGAGAGACTGTCAGACGATCAGGAATCAGATTTCTCAGTGTCTGATGATGAATGTCTGCGCTATAGAGGCAGAGTTTGTGTGCCGAGTGATGAAGTGCTTCGTCGGGAGATTATGCAAGAGGCTCATGGAGCTCCTTATTCGGTACATCCAGGAGGGGTGAAGATGTACCGGGACCTCAGAGAGTCCTTTTGGTGGGTGAATATGAAGTGTGAGATTTCATATTTTGTAGCTCATTGCCAGACCTATCAGCGGTGAAGGCTGAGCACCAGCAGACTACTGGTCTTCTGTAGCCTCTTCTTGTTCCTAAGTGGAAGTGGGAGAGCGTAGGGATGGACTTCGATGTGGGACTTCCTAGGACGTCTTCTGGTTTTGATGCGTTATGGGTGATTATGGATAGATTGACGAAATCATCTCATTTCCTGCCAGTGACGAAGACCTTTAGCCATGATTGACTTGCTCGGCTTTATTTGGATGAGATTCCGAGACTGCACTGGGTGATGGTGTCGATAGTTTTTTATTAGGATCCGAGGTTCGTGTCCCGCTTCTAGCGTAGCCTGCATAAGGCTTTGGGGACAAATTTGGCATTCGCTCCGCGTATCATCCTCAGACCGACGGTCAGACAGGGAGGACCATTCAGATCCTGGAGGATATGTTGAGGGCGTGTGTTTTGGATTTTGGTGGTAGCTGAGATCGGCATGTTACTTTGATTGAATTTTCTTATAATAATAGCTTTCAGTCGAGTATCAGGATGGCCCCATTTGAGGCACTCTATGGTAGGCGTTGTAGATCTCACATCTGTTGGGATGATATTAAGGAGAGGGTTCTTGTGGGTCCGGAGTTAGTGCAGGGAGTTGTGGTCAAGAGCGGGACTATCAAGGAGCGTCTGTTGGTCACCCAGAGCCGACTGAAGAGGTATGCAGATCAGAGACACTGTCCACTTGAGTTTCATATTCAGGATCATGTCTATCTGAAGATTTCTCCGATTCATGGCGTGGTTCGATTTGGTAAGAGAGACAAGCTCAGCCCTCGGCTTGTGGGTCCTTTCGAGGTGCTAGAGAAAGTTGGTTCTATGGCTTATAGGTTGGCCTTGCCACCAGCATTGGCGGGAGTCCATGATGTTTTCCATGTGTCGATGCTCAGGAAGTATCTACACGACCCTAACCATGTGATTGATTATGGTTAGCTTCGACTTCGTGAAGACTTCTCTTATGAAGGAGTTCTGGTCCTGATTCTAGCTCGCGATGTTCGCCGACTCCGTAGCAAGACATTGCCAATGGTGAAGGTTCAGTGGTCTGATCAGTCCGAGTGTGAGGTGGCTTGGGAACTTGAGGAGGAATTGCGTGCTAAGTTACCTTCCCTCTTCGAGCAATGAGACATGTTGAATTTCAAGGACGAAATTCCTTTTAAGGGGGGAGTGATGTAATAACCCGGTTTTCTTTCATTCCTTAACTCGGGTTTATTTGCACCCTATTTTATTTTGTTTGTGTTACTTATGACGTCTATGGCATTTATGGGAAAGAGAAGGATAAGGAGGTCATTTCCCTTCTCTGGTTATTTGGTGAGTCTTTAATAATTAGTAAGGAGACTATTATTTTCTTTTCCCGTTATGTTTTCCAAAACATCGTTCCCCGATAGTATTTTTCCTCACCAAAGTTCTCAAGAGACTTCTTCCTTTCTTCCTCTTGTGTGCCTATGAATTTCTACCGCGTCTTGATCGTTCTCTTCTGCTGCTGCTTGGATATCTCTTTGCGGGAATTCAGGTTTGATTTGGTATCAGTTTGTATTGTAGTTTTGAGAGTTTTGGTTCTGATTTTGGGTTGCTTTTGGTGCTGTAACTCAGCGTTTGTGTCTTCTTTCTAGACTGCTGTGACTTCGTGTTTGCCCTCGGCTTCAGATTGGTGTGGACTGCGTTTTGAATTCATGTAAGTGGGGAATGGAATCAGGGCACTTTATTCACTCACGGGGTGCAGATTTTGATTGTGTTTTCTAGTTGGAATTTGGGTTGTGTTGTGTTGTGTGATTTCACTTCGGAATTGAGTCGTTATTTTAATGGTTAAACCCCTGTGGGTACTGATTTCCATTCTAGAATGTTTTGGTGATATTGGGATTGAAATTGTGGTGTTCTTCGTTTCTATTGCGTCTTGCTGTTTCTGATATTTGCGTTCGCAGACTTCCATCCAGACTTGTATGTCCGGACAGGTCATTTGGCTCGGCCCTTCTGTCTGCGTTTTTGAAGTGTCCGGAAAGCATGCGAGGATGTTTTCTGATTTTGCTCTCGACATGTGTCTGAACGCCTTCAGGTTTTCAATTCAGCATGTGTCCGGACATGTAAGCCCGGACACACATCCGGACGCTTTTATAAACTGAATTTTGAACCCCGTCCGGACTTGCTAGCTTGGTCGCAAGTCCGGACATGCCCTCTAAGTTTCCACGCTTCTGATTTTGAATCCCGTCTGGACTTGCAAGGTCAAACGCAAGTCCGAACGGCTCTCTGTTTTGGAATTCGCATTGTGTCCAGACATGCAAGGTAGGACACATGACACCTCTTCTGGGTTGTTTTGCTCGTTTAAGCTCTGTTTCAACTTCTTTTTAGGGAGTATGAATCCCCTAAGTGTGAATAAGAGTTTTATACATGTGTTATGCTTATTTAAGCACATTTGTCATGTTATTTTGGCTAAATGAATTGGGACCTAGTTATTGTGCTTCTTAGCCTTGGATAGTCGGGTCAGGCTGTCCCGTAGCATGCTGCGTAGGAATTCCTTTTGTATATGTTCCTTAGGGTTTCCATTAGGACATTTAGTGACCGACGGGTCTATTACCTGTCTCTACAGCTTCTGATGTAGGATCTTCGAATCCATAGGATATTATGTGAGTCCTTCTGATGTGTTAGTGGGTTTCTAGTGTCCCACCTTAAGATTCTGTTTCTTAAAGTTCCGAATGATGTTTCATATGGTTTCTGATCTGATTTGGCATTCACTCTGCTTCCGTTTCATTGTTTGCAAAGTAGCAATTGCTTCCCTCTGATTTACGATTGATTTCTGTTTTGAGTAGGCTTCCTTGAGGAAGTCTTCAGCTTACTGGGCTAGTTGAGCTCACCTCTTTCTTATGTTATACAGATTGAGCATGGAGATCTTCTTCTTTCTTCGGAGTTCTGATTTAAGTTTATGTTTTACTAGATTTTGTATTTGACTTCTGTGCTTTAGACGTTTATGATTTGCTGTAGCCTACAGGCCCTGACTCTGTATTTACTTTTATTTAGTATTTGGGATATTGTAAACTCTCGTTACTCTTTAATGCAAGTACTTTGAATTTGGCGTTTGAGATCGTTTGTTTTAGAGCCTTGCGTTGTTAGGTGATAGACACGCGGCGTGTAACGTCCCTAATTCCTATGCCGATTTTGGGGTCATTACTTTAGTGGTATCAAAGCCAGGTTGACCTTCTTTGGTGTTTATGGGGTTTGTCTGCATGCTTGAATGATTGTGACATCTGCAGTTTGAGAGTTTGATGGTTTCTAATGAGTTTTGGTGTTTTGTTCCTCAGTATGCCACCCTGAAGCTCAGTGAGAGGCACTTCTAAGGGTAAGGCTCCACAGGGAGACCTCGCTGCGATTGTCCAGCAGGTGGTGACCCAGGTGGTCCAAACCGTGGGTACCACTACACCAATAGCAGGAGCTGGTAGCACGGGGGGCAGTAATGTGAAGGCACTTCAGGAGTTCCTGAAGCTGAAGCCGCCTTCCTTCGATGCCAGTGGTGATCTGCAGGGGGCGTGCCACTGGGTAATAGCCATTAATGGTGGCCATCGGTTCTGGTTCTACCCGGAACTGATTGGAACCGGAACCGACCAGAACTGGGCCAAAACCGATTTGGAACCGGAACAGCCTACGTGTGAAGTGAATATGAATACACATTTTGAGATTCGGGACCGAACCGGACCCGGACCTGGAACAGCTTGGAACCACCCGGAACCACCCTTAGATTCGGAACAGTAGAATCGGAACCGGAACCGCTCAGGAACCGGTCAATTAGCCATTGGTCAACTGGCAAAATGATATCGTTTTGGTCCAAATTGGCTAGATTTGGCTAGAACCGCTCAGGAATCGGCTGGAACCGCTCCGGAACCGGCCGGAACTGGAACCGCTCTGGAACCGGCCAGAACCGGTTTTTTGAGCGAATACAACCTTCGGAACTGGAACCGGAACCACCTTGGAACCGCCCCTAACCGGTTCCGAACCTGAATACACATATCGCGGAACCGGAACCAGAACCGGCGGAATCGGAACCGTGGCCACCATTAATAGCCATAGAGGATCTACTGAAAGTTATGGGCTGTGAGGAGGAGCAGAAGGTGGGCTTTGCCACCTTTATGTTCCAGGCAGAGGGTAAGGAGTGGTGGAAGACGGTAGAGGGGAAGTACCCTCATCCTTGGTCATGGGACCAGTTCAGAGCCTGTTTTAATTAGCAGTTTTATCCGGATGTATTCAGAGACCAGAAAACTGTGGAGTACGGGAGGCTCCATCAGACTAAGGAGATGTCTGTTGACGACTACATGAGGAAGGCAAGGAAGTTCGAGGCTAGACTGAAGGGTGACATTAGAGCTGTAGTGGCACCTTTTTACCACAAGACGTTCCGAGATGTGGCTGATGTTTCTTTGGTGGTGGAGACTGAGTTGCAGGCTAGGTAGCAGTTCGAGAAGAGAGAACAGAGGCCCGATAAGGGCAAAGACCAGAAGAGGAAGGGTCAAGTAGAGGAGCCCGAGAGGCAAGACTAGACTTCTTCTTAGAAGAAGAAGTTTAGAGGAGACTGTGGAACTTCATCTTCTTCATCGCTTTCTGCGGGGAAGTGTCCCGACTATGACAGATTTCATCCTGGTTGAGAGTGCTAATGGAAGTTAGGAGCATGCTTTAAGTGTGGCTCCTTGGATCAACATCAACCAATGTCCACAGGCTAGAGGTGGCAGCGGCAGTTCAGAGGGAAGAGGCGCCAGTTCGGGGTCTAGGCAGTGGACCGACCAGAAGAAGCCTCAGACTCAGGCACGGGTGTACGTACTAGCTGACGAGCGTGATCGTGGCTTAAGCCAAGTTGTGTTAGGTATCCTTCGGATCTTATCTCAGCCTGTGTTCTATCGATTTGATTCACAAGCTACCCACTCCTTTGTGTCTGCTGATTTGGTGGGTAGTCTCGGGTTGTCTTCTGTGGCTCATGATGTTGATTTGTGTGTATCTAGCCCTTTGAGTGGCGTGCCTACTTGTGTACTTGGTTCTGTGTGCAAGTCTTGTCCTGTAGTAATTATGGATAGGACTTTGCCTGCTGATTTGATTCCGATGAGCATGTCATGTTTTGATTATCCTGGGCATAGACTTGCTAGCAGAGCACCATGTCCCTATAGATTGTACGGCTAGGAGAGTCGTCTTTGATAGGCTGAATGAGACCCGTTTTGCTTTTGGGGGGAATTCAGTCCCGTGTGCTTCGGTGTTAGTATCTGCTATGCAGGCAATCAACTTCCTAAGGAAGGGCCGCCATGGGTTTCTCTGCTATGTGCCTGAGGTTCGTGAGGGATCCCGTCTGGAGGACATCCCTGTTGTGCGTGAGTTTCCAGAGGTCTTCCAGGATGATGTGCCAGGATACCACCAGACCGTGAGGTAGAGTTCTAGATAGAGTTAGCGTCAGGGACGTAGCCTACTTATAAGGCTCCCTACCGCATGAGTCTGGCAGAGTTGAAGGTGCAGCTACAAGATTTTCTTGATAAAGGCTTCATACGCCCTAGTGTGTCTCTATGGGAAGCGCCTGTGTTGAGCGTGAAGAAAAAGGATGGCGCCTTCAGATTGTGTATTGACTATAGGGAATTGAACAAGGTAACCATTAAGAATAGGTATCCTCTTCCCCACATTGATGATATCTTCACCAGCTAGCAGGAGTGACTGTGTTTTTGAAGATTGACTTGTGTTGGGTACCATCAACTGAGGATTAAGACTGAGGATGTGCCTAAATCCGCTTTTAGGACTCGGTATGGGCATTATGAATTCTTAGTCATGTCGTTTGGCTTGACTAATGCCCATCATTCTTCATGGACATGATGAACCGCATCTTTAAGCCATTTTTAGATTCTTTCGTGGTTATTTTCATTGATGACATCTTGGTGTATTCCAAGAGTGCTGAGGAGCCTGAGGAGCATCTAAGGATCGTTCTATAGACGTTGAGAGAGAAGGAGTTGTACGCCAAGATGAAGAAGTGTGAGTTTTGGCTAGATAGGGTGGTCTTCCTTGGTCATGTGGTCTCGAAGGATGGCATTTCTGTGGACCCGGAGAAGATTAGGGCAGTTTGTGGAGGGTTTCTCCAAGGACTTGCTGACTACTATAGGAAGTTTGTGGAGGGTTTCTCCAAGATTGTGTCTCCCTTGACTCGCCTTCTTAGGAAGCATGTCAAGTATGAGTGGAGCGAGGCATGTGAGAAGAGCTTTTAGGAGCTTAAGAGGAGGTTGACTACCGCTCCAGTTTTAGCATTGCATTCAGGGATAGACAACTTCGAGGTGTTCTGTGACACTTCTCATAGGGGCTTGGGGTGTGTTCTGATGCAGCAGGGTAAGGCGGTGGTGTATAGCTCACGTCAGCTGAACCCGTACGAGAAGAACTACCCTACCTATGATTTGGAGTTGGCGGTTGTGGTCTTTGCTTTAAAGATATGGAGGTGTTACCTTTATGGCGCGACGTGTAAGGTCTAAAATGACCATAAGAGTCTCAAGTACTTGTTCACGCAAAAGTAACTAAACTTGAGATAGCGGAGATGGTTGAAACTTCTACATGACTACGACTTGTAGATCCTCTACCATCCTGATAGAGCGAATGTGGTCAGATGTCTTGAGTCGTAGAGGTGCTCCAGGGCTTGCTTGATCATCATCCGAGATTCAGAGGTCTGCTTATGAGCTTCAGCGTATGGGATGGGTTGTGTGATATGACAGTGGTGGGATGATACCTGCTCTTCAGGTGCAATCGACTCTATAGATCGGATCAGAGCTGGTCAGTTGGCAGATGCTAAGTTATGCAAGATTCGTGAGAGATTGTCAGACGATCAGGAGTCAGATTTCTCAATGATTGATGATGGATGTCTGCACTACAGAGGCAGAGTTTGTGTGCCCAGTGATGGAGTGCTTCGTCGGGAGATTATGCAAGAGGCTCATGGAGCTCCTTATTCGGTACATCCAGGAGGGGTGAAGATGTACCGGGACCTCAGAGAATCCTTCTGGTGGGCGAATATGAAGCGTGAGATTTCAGATTTTGTAGCTCATTGCCAGACCTATCAGCAGGTGAAGGCTGAGCACCAACGGACTACTGGTCTTCTGCAGCCTCTTCCTATTCCTGAGTGGAAGTGGGAGAGCGTAGGGATGGACTTTGTTGTGGGACTTCCTTGGACATCTTCGGGTTTCAATGCGTTGTGGGCGATTATGGATAGATTGACGAAATCAGCTCATTTCCTGCCAATGAAGAAGGCCTTTAACCATGATTGCCTTGCTCGGATTTATTTGGATGAGATTGTGAGACTGCACGGGGTAATGGCGTCGATAGTTTTTTATTGGGATCCGAGGTTCATGCCCTGCTTCTAGTGTAGCCTGCATAAGGCTTTGGGGATGAATTTGGCATTCAGCTCTCCATATCATCCTCAAACCGACGGTCAGACAGGGAGGACCAATCAAATCCTGGAGGATATGTTGAGGGTGTGTGTTTTGGATTTTGGTGGTAGCTGGGATCGGCATGTTACTTTGATTGAATTTTCTTATAATAATAGCTTTCGGTCGAGTATCGGGATGGCCCCATTTGAGGCACTCTATGGTAGGCGTTGTAGGTCTCCCATCTGTTGGGATGATATGAAGAAGAGGGTTCTTGTGGGTCCGGAGTTAGTGCAGGGAGTTGTGGTCAAGAGCGGGACTATCAGGGAGCGTCTGTTGGTCACCCAGAGCCGATTGAAGAGGTATGCAGATCAGAGAGGCCGTCCGCTTGAGTTCCATATTGGGGGATCATGTCTATTTGAAGTTTTCTCCGGTTCGTGGCATGGTTCACTTTGGTAAGAGAGACAAGCTTAGTCCTCGGTTTGTGGGTCTTTTCAAGGTGCTAGAGAAAGTTGGTTCTATGGCTTATAGGTTGGCCTTGCCACCAGCATTGGCGGGAGTCCATGACGTTTTCCATGTGTCGATGCTCAGGAAGTATCTACACGACCCTAACCATGTGATTGATTATCGTCAGCTTCGACTTCACGAAGACTTCTCTTATGAAGCAGTTCCGGTCCGGATTCTAGCTCGCAATGTTCGCCGACTCCGTAGCAAGACACTGCCTATGGTGAAGGTCTAGTGGTCTAATCAGTCCGAGTGTGAGGTAACTTGGGAACTCGAGGAGGAATTGTGTGCTAAGTTACCTTCCCTCCTCGAGCAGTGAGGCATGTCGAATTTCAAGGACAAAATTGCTTTTAAGGGGTGAGTGATGTAATAACCCGGTTTTCTTTCATTCCTTAACTCGGGTTTATTTGCACCTTATTTTATTTTGTTTGTGTTACTTATGACGTCTATGGCATTTATTGGAAAGAGAAGGATAAGGAGGTCATTTCCCTTCTCTGGTTATTTGGTGAATAGTAAGGAGACTATTATTTTCTTTTCTCGTTCTATTTTCTTAAACATCGTTCCCCGAGAGTATTTTTCCTTACCAAAGTTCTTAAGAGACTTCTTCCTTTCTCTCCTCTTGTGTGCCTCTAAATTTCTAATGCGTCTTGATCGTTCTCTTCTGCTAGTGCTTGGGTATTCTTCTGCGGGAATTCAGGTTTGATTTGTTGTTTCGGTGTCGGTTTGTATTGCATTTTTGAGAGTTTATGTTCTGATTTTGGGCTGATTTTGGTGCTGCGATTCAGCGTATGTGTCTTCTTTCTGGACTGTTGTGACTTCGTGTTTGCCCTCGACTTTAGATTGGTATGGACTGCACTTCGAATTCATGTAAGTGGAGGATGGAATCAAGGCACTTTATTCACTCACGGGGTGCAGATTTTGATTGCGTTTTCTGGTTGGAATTTGGGTTGAGTTGTGTGATCTCACTTCAGAATTGAGTTGTTATTCGAATGGTTAAACCCCCTTGGCACTGATTTTCGTTCTGGAATGTTTTGGCTGATTTTGGGATTGAAATTGTGGTGTTCTTCGTCTCTGTTGCGTTTTGTTGTTTCTGATTTTTGCACCTCCGACTTGTATGTCCGGACAGGTCGTCTGGTGTGGCCCTTCTGTCTACATTTTTGAAGTGTCCGGACATCTTTCCGAACATGTATGTCCGGACAGCATGCGATGACATTTTCTGATTTTCTTTTCTTCGGTATTCCTGTTTTGGAAAGTATGACACCCCGTGTCTAGTTCTCCTTTCTTGTTCTTTACTTGGTATGTTTTGGTATTGATTTGAAACTTTCCTCTGAACACCAATCTGATCCCGGGATACCTCGCTGCAAAAATCCTCTCTATTCACTATAATTTTTTGGCCGATCTATCATTACTGATTAGTTGTTTCATTTGTTAAAATGGTTTCCTTACATTATACATTAGGCTGTCTAAGCATGAATATGATTAGAATGAACTGTTTGATTCCTTTCATATAAAAATTGTTCAATTATTTTCATGGACTTATCGTTTTGTGTATTCTTTGTTTTTATCCCTTGAATTTTCTCCTTCTCTACAGGAACATTAGTTTCTCCATAGACGGTATTATTCCTAGCTTAGCAGCACGTTAGTTTGCTGAAATACATATTTCGGTCCGATTAGGTTGAGCTCTTTCTTTATGCACCCTAATCAAAAGGGAAACCAATCCGGTCTTCTATATATGTTATTTTTGGGTGGTTGTAGCTAGGACTGATATGAATTGAGAAACGAACATGTTTTGACTTTTCTGTCGTACTGGTTTTGGAGTTTGGAATTCCGAGTTTTATTTATTTGCACGTAGGCCTTGTCCGATGTGGGCAATATTGTCTCTCGACCATTGTGGGTTTATGGGTGGATTTGTGTTATCTATTGGTTATTTTGTTTTACATATTTGTGGTACTATGGCAGTTAGATCGATGCGGGTTGCTTAATTTTATTAGTTTCATATTTTGACTGAGGTACCTCTGTTCTGAATGGCACATTGTTTTTGAGTTAGACATTGGGATTAACAGATTGACCATACTCGGACTATGGCTTGTTATGAACGGGAGTATGAGTTCACTCAACTAGGATTTTTGTTTCTTTTGTTTGATTGAATGAAAAACCGGGGGTAGGCTAGCCCGTCGGTTAGTTTTCTTGTCTACAATCCCTCTTGATCTTTACCAACAATCTGTTTCCATTTCCATCACTGTCGTTTGCTCCCTGCTTACAAATTTGGTTTTGAAATTGATTTTAGCATGACTTGAGACCAAACCCTTGAACAAGTTTTGTTTCATTTTGTTGATCTCATCGATGTTCAAACATGTCTATCTCCTATGTTTTGTTTCATTTTGTTGCTCTCATCGATGTTCTAACATGTCTATCTCCTATATTTTGTTTCATTTTGTTGCTCTCATCAATGTTCTAACATGTCTATCTCCTATTCATATGCGTTTTCCGTTCTGCATCTGTTATGCTTTTGTCGCTTTCACTGTGTTTGTTTATTTTTTTTCACACCCTAGACTGCCTTTTAGGTTACCTTGATCATTTCCGGATTCTCAAGTCGGGAGTAGAGAAGCCTTAGAAGGCAACCTATAGCTAGCATATTTCTGATTTGCTTTGTAGGAGAGAATATCTTCAAAACCCAAAAAAACATCCCAAATCATTTTTAATTCTAAGATTTAAAACTCAAATCAATTCAAGAATCCATTCAAAATTCAATTCAATTCCAAATTCATTCAAGCACAATTCAAATTCAAAATTCATTCAAATTCAATTCCAACTCGATTTCAATTCAAGTTCAATTCAAATCAATAATAATTCGAATTTCAATTCCAATTCAAATTCAAATTGAATTCTATTCAAAATCAATTCAATCCCAATTTAATTTCAGTACCAATTCAATTTCAATCAAAATCAATTCAAATTCAATCAAAATCAATTCAATTCCATTTCAAATTCAATCAAAATCAATTCAATTCCATTTCAAATTCAATTTCAATTCCAATTCAATTTTCCATCCCAATCCCAATTCAATTCATTTCCAATTTGAATTCGGATTCAAATTCAAATTCAAATCAAAATTCATTTCAATCCCAATTCAATTTCAATTCCAATTCAAATTCAGTTCTAATTCGAATTCAATTTCAATTCCAATTAGAATTCAATTTCAAATTCAAATCAGAATTCATTTCAATTCCAATTTCAAATCAATTCGATTTCAATCCCAATTTCAATTCGATTCAAAATTCATTCAATTCCAATCTAAAATCAACTCAATTGCACTTCAATTTCAATTCAAATTCAATTTCATTTCTAAATCAATTCCAATTCAAATTCAATTACAATCTTAAGTGCAATTCAATTTCTATTGAAATTCAATTTAATTCCAATTCGATTCAAAATTCATCTCAATTCAATAAAATTCACTTCAATTCCAGTCCAGTTCAACTCAATTCAATTACAATTTCAATCCAATTCAAACCCAATTCCACTTCAAAAATCAATTCAAATTCTAATTTCAATTCCAATTACAATTCCATTCAAATTCAATTTAAATTTCAATTCTGAATCAATTCAATTCTAATTCAATTTCAATTCTAAATCAAATCAATTCCAATTTAATTCAAATCAATTAATTCAATTTTAACTTCAACTCCAAATCAATTTGATTTCAATCCAAAACCAATTCAATTTCAATCTGATTTCGACCAAACATCCAACCCGAAATCAATCTAAAGCTTCAAAACGTCCCTCCACACTTCCAAATCATGAACCCCATCTCGAAACATAAACTCATAAATTCTCAAACCGCCACAACTTTTGAAACACTTCAAAGTTCACAAAGCTACAGTCATTCTTAGCTACTCATAACATCTCACGATCCCATTTCACTTCTAATTCTCAATTGTCTCACAGACTCAAACGTCTAATAGACTCGAACGTCTCAGCAGCTCAATAGACTCGAATGTCTCAACAGTTCAACTGACTTGAACGTCTTAGCAGCTCAACAGACTCGAACGCCTCAGCAGCTCAATAGACTCAAACGTCTTAGCAGCTCAACAGACTCGAATGTCTCAACAGCTTAATAGATTCGATTGTCTCAACAGCTCAACAGACTCTAATATCTCAATAGAAACAACAAAATCAAACACCTTAAAAACCCACAGCTTCTCAAACCCGACATCTCAAAACTTCATAACCCTTTCAAGCCTTGATTGTCTCACAGACCCAAGCGTCTTACAGACTCCGTCATCGTGAGATTTTAAACACCTCACAGACCTGAGTGTCTCACTAACTCTTTGCACCTCAAACTTCAAAACAAACCCGACGAATGACCACAAAACCTCTTTGACCCTTCAAAGACCCAAGATGTCAAAACCCCAATTTTCTCAAAACCTAGAAACTCTCAAATCCCCCAAAAAACCAAGAACTACATAAGGTCTGATCTCAACAGGGAGTTGAGTATGTAGGCATCCCACCTAGGGTGCGACCTCATTCCAATAAAAAACCCCTTCTCCCTCATTTCGTCTCGTACTTGTTCTATTTCTTTTATCCACCAATCCTCTCTTTGGCGCTAGCTTGACAAAAAAGCTCACATAACCCCTTCTTCATATTTAATCAACTCTCTCGAATCTGTTAGCCCTTCTTGGCACTCATCTACACTCATTCTCTCTTCCTATCCTATCCCATATTTGTGGCCCTTTGTAATGAATATCTCTAAAAAGGTTTTAAAAGAAGGTAATCCCGATAATTGGAGACCATGGTTTCCTCGGGCACTAATCTGAAGTCGTGGCCGTTGCCACTTCTAATGGGTGTGACCTAATATGAACCCAACACAGAATCTCTGGCATGAACAAATAAGTCATATCCATAGGCAACAATTTCATAGTCAACCAATGGTTCTTAGAACCCTCCTTCCCTTCCCTTCCCTTCCCTTCCCTTCCCTTCCCTTCCTAGTATTTTAGGTCAAACTAGGTGGCAACTCTAGTCAATTTCCGCCTCTAGGGCACAAGTCCTCATGGAGCCCATTAAGAGCGAGTGCAGTGCTCAGTAGCATTCCCCTTAAACTTTCTGGGAAAGATGGACGATGGAGTAGGTATTTAAGGGATGCCATGAATAACAAGTTTTCACCCTCCATAGAATGATAGTTTTTAGAATCTTGCCTTTTTAGTCAAACCCATTTGAATAGACCCCCTCATACCGAAAAAATCACCCTCCACACAGCTGACTCATAGTTTCGAGCGAGACCTCTGAGTAAAAATAATTAAAATTCCCCATCGTTCACCTTGTGACCAGTACAAGCAAGAGAGGTCACAAATGATTGAGTTCTGTTAAAATAATATGTTATACTTTCACTACCATTCTTTGAAATACTTGTCAACTGCAGATGAAGTTGGGCAAGATGTACTGCAGTTTGAGCCGTAAAGGAATTTTATAATTTCTTCCAAAGTACATCATATTTCTTCAGATCTATAGCTTGTACCACAATAGTAGCTGACAGAGACATTAATAAAATAGAAAGAATGAGTTGATCTTGGTGGATCCACTTTTGATACTATGGATTTGGTGTGCCATAAATAGTTTGGGGTGGGCATGGGTAAGATTCATCAAGATATTTGTATAAATCATTGCCTCACATAAAAGGAGTTATCATTCCCCTGCATAGCAGGAAATTATCATGTGTGAGCTTCACTATGTTGGCTATTGTAGATATAATAAATTTAGTACTTAATTTGTGTTTGTATTTGTTGTTGAAGGTGTGGTTGGCTGTGGTGTAAACGCCCCACTCTTTGGTGTTGTTGGTGAGGCCATTAACAAAGAACAAGGAAGAGAAGGCGATTCTAGTAGCTCTGATACCATGATCGATAAATGAGAATGAGATATTACTGTTGTATTGATCAGTCACCACATTAAAGATATTTATGGTATATATATATACCCTCATAGGTTGGCTAATAAACTAGATTGTAAAAGTACGATGTAATAAGGTAAAATACTGGACTGTAAACATATTGAGTCCAATACAATCTACTCGGATTGTACCTCAAACCCTACAACCAAGGAGGTGTGGGGCATCAAATAGAGACTGTTGATGAAGTGAGAAATGGAATAGTCGAGGAGCCAGTTATGTATGTGTATAGCAATGTTTCTCCCTGAAGCATTTACAGGAATATAATAAAAGTTCTCAAAGTAATTGGCATGGTTTGATTCTATGTTAATTGATGAAGGGACGGAGGAAGAAATGCTCTATTACCATCACAACCTAAGTGCACAAATAGAGCATCAAGAAATTTAAAAAGCTGAAAGGCACTGCATAAACTTGGTAGAAAACCTACTACACAACCATTGATTGAATGCAAACATTTAGATGGTAGATTTGGCCGCAACAGTCTTTAAAGGTTGTGAGAGGAGTTGTTTAGTGTTCATGGTGTATGATGGTTGTTTATCTGGTGGTGTTCATTTGCACTTTCTGATTTTTCTTCCTTGATTATATGGGGAGGCATCGGATTTTTAGTTGCAGGTGTTTGGCAGTCCAATTTGGGCGGTTTATCGTTGTTAGATTGGTTATATTTATTTAGCTCAGTGTGGTGGGTGTGTCTTCTTAATCAGTGTATGCAGAATGTTTGTTGGGTTTGAACTATGTATGAGGATGTAAAGTGAAAATTCTAGACTTGAATCTTCCAGAGGTAAATATGTTTGTTGATGGTTTTGGGTACAACAATTTGTACTGTGAGCAGAGGCGGATCCAAAGGGGGGCTGGGAACACCGCCCCCGAAACAAAACTCCTAGATCCACCACTAATGTGAAGGGTGGGGTGTGTGCAATACTTTATGCATGTTTGTCATGAAGGTCTTGTTTTTGACAGTTATAGGCCATTGTAGTGCAAATTATCAAAATATAAATAAAGTTACTTGATTGTGTTGTGTGTATGTGTCTCTATGCAACCCCCTTTTTTGATCTCTTTATCTTAATATGTCCTCTGCTTTGCATTTTCTTGTTTATCACGTATCTTAGCAGATTAAAGAAGTTGAACGTACGATTCTTTTCTTTGAGCATTTCCCAATTCCCTTCTTGAAGTAAAACAAAAATGAATTTTGCGTTCAATCTGAGCAGAAGAAAGTTAGGAAGCAACTGCGCCTTAAGATTACAAGATGAATTAGAATAAAAACACAATATCCATCAGACCTCTGATGGATCATAAGGTAAATTGCCCTTACCCTTGTTTGCTACGCTCAACTACTTTAATTGGTTTTACATTATTCACCAAATTCTATCGACATTGTTCACCAACTTCTAGTGGCATCGTTCACTAACTTTTAAGTCAATTGCTCTTGGTTTTCTCCGCAATTGTAGAACTTTTGCTTATTTCCTTTACTGAATTTGCCTCAAACCGCTTATACCATCACTTCCTTGCCATTTCGCAAGGCTCAAAGTTTGTGGTGCACTTATTTGGAAGTTCCATGGCCATGCTCCGATCTACACCAGCAATAGGAGGCCCGTTGACGAGTGCACATAAGCAAGGCTGACCAAGAGCCTTGATTGCATTGCAGCATGCATCACTAGGTGGGATTGTAGGACTGAATGGGGTTACGAAGGCTCTACAAGGTATCAGTTGCACCAGTGTTGAGAAGAAAGTGCTCCCGCAGCTGTGGGTTTGCGCCACTACAACTCCTTTCTTCCCAAGCTCTGGACTCGAGATCAGCATCACCGCTAGCACAACAAAAGTGAAGAAAGGTATACCATGACAAGATGGGTTCATATTGGCCCTCTGGACAACTTAAAATTTCTATATTTTCAATGGGGGGTCTGTCATTTGAACTTATAGGGCGGATGCATCACACAATTCATGCTACTCTGCATCTAATCTCTACCCACATTGTCACAAACTTCATGCTGTTGAACAGCTCTGACGAGAATTAGTTTGCAAACTCGGTTTCTATGACTCTTGACTCATCCAGTTCAACCACAAATTACAAAAAATAAAATGTTTACTTTGTACAAAAAAAGAGCAGAATTTACACACTTTTGGTTCTTCCGTCCTAATTTTTTGAAAAAAAAAAAAAAACAAACCTTTTAGAAAACCGGTATATAAATTCTCACATTTCGTGCCCGTCTGAAAAGAGAGCAAGTTATTGCGCTAACACCACTAGCATTACATTCTTGAAGAGATGCTACGTCCCTTTCATATTGAATGATATGACGTAGGTCTGATTATTTGAACACTGCAAGCTTCTTTCGACCACAAACAAGGGAGTGTAGTGGTTTGCCTTTGTTGACTCTACAAAACTGTTGCAGTGTGCTTTAGTTCTATCATCCGATGCAAATTCACCAAACAAAGTAGAAGCTGGTAACTGCATTTTATATGGATTTAGACATTACAAAGATGATCTACAAGTTGTTGATTAGATATTGTGGTTGACAACCTACCTTTTTTCAGAACTCGTTTGTGTAGTCGATTTCTAATTCTTTTCAATTTGCAAAGTCGGAATTTAAAAAAACTTTATGATTTTGTCTTTAGTTTGAAGTTACACTTATATAATACCAAATAACCAAATTGAGCTTTATTTTTCAAAAAAAATCTTATTCTGGTATTTTTTCTTAACTAATTTACAGTTATTTAATAAATGTTGACTAAGAATAGTGTGAAATAACAGTATGATCCTCAATGGATTACCGATAGTATAACACAAATATATAGTTACATGTACATGAGATAGTGGCCTGAATATAGGAAGTGGTTAGAAAATGTGGGGAGTGGTTAGGAGTCTGTTACTAGATATTTTTACAGCCCCCCGCAGTCGAAGCCGCAGTGGGGCGAAGGCACAGACTGTCCCTAAATTCTATAAACAATTGATACGGTAATCCTTTTGTCATAATGTCTGCAAATTGGCTTGTGGAGGGAACATGGAATACGCGAGCTTGTCCCAATGCAACCTTTTCACGAACAAAGTGGATGTCAAGTTCGATGTGCTTCGTGCGTTGATGTTGGACTGGATTTGCAGACATGTAGACAGCGCTGACATTGTCACAGAAGACGATGGTGGCGCGCGTCGTGGGAGCATGCAGTTCAAGGAGCAGGTTGCGGAGCCAGCATGATTCTGCAATTGCATTCGCGACAGCTCGATATTCAGCTTCGGCACTGGAGCGGGAGACTGTGGGCTGTCGCTTGGATGACCAAGAGATAAGGTTGGGGCCGAGGAACACGCAGTATCCAGAGGTAGACCGGCGAGTGTCGGGACAACCAGCCCAGTCGGCGTCGGAGTAGACGGTGAGTTGGTCGGAAGTGGATGGAGTGATACGGAGACCAAGATTGAGGGTTCCTTTGACATAGCGAAGGACGCGTTTTAACGCAGTGAAGTGTGCCTCCCTCGGGTCGTGCATGTGGAGGCAACACTGCTGAACGGCATAACTGATGTCGGGGCGGGTGAAGGTCAGATACTGGAGTGCCCCGGCTAGGGACCGGTAGGCGGTGGGGTCAGGGACGGGAGGACCGGCATCGTGGGGTAGTTTGGGGTTGGTGTCGACTGGTGTACGACTGGGATTGCAATTGCTCATGCCAAACCGGTGAAGAATGTCTTTGGCGTAGGTTGTCTGGTTTAGGTGGAGGCCGGTGGGTGTGCGGGTGACGGCGAGGCCAAGGAAGTGATGTATGGGACCCAGGTCAGTCATGGAGAACTCGGTGCTGAGGGCATTAATTATACGACGGAGAAGGTTGGGAGAAGAGGCGGTGAGGATAATGTCATCGACGTAGACTAATAGATGTGCTTGATTGGTGCCAGTGCGAAGGACGAAGAGGGAGGGGTCGGAGCGGCAGCTGGTGAAGCCGAGGTGGGTGATGTGGTCAGCAAAGCGACGATACCAGGCGCGTGGGGCCTGTTTGAGGCCGTAAAGCGCTTTGCGAAGTTTGCATACGTGGTTGGGGTAAGTGGGGTGGACAAAGCCTGGAGGTTGTTGGCAATAGACATCCTCTGTAAGGTGGCCATGAAGGAAAGCGTTTTTGACGTCGAGTTGATGTATGTCCCAGTGTCGGGTAACGGCGAGTGAGAGAACGGTCCGGACAGTGCTGGGTTTGACAACAGGGGAGAAGGTTTCATCAAAGTCCAAGCCGTGCTCTTGAGAAAAACCACGGGCAACCCAACGGGACTTGTACCGGGTGAGGTTTCCATCTGCATCAAATTTATGGCGGAAAAGCCACTTACCAGAAACAATATTAGCATTCGGGGGTCGGGGAACCAAGTCCCATGTGTTATTTTTAATAAGGGCATCGAACTCCTCCTTCATGGAATTATACCAGAGTGGATTTTGAAGGGCTGCTTTGTGATTTTGAGGAAGAGGAGTAGTGGTGACGTTGAGGTTAAATGGTATTTTTGGTTTTGTGATGCCCGACTTGGACCGGGTAGTCATCGGATGCGTGGAGGTGGAGGAGGGAAAGTCGTGATGTACAGACAGGGACGCGTTGGTTTGTGTGGGGGGGGATACGTGGGATGGGGATGATGTGGACGCTGTGGTGGGGTCTGGTTGGTGTGGATTTGGTAGTGGGCTGGGAGACACGTTGTGGGGCGATGCGGGGGGTGCGGTAGTGCACGTGGGCCGTGAGGCGGGAGAGGATTCGCCAGATGTGGGCCGTGGGTAGAGGACGTCAGTGGGGCAGGAGAGGCATCGGTGGGGAAAAGTGGGCCTGGGCGTGAATGGATGGAGGTGGGCGCAGTAGAGGGTTGGTTGGTGAGTGACGGTGATCAGGACGGCCCAAGAAACGGAGAGATGGGGCTGGGCCGTGGGGGAAGACTGGGGCCGAGTCGGTGGGAGGGTGCGCAGGACTGGAGGGCGGGTTTGGGGTTTGGGTAGTACGTGAGTGAAATGGAAAAATAGATTCGTTGAAGGTAACATGTCGGGAGATAATAATCCGATTTGTTTTGAGGTCAAGACATCGATACCCCTTATGGTGAGGGGCGTAGCCAAGGAAAACACATGGGGTGGTGCCGGGGGCCAATTTGTTGGTGGTGATAATATTGGTGTGTGGGTAGCATAAGCAACCAAAGGTGCGTAGGTGGTTGTATGTCGGAATTTGGTGGTATAGCATTGTATGTGGGGGGCAATAATTAGTGGTGGTTGAGGGTGTAAGATTGAGCAAATAGGTGGCGGTGGCTAAGGCTTCGGCCCAGAAGGAGGAAGGGAGGTGCCCGTGAAAAAGGAGAGTGCGGATGGCATTTGTAATGGTGCGAATCATTCGCTCGGCCTTGCCATTTTGTTGGGAGGTGTGAGGACATGAAAAACGTAGGGTTGTACCATAGGGTGCGAGGTAAGAGTGTAGAGTACGATTGTCGAATTCGCCCCCGTGGTCGCATTGTATGGTCTTAATCGAGCAATTAAAATGAGTTCGAACAAACGCATGAAAGTGTTGTAGAATTGTGACAGTGTCGGATTTGAGTTTGATCGGAAACGTCCACAAAAAATGCGTATAGTCGTCGAGGATGAGCAAAAAATATTTATAACCGCTAATGCTAGGGACCGGAGAGGTCCACAAGTCACAGTGTATGATATCAAATGGATTAAGAGTAACGGTAGACGACCGTTGAAAAGGGAGCCGTGTTTGTTTGCCCAAAGAACAGGCATGACAATGTAATGGCAATTTATTTGTGTTGGAAATTAAATGCTGTTTAAATAAATAGTGTAAAATTGCTGGACTCGGGTGGGCGAGTCGATGATGCCATGATGGAGAGTGAGCGGTGGTGGTGAGAGCCACATGTGGAGAGTACCGAGTGGTGCTGGTTGTGAACGGATATAAATCGCCATGGCTATTAGAGCGGTGGATCACGCTCCTGTTGGTAAGATCCTTAACGGAAAAACCGAATTGGTCAAATTCAATAGAACAATGATTATCCCGACAAAACTGACGAACGGAAATCAGTTTCTTGATTAAATGAGGAGCAATGAGAATATTATTTAAATGAAATGAGGAATATGGAATACGAGTGTGACCAATGGATGTAATCGGTAAAGTAGTACCGTTACCAACTATAATATTAGAAGGGAAAGGAAACTGAGGATTAAAGATAGAGGATATATTACCGGCAGAAGGACTCATATGTGAAGATGCACCACTGTCCAGGTACCATTGATTATCTGTGGGCCGCGTGGGAATAGTCATGGAGTTGAGGGCCTGGATCAACCCTTGCTGATCCCAGGCTTGCGCAGGTGGTGCGGTAAAGAGGGCCGGGGCTGGAGTTGAAGGGCGCGGGCCCAATACCCAGACGCATTCGCAGGTCCAGGCGATGACCAGGTGGGCTGCCACTGGTTGGTGTTAGTCCCGTAAAGGAGATTCCACAGCTGGGACTGCAACGACGAGCGACCTCGACCACGACCCCGTCCACGACCACGGCGACCAGAGCGGGAAGAGGAGTTGGAGCGCGCTGGAGGAGAGGATGCAGGTGGGTCAGACGTCGGCTCCTGTGGTGGCGGCGTGGGTGTGGAACCGGAAACAGCAGGGGTGGTGACCAGCGCAGTCGCGGTGGTGAGTGACGTAGAGCGGCAGGTTTCTTCTAAAATCAGAGCACTGCGCACTGATTGAAAGGTTGGGAATGGTCGTTGAAATTGCAGGATGCTCCGGAGGTTGGAAAAACTGTCGCTGAGCCCGCTCAGTGTTTGAAGAACAAGGTTTTCGTCGGTGACGGGATTATCAACGTCCGCCAAGGCATCCGAAAGTGTTTTGAGTTTGGCACAATACTCATTGATAGAGAGTGAGCCTTGTCTGAAACCGCGAAACTCCGCTTCTAATTGGATGGCTCTCGCCTTTTTGTTGTCGCGAAAGAGATCTTCGATGGAGCGCCATACATCAAATGCGGAGGCGTTGGGGCGCATTATCAAACTGAAGATATCGGTATGGATAGTAGCATATATCCAGGACAGCACCGTGAAGTCGAGGAGGGCCCAACTCTCATCCGACGAAGGGGGAGCCATCTATGTGGGAGAGGAGATTGAACTTGCCCAAAGTGACAAGAAAGAGGTGGCGCCAGATGGCGTAGTTGGGCGGGGACTGCGTCAGTTCGACGCGAATGTGGTTCGAGATGGAGTTGACATGCAGGGCTTGTGAGACGGCAATGGCGCCGGGGGTAGGAGTAGGCGCACTGGTGTGTTCACGGGGGGGTGAATGTGGTGGTGTGGCCAGAATTGTGCGTTCCGACGCCTGGGGAGAGGGAGGAGGGGACGGATTGGGATTGTCGGCCATGGGGAGGGAGGGCGTGCGATTTTGGTTTGCAGGGGAGCGTCGGTGCGATAAACAGAGGAAGGCAGCGTAGATGGAGGCCTGGGACCGTCAGAGAGAGAGAGGGAAATAGAGAGAAAAGTTTGTTACGAGAAGAAAAGAAAATCGCAGAGTTGAGAGGCAGGATCGAGAGAGAGAGAGGAGTGGTTGAGATTCTTAGGCTGATACCATGTGAAATAACAGTATGATCCTCAATGGATTACCGATAGTATAACACAAATATATAGTTACATGTACATGAGATAGTGGCCTGAATATAGGAAGTGGTTAGAAGAATGTGGGGAGTGGTTAGGAGTCTGTTACTAGATATTTTTACAAATAGAACAAACTAAGAAAAAAATCAGCTTTAAATTATCAAATTAAAACGGGAATACAAACACCCACAAAAAGCGGGTCTCGACGCCCACACAGCCTGGTAGGCGTCCACATGGCAGGCGTCATTGCTGCTAGGTAGGAAAAACGGGCGCTAACGGGTGCGAGACCAGGACGGCGTCGATGCGAAGCTGGAACGGCGGGCGGTGATGCAGGTGAGGAAGGGCGAACGTCGTCATGGGCTGAGGTGGACCGGGTATGACGAGCGCTGAACCGGGTTTTGACCGGTTTTTGACGTCTTTTGACAAATTTTTCACTGATTTAAACTGGTTTTGACCTTAACCTAACGTTTTTACTTGTCTTTTCGACCAAATTCAATTTAAAGATCTACAACATAAGCACCAGTAACTTAACTTTTATATTAAACTTCTTTTTGTTCTACCAAAGTGAAACTTCTTTATAAACATTGATTGTTGTTGGACAATGTATAGAAGTTTTGTCTAACATGTTATTAAGGTTCATGTCATGCAAAAGAGCCCACATCAGTGATGGCGTGAATCCATTGTTGTGTGGAGATGTCAATGGATCGGGTTCGGGTCGGGTGAAGCATCACCCGCATCCGTCACTTGGATATATCATCCATCATCCGCACATTCGTCATCCATCCATCCGTGGATGATTCGGGTGGATTGGATGATAATCGGGTGAAATTTTTTCTATGTCATAAATAATATTTTTTTAGTATGGTAAGAGTATAAAAATATCTTGTATTGCTAAAGGTAAAATTTTCCAAAATTTTAAGAAAATTCACTCCAACATTATAAAAATATTCCGGCAATATCAATAAGAAAATAAACATACAGAGTATCGTGTAGTGTGTTGTAAGAGAGAGAAAACAAAAATGAACTGTAAATTACAAGTCTAGATCAATTTTTTTTGTTCTTTTAATTCATTAAGGTTTGTTTAGTTACTTAAAATAAAACAAGATGTAACTTTAAACGGATGACGGGTCAGGTGATAAACGAATGATGGATCGGGTGACGGATGAAAACCGACCCGACCCATCACCCGATCATCCATCACCCTATCCGTCATTAGTTTATTCGGGTTTTCATCCGTTTATTTAAATCAGGTGGTTCGGGTTAGTGGATATCTGTTTAAAATTATCATCCCTATTGTTGTGCAAGCGCTTGAGGCTTAATCTCTCAGTCATACTGAAGTGAATTGACTGTCTGCCATACCTTGCGCACATCAGCACTAGTTTACCATCATCCTTAACAGTTTGTCTAATAAAATATATATTGTTGTTCTCAGCAATACGAATCATAAAAGTGGCTGCCTCTTCTCTGTTGGAAAACATTTTACTCGTGTTGAATAGATCACTTGTCTCTATATTCACTTCTTTGTGGTCATATCCGTTATCGTTCTCACCCTACAAAATAATGTGTGGTCAACTAAGGCTAATATCTTGATCAACGCAAACAACGGAAGTGCGTAATTAACCAAAAAGAGACAGATGAAGACCCTTGTCATCTTAGGTAATACCCAATCATGTTAAATCTGAATCGGTTCAAAAAAGGTCAAAAAGAAGAAAAATCTTGACCATTAGATTAGGAAATATCAGATAGCTTCTCTTAGAAAGTCAACATGTCCATTGGAGCAAGAATATAGATTATATTAAGGGGTGTTAATTATCCCTGAATGGTTCTGGACAAAATCTTGACCATTAGATTAGGAAATATGATAATAGATGGTTAAGATTTAATTTGTTGATTTGGTACAAATTAGTGGGTAGTTTTCATATATTAGCAATTTTTATCTCAGGTAATTCTCGTTCTCATGTATCTCTCCGCGCCTCTTTTCATTCTCATTCTCGTGGATGCGCATCTGTAGAGATAGCGCTGGAACTCAAGCATCTTGCACAGGATGGAACTAGATTCAGGAAAAATTCACATCGTCTTCGTTTTCTTCATTCACGGTAATTTTGCAACCCTAACTGGTGAACAAGTAACATACATGCTCTACGCTTCTCTTCATTTTCATCTTGTTTCTTTGCCTGAACAGGAATTAATGGTTGTAATTAACTACTGCATCTCGCACACCAGACTGAAAACAAGGCTGAATCAGGAAAAAAAATTCACGGGTGTCTTCATTCTCTTCACTTACGGTAATTTTGCAACCATAACTGTTGAAGAAGGAACATCTTTTCTCTGCGCCTCTCTTCATTCTCTTCGTGTGCCTGTGCTCTGAAAAGAAAAATCACTATAACTGATGCATTCTGCACACCAGACTGAAGATGAGGCCGAATTCATGAAAAAAAATTCGTGGTTGTCTTCATTCTTTTCAACGATGGTAATTTTTGCAATGACTGCCATGTGTGTGGTATTAATTGTTGACTGATTCTTCAGCCAGTACTTAGTAAGCGACACCAGTCATTGCGAAATTTCATTAGTGTGGGTGGTACCATGTGATGCTTTACAAAGACTAGTACTACTCACTGGTACCAGGTTAAGTGAGTATTTAATATCATTTTGGTCTTTTTTGTTCTTCTTTGTGGCTGGTACTTTTTAATGTAAATGTGTGGTATTAATTCCAAGATACTTCTGGTACTAATTTTGCAATGTTTGGTATAATTTTACATCAACTGTTGCTTAGCACGAAAGCTTGAAGGAAGAAAACGACGATTATTTGGTGTCATTTTATTCTTTTTTTGTTCATCAATGTGTTTGGTATGTGTTGTATAATTCTGGTGCTAATTCCACCATGTTTGTGGTCTTAATTTTTGAAATGACTGGTATTAAGTTTTATAATGACTTGTGCTACTTATTGAGTATGGTTTGTAATCGAAATGTGTTATTAGTGAGTATTTGGTGTCATTTTGGTCTTTATTTTGGTTCAGCATTGTAGCTGGTACTCTTTGCTGTAAATGTGTGGTACTAATTCCAAGCCACTTCTAGTACTAATTTTTGCAATATTTGGTACTAAATTTACATCAACAGTAATTCAGCATGAAAACTCGAATGAAGAAAACATTGAGTATTTGGTGTCATTTTATTCTTTCTTTTTTGGTTCATCAATGTGGTTGGTATTATGTGCTGCAGAATTTGTGGTGCTAATTCCACCATGTGTATACAACTACAATTCTCAAATGGGACCAAACTTACAGTGAATAAGGATGACGTGAACCGGGTTACTATCATTGTAATACCTGTTACTGTCATTGTAATGCCTGTGGAATATTGACAATTACTACCAATCAAAAATGTTACTGGTTATTAAATTATCAATTGAGAACAACAAAAAATTCAATTACACTAACCATCGGAATGCAATACCTCTTGCCCCAAAGCAAAGTACCGACACATAGCATTTTAAATACCTGAGCTGGTTTAAAAAAACAAAACAACATTGACAAATGATAGTTATCAGCAACATGCGTCGATGAAATACCAGTTGTGTTTAAACAAAATACCAGGTCACCGATAATTTAATACAAATGCAATTCTATAAAGTACCCAAAGAATAAGCTTTACTATTAATAATTAATTGTAGAAAAAAAGGATTGCACTAATCATCACATTATAATACCTTTAATTGCAAAGAAAAATACCAACTCATTGCATTATAGATTTTTTAACTGATTTTTAAAATCACCATATACATTTGGTATGATAAAGTACCAAGTTACGATCTATAATACCAATGCAAACATAACAAAATACCACTTTCAAGCCGGTTATTTTCTGCACCTCTGAACGCTTGAAAAAGAAAATATATTTCGTTTAATAATAATTATGGTCTAGGATTAGTAAACCAAAAACAAATAATGAGAATAAAAACAACCCACAAAATTAGTGTGAACACTTGAAAAAGAAAATATATTTCGTTTAATAATAATTATGGTCTAGGATTAGTAAACCAAAAACAAATAATGAGAATAAAAACAACCCACAAAATCAGTGTGAACGCTTGAAAAAGAAAATATATTTCGTTTAATAATAATTATGGTCTAGGATTAGTAAACCAAAAACAAATAATGAGAATTAAAACAACCCACAAAATCAGTGTAACTAACTACCACTAACCATTAGTTTGATTATTCATTATCCATCTTTCTACCCGTCACTATATTTTGATTTTTTAAAATAAAACAAGAAAAAATTTGGACCCTCTATACATACTTATCCTAATCTAATGGTAGGCAATGTGTCCAGGATGAATATGGAACATGTTAAGGCCCTGAAGGAAATCCATGCTGATTGGAGCAAGGCCCATATTTTGAATGTTTCTCGTTTTTAAATATAATTATTCAAAAAAAGTAAAATCTATATAGTCAACTAACCAATAGATTGAATTTTAAAAATATGAAGTTAAAATAAATAGGTAAGTAATTTGTTTTGTTGATAAGAGAATTATTTTTCACTGCTGGAAAAAAAAAAGAATAAACAACGCTTAAATTTGGCATATAGAACGTTTATAAAGCGCCGTTTATTCTAGCGACGCAAATGATTAAACATTTTAAACGACGCTTTCAAAGCGTTCTTTATACTATCTTTAAAGAACGCTTATTTGCAAAGCGTTCTTTATAATGCGAGAACGATGAGAACATAAAAAACGCTTTAGCCAAACAAGTGTTCTGTAGCTCAGACAAAAACAACGCTTATCACATATAAGCGTTTCTTATGATGGTTGGCGGGAGAGTTTAAAGAACGCTTATATGGATAAGCGTTCTTTATATCTTTCTTTTTTTAAATTTTTTCCAGAAATCTCTGTTCCAATAAATGCTACAGATATATCATCACATCAGCTCAATGCATTGTTGCATTTTCAACACAGCAGAAGCCACCACAACAAACTGTAGGCCAATTGCAACAAATCAGCCAGTATTAGTACCAAATTAACAGAGATTTGCCAGTATTAGTACCAAACATGCAGGCAAAATTTAATTACAATTAAAATCCAAACACAGATGGAAGCTACTAAGTACTTATGTTTACTGAAATCTGTAGAAATTTGATAATGCAAGAAACTGCATTTTTCAACACAATGCAAGTGTACTTGACATAATGCAACAAACTGCATTTACAGGTGCAAATTGGTCAGTTCAGACAACTTCAAAAATTAAAAGAAATAGCTGCAGCGCGCAAGTCATGACTTCTGCTGATCTTCATCAGAAGTTATTGATTTCGTCCAGTAAGCGCACATGTGATCCTTGACAAGCTCTAGATCGGCAAGTGAATAAGTAGCTCCTTGTTTTGTGAAGAAGTCAACAAGCTGCACGCAAGAATTATAAAAGCAATTAAGTCTATACACCATTTAAACGTATCTAACCATGCACAAACAGCTAAATTACCAATTCAAACACAAAACTTATAATACGTACTTCATTGGCATTTCTTATTTTATCGATTTTGGACACGATTCTGTACATGTATCGCATCACAAAATATCCACAACTGCTGCTACCCGGTTGCCTGGGACACTATTTTCAATAAAATTATATTATTAATTATATATATATACACACTAATACAAAATATATTTACGTATGCATGAGTAAACATAATGTTTTTTTACCTTTTTCATATACTGTATATCCAAAGGAAAATTCATTTGCCGGGCACTGAACATACCATCTCTAAAACCACTGAAATGAATTAAAACAAGCATTTAAGTGACAAGTAATAAAAAAAAATTTAAAATTTTATTTGTGAAATGAAAATATGCACAATTTACTTACTTTGTCAGCAGAATAGAAATGGCGATGTTCCTAATTCGTTCAATAGGGTCAATCACTATACATGATGATGTGTAAGTACACACCACTAACAACAACCAATGATTACTATAAGTTCAAAAAACAACAAATCAACTTCAGCTTCGAAGAATATATGAGTTAATATTATAATACAATAAAGACAAAAGCATAAGGTGGTCAAGCACGCTTACATCTGATGATATGGTATGAGCACAAATCGGCTTTTCCTGCTAACCGCCGCAATTATGGCATTGCGCATATGGCTCTGACACGCAACACTGTCTCTCATAGCTTCATCGGAAGACATGATTTGTGGACATAGGAAGGTGATCATATTTGCCATTTTCTTTGACACCAGCCTCGATAGTAAGGGCCTTTGATGACAAAGGCATTAAATTACAATTATACATAAAACTTACTATTAACTTTGAGAGAGAAAAAATATGATACTTACAAGCAGTACGATTGAATCACCGAGATGTTCAGCATATCACCAAGTAGCAGCTCCTTGACATCTCTAATACTGATCAACAACTCCCGGCTTGTTCGATGTGGAACAAAGACGGCGGAACCCTAAGGATGAACTGAATGAAATCATCACCCTTCCCGAGTATCATGTTATATAAGACGCTGACACTTTCCCAGTGTATTCACCAAATTTTGGGGAAGAATGAAATCGTGTCGAAGTGGACTGATGTAGTGATCATCCTGCTGACCCGATGGTCCCATTCCTTTTGTCGCACGGACTCGCTTACCTTTGTCAGCAATAGGAACAGGTGTCTAAGAAATGACAAGTTAGTATACGTTAGAAAACTATTCCCAAAACTGCATTTATATATGGAATGTTAATTAGTAAACAAATTTAAGTTCTTTTGCTTACCGTACTATCAGATAAATCCACCAGATTGCAAGGCCACGGAACTTGTGAGCCACGTACTTCAATGACAGTGCTCCAACCATTCCACTCTATCGGTAGTGGAATGTGATCACAGCCTTGACAGACACTGTCTACGAACACACGGACGTACCAGGCCGGAACCCGCTTAAAATGACACAGTGACACCGAATCAGTCTGTAGAATTGTGCCTAATGAAACCATAAAGGTGCCATGTTCATTGATCTGCAGAAGATGACACTTTTTGGTTCCCTAATAAACGAACAAAAAAAATAGATTCATACATTGCAACAAGCATACTTTTGATTAATTGAAAAAATAAATAACGACAAAGCACTAAAATTCACACATACCTGAAGCTTGGCATATGGGAATGGATCAGAAGGTGCAGGTACAATGTAAGAATGAGAAACCTGAGACGGTACAGGGGTGGAAGCAGGTGCAGGAATGGAAGTAGGTGTAGGGGTGCAGTGGCGGAGGCAGGGGTGTTCTGGAGGGAGCGGAACACCCCCTAACTTTGTTAAATTACAAAAATTATAGTGTAAAAAATTTTATTTTTAGAAAAATTTAATAAAAGACCCCCCTAACTTTTTATAATTCTGTATTTGCCCCCCTCAACTTCTATTTCTGGCTCCGCCCCTGCAGGGGTGGAAGCGGGTGCAGGGGTGGAAGCGGGCAGGGGCGTACACTGATGACCTAGAAGATTGATGCCCGTGACTCAGCTGTTGCATCAATCTCGCTTCCATTTGTTGCATCTGCTGCTACAAATCAGATTGGAACTGCTATGCCAACTTTCTTTTGATCTCCCTCATTTCTTCCTCTCTCTCCCCATCCGCTGGGAGCAGCGAGGAAAAACATCCCTCTGACGCACTGCGGATCCAAATCCTCGAACTCTCCCAGGGTAATCCTTCTTGCCAAGCGCTTTGTTCAATGGATCATCCTGACTCTGAGGCTGGCCAAGAAAAGAATCAGTACCCTCTGCAGCCTTGCACATGCAAAAAATCATGTAAATTAAGAATTAGATCAAATAATTAAAACATACATAAATTGTAAAAATTTATAAACTATTAAATATTACTCTAGACACTCACAATTTTTGCAGCTAAGTCTGCAGTCTCCTTCCGCGGATAATACATTTCGCCGTCCTTCTCTAATTGTCGGCCAAGCATGTATGCTTGGGCCCGATTCACCTCATCCGGACTCTGAATCGGCTCAAATGTGCCGTCCTCACGCATACGCTTCAGATACCCCTTTTCAATCCAGCCTGGTATACGTCCCGCGTACCCAGCTCGGCCCATGTAGTGTGGGTTCTGATCTTTCAAGCGATTCTGTCGGGCTTTTTCCTGAACTCTGTGGAAAGAATACAATTCATTTTAACTTTATCCTGTTATATTAACAACATAAACTTAAAAGTTAATCTATGAAAACAATTACTTACCCTGAACTCAGGGGTGATATGTGCTTCATAGAATTCCTTCCACTCCTCAGTGATCATGCCAGCGTACAACTCATAGGGAGGCACCTTCTTGGGTTTGTTCTATTGATCCAACCAGCCACCAGTCTATTTTTGAACGCTCATACGCAAAGCAAGCAGTGACAACACTTTATCATATGCTTCATCTGGGATCTGGTACTTCTTCTTCAAGCTCGTCCACATGATGTTCTTTATTTCCGGATCTTGGTTCCTCCAGTTTTTGTTGATACAGCAATGGGTCTTAACCAATCGACCCATGGCGCTGGCAAACTTCTGCTTAGACGCGCCAGTGGGTCTAAGATACCTGTAATATACAGTATATATGTTAGTCATACGTAATATATATAGTACTACATATAAATGTATAAATATCAGTATATATATGAAAAATAAGACAGAATAACATATAGGTGTAACATATACCTATCCCACACCAGATCAATCATGCCACTCTCCTTCTTCTCATTTAGACCACGTGACGGTCCTCGTGTCTTTCGTGGAGGGCCCTGAGAGGTCGTAGGAGGGTCCTGAGAGGTCGTAGGAGCATCAGCGGCAACGACAATCTGTGTACGCTCGCTAACTGCATCTATCTCCATCTCCATATCCTCATCACATTGTAGGAGCATCTCATGATCGTTGGCATCCATAATCTGCACAATATCATTACATAAATATATAGTCAGTGTCATAAATAGAGTCATAAACAATCATAAATTGTACACGCATGTGTTGAGCATTCAATTTTATGCCAGACTTACTTTTTGTTCATTTTTCCACCACAACCCTTCTCCATGATCTGATTTGTGCACTGAAAGTTGGTCACATTATCAACTTCCATTGGCATTTGGAGGGGAACATTGTCCATTTCACAGTCATAATCTTCCTCGTTCATAACACCATCAACACCAACTATCCGTCGCTTACTTTGCAATACAACTGACCATCTGGGATTACATTGATCACGCAGTAGAACACTTGTCTAGCTTTAGAAGCAACTATAAACGGTTCTTCTTGTATGTCAATGCGTTTAGGTCAACCAACTTCATACCGTGTTCCACCTGACGGTAACTGCCTGTTGTCTACCCATTTGCATTTAAAGACACACGACAAATCAAAGGGTCCTTAATTTTCTCAATATCTCTATACTTGAAGTCGTTTTTGCAGTCGATGCATGGACACAAAATATATCCCTTATCCCTCGGTTGAAGATTGTTGACTAGGATCTTACAGAACTTATCGACCCCTTGTAGGTAATCGTTGTCAAGTCTGTCATTGTACATCTTTGAACGCTCCATCTCTTTCTGTAAGATCGATGTATTACTTTACAGCTGATCGATATCGTTCATATGTTGGCAGATATTAGTCCAGTTACTTTTAAAAATTTACAACCTTAACCCATCCAATCACGTTCAATCTCACATGCGAACAAGTTTATAAAAAACAATTCATTGAAAATTTCGGCAGCATTTCCCTTCCGTTCTTCTAGTGTATATATGAATGTATACACTCGAAGAACAAAAGGGAAAAGCTACCGGATTTTTAAATGAACTGTTTTTATAAACTTGTTCACTACCTAGAAGGTGAGATCAAACGTGATTGGACAGTCCCGACGGGGACTATCCAAGATATACCTCTAGTAGGTATATCTCGGACGGGTGACTATGTTCGAGTATATTTAATAGCTATTCAGAGAAACACTATATGAACAATTAAGAAGTAATTAGAGAAAAATTATAAACTAACCTAGTAGTCTGCTTAGTCCTGATGTGAAAAAGCTAGACTTCAATCAACCAGCCCGTATGAGGTGTGACAATGAAAAGTACTACCAATGCCTGCAGAAGATAGTTTGTACACAACAATAATTACATTACGAATCCAATAATTCAATACTTTGACAAAATTTTCTGGGAAATCCGATAGAATCCCCCCTAAAAATATAGGGTTTCACCACAATAGAGCATGTACAAGAGGCGACAGTTTGGTTTGCAAAATTAATCCCAAATACACTTAATCCTAATAAACACATTAATCTCAAACAGAGCATGTATGCCCAAACACATTATATTTTTCGCCTAATAACACATTAATCTCAAGTCCATTTGGACACAACCAGCAAGTACCAAAAATCAGCTCAGGCCCCGACAATTTAATTGGTTTGCAAAATTAATTAATCTCAAACATGCACTTAATCCTAATAATTAAACACATTAATCCCAACCACATCATGTATATGTTCCTGATCGATCAGTTTGGTTAGCAAAATTACCTCCAGCAGAATCAAGAATATAGGCGATAGAGCATGGATCGATGTTACGCCAGTTGGGTTGTAAAATTAATTACTGCAGATGATATCAATATAGATACATACTGAGGCGACGGGCATGTATGTTCCTGTTCGATCGCAGGTTGCAAAATTAATAAGAGTGAAAGAGCAAAAATATATATGTTCTTGTTCGTAGATTTGATGAATTACCGAAACAGAGGCGATCGACAGGCATGCATGTATATTTGGGTCGATCGATATCGATGATCATCAGAGATGAAGATGCATGCGCGCAAGCGCAAATATCGGGAGAAATCAACGCGTAGCAGGCGCGAGAGACGGCCGGAAAGCGGCGGCAACGGCAGTGGCAGCGATGACGCAGTAGCTAGCGGACGGTACTGGCCGGGGTACGTATATATTTCGTGAGCTCAGTCGAGAGAGAGGTAGCTTGAGGGTTACGTTGTAACAGAGCAGCGCGAGAGAGATTAAATTTTTCGGGAAAGTGAGATGAATTATTCAGGCAACATATAGAACGCTTCACTTAAGAAGCATTTTTTATGCTGAGAGTAAAAAACATAAAGAACGCTTCTAAACGAAAGCGTTCTTTATGCTGAGCGTTCCAGAGACATAAAAAACGCTTTATACGTGAAGCGTTCTTTATATGTTTCATATAAAGAACACTTATTTTCCAAGCGTTTTTTTGTCTTTGGGCGCGATACAATAAAGAACGCTTCTTAAGTGAAGCGTTTTTTAAATGTCCGGCCTAAACCATAAATACAACGCCTTACTTTATAATCGTTCTTTAATATGCTAAAAAAATGATTTACAAATATAACCGTTTTTAAAAGGGCGTTGTTTATTCTTTTTTTTCCAGCAGTGTTTATTTGGTGAAACATATTGAATAATTAATGATTTTTTAAAGTAATTAGTATACTTGTTTTAGTTTGCACCTGCTTTGTATTGTCACTTTTGATATTTTATACCATTATTAATATAAAATTATAAGATTGTGCTAAATTGAACTATTGCATTTTATATTAAGATTAAATTATAGAGGGCCTCATTTTGGAAATTTGGTACAAGGCCCATGAATGACATAGACGCCCCTCGGAATCAAAACAATGAGTAAAGCTAGAAGAACAATCAATGTTTAGAGAGTTATGTGGGGCGGGTTTCTCTCTCTTTTCTAGGGTTATCGCCATCTCGGTGATTCCCAGATCTCTGATTGCGTTTTCCGGTGACGGTTTATTTCTTCTTCACCGCCTTAGTTTCTCTCTGGTCAAGCTATATTCGCGGTCTATTCCTATAGTCCCCGTCTTTCTTTGAGTTGGGGATCCGATAATCGATGGAGTTCCCGGCGTCAAAATCTGAAGATGAGCCTGCTAAGGCTCTAAAGAAGCGGAAAATCAGGAGTTTCAGAGGGATTCGTGAGATTCGGCGGCAAGATGTTACGGCGAGGGATGCGGGCGATTCCGGTCCTTCTGTGAAGAAATCGATCTTTTCCTATCGAGAGGTTGTTGAGAAAGATGTTGCGCGCGAAGATGGGGATTCCTCTGGTGATGATATGTCGGATGAGGAGATTGGTGAAGAGGAGATGGAGGACGATCCGTTATGCCCAAGGGTCAAACTACCCAAGACGGTCTTGACGAACATTAATAATAAATGGAAGAAGGCCATTATCGTTAAGCTACTTGGGAAGAGCTTCCCTACTCATATTATGCTCGAAAGATTAACTCAGAGATGGCGAATCAAAGGAAGGTTTGACATTTTCCCTTTAGGTAATGGGTATTTCTCTATTATCTTCGAAAATCTCGAGGACAGGAAGTATGTGTTGTATGGAGGACCCTGGATGGTCTTCGACCATTACCTTACAATTAGGAGGTGGTCTAAGGATTTTGATGTTAATACTGAAGCGTTGAAGAATTTAGATGTATGGATTCGGTTCCCAGATTTGAAAATTGAATACCTTGATGAAGAAGTTCTTTCGGTAATTGGTAATCTGGTGGGTAGGGTTCGAAAGATTGAATTAATGCGGTCAAGTTTGGGTATTGTTTTTAATGGTCGTGTGTGTGTGAGTATCGATCTGGCTAAACCTCTTATCGGAAAATTTAATTTCAAGAAAGAGACTCAGAGAATTGTCTATGAAGGTATACACCAGTTATGCTTTCTGTGTGGACGTTTTGGCCATGTTCAGTCTGCTTGTCCTTTGGTAGAGGACTCTGGTGCCCGTGTGAATGATGGAGGTTATAGGATGGTTCATAAACCGGTGGACGAGAAACCTCAGGGAGTTGATAACTTTGGTGACTGGATGAAGGTTACTCGCAGAAAGAAAGGTCATGTTAGGAAAGAAACTACTTCGAGTGGTAAGAAAAAAGGAGATGGTAATAAGGTTCCCCGTCTGAGGCCTAAAGTTACTGTTGAAGAAACCCCTATGGTTGACGGAAATAACTCCTTTGCTGCTTTAATTGAGATGGACCAGGAGAATATTTCTATGAATCATAAGAAACAAGATGATAATGGAGCAGCGGGCACATTACCCAGGATGATTCCACTCATGGTATGGTAAGTGCCGATCAGGTTTGTGAAGTTGGTAGAGCATCTGACTCTCACAGCCTCAATTCCAACCCAGTGAACTTTTTGGACCACATCAACCAACCTGTGGATCCGGAAGAATCTCAAGATACTGTCCTTGTGGAGGCTACTCCGCGGGTTGATCAGGGAGGTTTTCCTTGACTGCTTTTCCTTCTCTTATTATTTGGTTTGGTTCCTATGAATCTGTCTATTAAAATTATGTCTTAGAATGTGCGTGGTGCTTGTAAGCCTAACTTTTTGCCTAGTGTAAAAAACTTGATCTCTGTTAACCGTCCTGATATTATATTCCTCTGTGAACCTAGGGTCAGCGGTCATAGAGCTGATCGTATATGTCAAAATCTTGGCTTTTCCAATAACTTTAGAGTTGAAGTTGTTGGTTTTAGTGAGGGCCTTTGGTTATTTTGGAATGATGCTGTGAATATTTCTATTCTTGTGCAGAACAGTCAATTTATTCACTCTGTTATCTCTAAAGATGATGCATGTTTCTACTGTACCTTTGTCTATGCCAATCCTCTTGATAGTAATAGGATTTTACTTTGGCAGTCTCTGAATGAGGTTAGACCTAATGAGGATCAGAATTGGATGATCACTGGTGATTTTAACTCTATTCTGAGTCTAGATGAGAAAAAAGGGGGTATAAGAGTTTTAAATAGAGGTAGTAGAGCTTTTGGTGAATGGTTTAATTCTAATGGTCTTATCCAATGCCCTCTAAAGGTAATAAGTTCACTTGGTCGAATGGTTCTATTTTTGTCAAACTTGATAGAACCTTAGTATCTTGCGGCTGGTTTGATTCTTTCCCAAACTGTTGGAGTATCAATTTGCCTAGGATAGCATCTGATCATTCTCCTGTTATGACCTGTATTAATCCCTCATTTTCTGTTTTGCCTTCTGGTCCCAAACCATTCCGTTTTCAGGTTGCTTGGGCAACTCATCCTGATTATGAAAAGACTATCAAGGATAACTGGACTGAGGATAAGAATCTTTTTCAAAATCTCACTGATTTAAGTCTGGTTTTGAACAGCTGGAATAAAAATGTTTTTGGCAATGTTTTTGCTTCTAAGAGGAGACTTCAAGCTAGAATCGCAGGTATTCAAAAGAAATTAGAAGTTAGGCAAATCCTTTTTCTTAAAATCTTGAAGTTACTCTTCAACGTGATCTTGAGTCAGTTCTGTTGAGGGAGGAGTTAATCTGGTTTCAAAAATCGAGAGACCTTTGGATTAAGTTTGGGGATAGAAATACCAGTTATTTTCATAGGAAGACCATGATTAGAAGGGTTAGAAATAGAATTCTCTCTCTCCAGGATATGAGTGGTCAGATTATTGAAGGGGAGCAGAATTTAAGGAGGCTGGCGGTTGACTTTTTCAGGCAATTGTACTCTCAGGATTCTAATATCATTTGTGTTTCTGATTTCCATGCTTTTCCTTGGCTGAGTGAAGATCAGCTCAGTGAATGTGGTGGTATTCCTACTTTGGAAGAAGTGAATCAGGTGGTTCAATCTATGGGTAGCTTTAAAGCCCCAGGTCCTGATGGTTTTCATGTGTGGTTCTTTAAAAAGCATTGGGACAACATTAAGTCCAAAGTTTATGATTTTGTTCTTGAGACCTTCTCTTCCTCTAGATTCACTCAAGATCTGAATGAAACTTCCCTCTGTTTAATTCCTAAGACTCCCTATCCTTCCTTTATGAGCCAGTTTAGACCTATTGCTCTTTGTAACACCAGCTACAAAATTATTTCCAAACTTTTGGCTAATAAAATTAAATCCTTCCTTCCTGATATTGTCTCTCCTTTACAAACCAATTTCATTCCTAGAAGGCATATCCAAGATAACCATGTTATTATGCAAGAAGTTATTCATTCTATGAGAAGAACATCTTGTAAAGATGGCTGGGTGGTCATGAAAATTGACCTTGAAAAAGCCTATGATAAGCTTTCATGGTCTTTTATTAGAAATACTTTACATTGCTTGAATCTTCCCAGCAGCTTTATTGATCTGATCATGTTTTGTATTGAATCTCCTTCTATGAGAGTTTTATGGAATGGTGTTCAGTCTGAAAAATTCTTTCCTTCTCGGGGTATTCGTCAAGGAGATCCTATATCCCCTACATTTTTGTCCTCTGTATGGAGAGGTTATCCCACCTAATTGATAAGGCCATTGAGAATAAACTCTGGATTCCTATTAAACTCAGCAGAATTGGCCCTAAGCTATCACATATTCTTTGTTGATGACCTGATTCTGATGGGTTCTGCTTCTACTTCTAACGTTCTTTCATGATGAATATTCTGCTGGAATTTTGTGCTGCTTCTGGTGAGCAAGTTAGGTAGTAAATCTAAACTTCTCTTTTCTAAAAATGTTTCTGCTGGAAGAAAACTTGATCTTAGCAGATTGTTAGCTATTCCTGTGGCTGATAACCTAGGGAAGTATCTAGGGCTTAATCTGATTCATGGGCGCTTGCAGGCTGATCATTTTAATAATCTTGTTGACAAAATCCAGCAAAGACTGAATGGATGGAAAGCCAAATCTCTATCTTTTGCTGGCCGTTTGACTTTAGTTAAATTTGTGCTTAATTCTATTCCTGTTTTTAGCATGATGTCTCAGAAGATTCCTAATGCTACTTGTTTAAAGATTGACAAATTGAGCAGGAGCTTTCTTTGGGGCCACAAGGATAACGAGAAGAAGCTGCATACCATTTCTTGGAACAAAATCTGCAGACCAAAGGATGAGGGTGGTCTTGGTTTGAGGATTTCCTCTTCTATGAATAAAGCTTGTCTTGCCAAGCTGAGCTGGAGATTGCTTAATAATCAGGACAAGCTCTGGGCAACGATTTTTCTGAATAAATATACGAGTTCTGATAGGAGGAATTCATCTAATTCTTGGAGGAACATCCTGGACAGTTCTGAGATTATTGAAAAAGGGGCAAGATGGAAGTTAGGTAATGGCAAGTCAATATTATTTTGGAAGGATAAATGGTTGACTGATTTCCCTCTGCTGGATGTTTACAGGCCTAGTCCAAATGTAAATAATGATGCCACAGTGGAGCAGTTATGGGAGTTTGGTAGAGGTTGGAAGTGGGAGCTGTTGGAGAATACATTGCCCCCAAAATTTCTAAATACTCTAGCCTCTAAAGCCATTTTTGATGCCAATTTGGAGGATTCTATCATTTGGCATAAGGACAAATTGGGTTCTCTTACAGTTGCTTCTGCCTATAAATTATGTACTGAACCTGGCTTAAAGAACTCTTTTTGGAGTTATATTTGGAAGCTGAAAGTTCCAGAGAGGATCAAAACTTTTCTCTGGCTTGCTGCTATGGAGGGGCTTAAAACAAAAGGGCTTCTCTTCTCGCGGGGTCTTGCTAGGGATGACAGATGCTCTGCCTGTGGGGAGGCCGAGGACACCGTTCATGTCCTGAAATCCTGTAAGATCAGTATTAAGTTATGGAAGTTTGTTCATAGTCTTTTTCAGATTCAATGGGTTAATGTGCACTGTTCTCTCCATGAGTGGCTTAAGTCTAATTTACAGTGTAATATCCAAAAATCATGCTTTGGATCCGCTTCGTGGAAGTAGATTTTTGCTATCACCTGTCATACAATCTGGTTTTGGAGAAACAGGAAATTTCATGAGAAGATTCCTGCTGAAACTGAGCTTCCAGTCCAGCTGTTAGTCAGTAAGATTAGGGGTTTTCTGTATTCTCCTAATTTGGCTGAATGCTTAAATGTCATCAGCCCTCAACCTGTAGTAGTAAGAGCTTGGATTCCCCCTCCTATTAATTTTGTGAAGATCAACACTGATGCTGTTGTTTCTTCAAATGGGACTGCTGCGGCTGGTGGTGTGGGTCGAGATCATCTGGGTAATTGGTTGTTTGGTTTCACACATCTTCTTGGTGAAGTGGATGTCCTGGAATCGGAGGTGTGGGGTCTTTATGATGGCCTGGTCCTAGCAAAGGAAAAGCACTTCCAGCAAGTTATCATTGAATCCGATTCTTCAGAAGCTGTCTTTCTTATTAATTCTTGTCTTCCTTGTAATCATCCTTTGGAGTGTATTGTCAAGGCCTGTAAAGAGTTGTCTCTTTGGTTTCGCTTTTGTAATATCTTAGCTATTAAGAGGGAGGCTAACTTAGTGGCTGATGCTATGGCTAAAGTAGCACTTTCTTGTAATAGGGGTTGTGCTGAGGTGCTTGCCCCCCTGTTGTTTGTATGCCTTTGTTGCTTCAGGATCTTTAAGCAGCCAATTCAGTTTGGTGTTTGCTCATCAGCTGACTGCGACCATTAAAATTTAGCTAGTTGAATATTATACTGAAGCTTCCTTGCCTCGACCTCCAAACCAGAATCACAGAGGCCATCAATGACAACCCTTTGAGCATATATGAGAATCTTTGTTTCCTTTCTCAGGCAATGTAACAAAATCTCGGATGCATATCTATACCTTCTCATTTTACAAAGATTGTGCGCTATAGATGAGTAGGTAAATGAATTATTAATCGACCTCCGAACATCTAATTCATCGTATCATCGACATCACCATGCTTGAGCGTACTATCTAATATATTGTTACAGGCTATCATATTTGACTGATAACCTAATGAGCTCAATATAGTAAAGACCGGCAAGATAAAATGGGGCCCTAAGCCTTTTAGGTCTGTTGACTCTTGGCTTGAGCATCCTGAATTTGGCAAATTTGTAAAACTCCAATGGGACAACATGAAATTCGGGACCACCCTGAGCAAATTGAAAACGTTGAAAGGGGCATTAAGAGGATGGAATACAGATGTTTTTGGTGAAATAAATCAAAGAGTCCAGGTGTGCAAGGAGGAACTGAAGAAAATCGAAGACAAAATAGAGGAGTTGGGGCCAAATGAACAGCTCGAATTGAACAGGACGTGGGCCATGGTAAAACTGGATGCGGCTGATCGATCGCGTGAATTGTTCTGGATGCAGCAGGCGTGTGAGAAACTGCTCAAGGACACTGATAACAATACAAAATATTTTCAGAGAAGGGCAACAGTGAATCATAGGAAGAAGAGTATGTTGTGCTTGCAAACTGATGCAGGGTTGATAGATAATTCGGCAGAGATTCAGTTACACGTAGTAAACTTCTTTGCTAAGTTGTACCGAAGAGAATCTCTATCACATATCAAGCCTACCGGCTTTACTCACCCTACCTTGACGGCTGAGGAATCGACACATTTAGAAATTATTCCTACCTTGGGTGAGATCAAAAATGCGGTGACAGATTGTAATAGCTCTAAAGCCCCTGGAGTTGATGGATACAATATGAAGTTTATTAAGAAGATGTGGTGTGTTTTAGGCAAGGAATTTGGAAGAGATGTTCAAAAATTCTTCATCACATCAAAAATGGAAAGAGGTACAAATGTTACGTGGATAGCATTAATTCCAAAAAAGGCGGATGCAGTTAGATTGGAGGATTACCGTCTGATAAGCATGGTAGGTTGCTTGTATAAGGTGATTGCAAAGATCTTAAGCTCAAGACTGAGTCCTCTTATGCCAAGCCTCATTGGTGAAACCCAATCGGGGTTTGTCAAAGGAAGAAATATACTTGAAGGACCATTTATTGCAAATGAGGTCATTACATGGTTGAAGAAAAATAAGAAGAAGAGGTGTTTGCTCAAGATAGATTTGAGAAAGGCATATGACTCTGTATCATGGGAGTTCCTTGACATGATGCTAGAATGCATGGGATTCAGTCAAACTTGGAGGAAATGGGTAAAGGAATGCATCTATACCTCAAGGATCTCAATCCTAGTCAATGGGTGTCCGACGAAGCCCTTTTCGCCAACCCGAGGCTTGCGTCAAGGTGATCCAATTTCCCCTTCTCTCTTTGTTATTGTGGTTGAAATATTAAATTGGTTAATCCAAGAAGCTGTTGAGCAATGGAGGTTTTCGGGTTTAAATATTGGTGAAAGGCAAGTGAGGATTACGCACTTACAATTTGCCGATGATGTGATGATCTTTTGTGAAGTAAAAAAGGAAGAGTTAGTTCACCTACATAGAATCCTCATTGGTTTTGCGGAAGTTAGTGGGCTGCAACTAAACATGCATTAATCAATGGCTTTTGGCATTAATACGGGGGATGATGACGTTCGATTAATTGAAGAAATGCTTGAATGTCGAGTTAGAGCATTACCGACCACTTATCTTGGCTGTCCTTTGGGTGCGAATCCTAGAAGGGTGTCGACGTAGGACCCAGTGTTACGTAAGTTTGAGAGAAAACTTGCTACATGGAAGGCAACAAGTTTATCGAAGGCTGGTCGGGCAATATTAATTCGGTCAGTATTGGATTCTCTACCTTTGTATTATGCAAGTTTATTTGTTATTCCAACTAAAGTACGAAGACGTATGGCTACTATACAATGTCGGTTTTTTCTGGGGGAAAAGTGGGAGGCATCTAACGCCTGTTGCGTGGGAAAAATGATGCGCCCAAAACATGCTGGCGGTTTGGGATTCTCTGACCTGCAGACAAAAAAATTGGCTTTTCTAGCCAAGTGGAGGGTGAGTTTTGCTCGTAATCACCTGCCCTTATGGAAGAAAGTAGTTCAGTCAATTTATCGTACCAGGATAGGGCTGCATACAGGTGATCTTGATGCGGTCGCTAGCAGACAAAAGGGGATCTGGTTCTCGATCCTTAAAGCCACTGAAGGTCATGATAAATTAAGAGATGTGATTGAAGACGGACTGGAGATTAGAATTCGTAATGGAAATGCCACTTTATTTTGGCATGATAAATGGTTGCAGGTGGGCATTCTCAGGCTCAAATTCCCCCGGTTATATTAGGTGAGCCTACAACAACAGGCACTAGTTGCGGACATGGCGTCTTGGTGTGATGGAGAATGGCGATGGCAGTTTTGCTGGCGCCAGTCACTGTTTGAATTTGAAGAAGAATTACTGGTGGAGCTGGTAGAAGTTCGGACTGCAGTACTAGTTTCGGAAACAGAAGAAGACGTAGCAGTGTGGTCCACCAGTGGAAAGAACTCGATCACAAAAGATTTAATTGCCGCTATGGGTGGTTTGATGGGGGGCTCATCAGCTGTTCAAAATTTACCAGACATCCACCGAATTTGGGAGGGGCTTTGTTAACCCAGAGTGGAGATTACTCTATGGTTAGCTTTGATGCGAAGGTTAGTGACTAAAGAATTACTCTTTGAAAGGGATATTGTACCTATTGGTGGAAGCCTATGCCCCTGGTGCCGAAAAGAAATGGAGAGACTTGAGCATGTACTCTTTTCGTGTGTTAAAATTGTTGGAGTCTGGAGCCAATTAACCTGCTGGTGGAATATTCCCTTCTCGATCCAGAATGAGGTTAGGGAAATATACCAAGCTTGGTTTGATGTTGCGATACAAGGAAAAGCAAAGAGGATGTGGAAGTCTACGTTGTGCTACGGTATATATTACATATGGATGCAAAGAAATGGTGTGATCTTCAAAGACGAGCCCCTTATTGTATCTAAAGTGGTAATGCAAACGAAGATAGGAATATGGAGATGGACCAAATGTTGGTGGAAAGATTTTCCCTTGACTTGCGGTTTTTTTGTCGGAGTGGAGTCACTTAAGGATTATGTGTAATGTGTTGAGTTTTGAGAACAAGGTTGATTGTAATAGCTTCTAGCTTTTCGTTTTTTCATTTAGTCGGTTTAATAGGTTGTAATTGGATGTGGAGGGTACTCCTTTTCCTCTCTATACTTTTTTCCACTGGGTTTTGCTTAGAAAGGTTTTAATGAGGCCCATCAATTCTCATCCACCTGAGTAATCAGGCTTTTATTAATATAAGGCGTAAGCCCAAATTATAAAAAAAAACCTTCAAGTGTTGTCTGGCCCCTTCAATGATTCCTTGATTAAAGCTCTGGTCATTGTGCAATAAGCAAACCCATCAAAAGTATGGCCTTTTCTCCTCATTTTTGGGAAAACGTTGAAGCCTTCTTCATATTTGTGAGACCTAAAGCAACACTTCATTACTGTGTTATAAGTGACAAAATTTTTGGTCCCAATCTTGATTTTTCTAACTCCTTAACGATTCCTTTTGCAGATCTAATTGCTGGAGCCAGTAGGTATGATTGTAATAAAAAAAGTTTGCAAAGCCATAATCTTCTTGAGCTTTTTTCTCCATGGATACAAGGGCTATATCTTTTCTGGTAAGCCTACCAACTTCTCTTTCTCCAGCTCACTCTGTTGGATCGAATTCCGTGCTCTGCACTGTGCCCACTCGTCAACGTTTTCACTTCTAGTTGCTACAAAGCGAGAGTCTTGTAAATGTATATTTACTTAGGCTTTTTGATGTGGCAAAGACACCAGTACAAATATTATCATGATTTTCTCAACAACCAGCGTGCCTATCTTGGTAAAAAAAAATCTCAACAGATTTTTTTACCCAGTACAAGCTTGAGGGTTAATTCTATCCGTAGCGCGCCAACATAATGAGTGAGATTTTCCAGTTCTATCCTAGCCGATATTTTATATCTTTTATTTGTAACTTATATTAGTTTTAAATAAAAAAATAGTTAGTATAAATGTATAGAGAAAACAATAAAATTGTGAGACTTTTCACTGAAAAAGAGAGCTTTAGAGAGAGAAAATATTGTTGTGACACCTCAACGCGAAATCTATGTTGTGACGTGTTAGTGAATGTTCAAGCTGAAGTTGTTGAACAGATCAAGTGTTAAAGTTTTCAAGTTATCAATCAAGATTGATATTGAATTTTCTTCTAAACTCATTGTGTTTCATTCCGCTTCTCTATCAGTCACGTACTTAATCTTTCGATTCTTCACATCTTGAACTTACAAGTGGTATCAAAGCAGATTTACCTATTCAACGAGGCTCGCGCTTTTAGGTAGATTGGCAAAGATGTGTTTGTACCATGTGAAAGCACCAAGGATGACAAATCTTAACTACTCTAAGTGGTGTGAGTGGATGGAAGATCAGTTGATGTCCGTCGATTACAAGGTTTGAAAGGTGGTTATACAAGGTAACTACAAACCTGCAATCCTTGTTGAGGGTGTTAAATAGGATTAATCTGAGGAATAGTGGGATGAAGCTGATGAGAAGCTTCTGGGCAAGAATAAACAAGCTCTCTGTTTCCTTGTCTCATCTCTATCTGACGAGGATCAAGGTAGAGTCTTGGATACAAGGATGGCTGAAGGAGTATGGGAATTTACAAAGACTGCATATCAAGGAACATGATTAATTCGTAGAGCTAAGGAGAAACAGTTCAAACGAGAATTCAACAACTTCAAGATGTCCAAAGGAGAGAGTCTGACACTGGCTGTTGAAAGGTTCAATGAGGTGCTTATGGAGCTTAAAACAGTTGGGGTATCACTCTCCAATGAAGTTGTTAATGAAAGATTCCTTGATTCACTAACCAAAGATTGGCTCAATTATACCTCTTCTATAAAAGATGAATGGGCTAACATTTATGTCTTTTAAAGAGTTGTGTTTAGATCTGGCGGTACATAAAAGAAGAATGAAGGAAAATCTTGATGATGTTACTATTGTGCTCAAATATCTCACTTTTAAGGCAAAGAAACCAGTTGAAACCCCTGACTGGGACTTGGATGATGACATGGAGAATGAGATGACTTTTCTAGCACAAGGGTTGAAGCACACTCTTCATCGGAAACGCGGAGGATACCAAGGAGGGAATTCAAGGTTTGAGTATGACACCAACAAGCTAGAATGTTTTTGGTGTCACAAAATAGGGCATTTAATAAAGGATTGTACTTTACCATCGGAACCTTTACAACACCGTTGATGGGAGTCATGCAAGGTGATAGTTATGTGGGGTGAGGACGATATGTTGAACCCGATAACATGGAATGCAATGAAGCACACTTTTGTATGACGTCAATCCAACAGCCCCACTACGTTGCTGCAAAGTATGACGAGTCCATGTGCTTAATGGTTTGAGATAAGGTACTTTGATCCTTCATAAGAGATCAGGTAAGTTCACAAGGTTTAACTGATTTTCATATAATTCTACGAAATCTCAAACTTTTGATATGTTAAAAGCCGCTCTTTCAAAAATTAAGGATCTAGAAGCTAAACAAGAAAATAGCGCTACATCTCAAACTTGATAGATAAATGACAAAAAGAAATAGACGTACTCAAAACCCAAAATAGAGAGTTAGCTTCACAGTTAGTCTAACTCAGTTAAGGCTATTCAATCTACATTTACTGAACCCATCAGTACAAAGATGAGTTGTATACCTGAGTGGGCGGAAAAAGAAATTCAAACTCTCAAACCTGATAAAGAGTGGATCCGTTGGGAGAATGCAAATTACAAAGGCATAGCAATGCACTTAGTCGAAAATTGGAAATCCATACCCTAGATAATCCCACTTGGTATACAAGACCTGCTACACTTCATAAAATAGTTAGCAAACAAGTTCACGACACATGGGTTTAGGTATTCATAGCACTTATTTTGCCTCATCGTCTAATGCTCGGTCTCATACTGATTCTCGTCATTACTCTTCAATTGGGGTCCCAAAAGCAACTTCTCAGAATAGGTCATGTTGTCACTATTGTCATATTTGAGGGCATCACATTAATTTTGTCATAAACTTCAACGTAAAAATGCAAGATTGTCACATACTAACACTTCACGTTATGCTCAGCTCTATACTAATCATCGGTAACCCAAAAAACAATGGGTGCCTAAGCATTACTAATTTTTTATTTGTTTTTCTCTCTCAGGCTAATAATGACAATTTCAAACTAGTGGTTGATGGACATTGGATGCTCTAGTCATATGAAATGAAACCACACTCTACTAACTTTGGTTAGGTTTATCATGTTGGATATGCTTTCCTTCTAAAGGATTTCATAGATGCTGATTGATATAGAAAAATGCATTTATGGTTATGCTATTTTACATTTTGTGATTTCGTAAATGGGGGAAATATGGTGGATAATACGAATATTGTACCTGATTGACTTAATCTTTTTCAAGTGCTACTGGTTTAACCATCTTTAGGGGAAATGCACATCTTTAGGGGGAATACAGTGTTATCTCACCATGGAGGTTTGCTCACATAAAAAAGGGTAGATTGTAAATGTATATTTACTTAGGGTTTTTGATGTGGCAAAGGCTTGGGTACAGATCTCGCCATGTTTTTCTCAACAACCATCGCCCCTACCTTGGTAAAAGAGTTATAACATATTTCTTTACCCAGTACGAGCTTGAGGGAGAACTATATCCATAGCGCGTCAACATAATGAGCAAAATTTTCCTATTCTATCCTAGCCGATATTTTAGAATCTTTTATTTGTAACTTATATTAGTTTTAGATAAAGTTCTATGTATTTCATTTAGGAGTTGGTTAGACAAGCTATTAGTATGAATGTATAGACAAAACAATAGAAAAGGTAAGACTTTTCACAACAATAAGAGAGAGATTTAAAGAGAGAAAATATTGTTGAGAAACCTTAACGTGAAGTCTATGTTTAGACAGGTTAGTGATTGTTCAAGTTGTTGAACATGTGAGATGTAGAAATTTTCAAGTTATCAATAAAGATTGATAGCGTAATTTTCTAATAAACTCATTGTGTCTCGTTCCTCTTCTTTGCTATAGCCTCATACTGAATCTTCAAATTCTTCACATCTCGAACTTACAAGTCTCCTTCAGCCTTAAGATATCTTGTCACATCTAGTTCTTTGACCAACTGTTCTACATTTTTGTTTGCCAAATGTAACAAACTAGTGTCAGATCTTGTTTAACTTGCTACCTCAAATCTGCTATTATAATCTCGTACGTATCTTTCAATGCTTGAACATATTCCTTTGCATCTTGAAGTACATTTCCTAAAGAAGCATTTATCAATACTAGTTATTTGGTATAAAGAAGCCACACTTTTTTTCTGAGTTCATGGGTTTTCTCTATTTGATTATTCACATAGTGTTGGTTACTTCAAGTTCCGAAATTTGTACCTAAGCTCTTTTCGCACCAGTATATGAACCCAAGCTATTACAATGAAATGCTTTGATCTTGCAACTCATGGTTCATATCTAGATTTTCCTTTGTTGTTATCTCATTCTCATGGGGAAAATGGGTAGGTTAAATTTTGGCTGAAAACTTCTGAACAACTGGGGAAAGTCTTCACAAGGGAAAGGAGTAACCAAGTGAATCAGGCCTGGGAGAGTCCGCCAGTAGGCTGGTACAAGTTGAATGCAGATGCCTCAAGGCTCCCATCTGGACTGGCAACTGCTGCAAGTGTATGCAGGAATCATGAAGGTAGATGGGTTTTTGGAAGCTCAAGACAGCTAGGAGATGCTATGGTGCTAGAAGCGGAATTGTGGGGTATTCTTGATGGCCTGAAACAAGCCTCCTTGTCGAATATTCAGCAGTTGATTGTAGAAACTGATTCAGAAGAAGCTGTTCAGCTGCTCAAGAATAGGTCTTCGAACCCTGTGGTGGAAAATATCACTAGATCCTGCCAAGAATTGTTGTCCCAGTTTCAGAATCTTTCTCTGCGGAAAATAAAGCACAGCCAGAACCAGCTAGCTGACTCTCTAGCTAAGGCTGGACATGATTTTAGTACTAGGCATGTAGTGCTTCTTCTCCCTCCCTCTGCTTGTACTAAAATTCTGTGTAATGAGAGTATCCCTCTCAATATCTCTGTTTAATAAGTAATCCATTGCCTTTTGAACAAAAAAAAAAAAAATGTGTACATCTGCTACATCCAGACATTTCTAAGCAACAACATATGCTGAAACTTGTTTATGAGTATGAGATAGTAGAAAAACCTAGAGATCATCTTTCAGTTACAGGACAAGGGAAAATAATTGGAAAATAATTACTCTTTCGTTTATTGAATTACTCTTCTGTTTTGGGGTGATTATAAAGAAGGGAAAATAGAAAGGCAGAACAGTGTTCTGGCCTGTGCAGTCTTTATTTTAATGGTGTTTTCTTAATCTGTAGAAACGAGCCCCTGCTCTTCTGGACAATCTAGCTCAAACATTTCTGGTGGCTCCATTGCTTGTACTACTTGAGGTATGCTAATTCTGCATCACAACACTTTTGGATACAAAAAAAAAAACACTTTTGGATACTAGTATTCATTATTGGAATGTATTTAGCGCAATATCTGACGCTGTTTTTTCTTATCGCTTGTTCTTTAGGGCGCTGCAGAGTGCAGACATTCTTTGGGTATGAGCCTTATCCTGGATTTCACGCAAAAGTGAAGGCAAAGGTGGATGCGGAGATCAAAGAATGGAAGGAGAGCAAACAGAAAAAGAGTTCTTAAGCTATCTCCCATTGTACAAAAAGTGTAATTTGGGGAGCCGGTATGTAATCACAACCAACCAATTTCGTAAAGACGTGGAGGCTTGTTCGCTCAGGAGTTATGGGCACCAATAGCTACCTTAAATCTGGAAGCCATGGTACTGCTGCATCGCACCGGAACTCGGTGTGCTTCTCAAAGGAAGGTGTGTATTTTCCTTGCGCCTTTTCTTAAGCGGGCTACCGAAGGATGGTATCCGCATCTTATGCCTTCTCCCTCGACATTCACCTATTGCTCTGCTTTCTCTTACACCCCCTCTCTAAAATTCGAGAATCAGGAACTTAACGATTGTAGTTCAAGGGAGGAAGGTCTAATTTTTCATCTTAGTCGTTGCTCCAGCGTCAGGGATTTGGATCAAATTCATGGCCAGATTGCCCAACTGGGCTTCTCTCAGAACTTGTTTGTTGCGGGCAAGGCCATCGAATTTTGCTGTTCCTCAGAGCATAATTTGATGGCTTACGCTAAAGATCTTTTCGAGCAGGTGGAGTACCCTGATCGGTTTCTCTGGAACACAATGATCAGAGGGTTTGGGAAAGTGAGGCAGCCGCTAAAGGCTTGTCAATACTACAACAGTATGAGAGCGGAAAGGGAGAGGCCCGATAGTTTCACGCTTTCTTTCTTGCTTGATATTTGTCGGCAATTGGGTTTACTTGTGTTGGGAAAACAAATTCATTCTGATGCCAAGAAACGCGGCTTGGAAAACCAAGTGTTCGTTGGTAACACATCATCTACATGTATGGGATGGCGAGCCGAATCGAACCTGCACGCAAGATATTCGAGGAAATACCCCATAAAGATTTGGTCACGTGGAACAGCATCGTCACTTGCCACGTACGTTGTGGATTCTATGAAGAAGCACTTCAATTCTACATGGGCATGCTTCAAAATAGTGTTATCCCTGACGAGGCCTCATTGGTTGTAGCCCTCTCTGCTTGCTCTGCTTTGGGTGCCTTAGATTTTGGGCGGTGGATCAATTGCTCATTGACAGAACTAGCTTAGTTGAGATAGTATCTGTTTGTAATTCTCTCATGGACATGTACTCAAAATGTGGAGCTATAGAGGAAGCATATCAAGTGTTCAGTAGGATGAAGCTTAGAAACACCATATCGTGGAACACAATGATCCTAGGGCTTGCAATGCATAGACGTAGCTGGGAGGCTTTGACACTTTTTACTCGGATGTTGGGAGAAAATAATGTTTCCAGATGAGTTGACATTTTTGGGAGCCTTGTGTGCCTGTAGCCATAGTGGACTAGTTGCAGAAGCTAAAAGGATTTTCTACACCATGAGCGTAGAATACAAGGTACAACCAACCATAAAACATTACGGTTGCATGGTTGATCTCCTTGGTCGAGCAGGATATGTTGATGAGGCATACTGCTTGGTAGTAGAGAGAATTCCTGTGAAGTGCAACGCGATCATCTTGAGGACTTTGCTTGGAGCGTGTCGAGTTCACGGAAAGATCAAGTTGGGAGAGAAAGTGAATAGTTTACTAACTGAATCAGAACAACACAGTAGTGACTATGCTCTACTCGCGAATACATATGGGAGCAAAGGGCAGTGGGGTGAAATGGCTAGAGTTAGAATGTCTATGAAAGATGCGTCTGTCATAAAACTAGAGCCTGGGAGCAGTTACATTTCGATCCTTCCTAACCTTGTTAGTGAAATCGTTTAGAGTGCTGATTATTTCTTTTGTTTTGGTTAATAAAATGGGTGGGAGGTGGGGCGCCCCTCATACCCAGAGGGGCTCGAGTTCTTGGGGGAAGGGTATAGAGCTATTGAGGAAAGTGCATTGTCCTCTTTGGATCCTGATGATAAATCAGAGGAGTTATGTGTTTATTATTGAGAGAACTGATACATATTTATATAGGGAGCAGAATACTCTAGAGGGAAGATCGAGACACTTTGGTTTCTTGAATGTTGGAATACCTCACTACCTAGAAACATAAAAATTAATTATAGGGGAATACAAATTGACAGATTAATAGCATAATACAGCTAATATTAATAAACAATAGTAACCATAGAAAAGAATGTGGAACGATTCACAAGCGTTATACTATCTGCGAGTGGGATGCAGTCACTGCTGGGAGAGAAAATCAATCAAAAAGATTCAAGGGAGATTCAGCAAGCTTATAAGTATTATAAACCAGAAAATGCCGAGAGAACTCTGTCTCAATATCAAGCATACATGGCGGCCCCTGTCTCTGAGAATGTGGAAGACACAGGTGTGTACTATGGAGGTGTGGAAAACAATACTCAACTCGCTGTGGTAACTCAATCTCCATCATCTCAAACTGGAGTTGTTGCTGAGATCAATACTGCAGCCCATGAGCAGCTTGAAGCTGGGTTTGCTCATGGATTTGGTAAAGAGACTCCACCTGAGCCTGCGACTAAGGACAAGAAGGATGTAGGTAATGATGGAGAGGATACCATGCCATCCTTATCTGAGGGATTACCTGATCAAATAATGATGACAAAAGAAGAAGAAGAAGTTGCTCTTTATTATAAGGATAAATATCATTGGGATGATTTCCATGTAAGGGCATTTTTATTTGGAAGAAGAACTGCATTAGAGGCAGTGTTGACTAGTCTCTTAAAGTTCATTCATGGGTTGGAAGATCAACTCAAACAGCTCAACAGCCTTGTTACTACAGCGAGGGCTGACCATAGGAAGTTCAAAACTGATATGAGGACATTGTGGCAAAGACTACAGATATGGCTGAAAAGGCCCTGGGAAAAGTGCCTGTTATTCCAAGTGCAACACCTCTGAAACCAACCCCTAGCTACCCAAAGGCAGTTCGTTCAGGAACCCCTCCAACGAAGCTGACATACAAGGATCTTCCCAAAAATTCTTCAGAGTTTGAAGAAGTGAGTCTGTTTCTTCAAGCCATCCACATGGATGTTGAACAGGCCTTATCTCCTCATGCTTCTAAGGGGATCAAAAGAATCTATACGGCTTTGTTTCCTCTCATTGAACTGTGTGCAAAGGGGCCCATTTTTTTAACAAGCAAGTATGGAACCATTCCAAGTATACAACAAGTTGTCAATATGAACTTGATGAATTGTTAAGAAAGTTCATGATTAAGTGTGGTGTGAAGCTCTGCTCACTCTCTTTAATATGTTTTATTGTAGTTTGCTTAAACTTCGTTTGTTTGAAAGTTAAGTTTTAAGTTCTTTGTTATAGTTATAATCTTCTTAGTCTTTTGAGTGTTGCTTTATAATATTTGAGCATAATATCCATAATAATAAAAAAAATGAAGATAAATGAGAGGAATTGTGTGTTTTATTATTGAGAGAACTTATACATATTTATACAGGGGTAGAATGAGGGAAGATAAAGGATGAGGCATTTGGGTTTCTTGACTGTTGGAATACCCCACTACCTAGGAAACATAAGAATTAAATACTCTACCTAATTACCACTAATAAAATGGCTTTAAGCCCTAATTATCAAAAAAAATACTCTACCTAATAAGTAACTAATTAAGGGAAATACAAATGGACAGATTATTAATAGACAGAATAAAACTAATATTAATAAGGACTCTTCAACAGATCCCACAGTCGACAGAATATTACACTTGCAAAGTCCCAACGTCTATAACCTTGAAGTAGAAAGATCAAGCAGAGAGCTGTCTAGTACTTATCGTCATAAGAAGTATGCCTATTCATGCTTGGAGCGTGGATAACTTCTCTATTGTGGCTAGTCTTGTTGGGAAAGAAGTCATTGAGGATGATGAGGGGTGATAAACTGGGATTATAAACGCTACTATTAAATCTTCATGTCGCTTTATGTAAAAGTAGGATAGATTGAGAATTGAAGTGAAATGTTGCAGGAATTTTTGTGCCAATCTTATGAGCTGTTGCAAATTGAAGTTTTGATGAGGTGCTACAGTCCCAAACAGTTTATTCAAATGTCTCCAAAATGGGGTATTGGCCAAGTCCACCGATTTGATCAAGGCTTTTGGCACCGATGATCAATCAAAAATCTGCCTAGAGGTGATTGAGTGTGGCACTCGGTTATACATGCTTCTCAGTATGTCACTTGTGAATCAATTGATTTGGGTTGCCTCTTGCTGATGGGACAGTTTGGATATTGTTTATGATGTAGAGTTTAGACAAAGGGGAGCTTCAGGTGGCTGGAAAGGAGAGGGAGTCTCAACTATCGAGTCAGTTTCGAGATATTGCCACCATTGTCATGCAGAAAACTATAAACCCAGACTCAGCGTCCTTATACAATCAGTATGATTGAGCGTCTCATGCATGAAATTCACTTTGCTGTTGACCCACATAAAAGCTCCAAGAAGCAGGTCAAAATCAAATCTTATATTCTCTTCTCCTCCATATGGGTTGGTTGAAATTTTGTTTTTTGCATATGGTATCTTGAAATAGTAGTGTTTCAAAGTAATAATCTAGAGCTGATTACACACTCAGGCGCTAGAGGTTATTCGTGAGCTTCAAAAGCATTACCCTATCAAATGATCACCAATGAGGCTGAGGATAGTTCTTCCATCCAGAATTATCTTTCACTATCCGAGAAGCTTGAGTCCTGGAATGCGAACATTGTTTCCAAAAATGAGTCCCTAAACCAAGTTTCACTTGTAAGTTCATTTGATACATGCTCTTAAATCATACTTGTTTTTGTATACCTTTTTAATTTTCTAGTTTCGACTAGCTACATGCATTTGGCGCCATCTCATCTGTGAAATTAGAAGCATTCCCTCTCTGGTTTGATGTTCTTAATTTATGTGGTTTGTCTAGTTCTGGACTGATTACATTCATGGGCACAACAACTAAGATGATACTTTTCTAAGTTAATTCTTTTTTAATAATAAACTGCCTTTGTGTGCTATTTGAGAGTGTATTCTTACAGCAGCATCATTTGTTACCTTAGATAAAGGACTACAAAGTATCACAACATAGGTTTCTGTGTACTTGTTTAGTTGTTTTCTATTAGCGTGTGTAAGAACTGCTTGAGCCGGCGATTTACAGAGACGAGAAGGAAGAAGATGAAAAGAGATTATTCATTAGGAAGAAAGAGAGTACACAGTATATTCATACAGAGAGAGGACACTGAGTGTTATACAATGCTTGTCTATATTTGAGAGGACCGAGACGTTTATATATGACTAGGATATACAGACAGAGAAGTATATTACTAAAGTATATTACTATGTACTGATATAAAGTAATACACGTAATACACACTATCCTGTCCTAATACCCCCCTCAAGGCTTAAGTCTTGGAGATGAAGGACTGAAGACTTGGTGTTTAAGAGGGAAGCAGGCCCAGTTTTGGTAAGGTGGCTTTGTAGACCTTCCCAGTGAGGGGTTTAGTCAAGATGTCAGCAAGCTGATGGCGAGCAGGGATGTACTGAACGTCAATCAATCCGCCTTGCAGCTGGTCACGGACAAAGTGACAGTCCAGCTCAACATGCTTCGTCCGCTCATGAAGTACCGGATTGCGGGCAATGTGTATGGCAGAAACGTTGTCACAACGCAGCGGGACTGGTGTAATATCGGCAACGCCAAGCTCTGGAAGCAATCTGGTCAACCAACTTAATTCGGTTGTGACTTGGTGAAGGGCTCTATACTCAGCTTCGGCGGAGGAGAGAGCAACGGATGCTTGCTTCTTTGACTTCCAGCTGAGAGGGCTGCCTCCAAAAAGAATGTAATAACCTGAAATAGATTTCCTCGTGATTAGGCAAGATGCCCAATCAGAGTCACAAAAAGCGTGTAAGGTATAAGTGGGAAGTTTATTAAAAACAAGTCCAAAACCGAGGGTGCCTTTTACATAAGCTAATGCATGAAAGGCAGCTTGTAAATGAATATCAGTTGGTTGCTGTAAAAACTGAGAAAGGCGCTGAACAGTAAAAGAAAGATCTAGCCTGGTGTTTGTTAGGAAATTCAACTTTCCCACTAGCCGTCTGTATGGTGTTGGATCTTTAAGGAGTTGGCCAGAATCTTTGAGAAGCTTCTGATTTAACTGCAGTGGGGAAACTGCTGCACGACAGTTGTGCATGTTGTAATCTGCAAGAATCTGACTTGCGTATTTGCGCTGAGACATAATCAAAGAATCATTAGTTTCAACAAATTCCATTCCAAGAAAAAAATGCAACCTACCAAGATCCTTGATTCGAAACTCCTTGTGGAGTTGAGCTTTCACATTGTCGATTTCTCTGCTGTCATTACCCGTAATGAGGACATCATCGACATATATACCAAGGAAAGTACTTCTCCCATTGTGTTGTTTAGAGAAGAGAGAATAGTCGTTTTTTGATTGTTGGTAACCTAGGCTATGCAAAAATCTCCCTAAATTTTCATACCACTGCCGGGAGGCTTGCTTTAAACCATATAAAGATTTATGTAATTTACAAACTTTATTATTATCGGTAATGTTGAGACCTTGGGGAATTTTCATATACACATCTTCATGCAAATCGCCATGAAGAAAAGCGTTGTTAACGTCCAACTGATCTATCCTCCAGCCTCTCTTAAAACCGAGAATTATTAAGGCCCGGACGGTGGTGAGTTTGACAACGGGAGAAAAGGTTTCTTCATAGTCAAGGCCGTATTTTTGAGTGAAACCTCTAACGACAAGTCTAGCTTTAAAACGCTCTAAACTGCCATCAGATTTGAGTTTCGTTTTGTAAACCCATTTGCAAGTAATGGGTTTCTTGCCATGAGGCAGATCGACTATGGACCAAGTTCCATTGTCCTTAAGAGCTTGGAACTCAGCTTTCATAGCTTCTACCCACCTTGGGTCTTTGGCAGCTTGGGCATAAGAAGTGGGTTCTTGCAGAGAGAGAATTTGGTTGTAGAGAGTGTTGGAACTATGGGTAAGAGAGAAAGAAGTGATGCTTTTATTTGGAAGAGTGTTGGTGAGAGTTTCAATGGGAAGAGTGGTGGTGGAAAAAATGTGAGGATTGTCATGCAGTCTACAAGAAAGGATGTCAGAGAAAGGATCTTGTGTGTTGTGTAGGTTCAGAACATAGTCATTAAGATAGGTAGGGGGTTTATGGATTCTTTCTGATCGCCTAGGGACCTGGCTGTTGAGAGGGTTTTCATCCATGGGATCAGTGGTATCAAGGGTGGTATGATGTTCCTGTGAAGGTTGAATAGTTTCTGGGTTGTGGCAGTTGGAGGAGTTATGAGGAGCAGAGGAAGGTGGGCTGTTCTGTTCTGGGTGAGAATAGCTGCTGGTGGTGGATGGAATGATCTGTGCAGGTCTAATGGATGTGGAGGTGGAATATGAGCTGTTAGGTTCATAGAGAGATGGTTCAGTGATGGAGTTATCAGAGTATTGGAATAGCAAATCAAGATTATCAGACCTGGTGCTGTCAGAAACGGTTGTAGTATCTTTGTTATTCCATAATCTGTTCCATTTTTCATCAAGGAGAGGATATATATATTCAAAAAAGGTAACATCCCTCCCAATCTATATGAGTTTAGTGTCTAAGATGAGGAGAATATGCCCTTTTGTGTTGCTGCAGTTTCCCAGATAAACTGCTGCATCCGATCTAGAATCCAGTTTACTTCTGCCAGGATTGATATTGGTTATGTAACATAAGGATCCAAAGTTTTTAATGTCCTTGTAATTTGGGTGTTTTCCATAAAGTTGCTGGTAAGGGGTGCAGTTTCCTATGGCTTTGGATGGAATTCTGTTAATGATAAAAGCAGAATGGGCGAGAGAGTATCCCCAATATTGAGGGTGGAGGCCAGATTGGAAAAGAAAGCTTCTGGTCATTTGCATCAAATGTCCCTGTTTCCTCTCGGCCACCCCGTTTTGTTGGGGTGTGTGAGGACAGCTCATTTGATGTATGATTCCTTGTTGTTTGAAAAACTCTAAACCTTCATTAGATTTCCCTAGTTCTTTGGCATTATCAGAACGAATGATTTTTATAGTCTTTTTGAATTGATTTTGAATAAGCCAAACAAATTCCTTAATGGCACTTATCCCTTCAGATTTTAATTTCAGAAGTTTAACCCAAGTATATCTGCTAAAATCATCCACCAAAGTGATAAAATATTTCTGTCCCTTGGGGGTTTGAACCCGAAGAGGACCACAAATATCAACATGCAAAATATCAAAAGGCTCTGTGCTTTTTATTTCTGAATTCGGAAATTTCAATCTTTTACCCTTGGCTTTAAAACAAACAGTACAAGGAACAATATCTAAGGCAGGAAATTTGACTCCAAGATCTAGCATGGATAGTTTCCTAGGTGGGATATGTCCTAATTTGGAGTGCCAAAGAATAAGATTTCTATGTAGTGTATCAGCATGATCAGAAAAACTAACAGAAGCTGTAACATGGTGATGCCTAAGTTTCTCTAAGAATTGCCTTAGAGCAGTGATATTTACAAAGTAAAGGCCATGTTTTCTTTCACCAATCTCAGCTTGGAGTTGTGTGTGTTTATCCTGCAAGATACAATAAGATTGTACAAACATAACATTGAGGTTCTGCTCTTCAGTTAATCTACTGATAGAAATGAGATTAAAACTGAAAGTAGGAACATAAAGAACATTGGGAAATATAAAATTTTCACACAACTCTATCTGTCCCACACTATTCACACTACAGTGGTTTCCATCAGGCAGAGTTATACTATGCACAGTTGCAGAAGGTTTAAAATCACGAAACAGATATTTATTCCCAGAAACATGTTCAGACGCGCCCGAATCAATGATCCAGAGAGAAGAGATGTTTTTATCCAAGAAATTATGAGTTAGTTTAGCAGTATAGATCCAAGGTTGAGAAAAGGTACCAGAGAAACTACCGAAGCCTTGACTATTGTCATCCTTGCTGCTTATCTGCCTTTGTTCGAAGTATTTTGTCAATTCCTCTATCTGGTGGGCAGTGAAACCGGCAACTGGTGATTGTTCTTCATTTCTCTTGGGCCTTTCCTTTGTATCTTGTGTTGTAACAGGTCCCGCGACCCGTCGTGATTGAGCTTGAAACCGAGAGTTCTGGGAGTAATCTTGGTCCGGGAAGCCAATGAGCCACCAACACTCCGCCCTTGAGTGCCCGAGTTTTGCGCAATTTGTGCATTTGGGCTGGTTTTTCTTCGGGCCAGGGTTGGAGTTAGGGGATCTTTTGTTGTTCCCGGTTTTAGGGTTAGGTTTTTTGTTGCTCCCGAAAGTCTTGGTCGCAAGAGCGATAGATTCTTCGCTTCCAGTACCCTTTTCCTCTGATAACTGATCTTGCTTCTCGTCTTGACTGATTAGTGAGAGGGTTTGTTCAAGATCTGGAAGGGGTTTCATGAGGAGAATCATTTGCTTAGCGCCTGAGAAGGTGGAGTTGAGCCCATCGAGAAATTTCATGATTTGGTCTTGCTCTTTGTGTTGTTGTCGAGTTTCGTCTGCCCCGCATTTACAACCGCATAAACAGCGATGGTTTTTTCTTGCTGCCTCTAATCGATCCCATAGTACCTTTAATTTTGCAAAGTAGCTTCGAACTGGTTCGCTTCCTTGTTGACATTGCATGATTTCCCTTTGTATAGAGTAGATCTCGGGTCCGCTAGTCAGCTCGTACCTCTTGCAGAGGGCAGACCACATACGATAGGCATTATCGCAGTAAAGGATTGTTTCTGCTATGTCCTTCGAGATGGAGTTGATTATCCAACTCATTATAGTGTGGTTGCACCTCTCCCATGTCGGATATCTCTCATCAGTGACTGGCGGCGCTTCGATTTGTCCGTTTACCATGCCAAATTTGTTTTTCGCCTTCAACATGATGATGGCTGCTCTCTTCCAAGAATCGAACCCGACACCGTTGAATTTAATTCCAAAGCTGAGAGAAGGTTGATCAGAGGGGTGAAGGTAGAGAGGATCGTTGTAATCTCCATTCGGCGAAGATTCTTGAACTTCTGGGTTTTCTTGGTTGTCGTCATTTTCGACTTAGTCTTCCACGGTCTCGTTGTCTTCGATGCCCTGATCCGCCATAGTCAGAGAAGTTCTCTCTGCTCTGATACCATGTAAGAACTGCTTGAGCCGGCGATTTACAGAGGCGAGAAGGAAGACGATGAAAAGAGATTATTCATTAGGAAGAAAGAGAGTACACAGTATATTCATACAGAGAGAGGACACTGAGTGTTATACTATGTTTGTCTATATTTGAGAGGACCGAGACGTTTATATATGACTAGGATATACAGACAGAGAAGTATATTACTAAAGTATATTACTATGTACTGATATAAAGTAATACACGTAATACACACTATCCTGTCCTAATAGCGTGTGGAAAACCTAACCTACTGCTGGCATTCAGCTGAACAATCTACATGACTCTAGAGCTTTATGTATGATTATGACAGAAACGTGGGGTTCTAACTAAGAATCAATCTCCTTCCCTCTTCCATCTTTCCGCATCCCCATCAATCTTTTATTCTGTATTCCTATGGGTAGATCGAACCCTTATTGTTGATGCACTTAAGACAAAGTGAAGAGCTCTTCTGCAACTGACTGATTTTGTGATTTTATTTACAATTGGTTGTGTAATAACATCAGACGGCACACATATACACTCATTGACGATTATGTTTGATACTAATACATTGCCATACACTGGGGGCAAGTGGGTGTTGAACATGCAACATTTTAGTTGCAGATGGAGGGGTTTTAACACTAGACCACTCATTGACAATTCTTAAAGGCGATAAATTTTGTTAGAAGGTTATTTTTAGCTAATTTTTACCTTTATATAAAGTAGTCTTTGGAAGAAGAGTGGCCTTTTATGTTTTTTCTTATGAACTGCAATCTAAACATGAATAGCACAATAATAAATGTGAAACTTATCACTAAGGTAATAGCGCTTTTTGTAGAGCTTACACAGTGCATTCGGTTCCTTGGTGACATGTCAAACTTTTTTTTACAATATATGTTAATCTCTAATCCTTCTCATACATTAATAAAAGCCTACCAACCTTAATTTGTTCGGCATAGGTATGTGAATTTGACCCTGGATATTTCCGATAGTGTGATAGCCTTGTGAGAAATCTACAGGGTAGGGTTGTCTTGCAGTTTCAGTCCATGCTGAGGGGGACACCCAAGTAGATCAGTATGATGATGAGGTACAGCTGATCTCGTCCACGTCCACCAAGGAAATGAATGAACCAGTGAGTCAGCTCAGCGAAAGGCTTCAAAAGAAATCTGTTTTATCAATCCCTACAAAATGTACGGTGTAGGAAATTATAAGGGTAGTTTAGTAATTATATGCTCAAAGGTTATTTTTGTAATTAGCCACATGAGCAAATTACATTTTGGTTGTTTGGGAATACCAAATAAGGGCTAATATGGTGCATTTATGTGAAGACATTTATTGGGTTGTGAGTTCATGAAAAGTCATAAATAAAAGGATGTGTATACTAAAACAATCATTCATGAGAGATTCTATATAAAGAGGTGTCTTTTAATAAAGGAAAACATTTTTTGGAAGTGTGTCTTTAAGGGAAGACACTATTTGAGATGTGTCTCTCCATAGCAATACTTCCTATGCCTATAAATACATTCCCTTGTGATCATTTTAGATGTACATTTTCCGCTGAATGATCACTATATTTTCCACAACAAATTCTCTCAAAACTATGTTCGTATTAACGCTAGTCGTTGTAGGCATTTACTTCGTGAACACATTTGAATCGAGTTTTCGTTTCAATACCGGGATACCGTTGATCAAAGAGGAAGATCCATCTTTATCTAGAAGATCAAGTTATCATTAATTACTCTTCTAAAGTAAGAATTTCCTTCATTGCCATCAGAGTCCGGTTTACTTCTTTGGTTTTTGGTTCCCGGAGAAAATTCATTGAGAACATATTCATCACCGACATCATACCCAATCATCCAAAAAAAAAATTTGGCGTTGATGATCCGCTTATGCATGTGTTGCACAATCGGTCATAATTTCTACCTTTTCACTGTATGTGAATCAACAGAAAATTGGGTAATGACGAGTTGGTCAAATTGGAAATTAATCTCCATTGATAGGAGCGATTACAATCGACGATGATTGTGCAACCGTTTAATACGTGTTGCATGTAATTCATTGTATTCGATTGAATTCAAGATGGAATTCGATTGGTTGGAGTGAATAGATTTAAAGCACGTCGAATTCACCATTGAGAAATGAATTCGATTGAATTCGACTGCTTCATGTGAATATGTCGCCGGGATGATTCATTAACTGCAAGTAATATAATAAAAAAAATTGCTTATTGGTTATATATAGAGGATACGGTGGCTATAATTTTGAGTTCACCGCATTTTTTTTTCTTTTTATCATCATTACCAATATATATTCATGTTCTGCGTGACATGAATTTATTGGTATGCTTATATGTAAAACATATGATTGTGTTAAAAGAGCACAATTAAAACTGCGTATCCTTCACCAACCACACTCTATGTTATCCAGGTTTTACACGGCTCGTTACATAGGCGACAGTCCTTTCCACCGCATTCAGCCTAAAGCGAATTCAAGTCTCATTTGGAGGGCGCTTCTCACTGTTCAGGACCTCATTGAGACAGGGGGCCGTAAGCGGATTGGTAATGGGCTCACCACTAGCATCTGTGATAGATGGTTTCCCTCTAAGGAGGGGGGCATGCCTTACCTTTGATCCATCCCTCCCAATCTTCACCATGCCCCAGTATCAAATTTACTGCTCTCTCCCTCAGCCTGGAATGTCCCGCTTCTTCGGAATCTCTTTCACCCTGAGGATGTTCAGCATATTTGTCGCTTGACCTTGTCGGGTGATGCCCTATTGCCAGATTCTTGGTATTGGAGCCTCTCTCCATCGGGCCAGCTTACTGTGAAGAGTGCATATCACTGTGCTGTTGCCCTATCTCGGCAAGAACAACCGTCTTCCTCATCTGTGACCAATTCTACAAGGGGTTTAGCAAATAAGAGACTCTGGGCACTTGATCTGCCTCCTCGCGTTCATTTGTTTGGTTGGAAATTGTTGCATGGAGTGGTTCCGTGCTGCGGACTGTTGGCTTATCGGCTTCACCGTCCTGACCTACAATCTTGTGTACTTTGTGGTAGATGTGAGACCATCTTCCATGTCTTTTTCAGCTGTCCTACAGTCAGGTCTTACTGGGACCGCCTATGCATGTCTCTTCCACCTCCTCTCACGTCAGACGTAGCCTTCGTTGATTGGTTCACTCACTCTTGCATCGCCATGCCCCGTGTTCGCCTTTCCTTGCTTGTTACACTCCTTTGGCGTCTGTGGTATGCCCGGTGTTAGTTCTCCCACAACCGCGTCTCCACTTTTGAAGTTGGCTGGTTTCAGGCAGACAGCTTTTTAAGCCTCAGCTCTACAGTCTCAACCTCTACCTTTTCGCCCTGCCTATCCGCCGCACGTCTTTCATGCCCATCTTGGGTTGAGATTTCAGTTGATGCCGGTCTGGACAGGTTTGGTAGGTTTGGCATTGTAGCGGTTGCAGCTACGCATGACACCGTCATTAGTGCAGCAGTTTTGGGGGGTTTAACTATTGAAGATCCGTCACACATGGAGGCTGCAGCTATTCTCTTAGGTTTTGACCTTGCCAAGCGGTTTGGGTACACTCATGTTCGAATTTTGTCCGACTGTAAGAGTGTGGTAGATTACCTTACGGACTTTGGCACTTCGGGCCTTGCAGACAGCACGAAGCTCTTGCTCAACAGTGCCCTTACAACTTTGGCACCACTTTCGGATGTTAAATGCTTTCACGTTAGTCATTTACATAATTTCGTTGGCCACAACCTAGCGTTTCTAGCTAGAAAATCACAGCTCCAAGCGAGTTGCTGGAAGTCTGCTGACTTCCCATCCTATGTACTCACTATTTGCTCTTAATATATTCTCTCTTTGGTTTAAAAAAACATATGATTGTGTTTATGTACCAATCTCAGTATAATTATGATAATAAGTTTATCATAATATATACTCTCTTTTATTTTTTTCCTTTAAGTCTATTGTACTTTGGTACAAATTGCTTAAATACTAAGCCAGATTACTTGGATGGGGTCTACCGTATTTGTTACAGATTACCTAGTTAAGTCTACTGGTTCATCAGATTGCTTTAATGGATCTACTATATTTTATATAGATTATCCAATGTGTCTACTGATGTTGCCAGATTGTCAGATGAATCTACTGATTTTTTTTACAGATTATTCAACTGAGTCTACTGGGTGGACCCTACTATATTTCCATACAGACTGGTTTTCTCCTCTCCTGTACTTAGTGTACAGATTAGGAATATTTTAAAAGGGAAAATTCTTTATCAGAACTTGTCAAATATTTTTTTGTAAGATATTAAATCTTTGTGTCATAAATAATCTATGTGATTATTAAGGACTATGTGTTCTCATGTATCATGTTGTTTATGTAACAGCTTTCTTGTGTAGATATAAATCATGGTACATGTATATGTACATGTATATATATATACAAAGAAGCCAAATTTTGGCTACTTAAAGGATCTAAGAATATGGATAAGTACCCTCATGTAAAACAACAAAATTGTTGTTTGGTCTTGTACTTGTGTAGTACATATATGTTTTTTTAAAAAAAAGGTAATCCATATCCGACACTTGACAAGTTCTAAAGCTAGGACAATGTTTTTTCCCAGTGGGAGTTTCATGTGTTGAATCAATTACTTAATTACTTGTTTGATAACTTGTATTTAAGATTGATTATAAGCTATATGCTTGTCTTTGTTTTAAATACTTATTTGATGACAAGTGATTATTTAATTCGATATGATTTATTATTTACATGATGATTGCATTATCGTGTTATTAAATTTCTTTTGTGTAGAGAAATGGTTGAAAATAATAGTATATGTAGTGGCATTGTTGCCGACCTTACCAAGAAGGACAAGCTCTCATAGCACAATTACGACACATGGAGTTGTAAGGTCCAATATGTGTTAGAGGATCAAGACCTTCTTGAACCACTATCATCGACTATGACCCAACCTGAGGTACCACCTGAAGGTCCTAACAATGAACATTTCAGAGTGGCCTTAGAGGCATATCATGTTTGGCAGAAAAAGAGCCGAGTTGCACTAATAATCTTGCTTAGTAGCATGAGAAATGATCTCATGTTACAGTTTGAAAAAAGCAAGACCACCAAAGGCGTCTGGGATGCTGTAAAATGGACTTTTGGCGGTACCACTATTACTAGACAAGGTCAACTACAAATGCGTCTAGATAGCTATAAGGAGAAACCGAATCATACTATGGCTAAACATATCACAGCCATGTCCAATATGATTCAAGAGCTTAACTCATCTTGTCAAATTATAAGTGATGAAGCAAGTTCAGGCTTTGATTCAGTCATTACCCCTCGGTCGAGATTGGAGGTCGCTCAAGCAAAGTTTGACCCATGACGAGAACATCAAAACCTTGATGATGTTGCTCGTCATCTTACGCTAGAGGAGGATAGAATTATGTCTGAAAATCCTCCCACCGAAGCTCATATGACATCTTATGATAACTCGGGTCATAAGAATAGAAAGCGTAAGAAGGGGTATAATAACCATTTGGGCAAGAAGCAAAAGAAGGGAAATCATAACAAAGGAAAGTTTGGAGGAAGCCAAACTAACAAGGGCAAGAACAACGAAAATAAGAAAAGCAAGCCCAAGGGAGTTTGTTATGTTTGTCGAAAGCCTGGACACTATGCCAGGGAATGCCTACAGGAACAGGTGTGTAACTTATACATGTGTTGTACTAAGTCTTTTGTGGCATCATGTTTTATGTCGAGTTCTGACTCCAATTTTTGGATTGTAGACTCAGCAGCCACCAAACACATAGCGCATGATCGCGCTTACTTTGTTGAGTTCCGACACATCCCTAGAGGGAGCAAAGTCATCTATGTGGGAAACAACGCAGTTGTAGATGTACACGACATAGGAACGTGTAAATTAGATCTCTCAAGTGGGAGACTTTATATCTCTATAATGTGTTGTATGCCCCCAAAAATTAGTCGGAACTTGATGTTTGTTCCTACATTATTAAAGTTAGGTTATGTATTTAACTTTAAAAATAATGTTATGAATTTATATTCCAGGAATACCTGGATTGGACATGGTGAAATAAATGAAGGTTTTATTATCCTACAAACTTGTCCAATTTCCTTTTCTCATGAATATGGTTATATTGATTCTTCTTCTAACAACCATGTTTTAGCAGAAACATGTCATTCATGTTTGGGACATATCGGTATTGATAGAATAAACAGATTAGCCAAGGATGGATATCTTGGTGAGCCATCAAAATTCAAAATGAAAATCTGTGAACCGTGTTTGGCCGGCAAAGCAACACGTAAGCCTTTTGGTAAGGCTCAAGGGCTACTCAACCTTTGCAATTGATCCACTCTGACATTTGTGGACCAATGAATGTAGAAGCAAGGCATGGTGCCAAGTACTTCATTACATTCATTGATGATTATACTAGATATGGTTTATATATACTTATCACCCACAAATCAGATGCTTTAGAATGCTTCCAAAAGTTTGTGACTCTTGTGGAGAATCAGTTAGACCTTACAATTAAGGCTCTACGAACTGATCGGGGAAGAGAATATTTATCTCATCAATTTAAAAACTTCTGTGAAAAAAGGGAATAGTTCATCAGTTAACTACTCCTTATACCCCGCAACAAAATGGAGTTGCTGAAAGAAGGAATATGACACTCATGGACATGGTTAGATCCATGATGTCACAAGCTAATCTTCCTATATCTTTTTAGGGAGATGCGCTGTTAACAACGGTTTATGTATTGAACCGTGTTCCTTCTAAATCAATCTCTGAAACCCCTTATGAATTATGGAATCGAAGACGACCAAGTCTTGATCATCTTCGACCATGGGGGTGTGGTGCCTACATAACCTCTACTTTCCATAAATATGGAAAATTAAGCGCTCGTGGCCAGAAATGTGTTTTCATACGCTATTGTGAAAACTCTAAAGGTTATGTTTTTATAGGTGAAAATGAACATGGCAAGGTCACGGAGATTGATTCTCGAGATGTCACATTCTTAGAAAGTGAATTTCCAACACTTTCAGGAGCCACCAAAGGATCAAGTTTTTATGAACTTGATGATTTTGCCACAAATCAATTTGTTCCCGACTCTAAGGATGATGATTCTAATGATGTTCAAGAGCCTTTGGCTCAAATGGAACAAATGAATTCTCCACTCACTCAAACTCATAATGAGGAAACCGAGAATATAGAGGAATTACCACCTCCAACTCGGAAAAGTGGGAGAGGAAGAATACCAAAACGATTTTATGGTATTGAAGAATATGAAGCAAATATGGTGGTTGCCCCAGAGGGATTTGAATATGAAACGTTCCTTACCACTGTCATGGATGAAGAGGAACCTCGTAATATTCATGAAGCCCTCTCCGGCCCTAAAGCTAAGGAGTGGAAAGTTGCCTTATTGGATGAACTGGAGTCTATGAGAACCAATCATGTTTGGAATCTAGTTGATCTTCCACCTGGGCGTAAAGCCATTGGAAGCAAATGGATTTTTAAAATCAAACGCAAGTCAGATGGTTCTATAGACAAGTACAAAGCAAGGCTTGTTGCCAAAGGCTACACCCAGAAGGAGGGAATTGATTATGAGGATACTTTTTCTCCTGTTGTTCGTATTGGATCAATTCGTCTCATACTAGCTATTGTGGCTTATATGGACTTAGAGCTACATCAAATGGATGTTAAAACTGCTTTTCTCAATGGAGAACTTGAGGAAGAAATTTACATGGAACAACCTCAAGGATTTAAGCAAACAGGAAATGAGAAGAAGGTATGTCGACTTCTCAAATCCATTTATGGTCTTAAACAAGCTTCACGACAATGGAACATCAAGTTTCATGAAGCTATGGTAAAGCATGAATTTACAGAGCTTTATGAAGACCAATGTGTTTATATGAAACACACTTCCACAGGATTTGTCCTATTAACATTATATGTGGATGACATTCTAATAGCTAGCAATAACAAGTCTCTTCTACTTGATACTAAGAAGAGTCTTACAACAATGTTTGAGATGAAAGATATGGGTGAAGCAAGCTATGTACTGGGTGTGAAAATTCTTCGAAATAGATCGAAGAGACTATTGGGTTTGAGCCAAGAGAACTACATTAACACAATTCTCAAAAGGTTCAACATGCATAATTGCAAACCCATAGATACACCAGTTAATAAAGGGATATTTTTGAGCACATCAATGTGTCCCAAGACTCCAGAAGAAGAAAGTGAAATGGAAAAGGTACCCTATTCTAGTGCTATTGGTAGTTTGATGTACGCCATGATGTGCACTCGACCTGATATCTGCTATGCAGTAGGATTAGTGAGTCGATTCCAAAATAATCCTGGTCGGGCACATTGGAATGCTATTAAGCGCATTCTAAGATACTTAAAGGGCACTATGAATTATGTGTTATGCTATGGAGGTGGAGATTTACGCTTAAGAGGTTTTAGTGATGCCGATTGGGCAGGCGATGTTGATGAGCGTAAATCAACCTCTGGTTATGCTTTTCTGCTTGGTGGTGGAGCTATATCCTGGTGTAGCAAGAGACAAGCATGTGTAGCATTATCAACCATGGAAGCTGAATATATTGCTGCATCAGCTGCTGCACAAGAAGCTATTTGGCTTAGACGTTTTCTGAAGCACTTGGGAATTGTTAAAAATGCTAAAGATCCAGTCGTCATGCATTGTGATAGTATGGCTGCTTTAGCATATATGAAGGATCCCAAGTACCATGGAAAGACTAAGCACATTCAAATTAGATACCACTTTATTAGAGATGTATGTGAGAAAGGAAAGATTGAATTGAAGCACATTGATACTAGGCGTATGGGGCTGATCCGCTCACCAAGCCTATACCCCACAATGTGTTTCAAGACCATGTAAAATCTTTGGGATTACGTGTTGGTCTATAAACAATTATTATTTTATGAATAAAAGGTCAATCTTTCTACATCTCTATTTTCCACATTTGATAGTTTTGCAAGTCATCATGAGATGTCAAGTTGAACCAAAGGTTAACTCACTCGCACGAGTAACCATCCCTATGATGTATGAGTTAGTCATGAGGGGTAAGGCTAAAATAATTCTTCTGAGGGTACAAGAATTATGAGCCGCCTTGATTTGAAAATCAAGATGAGATTTTTCATATTGAAGAATCGAATATGGAAAAATGCTCCCGAATTCCATAGGTTCAACAAAGCCTAGCATGAGCATTGAAACATGTGTTATGCTCAAGATTAACCATGCTGGTTAAATGCTAGTGTGGGTTGATAGTAGGACATCCGTTTCCTTAGGGAAATGTGCATCTCCACTACACACTTTCATACAGTGTGTGCTGACGACCATTGCTTGAGGTGATGGATGGATCCCTTCTCCTTCACTGTGTGAGTCGCACAAACTTAGCAGCCCTTATGACTTCCAAGAGATGGACCATGAAGTATGATGATTATGTTGCTACTTTAGGAAGTATTCGAAGACCATAAAATCTGGTTGGAGTACATGTTTCTTAAGAAAGCAGTTATCATACATATGAATTGGTGGCCATTATGGAAGGAAGGTATTTAAGAATAGTCATGAACTTAAGTGGTGTTCACTCACACGTGGATGTTGTGTACATCGTGAACATGCAGATGGTTGAGTCATAATTATCATATATTTTTGAGGGATCTAATTATGGCTTAGATCGTTCGGACGAAATTATACCTAGGGAGGCGGTAATACATGAGCACCTGTTGAAATGAGAGTTACCTGTATTGGAATATCCTTCGGTTGGCCAAATGTGGTTTAATCTATAGGTTTCCAAGTTGCAGGTGGTATTACCTGGTCGCACAAAGTATTTGCGAGTATGACCAACATGAGAGAAAAGAGATACATCTCCAAAATTGCCATTTGAGCGAGTGGGAGATGTAGGAAATTATAAGGGTAGTTTAGTAATTATACGCTCAAAGGCTATTTTGGTAATTAGCCATATGAGCAAGTTACATTTTGGTTGTGTAGAAATACCAAACAATGCTTAATAAAAGGTGTCCTATGTGGAGGTATTAGTAGAGTTGTGACTCTTTAGGAAAGACATCACTAAAGGGACATGTCTTTCCATACTAATGCAACTCTTCATATAAAGGAATGTCTTATAATGAAGGGAGGCATCTTTTGGAATGTATCTTTATGGAAAGACACTATTTGAGATGTGTCTCTCCATAAACAATACTTCCAACTCCTATAAATACCTACCCTTGTGATCATTTTTTCGATACGTTTTTCCGCTGAATGATCTCTATATTTTTCCACAACAAACTCTCTCAAACTACGCTTATGTTCGTTGGAGGCATTTACTTTGTGAACAACATTGAATCGAGTATTCGTTTCAATACCGGGATACCGTTGATCAAAGAGGAAGATCCAACTTTGTCTAGAAGATCAAGTTATCATTGATTACTCTTCTACAAGTAAGTATATCCTTCACCTGCAAATACTACCCTATGATAGAACACATAATACCGAGCCCAAATGTTTAGGCCCAGTCACGAAATAAGAAACAGAAATAGTATTAGCCCAGTCAATAAATAAGTTAGTCTAGTCCTATACATAGTCCAAATTACATACCCACATCTGTAAAGAGATTACACTATATATACTCTTGTAAAAACCCTATAGTAAATTGATGAGACAGATTTTTTACATTCAAAAAAACCGTTCTCAGTATGGCAGTTGTAGTAGAGCGAGCCACAGTAGCTCTACTTCTGAAGCCACTTGGATCCAACACATCCTAAGTGAGCTAGGAATTCGACTACAGCAAGCACCAAAACTATGGTGTGATAATTTAGGAGCCACGTACCTCGTGAAGAACCCGGTCTTCCACTCCTGTACCAAGCATATCGATCTTGATTTCCACTTCGTGTGGGAGAAGGAGGCCAATCAATCCCTCTAGATAGGTTTCCTCCATGGCTTCGACCAGTACACAGACATTTTGACCAAACCCTTGACGGTCAACCGGCATGCTATGTTGCATCTCAAACTTGGGCTACACGAGTCCGAAACAAGGGGGACTGATATAACACATAATACCGAGCCCAAATGTTAGGCCTAGTCACGAAAAAAAAAACAAAAATAGTATTAGCCCAGTTAGTAATAAGTTAGTCCAGTTCTATACATAGTCCAAATTACATACTCACATCTGTAAAGAGATTACACTATATATACTCTAGTAAAAACCCTACAGTAAATTGAAGAGACAGATTTACATCCCTGAAATAACTGTTCTCAGTACCCTACAACACATCAGCCGCTTCCCTCTGCTTTGGCTGAAGAGCTAGCTAGGATGTAAAGTTTTTGACAGAATCAAGTTCTAGTGAATTTCAAGACAAGGTTATTAGAATCAAGCTAAGAGTATTTGTGGTGGCGATTTACAGAAAAAAAGAAGAAGAAAGAAACTAAGTGCAAGCAAAACCCTGAATAACAATAACTCACATGAGTCATATCCTTGATGAAGAACTATAAAGGAAAGAAACCATACTTGGCTTTAGTAATTACTTGCAGTGGGTTAAGAAAACTCATAGTTCCAATGACAGACTTGGAAAAGAAAAAACACTTATGTTTTGCAGTCAGATTTTTATTTCCGCAGTCGTTTTAATGAAAATGTAGTCAATTTTTTTCAAATCACATCCACCAATATAAAGTCAGTATTCTAAAGTCCATAGTCATAAAAAATATCAATTTTCGGGTATATATACCACCTAGATACACCCTCTTTCTCCACACTTTCATTTCCAACTTCACGCGAAAATCATCTATTTTAAAATCTCTCAAGAGCTCTCTTTTGGTTGGATTTCATTTTCAGCGTTTAAGGTAACATTTTCACTCCTAATTGATTGTTCTATGTTATTGCATGATTAATAATAGTTTAAGCAATGATTCAGATCAAATGGAACTCAAGTCGGGCTTAAAAAAACTAGGTCGCGGCCTAATGTACTGGTAAAATATGATGTGCGACTATATCTATACCATCTAGGCAGTGTACCTATCGTTTTACGGGATAGTGAATGAGTGAGGAGTGTCGATCTCCGGGACCTCATTCAATTAACTGACAATTTATCAATTAACTGAGAAACCTAAACTAAACTTAGAAAACAGAAAATGTCACTTTTTAGTGTTTGATAAATCTAGTTAAATGATTGACTCAATAAACCAACATAAAATAATAAAACAATAAAAATACATTGTGTTAAGAAATAAAGGTTGAAACGTTAAATCCTAAGAAGCACCCCAGTTTGTTCTGCTCACCTATTTCTTCAAATCCTACTAAATAAATAACAATTCTACTAACACTGCAATAAACTCAAGAACTATATATAATTTATTGACCGGGTCTCGTACGATGAATCCTAATTGGTTGAAAGAACTAGCACCAGGCTAATCTAATCCGTAAACAAACTAGTCGCTTGAAGACCAGTTCCTATTGGAGACAGATTAACCTATAGGCGAGATCATGCTTCTAGTCATTAATATGGTTTAACATTCTATGTCTTGTTAACTATCTCAGCTCTCGTGTGTTGATTAATAACCTACAAAGATTGCGTTAATAATTTATCAAAAGATTGAAGCACATGAAGAACTGGAATTAAACTATTGCATCAATAAAAAGTAGCGGAAAGTTACATAATCGAATCTTATGAAATAGGTTCTCTTCCCAAACCGGGGAGATAAACTAACTACTTAGACATTACTCTAAAAACAGTAAAATAACCAAGGTGGAACTCATTGACAGATTAGATAAAAAGGAAAGAAGAAACTCCATTAAGAAGATTCCCCTCTCCGTCTTCCAATATCACGTGTCTCTGCATTAATCTTTCGCCAACAGTGTGGTGTGAATGATGGATGAATTACGGTATGCGATGTGGTGTGGTGGTGGCTGGCATGATAATAGTATGGTGGAGATGATCGTAGTGGTGGTGCGATGGTATGGTGGAGATTGAATTCTGATGGTGGTGGTAGTCAACTTGAAGATAATGACTGGCTTAAAGCCCCTACTTCGGGTGTGGGTGCCTCTTGGAAATAGGGTTGATCTACTCATTATATAGCAGTAGATCGATTTAGAAAATTTTTATTTTTTCCTTTTTTGGTCTACCACCCGGTTCACCCTATTGGACAACATCCGGATCTGGGATCAACTGTGGGTGGATAGGTTTCAGTCCCCTCCCAATAGCCGTTGCGGGGGATTGAACCGTGGTTCTCCCTACCAAGTTTAGTCCCAATCACCATTGAACCAACGAGAGTTTTATCTTTTCCTTTCATGAAACACAATTCTTAAAATTGAATTTCGGTCCCATTCGGACATGCTCCTGGACTTGCATGTCCGGACGCCTCTGTAATGTCTGTGCTCAATTTTCCTCTTTTCCCAACTCTCAAATTGGGTCCGGACATGCAAGTCCACACACTACGTCTAGAAGTCTCGGTACTTGTCCGGCCTTACAAGTTCGAACGCAAGGTCAGACACATCTTCAACGGTTTCTATATCCTTCATTTGGACTCCGTTTTACTTCCTGTTTGTTGTGTTTGAATCCTTATGAGAAAGTATATGCATTTCCTAGACTTTTTCCTACATTTGACACATAAAATGTATCATTTCACATCAAAAAATAAATCTAAGGAAAAACATATAAGTGAGAAATATAGCTTAAATAATTAGAAATAAAGGATAAATTATAGCCCTAGTAATAAATATATTTCACACTTATCACCTATTTAATATCTATCCAGAACTGGTGAAAAAAACTAGACAAGCCACCATAATGCTCGTTTTTGTCAACAACAGACAATAAAAAACCTACATCATGGTGGCCTGTCTGGTTTTTTTCATTTGCTCGAGATTCCGCCCGGAAATGGTCCGTTTAGAGGACCAACAAGAAATGGATTATTGCTGCACATTCCTTTTTTTCATCAGTGTAGGTAAGGCATTTTAAAGGGTTCGTTTTGATGCATTCGTTCAGGACGCTTACACAAGGCATCCGTTTAGCGGATGAGTTACTTCTATCCAGTTCAGTACTGTCTATTGTAGATGTTAACAAGTACTGTCTATTTTGGATAGTATTGCTAGTTGTACGTCCCGGACCTTCAATGGTTTTTTTGGTAACTTGTTGGTGTAACTGACTGCTTTATTCTCTTTGTTTTGTTTGCAGATGAACTGAAAGGACAAACAAAAAGCGGTGATAGATTCTACTACTGGAGCACTCAAAAAGAGGAAGATGGTCACAAGATCTGCTCAAAAGCAAATGGTGGAAAGGCGGTCCAAGAACCTTGCAGGCCGACCATCAGCATCCTAGTCACTTGCTGTCTTATCTCCCCACCCTGAGTTTGCTCCTCCTAGCTCTTCACATCCTTCCATGAGCACTCGCTTATCTCCTATTCATCAGGAGGTATATCATTGATGAGGCGGTTTACATTAGATGATGACGACGATGATGATCTTGAGGACCAGCACACAGTTGAAGAATAGTTAGCTCTTCTTGCTCCATACGCTGTTGTAATACCCCCATCCTACAGGATATTAGTAGTAATGCGAGTGGTTTATAAGAATACATATACCTTGACTACAACAACAAGACCTTTCACTTTTAGGCCCAAGTGAGGACAAAGGGCTTAAGGTCGACCTGTTAAACGGGTTATCCATTCGGGTTTTTGGACATATCTGTTCCGGTCATTAAACTTTTGGGCCATTTCAAGTTCGGGTTATTGGGATTCGGCTCAAACATGTTCGGGTTGTAACTGTATCAGGTAGAATCGAGTTTTGATTTTACGGGATATGGTTAATATTTTTTGAAAAAACTATTAAATAAATATATTTTTAACTTCTTTAGATAGACTACAAAGATCACAAAAAAAGTGAATACAATGCATATTTTGAATTTTATTCAGACATAATAAGGTAAAATTAAGCTTTCTTATCATATTTATGTGCGTGATAATTTAAGGTCACTATTATTTCATGTTTTTCAAGTTTGGATAATTTTAAATTACTATTATTTTGGGTCATTTCAGGTTCGGGTCGTATGGATTTAAACTAATCGGGTTTCAGGTTTATCATATGTATATATTTTTGGGTTTCTGTCAGGTTTTGGGTTCAGGTCAAACGGGCGGGTTTTTCGGGTGAGGTCAAATTTGACATCTCTAGGTGGTTAGTTTTCAAGCCCATATGGCTTGGAGGATAGGTTGCAGGATAGTTGTCAATATAAGGTGTTACAAATGGTATCAGAGCAAACTCGGGACCGTATTGGGATGGTTATCCAACACCTACCGAGAAGGTCCATGGCACTTGAATGTTAGGCTTGCGACGAGGATGTCACGTTCTTTGAGTGAGGAAGTATGTAATACCTCCATCTTACATTAGGATATGAGTAGTAATGTGAGTAGTTTATAATGATACATATGGGTTGACTACAACAACATGGTCTTTCACTTTTAGGCCCAAGTGCGAAGGTGGTTAGTTTTCAAGCCCAAATGGTATGGGGGTTAGGTTGTTGGACAGATACCCATATGGGGTGTTACAAATAGGCTACCTAACACCTACCGAGGAGGTCCATGGGACTTGAATGTTAGGCTTACGACAAGGACGATACATTTTTAAGTGGGGGAGTATGTAATACCCCCTTCTCACATTGGGATACAATAGTAATGTGAGGGATTTATAAGGATACAAATGGGTAGACTACAACAAAAATATCTTCCACTTTTAGGCCTAAGTGAGGACAAAGAGCTTAAGGTGGTTAGCAAGTTTGGATGGCTTGGGAGCTAGGTTGTTGGATCAGTTGCTTATATAGTGTTACATCTCAAAAGTTAGGAAAGAGACAGACACAATCTTATGGATAGGGTATGACCCTATACCGGTGACAATTGTGAAATATATAGACTTTTGACGGTTTAATTGACCTATTATTTGCATTACTTTTGGACAATATTTCTCACTTATCATATATATTTTTCTTATATTTATGTTTTAATGTGAACTGATACAATTTATGTGTCAAATTTAGGAAAATATCTTGGAAATGCATAGATTATTTCACAAACTTTGCAATGCAATAAACGGCAAGCAAAACGGAGTTCGAACGAAGAATCTAGGCCCAAAACAAGTTGGCGTATCGACCAGTCGAAACATGAGTCCGGACTTGCAAACCCACACAAAGGCTGAAACTTCCCTAAAACGCATTCAGACATGCATCCGGACATGCAAGTCTAGACGCTGCCGTCAGAAGTCAGAAATACACGTTTTTAAGGGATAAAAATATCTATGTTTGATATAAAAAGGCTCATAGGGTTGGAAGAACATGAACTACTCATTTTATATGCCTCTTGGGACTGTGGCTTTGCTACTCCACTCACCCGCACCGCAATTTCACCATTGTTAACAACATTCCGGAGCTCTAACGAGGAAGATAACATAAAGGCACGTGACGGCGAAAGGCGGAGCGAAGATATTCAAACCGGAGTTTCTTCTTCCCTTTTATCTAATATGTTCAATGTGTTCATCTTCTATTTTTCCTGTTTATTTTAGAATCATGCATGGGTAGTTAGTCAAGCACCCGGGATTGGGGTAGCAAACCGGATCTTTATATTTATTCTGTAATCTTTTCACTAATTCATTAATGCAGTAGTTTAATTATAGTTCTTCGTGCGCTTTAATTCTCTAGCTAATTTTTAAAGCAATCTTTGTAGTTTTCTAATCAACACGCGAGACCTGAGATAGATAACAAGACATAGGAAGTTAAACCGGATTCACGACTAGAAACATAATCCCACCTATAGGTTAATCTGTCTCCAATAGAAACTATTCTTTATGCAATTGGATTATGTCCGGATTAGAGCATTAGTTTGTTACTAGTTCTAGCAACTGGTTAGAATTCGTTAGACTTAGCCATTGGTGAATTATTTATAGTTTCTGAGTTTATTGTAGAATTAGGGGAAAGTTTATTAATAAAATCAGATAGTGAAGGTTTACAGAACAATCCGGGGTGCTTCCTTAGATTTAGAGTTTTGATCTGTATTTATTTACTTACCTTATTTTGATTGTTTTATTCTATTTGTTTATTGAGTCAGTATTTTGATTGAATTAAGTAAACCTGAAAAAGTGACGTTTCCTGTTTTCTTAGTTAGATTAATAAATTATCCTTTAATTGAACGAGGTCCCTAAGATCGACAACCCCACTTAATTCACTATTCCAAAAAGCGATAGGTAGAGATAGTCAAATATTTCTGCTACAAGTTTTTGACGCTGTTGTCGAGGACCTTTGGCACGGTTAATTGACAATTTTATTTTATTTAATTGAGATTTTAATTTTTTGTTATTATTTTTTATTTTGTTTTTATTTTATTTTTATTTATTTATTTGTTATTTATTTTAGCAATTCTCTTTTATTTATATTTTGTTCTTCATTGTTATTTTATTTAGTTAATTTTGTTTTTGTGTTTCTTTTCTATTTTACTTTTTATTTTTATTCTGATAGGCAAATTTCTGACAATGGAGAGCGGCAAGGATGAGGTGAGAAGATTGTTGGCAGAACTGGAATTGAAGCGTGTGCAGAAGGAGATATCTTCATATCAAAGATTGGTTGAGAATTATCGACCACCACAGCAATTTAATCAAGAAGCTTACTGGTGGGAAGTTTTGAAGAATAGACCATAGTACAATGAAGATGGGGATATCATATTCTCAATTAGAATAGGCTGCAGAGTTACTACCAACCACCACAGTAGCAATCTTTCCAAAACCTTACGGGTGGAGGTTGAGCAGACTATTCCACAGTACAAGGAAAATCAGTTGGGGTATTATTTTTTAATCAGAATAGAAACCAATTAGCATAGGGCCAGACGAATTTCTCTCAAGTCACGGCGAGCCATTAGAAGAGATTCTAGCGGTGACTTCAAGGAGTGAAGATTCATTCGAGCCAGATATTTTTGAAGTCAAGGAGTCTGATGAAGAAATTGAGCAACACATCAGGCGTGCATTATCTAAAGAGGTGGAACAAATATTTAACAATTTGTGTTCCACTTCCTCTCCATCTCTAACACAAGAAGAGCAACTAATATTTAAAGATATTTTTGCTGCACCTATTTGTGAGCCGGTGGAGGCACCCGTTGTGGACAATTTCATAAAGGGTGAAGAGATTGAAGTGTCTACTGCAATTTTCTGTCATAATGAATTTTCCATTGAGCCTCACCAATGAAAAGGATATTGATATTTTCGAATCTAAGGAGAAAGCACCACCACCGACTAGTCATCAATCTCACCTCCACGAGCCTCACCAACAGGAGAAGGACGTCTACGTCCTCAAATTTGAGGAAGGAGAACCATCCACACCCGGTCTTTGTAACAAGAAATTTAGTAGGGAAAATTATATACAAAAACAAAAAAAGAATCCTACTAACTCTTATACGGGTAGCAAAACTCCCAGTCAGAGTAAAGTGTAAGTAAGTTACGACCAAGAGTATCAAACCCACAGGACTTATAGAAAATCAGTCATAATCCATAGTAATTGCCTAGTTCTAACAAAGGGGGAAAATGAACACTAATTCCAATTAGAACAACTATCTAATAATCTAACTAAATGGGTTATTTACAATGAATTATCCTAGGTTTGGGATTATAATCAACCTAATTGAAAATATGATCATAATGTTTAATTAACAAGTCTCGAATTAACCAATCATATGGACGCGCTAGAAGTCATGCCGGACACGAGCGCACGACACATTCAAAGACGTTGAATGCACCGGACGTCATACACCCGACAGTACATCAGGCAAGACCAAAATGCCAATACATTTTCCAGTTTCAGATTCGAGAATAGGAACTCACAATCTATTATCAATCCAGCAAATGTTATTCTAATAAATGAACAAGATGGTGGGGACTTCATAGGTTAATTCCTAATCTTAAGTGTTATCTTCTAATTTGTAGTAGACAACGGTAAAGATCATTAACATTTCCACAACGTATTCTACTCTTGTTTGATTAACTAAGTAGAATTTTGAATGAGGAGAATAAGTGGCCAACACTATTCAACTTGCCTAATAACCAAAATCTTAATTAATGCTTGCAAATATATTGAATGATCATATTTGTTTACAAGGAAAATTCATCCCTAACCAAGGACTACAAGAGATCCTACACAACCATCCATACGGATACAAGAAGAATACAAAGAGGAAAAGGAAATTAACATAGTGAGAATTCCCTCAAACCTGATGGAAATCTTCTTCTCGTGGATGGGTTGGATGCGTAGAACTCCTTGGTAGAAGTGACACCAACACTTGGAATGGACGCGGATGATGGAGTGAAAGATATGAATGTTAAGTGTTGCTGTAGACCTTCGGCCTATTTATAGACTTCAATTTCCACATGTGCCTGGTCATGCCGGGTGTAGGAGTGCCCGACATTACTTGGTTTTTAATGGTTAATTAAACCGCCAAATCCAGCAAAAAGATGCTTGTGACAGACATGGATGCCCGACACCACACCCGGCATTGTCTAGTTTGTTAATGGTAATTAGCTGGTAGCTTTTGGTGAACCGAGACAACTTTTCCGCTTGTGCCGGCTAGGGATGCCCGGCACAGTATCCGGCATATCTTCTGCACTACTCCATATTAATGTCGTGAATTGGACATCCGGCATCGTGCCCTGCAAAACTTCATCCTTTGATTAGAGATTTATTCCTAACATGAAAACATACCAAACATAAGTCTGAATTTATATACTGAACTTTGTATGTAAGATCATATCAAAAACTAGCTATTTTATTCTTATTTTAATTAATATCCTATAATTCTAACTTCTAAAATATGATAAGTTTGAGGCTTATCAACGCCCTACACTTACCTTTTGCTAGTCCTCTAGCAAATTTTAATAAAAAAAGAATAACTGTTTGTGCACAAAACAGATACCCTTAATAATGACAACTAGACAAGTCATTTCCAACTATCTGACTCTAATTCACAAGCATCACTTAATCCCCCTTATTTCTTCAAAGACATACTAATGGGTATAAAACAAAATATAGAATTTCAAAATCGATCAAAAACTCTTGGGCTATTTTATATAAGGGATTTATAATCTCTCCTTTTTCCGGTTTCCATAATCCAGCCCTATTTTTCAAGGGTTTCTGAATATGGCCAAGACTATTATTACGGGTTTCCATGATTCAGCCCTATTTTTTAAGGTTTCTGAACCAGGCCATGATTTTATTTAAGAATAAGAAATTTTGGAATAAAACAATAGGAAAAACTCTCGAGTGTTTCTTTATTCTAGGGCAATTTTTGCTACCTCATGGAATAGAATGCTTCTTTTTTTCTCTTTTTTTTAATTAATAAATTAACAAACCCTATTTAAAATTTTCACCCAAAATAATTTTCACTATTTTAAAAGAGAAAGGATGATAAAAGAACCCAATGATTAATAAAAAATTAACTAGGAGTAAGATCATTTATTCAAATGCTAACAATTTAGAGATTCAAAGATATTCCAACAAGATTTTAAAATTCACCGATGAGGTTACCTCTCAGGAGAACAACCGCTTCTGACTCCCTAACATGTTTACCCATAAGAACATGTAAAATGCTTGACAGAAAGTTAGTAAACTTCAAACTTATTGCCATATATTTTTATGAAATCAGAAAACATTAAAAATACTAACTATGTGTGTATGTATATATATGTATGAATAAATATATAATTTTTTGGTATCCCCTGCCCTACACTTGAGAGGAACATTGTCCTCAGTGTGAAGAACAGTGAAGAGAAAATGGACGAAAATAAGCATAAATAACAAGAAGTAGAATAACATACTCCCCTTGTAATGGAGGAACCAGGGTGGGCAATGCCCTACACTTGTGATGGGCCATGGAATCTGAGTTGCTCACATCATAAGTCAACTACAATTGATCAAAAGGCAACTGAAACCAAAACCAACAAAAGTACAAAGGTAGATAAATTAAGGAAACAAATATCCAACAAGCATAACACTAAAAATAAAAAGTAAAAGTAAAATAAAACAAGGAAAGAGAGAGAGAGAGTGTGAAAACTGCTGCTGGCGCGATGGACGTTGGTGGTGTACTAGAAGAAGAGTCAGGAGAAGTCGTCGGGGAAGCAGAAGGCTAGAAGAGGTAGGTGTAGGAAGGCCCTTCTTCTTCGACTCTTGGCATACCTTCCTCTTTTTCTTGTCTTTGCGGAGGTGGCTCTTGATCAAAGCAATCATAGAACACTCCACTATCTTCTTCTTCTCCTTTCTGGCCTTCTTCCAGTCGGCCTCCATGGATTTATCTAACTTATCAACGAGCAGCATAATGTGGTCCTCAACCCTCCTCTTATGCTCCTCTTGGCGCCGTGTAATGCGCTCCTTACAAGATTGCTGCCTCGTGACAACCGCCTGGTGGCTCTGCTCGACCGCCTCAACCCGGCCTATGATCTCAGAGCGATACCCCTTATAGCTAGCCCGGAAGGCCTCAAAATCAGTCCAAGTGTCCTACTGAGCTCGTCGATAGTCATCAAAAGACTGATGCTACTGATCAAGGTCCTGCTGAAAGTGATCCATCCGCTCATAGAGAAGACCCATATAGTAGCAGAAGCAGAAGTCTAAGGATGTTGAGGGGTAAATGATGGAGGTGGAGGTAACATGAGCTATGGGTCCTCTCCCTAGTATCTAGGGTAGTCCTGAGCAGTGGCATTAGGCTTAGGCCGCTGATCTGATGGAACATACTGGTACTCTTCCGAAGCTGACTATCTGAACCACCACCGACGGACCAGATTAAGGTCTATGAGGGAAGACTCATAGTGGTACTGAAGAGTGTGTGGAAAACGATCCTCCCCCAAAGCCTGGATGATGTGCTGGTTGAGGAGCATCGGGAAGATAGGGCACTTTCCATCCTTGTTCAGGATCGCCCGAACCAGTGAGCAACATCAATCGATGCACCGGAAACCGTGTTGAAACTGTTCCCTGAACTGCTCCACTAAGGTACTAAAGGAGCGCACAATCCATTTCATTCAGCTCATCATGCTTAGATAGTCGAATATTATGGTGAATGATCTCCATGGCTACTCTGAGCTGAAGGTCGGTGATGACGGTGAATCGGACACGCGACCCAAACCGAGCAATAATAGCCACGTGCGCGTTAGAGATGTACTCAGAAGCTTGGGGCAGCCCACGATACTTGACATTTGCATAGAATTCGTGAACTAACTCCAAGTGGAAATGACAATGACGAATATCCAATACCCCCATCCATCCATGCCTCTGGAAGAGTGAGGCAATCTGTGACAACTGGTGAACGCTCTAATCTATGCACCGCTCTTGGACCCACTGCCCTTCTGTTTAGAGTGGTGGTAGTAGCAGGCAGCATCGGGGCTAATGAACTCCTCCTCATCAAACTGTGGATCCTTGTGGATATGGGATCGTAAAGGATACGGAGTGCCAAAATCATCAAGCTTGGGGGCTGTGGAGGTGGAGCCAGGCCCACTCTGTACCTCTGGAGATGCCCTCTTCTTCTTTTTTCCCATCTTGGCTTTCTTTGCTAGCTGTTGAGCACTGCTCGAGGCGATTTCCTTTTCCGCCCTTCGAGTGGAACGGCGAGGCGGCGGGACCTCGGGTGTAGGGGCAGCCTCATCCTCTTCTGTCGTTGTAACACTCCTACCGCTAATCCCTTACTTACCGTCTAATTGTCCCGTTCATCCTACTACTCGCAGCGGAAATACTACTACTACGACGGGTGATATAATGCCGCTAACCGCCCATACGGCTAGCAAGGCTTACACTACTTACAGTAACGGTGTGATGTCTAAATAATACCGAGCTACTACATTACTTACCAAATACGAAATATCATATACTTACAAAAGTTATTACCAGTATCTAAGTGTATTCGATTACATCCTTTCACTAGCTTCCAAAAATAATGAGTTTAAACAAACTACTCATCTATAACAAGTTATAATCCCCACAATATCCACAAGGGTGTACCCCATGGTACACCGGCTAAACAAAAAGGCCTATAGCCGTGTACAACTTAGTACACCATTCACAGTCTATTAATTACATCAAAAAGAAATCATCTCGATCTCATCAAGCCTTCACCCTTCACGAGCACCTGTAAAATATTAAAAACAGTGCCCCAAGGGGCTCAGTAAAAAGCTGCATATAAACTTCGCATATACCGCGTGCTAACTAGGATACGCCGACTATTTTTGGTTGACTACACATGTGGTTCATTATTAACATGCATACATGCTTTACATATACCACACCTTCATACACAATACAATACACAACCAAACAGTAATACAATAGCATACACAGTACTTACCTTCTCAAGGGTTAGCCAATTACACATCCGGGTTAATCGTATGTTCATTACTCTTTTACTCATTACACAATATTTACGCAAACATACTCATACTTTACTTACTTACTTTTCCATACTCATTTACTTACTCTTATTTACTTACTTTACTCATGTTAAGTCGGTATGACCTCCGGGCAGGGACTATACCGTCCCACCACCGGGCTTTAGGTGGCTCACTATCCAGGATGCTACCCATTTAAGGGGTTTGGGCCGTGGAAAAGATTAAAGCCAGGAATTGGATACAACCTCTTGTGTCTCCGCCTCCTCACGCATGGCCAAAACTATATCGGACTTCTACTCTTCCAATTTACCAATTTATTATGTTAGATTGGTTAGCTTGTTAGGAATTAGTTAGAAGTCCATCACAATGTCATTCGGTCACCCCACAGTACATCAAGCATTCACACACATTCATTATCATCCATACATTTCATGAATTATACAAACTGTGAGTTAAGATAAACATTCAACAAGGAACAATATCATATAATCACAAGTAAGCATAATAATTCTGATTCTTGCGTTTATCTTATTAGGTGGTCAATTAGCACATAAACACACAAATCAGAGTAGCCAAGGTAGCATACAGGTCATGAGAAGTTCATACCATTCACCGTTGACCTTGAACTCACTGACTCCTTTCGGTGTTCGACTATTCGAATCCTATCATATACATACAGTTGTGTGGTTAATTATCCATAATTAACCTTACTCATTACTTTCCTAAAGTTTCCCAATTTATACTTACTAACCCGTGGTTATTCAATTCCATTTACTTATGTCACTTACTTAAAATTATTTTCTAAGCTTGTTTATAGCCTTAATGACTATTAAACATCATTAATCATGTCCTAATTACCTTATACTATCATTATCCATCATTACATTACCTTAGATTAGCTTTAAAATGGATTCTGTGAACAAAATGAGGTGGTCCGGGTTTGTGTCCGGGTTCACAAACTCGGACCAAGGTGTTTGGTCCGTCTCGGGTGTAATTTAGGTGTGGTCCGGGTTTAGGTCCTAGTTTACAAACCCGGACCATACGTTTGCATATCTCTCGGGTGTGAAAATGGGGTGGTCCGGGTTAGTGTCCTGGTTTGTAAACCCAGACCACTCTACTAGTATAACAATCTGCCTTGTTTTCTATCTGGTCCGGGTTTCTGTACCGGTTTACAGACCCAGACCAGCTACAGAAATGAAAATTAAGTGTGTTTTTATTGTGTTTCAACTCTAAACTTCTACCAACTTCTTCCCCAATCTTCCTACATATATCCTAGCATGTTTTGACACTATTTAAGCACTTAAAACTAACCTAATCCAACCTATATCATTATCTGTCAACTTACAGATTTTTACTGCTAGTTTTTCCTTTTGTTGCAGTTTTTCTCCTTTAACCAATGCTACAAATTTTTCCTTTCTTCTTCCCACTAGTTAAATGACTCTCGATCTAGCATAATTTAGTTAAACACTTCCCATTACACCATTCCTAGTTCTACTCATCTACACCTCTTCTTGCTAAATACAAACCTAGGTGAAAATCTCATATTTTTTCTTCTCTGTACATCTCCCTGTTATTTCCTTTCTAACAACACTCAAGTCTCTAAATTCCTAACCAAATTTTGACAGAGTTTCCCTACATTTCTAAGTGTTCTCACCACATAATTTTGCTCACTCAACACAGTTTACAACCTGCTCAATATATACATTATTCCCACACAAATTTCTAACACCTGGTGCACACTTAATACTCACAATTAGCATCTCATTTACTTGTTTTAAAAAGCTTCAAACTACCAATACAATTAACATTAATATACTCCATCCCTTTCCTACTGTTACAGTAGTTTAACCATTGCTTAAGCAATGCATTTATACATACACAAACATTAAAACTGTACAAAGGCACTTCATTACCTTGAGTTCTTCATTCCTCTTTTCTTTTCTCTCCTTCTCCTTTCTTGCTCCTCTTTCCTTCTTTGTTATTGTTTCTTTGTTTTCTTGATTTTATTTAAGCCAAGCTACAGCCACGTAACAAGGCATACACACACAAAAACTCGTAAAATTTCTAACATAGGTTTTAAACCCTAACTTGTGAGAAACCATTTAAAACTCTTAGGAAGTCTTACCTTGAGCTTCTAATGGAGTTTTGGATAGAAAAATGACAAGGCTTCAGCTCCTCTTTAAAATGCCAAAACCGGATGAACAATGGAGTAGTGGTGTTCACGTGAGTTTTTGATTTTTACAAGGAAAACTGGAAAAGAGAAGAGCTTTGGTCCCTTTCTTACCTTAGAACATGAAGAAGAAGATGGAGCTTCAAATGGTGTTTCTTAGGCTCCAAAAATGGTTTCACCCATGGAAATGAAGTTGGAAGATTTTGATTTTTGAAAGGTGTAAAACGATCTCCAAAGCGAGACGAATTCAACGGTATATTTTTTGTAGCATCAAAGATGAGAAGGAAGTGGGCTGCTGTGAGGGGATTTCTCAAATCGCCATAGTAGCAGAGAGGAAGAAGAAGAAGTGTTGGGTAGAGAAAAAAAATGTGAGAGTGCTTGTGTGAGAGGAGAGAGAGTTTGCTTTTTACTTTTTTTGTTACTTTATTTGTTTGTCTCATAGCACATAAGGAGGGAAATAGAAGAGGGGTGTGGGTTAGTAAAACGTGCCCCTTATCAAATTAAAGGACCGGCTGCACTATTACAAAGGGGGGATCAAATTTTTGCTTTATTACATTTACATCCCTTAACTTCCCAATTTTTGCACTATTCACTTCCGGGACCCATTTTCTGGAATTTTCTCGTTTAATTAATTTTATTGGTTCTAGACCTTCATTAATGTTTAAAAATGACTATTGGTTGACCAAAATTATTATGAGTCTATTTGACCCGCTTAAAGTCATGTTTTCCCGGTTTCCTCGAAAAACGCGCTTTAAGGTTCGTTTGTGTTTTTAATCCGTTTTAAGGATCCGTTTTCTTCGGGATTTGTTCCCTCATGATTATTTAGACATCATTAAGTTTCTAAAACCTTCATTAGCCTAATTAATCACTATTTTTAATTATGGGGTATTTCAATCTACCACCCTTAAGGAACTTTGCCCTCAAAGTTGCTCAAGATTAATGGTTTAATAATTCTACTCATTTGGAAAACCAATTGCCATAATGCAGCTTACTACCACCTACGAGGTGTTTACTTCTTCTACATTACAAGCATACACAAAGCAAGCACCATACGTAATTACCACTCACAATACACAATTGCATTACACAATACACATCATTCCACGATACACATTACACCGATACATTACACATTGTACATACACACCAATACATTCCACATTACACATACATACCAAATACATTCCGCACTACATGTGCAATAAAAAAAACTACAATACGTACACACTATGCATTGCTAACCTGAAGCAATGCAAAAGCAAAATGGCTCTACCCCCCTTAAAAAGGGGTACGCCCCGTACCCGTACCCGCTAAGTACTAGACTATGTAGTCTATGAATAACTATGGGTACTTCGCCTTCATGGCGTCTTCTAACTCCTATGTCGCTTCTTCGACATCGTGGTTGGACCATAGGACCTTCACCATTCGTATGGATTTATGGCGAGTGTCTCTGGTCTTCCTATCAAGGATTCTAAGAGGAGTCTCAACATATCTCATGGTCGGCTCAATGGATAGTCGCTCGGGCTCTAGGACATGAGAAGGATCAGTAATATACTTCTTGAGTTGTGACACACGAAAGACATCATGGACACGTCCCAAGTCCTCAGGTAGTGCTAACCTGTAGGGTACAGATCCAACTCTCTCGGTGATAGTGTACGGCCCTACAAACTTTGGGCTCAGCTTGCCCTTCTGGCCAAATCAGAATACACCCTTCATAGGTGAAACGCGCAAGAACACTTGGTCGCCCACGGCGAACTCAAGGTCGCGTCGTCGCACATCCGCATAGGATTTCTGTCTATCTTGGGCTGCTCTCATGTTCGCTCGAATTTGTTGCACTTCCGCTTGGACTTGTTCTAGATACTCCGGTCCTATGATGACCACTTCACTCGACTCATCCCAACACAAGGGTGTACGGCAAGGCCTACCGTATAGAGCTTGGAAAGGCGACATCTTAATCGAAGCATGATAGCTATTATTGTACGAAAACTCGATAAGATGAAGCTTATCTAACCAGCTCCCCTAAAAGTCTAAGGCACATGCTCTAAGCATGTCCTCCAGTGTCTGGATGGTCCTTTCCGTCTGACTGTCGGTCTGTGGATGGAAGGCGGTACTCAGCTTCAATTCTGTACCCAACGCTTCCCGTGTAGCTCTCCAGTATCTCGAAAGAAATCTGGTGTCGCGGTCAGATACTATAGTCTTCGGGACTCCATGGTGTCTGATAATCTCCTTGTCGAATAGCTCCGCGAGCTTCGCTACCTTCCAAGTGTCCTTCATCGGTATGAATCGGGCAACCTTGGTGAGGCAATCGACTACAACCCAGATCATGTTGAGTCATCCCCTGGCAGGTGGGAGTCCAACAACAAAATCCATGGAGATATCATGAAATTTCCACTCCGGAATTGGCATCGATTGTACCATTCCGCCCGGTCTACGATGTTCAAATTTCACTTTCTGGCACGTAAGGCATCTCAATACATACTCTGTCACATCCAATTTCATTCCAGACCACCAGAAGTACCTCTTCATGTCTTTGTACATCTTGGAGGCTTCTGGATGGACTGACAATGTGGAACTGTGTGACTCTTGCAGGATGCGATCCCTTAGCTCAACATTGCTTTGGGGGATGCATAGCCTGCCATTCAGCCGAATCAGACCATCTTCATGCAACTTAAAATCATACTTCTTCTTCTCAAATGTACCATCTGTGATCTTCTATTTGATTTCGGTCAGGTAAGGGTCGCTCAACTAAGCGTCTCACACCTCGTCAACCAAGCTAGAAGAAACAAGTAGCGAATGGAGCGAGTGTGCTCGACGACTTAAGGTGTCGGCTACAACGTTTGCCTTCCCTTCCTTATACTGCAGGTCGATGTCGTAATTTGAGAGAAACTCCATCCACCTTCTCTGTCTCAAGTTTAGTTCTTTCTGCGTGAATACATACTATAAGCTCTTGTGGTAGGAGTAGATGGTGATGCTTACCCCCGCATAGAGATAGTGTCGCCATATCTTCAAGGTGAAGACAATGGCTCCTAACTCTAAGTCGTGAGTAGGGTAATTCTCCTCATGTTTTCAGCTGGGGGGAGGCATAGGCTACAACCTTGCCATGCTGCATGAGTACGCATCCCATTCCCTTGCCTAATGCATCACAATATACCTCAAATCCCTCTATGCCCTCTGGAAGTGTGAGAATCGGCGCTGAGGTCATTGAGTCTTTTAGGCTCTGGAAGGATACTTCGCACTCGTCTGTCCATACAAACGGTGCATCTTTCTTCATCAACGTGGTCATGGTCTTAGCGACTTTCGAGAAGTCCTTTACAAATCTCCGGTAGTAACCGGCTAGACCAAGAAAGCTTCGGATGTCGGTAACTGTCTTGGGTCTAGGCCATGATCGTACAACTTCTATCTTAGAAGGGTCAACTAAAATGCCTGCGCTCGAGATGACATGACCGAGGAATGATACCTGATCTAGCCAAAACTCGCATTTGGAGAACTTAGCATAAAGCTGGTTCTCGCGCAGTGTCTCAAGTACTTTCCTCAAATGAATTTCATGCTCTTCTACTGATTTGGAGTATACAAGGATGTCGTCGATGAAGACAACAACTGAAGTGTCCAACTGCTCACTGAATAGTCGATTCATTAAATCCATGAATTTTGCTAGTGCGTTTGACAAACCGAATGGCATGACTGTGAATTCGTAGTGGCCATATCTGGTGCGGAATGTTTGTTTTTTCTATATCTCGCTCTCTGATAGCAATCTGATGATACCAAGATCGAAGATCAATCTTGGAGAAGACTGATGCTCCTTTCAGCTGGTCAAATAGGTCGTCGATGCGTGGCAATGGATATTTTTTGACTGTGACCGCATTCAACTCACGGTAGTCAATACAAAGTCGGAGGCTACCATCCTTCTTCTTCACGAAGAGGACCGGTGCTCCCCAGGGTGATACGCTTGGGCGTATGAACCCTTTGTCGAGTAACTCACGCAACTGCTCTTTCAGCTCTTACATTTCTACAGGTGCCATACGGTACGGTGCCCTAGCAATGGGACCAATACCTGGCAGGAGATCAATCTCAAATTCTACTGCTCTTTGAGGTGGCATGCCGGGTAGCTCCTTCAGGAATACATCGGGGAATTCAGATACAATCGGTACATCATTACTAAACTCTGGGTCTCTCTCCAGATCTTGTACATAACACAGATACACTTCATTGCCCTTTCTGAGCTCCCGGTACATAGCCATAGCGGAGATGACTGTGGTCGAAGGCTCTCTCGGTCTGTGGCGGTAAGATACAGTAACCCCAGAAGGACTCTTGAGCAGCAATCGATGCTCAGCGCAGAGGATTCGCCCCTTGTGCCGTTCCAACCAGTTCATTCCGACTATTACGTTGAATCCCAACCCATTAAACTCGATGAAGAAGATGGGAAACGCTTCACCTTTGATTCGAATCGTGGCTGATTTGTAGTATTTGGTACACTGTACTCGCTCCTTCGATGGGAGAGTAACCCAGAAGTTCAGTAGCTCATCAGCATCTAGCCCCAACCTCTTCACAAAAGATGGTGATACAAAGGTGTGAGAGGCACCGGAGTCGAATTATACTGAGGCTTCAATGACGTTCACTGGGAAGGTTCCCGTTATGATGGTGCTGCTTTTACCGGTTTGTGCTTCGGTGAGGATACTCAGGTTACCTTCAGTACCGAGTCCACAACCTATTGAAGTCACAAGTTCGTAAGTAATGATGGTGGACACAAGTGGAATTTAAATCAACACTGCTCTTTATTGATAAACCAACCATCATACATACCGTGTCTCTAATACACGTTACTAATACATTACATGATACTACGAATTTAATACTTTCTAAAGGTAAGGTTCAGGCGTCCTGGTTTCATGTGTGTGGCACTGATTATTGCCGGCGGTGCCGTATTCAGCTTGATCTTGTTGATCTTGTGATACAGCATCCTAGATTTCCCACCCATGATTAGGACATCTCCTGATCTCAATACCAATTTCTCTGCGAGGTCCACATGCTTCCACTCGCTATACAAAAATACGGCGTCATCACCAATGGACAAGACACTACGAGCACTCCTTGTTCAAGAGATTCCGCTGTCTTGTCCCTTTCTTGGTGTAACCCACGTCGTCCTTCTTTCTCATAGAAGTTGACGATACAAAGGTCCGCTTCGAGTGCGGGGATCGGATCATTTTCACATTGTTGTGCAAGTTCTACTGCTTGTGTAACAAGTGTCTGAAATTCGAGGGGTATTGTCGGTGGCGTCGCTCAGTCTTGCATCCGTGTCTCTTGGTATGTCTTGGTATAAGGATTCCAATCCTTTCCCAAGCACATAATCTTCAGCTTCATCTTCGCTCCACCGGGGAATTCGGGTGTATAAAATCCTCCTGGACCCGCTCCTAGTTCGTTGCATCGTCGGATAATTGTAATCTGGGCTTCAGGTGTCAGGTATCCCTTTAATAGAATCATACCTGGTCGGATGACCTGACACTGCTTGCTGGAGTAGTGGTATGTGGTGATGTCGGTTCTTCTTGATTGGGTTTGAAGGTATCGGGTAGAAGATAGAAGATATTAACCTACCTATGGTTATAAATTTTCATCTACGGTGAGTACTAGTCTCAACTACTACGTTTCATGCTCAATACATACTTCAATTATCATTACCCATGCATTCATTCAAACAGTTATTCCATTACTTAGACATGATTCACAAGGATTCAAGGTTCAGATCATCACCTAGGCCGGACTTAAAACCGGTCCCATCTCAGTCGATAATGTGCAAGGCAGGCTGCCTCTGAGGTGCGCCCCTCTGAGGACCTCGGGATCCCTGTCCCTGCGGCGCCTGCTGGGCTGGTGCATCACCAGATGCAACCTCCTTGCCTTCCCTCTGCTTATAGCTTTGGAAGTTTCCTTTGGGCTTGGCATCCTCCGGGCACATGTTGGCTCGATGTCCCGGTTTCTGACAGTTGTAGCACCGAATTTCTCTCCCTTGGCAATCCATGTCGGGATGGTCTTGGTTACACTTTCTGCACACATAGCTGCGGCCATCGGAGTAGTTCTTGTTGTAACCGGAGCTAGAACCTGAGGCTTAGAGCGTTAGCACATTGGTGCGGGAATACTAGTTATGATACTTATACAAATACGAGTTTAGGTGAGAATATTACCCTTAGGTGGGTGTGATCTCAGCGGCTTCGCAGCCACCGGCGCAGCATAACCTAGCTGAAGAGGCTCAGCTGGTTTGCCCTCTCAGCATGGGCACTACTCTCACTCGGGGAGCTCTTCTGCGATTGCTGGAAGAACTTCCCCTTCTTCTTTTTTCAGCTCTTGCCCTAGTTCTACTCCTCAGCACTGGTGTTTTTGCTGCTGGCCTTGCGCTTAAGCGACGTTTCCTCATCCCTTAGTTGGCAAGTGATCTCAACGCGAGATGCCGCGTGATAGCACTCCTGAAGTTTCAGGTATTAGATGGGATTCTTACTCAAAAGATAAAGGTTTAAGGATTTACAATGGTACTAAGGGTTTAAACCAAAGTTTACCTGAAGGGAGGTAAATCTGGTGTAGCCCATGCCGTACAGAAGGCGATGGCTCAGACCGCCATAGAAGCGATCAACCAACACCTGGCCGGTGTACCCAAGGTCGGGTAGAAGACGAAGGATAGAAGTAAAAGTGCAGTAGTACTCATCAACGGACATTTTCTCTATCATCCTCAAGGCGTCAAGCTCTAGACGTTTCTTGGTTTTGACATGTTCTGGGTAGTATTTGGATCGGATGAGGGCGGTGAAGGATTCCTAGTCGAATGTGGGGTCATTGACATGCTCGTTCTTGACTAGCTTCCACTAATCCAGGGCAACGTCTTTCAGGTAATAAGCTGCTACTCTAACTCGAACTTCAGCAGGAGCTTCGAGGGTTTCGAAGGCTGTCTCCATCTCGGAGATGTAGGCTTCTAACTTTGCCGGATCACTCTCGCCTCGAAAGCATGGAGGTCGGAGTTCCGCTACTGATTTTACCCAGTTTGCTTCTCTAGGTGGAGGGGGAGGGATTGGTCCCGCTTGGTTTTGTTGATTCTGCTGGGTATGTTGCACAGCTGTGATTACTTGAGGTAGCATCTGCGCTACCGTGGCCACGACGATCTCCACTATCGTCTGCGGGCCTGGTTCGTCATTGGCCCCTCCTCTGGGTCGGCCTGGACCTCTTCCTGACATCTGAACAATTAACATCTCATTAGGTATTGCACACCATGACCAGTTGGTCTTGAATTTAAGCAAAGGTATCGTCCATTAGGACGTCAAAGGTATCCGTTGTTTTCAATGGTCATTCCTAGTTAGGTTTCTAGATTTCCATTTTAAAACAGTTGTAATCCTAACTCGGTAATCTCTATGCTCAGTAATCTTAAGACTTCAGAGTGTAACTACGCTCTGATACCACTTTTTGTAACACCCCTACCGCTAATCCCTTACTTACCGTCTAATTGTCCAGTTCATCCTACTACTCGCAGCGGAAATACTATTACTACGGCGGGTGATACAACGCCACTAACCGCCCATACGGCTAGCAAGGCTTACACTACTTACAGTAACGTGTGTGATGTCTAAATAATACTGAGCTACTACATTACTTACCAAATACGAAATATCATATACTTACAAAAGTGATTACCGAGTATCCAAGTGTATTCGATTACATCCTTTCACTAGCTTCCAAACTACTCATCTATACCAAGTTATAATCCCCACAATATCCACAAGGGTGTACCCCATGGTACACCGGCTAAACAAAAAGGCCTATAGTCGTGTACAACTTAGTACACCATTCACAGTCTATTAATTACATCAAAAAGAAATCATCTCGATCTCATCAAGCCTTCACCCTTCACGAGCACCTGTAAAATATTAAAAACAGTGCCCCAAGGGGCTCAACAAAAAGCTGCATATAAACTTCGCATATACCGCGTGCTAACTAGGGTACGCTGACTATTTTTGGTTGACTAAACATGCGGTTCATTATTAACTTGCATACATGCTTTACATATACCACACCTTCATACACAATACAATACACAAGCCAAACAGTAATACAATAGCATACACAGTACTTACCTTCTCAAGGGTTAGCCAATTACACATCCGGGTTAATCGGATGTTCATTACTCTTTGCTCATTACACAATACTTACGCAAACATACTCATACTTTACTTACTTACTTTTCCATACTCATTTACTTACTCTTATTTACTTACTTTACTCATGTTAAGTCGGTATGACCTCCGTGCAGGGACTACACCGTCCCACCACCGGGCTTTAGGTGGCTCACTAATCCAGGATGCTACCCATTTAAGGGGTTTGGGCCGTGAAAAGATTAAAGCCAGGAATTGGATCCAACCTCTTGTGTCTCCGCCTCCTCACGCGTGGCCGAAAACTATATCGGACTTCTACTTATTCCAATTTACCAATTATTATGTTAGATTGGTTAGCTTGTTGGGAATTAGTTAGAAGTCCATCACAATGTTATTCGGTCACCCCACAGTACATCAAGCATTCACACACATTCATTATCATCCATACATTTCATGAATTATACAAACTGTGAGTTAAGATAAACATTCACAAGGAGGAACAATATCATATAATCACAAGTAAGCATAATATTCCGATTCGTGTGTTTATCTTATTAGGTGGTCAATTAGCACACAAACACACAAATCAGAGTAGCCAAGGTAGCATACAGGGCATGAGAAGTTCATACCGTTCACCGTTGACCTTGAACTCACCCACTCCCTTCGGTGTTCGACTATTCGAATCCTATCACATACATACAGTTGGGTGGTTAATTATCCATAATTAACCTTACTCATTACTTTCCTAAAGTTTCCCAGTTTATACTTACTAACCCGTGGTTATTCAATTCCATTTACTTATGTCACTTACTTAAAATTATTTTCTAAGCTTGTTTATAGCCTTAATGACTATTAAACATCATTAATCATGTCTTAATTATCTTAAACTATCATTATCCATCATTATATTACCTTAGATTAGCTTTAAAATGGGTTCTCTGAAGAAAATGAGGTGGTCCGGGTTTGTGTCGGGTTCACAAACCCGGACCAAGGTGTTTGGTCCGTCTCGAGTGTAATTTAGGTGTGGTCCGGCGAGAATTTGGCTAAGCCCATTGAGCACAGCTTACTATAGTATCCAAATTCCATCGTATACTTTTTTCCCGTTGAAGTCTCGAGGCAAAAGAGTGAAAACGGGAATCGGCATAGGGCGCAGTAAAGGTCATTCTTTAAAAGAGAAGGGAGACCTATTGTTTCACCTCCGAGAAGTGTTTTGGGATAGGGTTTGAAGAAGCTTTGGATGTTGTTTACTATTGATCACATTTGAGCATGCAACTCTCCCTTTCTCATCTTTGGGGGCGAAGTCAGCTGCTTTTTAGTTTGATTTTCATTACTCCGGATCTTCTTAGTTTCGACTCTGCCTCGCTAAAGAACTTATTTTAAGCCTGTCAAATCACTTCACTTCTTTATTTGAAGGATTTTCCTTCTCCATCGCTTCCCCCCGATGATCACTACTTTAATGAGGGCCTTCTCTGTGCATTCATTAAAGCAGATTCACTACGCCCTTTTTCAAGCGATTTGCATCCCAGAACTTGAGGCTAATTTCCCCAACTTCACTCTCAGGTCTTCTTTTTCTTGAATGCTTCATTTTTCTTCTTGCATTGCCTCCTGCCAACACTTTTGAGTTGATGCTTCTGCGGTTCTTTGATAGAAAAAAAAGAGAAGTGAGATGATGATGAAAAAGACTCATAAGAGAGAAAAGGCTCTATTGGAAACTTGGTAAGGGATGAACGTTGTTTCGAATCAAGAGAGAAAGAAGGATCTGATACCTGAGTAGACTGATCGGCTGTTGTAGAGAGAGGAAAAGGCTCTATGCTACTGGAGATTTACGGCTCCAACCCAATTTGAATGGAATCCTATGTTATGTAATTGTGGATGACGGGGTCCTCCATTTCTGCTCTTCCCTTTGCTGCTCTTACTCCTGCTCATTGTGACTGTCTAAGGCGCAATTTACTGTGATTGTCTAAATTCTCCCCTGGAACAGGCAAAGAAAGAGTGGGATACTGAGGATTGAGGAGCTTTTGGGGCATTTCTTCTCTTAGGTTCTTCCTCGAAAAAGGTCACATGACGAGAGATAGTTCTGTTTTATGAGAGAATAGCATTTGACTGACAGAGAAGGCGGATAAGCAAAACAGCCTTGTTTTTTTGGAACAACTGAATCATGAGGAGGCGTGTAGCGATGAGAAAAACAAGTACTTCAAAATACACATAAGTGCTCATAAGCAGTTTTGTTCTCGAAGAGAGTGTTCGGAACATTCCATTCATATGAAGATTTCACGAGCTAGCCAGCCCTTTTCTTTGCTTCCACCCGCCTATTTGATCTTTTGAACAGGCCTTACGCTTCAATCAAATAGGCCTCAAGATTCACTCATAAGACATTAACTACCAACATGCTGTCTCCACGGTTTGGAGCAGTGCAACCAGCCTCCATACCAAATTTTTTTGTCAAGACCATAAACCTCCAGTTTCACCTTGAATTGGTCAAAGCCAAAAATATGTTGAATAGAAGGAAAGGAGATCTGAAAGATGCGCAGACGACTTGACTATAGTATAGGTCGGATGTTTTCGTGAGCAGTAAGCAGCAAATCTCCCCTTATTTTGTTTTGGGAAAGCAGGTGCCCGTGGTTATTCAATTCCATTTACTTATGTCACTTACTTAAAGTTATTTTCTAAGCTTGTTTATAGCCTTAATGACTATTAAACATCATTAATCATGTCTTAATTATCATACTATCATTATCCATCATTACATTACCTTAGATTAGCTTTAAAATGGATTCTGTGAAGAAAATGAGGTGGTCCGGGTTTGTGTCCGGGTTCACAAACCCGGACCAAGGTGTTTGGTCCGTCGGGTGCAATTTAGGTGTGGTCCGGGTTTAGGTCCTAGTATACAAAGCCGGACCATACGTTTGCAAATCTCTCGGGTGTGAAAATGGGGTGGTCCGGGTTAGTGTCCTGGTTTGTAAACCTGGACCACTCCACTAGTATAACAATCTGTCGCGTTTTCTATCTGGTCGGGTTTCTGTACCGGTTTACAGACCCGGACCAGCTACATAAATGAAAATTAAGTGTGTTTTTTATTATGTTTCAACTCCAAACTTCTACCAACTTCTTCCCCAATCTTCCTACATATATCCTAGCATGTTTTGACACTAATTAAGCACTTAAAACTAACCTAATCCAACCTATATCATTATCTGTCAACTTACAGATTTTTACTGCTAGTTTTTCCTTCTGTTGCAGTTTTTTCCTTTAACCAATGCTACAGATTTTCCTTTCTTCTTCCCACTAGTTAAATGACTCTTGATCTAGCATAATTTAGTTAAACACTTCCATTACACCATTCCTAGTTCTAATATCTACACCTCTTCTTGCTAAATACAAACCTAGGTGAAAATCTCATTTTGTTTCTTCTCTGTACATCTCCTGTTATTTCCTTTCTAACAGCACTCAAGTCTCTAAATTCCTAACCAAATTTTGATAGAGTTTCCTTACATTTCTAAGTGTTCTCACCACATAATTTTGCTCACTCAACACAGTTTACAACCTGCTCAATATATACATTATTCCCACACAAAATTCTAACACCTGCTGCACACTTAATACTCACAATTAGCATCTCATTTACTTGTTTTGAAAAGCTTCAAACTACCAATACAATTAACATTAATATACTTCATCCCTTTCCTACTGTTACAGTAGTTTAACCATTTCTTAAGCAATGCATTTATACATACACAAACATTAAAACTGTACAGAGGCACTTTATTACCTTGAGTTCTTGATTCCTCTTTTCTTTTCTCTCCTTTCCTTTGTTGCTCCTCTTTCCTTATTGTTCTTGTTTCTTTGTTTTCTTGATTTTATTTAAGCCAAGCTACAGCCACGTAACAAGGCATACACACACAAAAACTAGTAAAAATTTCTAACATAGGTTATAAACCCTAACTTGTGAGAAACCATTTAAAACTCTTAGGAAGTCTTACCTTGAGCTTCTAATGGAGTTTTGGATAGAAAAATGACAAGGCTTCAGCTCCTCTTTAAAATGCCAAAATCGGCTGAACAATGGAGTAGTGGTGTTCACGTGAGTTTTTGATTTTTACAAGGAAAACTGGAAAAGAGAAGAGCTTTGGTCCCTTTCTTACCTTAGAACATGAAGAAGAAGATGGAGCTTCAAATGGTGTTCCTTAGGCTCCAAAAACGGTTTCACCCATGGAAATGAAGTGGGAGGTTTTGGATTTTTTAAAGGTGTTAAAACGATCTCCAAAGCAAGACGAATTCAACGGTATATTTTTTGTAGCATTTGACGGTAGTTTGGGGTTTCAAAGATGAGAAGGAAGTGGGCTGCTGTGAGGGGATTTCTCAAATCGCCATAGTAGCAGAGAGGAAGAAGAAGAAGTGCTGGGCAGAGAAAAAAAACGTGAGAGTGCTTGTGTGAGAGGAGAGCGAGTTTGCTTTTTACTTTTTTGTTACTTTATTTGTTTGTCTCATAGCACATAAGGAAGGGAAATAGAAGAGGGGTGTGGGGTTATTAAAACGTGCCCCCTTATCAAATTAAAGGACCGGCTGCACTATTACAAAGGGGGGATCAAATTTTTTCTTTATTACATTTACACCCCTTAACTTCCCAATTTTGCACTATTCACTTTCGGGACCCGTTTTCTGGAATTTTCTCGTTTAATTAATTTTATGGTTCTAGACCTTCATTAATGTTTAAAAATGACTATTTGGTTGACCAAAATTATTATGAGTCTATTTGACCCGCTTAAAGTCGTGTTTTCCCGGTTTCCTCGAAAAACGCGCTTTAAGGTTCGTTTGTGTTTTTAATCTGTTTTAAGGATCCTTCTTCTTCGGGATTTGTTCCCTCGTGATTATTTAGACATCATTAAGTTTCTAAAACCTTCATTAGCCTAATTAATCACTATTTTTAATTACGGGGTATTCAGTGGTGGTGTCCTCCACGACCGCGTCAGGTTGTGCATACAACTCTTCCTCCTTGGAGTCAAAACAGGACATGCGTGGGGGGGGGGGGGGGGGTTCTTACCTTCTTGTGACCCATCTGCACAAACGAAAGGAGAAGAGCCAAGAAGAGTACCAGGAACAGGTTATCAATGTTAGTTCAAAATAAAAATTGTAAAACTTGAATAACCTGGAGTCGAACCAAGATGTGCCAATATTCCTGTAAATTAGATGCCTAAATGAATAATAGTGTGGACTAACAATATCCTAGGCACTAAATAAGGAGAATAGAGTCAAAATAGACAAAGAAGAATCAACCAAGAGAAGTGTCGAGCAAGATGCGATTCGGATGAGAGTAACCCGGCACATCAACCATAAGCATGCCGGACGTAACTTACCCGGCACATCATCCAATACACACCAACCCAGAACCCAGAATAACAGAATTTGAACAGAACCACACAAAAACTTCACAAATGCTTAATAAGCTCCTAAGCTCCCATAAATCTCTTATTTAACTATAGAATCACACTAGCCTACATATGTACTGAAAATCGAGATTTAATAAGAAATACAAAAAAAGTAGGAGAAAGGGAGAAGGATGGAACCTGCTTCAGATTAACTAAACAGACAGAGCACCCACGAGATAGCTGATGGGGGGTGGAAGAAGGTGGTGGTCGTTGTGGTGTTGGAGAGGAGGTTTCGGCGGTGGCTTTGGAGGGAGTGAGGGTTGCGCGGTGATGTTCTTCGGCTGGGTTAGAGGTAAAAAGTGAGAGGTAAAAAAAACTTGCCCGGGTATATATTTTTTCGAATTCACGAATGTGCCGGGTTCGATGCCGGTTGTCTTTTACCCGCACGTGTAGCTCCACTTTGCCGGACGTGTAGTACCTGGCGTTACGCACGGCACATTCACTGTGTCAAGTTTCTCTTTTTTTCCAAATCTTAAGTAGTAAACATCAGAAAGGTAAGTAAATAATACCTAATATATAATAATAATAATAATAATAATAATAATAAATAATAATAATATAATAATATAATAATAAATAATAATAGTAATAAATTCAACTACCCATCATCCACTACAAGTAGACAACCGTACCAACCACAAGGGAGATTTAGAATTTGTCTCTATGCTTAGCACCTGCAGCAGCTTCAAATATAAATTACATAAGGAGGATCAATTCAAGACATCATAATATTTTAAAAAAAAAGAATAATAAGATAAAAAATGGTATAAAAATAAAAGAACAAATTATGTATATAAATCTAAAATTTTACGAAAACTAAAATTAAAATTGAGAACGTGTCGAGCTTCATGCCGGAAGTACTATTCCCGGCATCGGACTTCCTTTGAATATGCTGGACTACAACATCCGACACCACGCACGGCATATATAAACGACTTTAGAAAAGAATGAACAAGTGACGAATAAAGAATAGGGCAATCATCAATTTTAGGACTTGGACTAATTCCAAGTCCTCGGCAACGGCGCCATTTTGCTAACAAGGAATTTATTAGGGAAAATGATATACAAAAGCAAATAAAAGAATCCTACTAACTCTAATACGGGTAGTAAAAATCTCGGTCGGAGTAAAGTGTAAGTAAGTTACGACCAAGGGTGTCGAACCCAAGGAACTTAATAGAAAATCAGTCCTGATCCATAGTAATTGCCTAGTTCTAACAAAGGGGGGAAAATGAACACTAATTCCAATTAGAATAACTATCAAATAATCTAACTAAATGGGTTATTGTAACACCCTAATACGCACATGATACTAAATGAAATCGCAGCGGACTAAAATAACTAAACAGTAACTAACGCTTCGGTGCTACAACGCCGTCAACCACCCACGTGGTTGACAAGGCAGAATGAATACAATTGTACCGGTCTGATGATCAGACTCCCGAGCATAAAACTAAACCATAAATACATCATATACATACCGAGTGTTTACATATCCGTCACTGTATAACATCACTGTAACTACAACAACCAAAAGTATATTAACGCCACAGGAGCACAGGCGCATCCCGGGTCAACATCCAAAAGTATACAAAAGTAATCGCATCCTAGGATCTAAAGCCACTCCGCTTCTTCGATCCTCATCCTGCAGTATAAGAAATATGGATCCCCCGAGGGGGTCAGCAACCCTGGCTGGTATGGCTAACGCGCAGCCCATCAGCTACCGGGATACGCGCAGCTAATTGTCATGATAACATGGCATTCATTTTACATACATAACATAACATAACATGGAGCATAGCATCAATAGTGCACAGCTCATTATCACATACACGGTGGATCTTCGTTCCACAATAACAAACCACAAGGGTCAAATAACATAAGAGCCTAGAGAGTGATTCACCCTCATGTTAAGCTCGTTAAACACACTCATTACCGTTCTGTTAGACGAACGAGTAACTTAAGTCACAGATGGTTCGGATTTAGTGACCCGAACACACCACACAACACAGGTTCCCACTAAACCGATCATAAGTCAGAATAGGTAAGCTTTGGAGGAAGCTAGCGGGAGATCGAACGCCAAATTAAGGAGAACAATCTTAACAACATAAGAGTCGAATCTGATTCAGATATCTACTCTTAACTTACATGCATGACCGGACAACCGGATTCCTCACTTCCAGTTAACACTTGTTAGAAGTTCATAGTGGAACTTAACAACCAACACACAATAGGTGGTAAGTCATGTTAGACACACAAGGGAAACGAGTCACAACATCACGTCACAATAATATGAACAACTGTAAACTCATTACATGTTTAAATCTTATAACGTTGTAAACACACAGAACAACATACAACACACAAACCGGTGTAAACCGCTAGACAACAGACTGCAAGAAAACCATACCTGGTCCTTGCCTCGTTTGGTTTCCTCCGTAGGTCACTCCTATACATAATTCAAAACGTCGGTTAATTTACTTACTTAACCTCCAAACTTACTAAGTGTTTAACATAATTGTATGACATGTTTAATGTCTATCTTACCCTAGGTTACCTTCATTATACACCCTAGGGTTAACTACATAAGTCACATTCTTTTTGTTTTTTTTTTTTTTTTTTACAAGTTTTGGTCCGACCGGACTTGCCGACCGGACTTGTCCATGTCTGGTCGATTCCAGAGAGTTTCTCCCCTTCGGAAATTAGCCCGACCGGACTTGCCAAGCCGGTCGGTCCCATGTCCGGTCGATTCCAGTAACTCAATCCGTACACAATTTACAAGCCCGACCGACCTTGCAAGTCCGGTCCCAAGGTCGGTCCATTCCAGAAGCCAATTCTCGCAGGGTAAACAGGTCCCGACCGGGCTTGCAAGTCCGGTCGCAAGTCCGGTCTGCCCCAAATCTTTGTTTTCCTTTTTACATTCAACTCCAAACTTCACCCCACATAACCTAGTACCCCCTAACCTCATTTGGGCACTTCAAACACACTTAAGCCATTCTTAAATACTCACAAAACTCTTTTCTAATTCCTTAAACCTTTACTTATTTCCTTGTAAATTCCTTAACACTTACAACATTTTACACTAGGTTTCTAAATGGTGTTTCTCACCTATGATAACTACTATCCCAAAATGTTTTCTCCTTATCTTAACATCATCTCCCAAGCATCATCTCTCACAACTAATTCCTTATATCCATCTTAACAATTCCTTTTTCAAGTTCATACTTTCTCCTTAATTTACCAAAGTTTGCCTAAGTCTTTACCTAAGTCCCAAAATGACTTTGGTACATACTAAAATCTCAAGCTCATGCCTAAGTCCTTGTTACATCATAAATCACCTTAATGCATGTTTCCTACACAAGAACAACACTTAACCATTTTAAATACTCCTTAACTTGTCAAACTCATTTTAACACCTAGAACTTCACATTTGTTACCTAAATTTCGACATAGGTTCCCCTAGAACATTACTTAACCAAAACACCTTGTTTTTACCAACACATAACCAAGAACACTAAAAATCCATCAAGTACTTATTATACACAAACTCCACTCACAAAGCACTACATCACAATATAGTGCATAATTTAAATTGCATGGCACTTAGGCCCTTAAATGACAGGCTCTTAGGCCCTTAAGATGCATAAATCATAACCACTGAATTTCCACAATATATTTGCCTTTAACCTGCAAATACACTCAACAACACATATGCCTTTTACTAAGCTCTTGAGAACACTTTACTAAGTCATTCACCATTTGCTCTTTAGGTAGTTTAATAAGCATTTATAAGCTCATTCTCCTAAGGCATTTAAAACACATAGGTTAGTAGATTACCTCTTTTGCAAAATAACTTCTTTCTTGTTTCCTTTAGAAAACCGATAGAGTACTTGATTCCTTGACAAGTTCTAAACAATATACAAACATTATAATGAGTATTCAAGCTATAAGCTCCATCTCATGTATTGTAACCCTAATTTTACATTGTTTCAAAAACATTAATGTAGTTGTTTTACCTTGCTCTTTGAAGAGAGTTTGAATATCTAGCAAGAGAGGACTCCACCTAGTCCATGAAGAGTTGGAATGAAGCTAGAATAAGGTCACACAAAGAGCTCCTTCAATACATATTTCGGACATGACAAAAACAAAGGAGGAGGAAACTTGATTTTTGTTTGAGATTCCTTACCTAGAAGCAAAGGAGAGTAACAATATGTAAAAATACAAGCTCAAGCTCCTTCAATGGAGAAACTCCATGGCACCGAAATGGTTGTCTTGAAGTTTGGAGAAGATAGAAATGAAGAGCTTGAGGAGAGGAAGAAGATGGTGGTGTTGTTTTTGATTTGGACAAGTGAGCAAGATTTAATAAGAGATCAAAGTGGGAGTTCTAATGGAGGTAGTAGTATTACCGAGAGAGAACAGCAAGAAGAAGGAAGAAGAGAGGTGGGAAACCGTGTGAGCAAGAGAAATGAGAGAGAGAATGAAGATTGGTTTACTTTTAGAAGATATTTGTAGTTTTAAAGTAAATAGTACATTCATTAGTCACCATTATTTACTTAACAAAATAACAAGAGTGTGGTGAGTCACCACACCTTAGAAAACCGGCCCCTTTATTATAATGAGGGTAATATAGTCTTTGTTTGTCAATTTAATTACTTATACAACATATGTTACAAAATAGCTTATAAAAATCACTATTCATGAAAACAAGGCACATAGAAGTGAAATTTTTGATTTCCCATTAATATAGACACCCAAATGTGATATTATATAGTACACATATATATTTAAGAGTAATGATGGACATCTAGCCACTCAAAACTCATTTACAAGACAATTTTTTCAAAAATGTGCTTTAAGACTCCTTAAAGCACATTTTGTGTTTAAACTTGTTTTCAAGCTTGGTTTTCTTTGGTAATTGATTAAATATGTTCATTAGTGTATAAATGAGGTCTTGGTAAGTTCATTAGGTCTTAACCAAGTTTATCCCAAGCTTAGAGCACATTTTGGCTCTTATTGCCTTTAAAGCACATTTGTGTTTTCTTTTGTTTAAATTTGTTTACTAATGTTTCTAAGACTCTTTTTAGTCTTAATACACCATATTTAAGTGTTTTTTAAACAATATATTAAGGTTTGGGGTATTTCAGTTATTTACAATGAATTATCCTAGGTTTGGGATTATAATCAACCTAATTGAAAATATGATCACAAAGTTTTAATTAGCAAGTCTCAAATTAACCAAACATATGGACGCACCGGAAGTCATGCCGGACACGAGCGCACGACACATTCAAAGATGTTGAATGCGCCGGATCATACACCCGGTAGTACATCAGGCAAGACCAAATGCCAATACTTTTTCCAGTTCGGATTCGAGAATAGGAAACACACAATCTATTATTGAATCCAGCAAGTGTTATGCCAATAAACGAACAAGATAGTGGGGACTTCATAGGTTAATTCCTAATCTTAAGTGTTATCTCCTTATTGTAGTAGACAACGGTAAATACCATTAAGATTTCCACAACCTATTCTACTCTTGTCTGATTAACTTAAGTAGAATTTTGAATGAAGAGAATAAGTGGCCAACACTATTCAACTTGCCTAATAACCAAAATCTTAATTAATGCTTGCAAATATATTGAATGATCATATTTGTTTACAAGGAAAATTCATTCCTAACCAAGGACAACAAGAGATCCTACACAACCATCCATATGGATACAAGAAGAATACGAAGAGGAAAAGGAAATTAACATAGTGAGAATTCCCTCAAACCCAATAAAAACCTTCTTCTCGTGGATGGGTTGGATGCTTAAACTCCTTGGTAGAAGTGACACCAACACTTGGAATGGATGTGGATAATGGAGTGAAAGATATGGTTTTGAAGTGTTAGAGTGTTGAAATGTTGCTGCAGACCTTCGGCCTATTTATAGACTACAATTTCTACATATGCCAGGAGTCATGCCGGGTAGGAGTGTTTGGCATTACTTGGTTTTTAACGGTGTAACACCCCAACCGTTAAGCTCGTCATTACCTCATAAATTGTCACCAATTACTCTTACTCACGCAGCGGAACTCTAATTACAACGAGGGGTGAAACAACGCCAATAGCCACCCATATGGCTAACCAGGCCTTCCTTACATACCGTAACGGTCTGATGAACTGGAACAACCGAGTACACAACACAAATTCAATACTCAAATCATTTCTTTACTATACCGAGTCTACAATGAATGGATGCCGACAACATATTCGGTCTTACACCTCCTTCAATACATAAGTAATTAAAACTACTACCCATGCGACCCACCAACCCCGTCCTACTCTCGAACGGTAACATCTTCGGTGTACCTGTAAAATAAAAACATCACCCCTAGGGGCTCAGCTTAACGCTGCATATGAAATTCGCATACCCCGAGCGCTAACCGGGGTACGCCGACTACTTTGTCGGATATACATGGAGTTCATTAGTCAAACAACATGCATCATAGCAATACAATATATATGTGTATTACTCAAGGAATCTACATCCGATCACGGAACACGATTCCTAACTAACATAACAAGGTTGTTAGTGGTATCTAGTTACTCTTAGGCCTTGAGGGTTATTCCTCACTATGCCTGTTTACTTATTCAATACTCACCCACTCTCTCGGGTTACTTATTCATATACACACCCATTCTCTTAGGCTACTCGTACGGTACTCACCCACACTCTCGGGTTACTTATTCTCATTATCTCACCCATACTCTTGGGTTATTTACACTCATTATCTCACCCACACTCTTGGGTTATTTATACTCATTATCTCACCCACACTCTTGGGTTATTTATACTCATTATCTCACCCACACTCTTGGGTTATTTATACTCAAGCTCTTGTAGATTCTCGAGACACTACAGGTCTCCTACGTCACGCTTGTTACTCTTAATACATACTTAGGCCAAAACTCATGGCTCTCTAGCGTAGTCTTACTTCCCCGGTTTCGACCCTACTCTGGGTCTAGCATGGTGGGAAGGTTCAACTAGCTAGCTCGGAACTCTCTCTTAGTTCCTATCTCTTTTACTTAGGTCCGACTACTCTCGGACTACTCTCGTTCCCATACACTCCTCTCTCGGAGTTATAATAATATCATGTATATTAGTCTAGAAGCATCACTCTCGATGTTTCTAATGACTTGGGAACATTACTTTAGTTCGGTTAATCTTAGGTTTTAAAAGTTTACCCATACATTACTTTACTCATACTTTCGGTTACTTGCATATACCAGGTAAAATCCTCATATAGGAGGTCGACCATGTCTCAAGGGAGTTGCTAATCCCTCAGGTCTCTTTTACCTTCTTCACTGGTTCACATCTTCGAACTATCTTAAATCCTCTTGAAGGAGGTTCACTTATCTTTCCACTCTCATTTGTTTCGTGGATTGTTTCAATGTGGTTTTCTAACCATTATCGGGTATCTACTCAACCCGTACTTCTCCTCACATTCTAGGAGTTCATATGTTTGCGTTATCGTTATACTTTAACGGATAGTTTTGTGTGTTTGCACGTTTTGTTATCATAAGCGTCGACCCGATCTATGGGTCTCTAGCCAAACGTTACTCACTACGAGTCGGTCCATTCACTATGTTAGACCACACCGGCATACAAGTATGTTAGCTCATTCAACATACAACAAGGCATACATAATCAAACAAGGGATTATTTTCATGCTTTAATCTTGATTAAGCCGGCACACAAACACACAAATCAACGTAACTCGGTTAGCACGCGGAGTATGGAAAATCATACCTTTCATCGGGGTTTTTACTTTTACTGTGTCATCTCACCTTGCTCGGGTCACACACGATCCTCTGATAACGTTTCAAACATTATTATTAATACTAAGCTCATACGGAACATAATTAAATGTTACCGTATTACCCCGTTATCCCGTTAACTCGGTTTTACTCTAGTTAATTTGAGTTCTCACTTCTCAATCACTTCTAACACTTTCTTACACTTCCTAGGGCCTTTACATGTCACCAAACAAGGCCTTAACATCATTAACATTCAAACCCCCATCATTTAAAACCTTTAAAATGCTCTCTGTAGGTTTCTGGGGGTGGTCCGGGACTTGGTCCCTATCTTAAGTCCCGGACCAAAGCATTACTAAACTCTCGGGTTGTTTCCTACCATGGTCCGGGACCTTGTCCTTATCCCAAGTCCCGGACCAGCATGAATGTTCAATCTCGGCCTATTTAAATGGGGTGGTCCGGGACCTTGTCCTTACCCCAAGTCCCGGACCAAGTGCAGGGTAAACTCTCGACCTTATTTTAGGGGTGGTCCGGGACCTTGTCCATGGACCAAGTCCCGGACCCTGCTGCAGTTTTGACAGATTTGGCATTTTCCAATCTGTTAAACCTCTTTCTTTCACCATTGTCTTTCCAATCTTTCCCACTTATAATCTACATGTTTTAGCACTTAATTACTCACATAAACCACCTTAAACTAAGCACCAAGTGCACACACAAACTCTAGTTAATTTCACTTAAAACTCACTTACACTTTCACAACTAGTTTCCGTTTTTCCCTTAACTCTTGTAACAGTTTTGGTAACTTCTTTTACCATTCAAACAGTGCCATTTCCAGCACTTCCATTGACATTATTTCTCTCCTCATACACACTTCTCTTAGTTTGGTTTCCAAATCATTAACCAACCACTTAAATCCCTTAAACCACCTAGTTTCTTCCTTAACATAAAAACACTCAAGACTATCCATTCCTAGGTGAATTTTGACAGCACTTACTTGCTTTCCTAAGCATTTTCACCACACTAAATATACTCACAAACACAATCTTCACCCCTGTTTTGTTTAGGCATCAATAACACATCAAATTCCCATTGTTCACACAAATAAACTAGCTTAGTTCCAAGCTTATTTCTCACATTAAACAACCTTAAACATCCTCATTCCCACTCAATATTGATGTACCAAGACTACACCAATTCAAGGACATTAAATCAATTCTCAAATATGTTTACGAGTCAAATAAAAACCACACAAGGTGAGCTTTACCTTGTTTGTTTCGGTTTTCTTCTTTCTTCCTCTTTTCTTTTGCTCCCTCTTTGTAAACACCCATTCAACATTAACATTAACAATACAAATACTGCAGAGGAATAACAACCTCGTCCACATTACTTAACTCGTTGGTGTTACACGCCGTAGCCACCCACGTGGCTAACAAGGCTAATACATACACATTGTACCGGTCTGATGGCTTAAATCCCGAGCGACTACCCATTACTATACTTTCCATTAACACAACAACAACATACACCTTCCAACTAAACCGAGTATTTATAACTAATGCCGATAACAATTTCGGTCTTACTACACCTACTGTATATATACAACATAAACAATTACCCATGTACAACGCACTACCGTCCTACTCTCGAACGGCCCAGCACTTCGTACCTGAAATAGGAAAAGAAAGAGAAAGGGTGGCCCCCAAGGGGCTCAGCACCTTTGCTGGTATGGTAATCCCGCAGCCCACATGCTACGGGCCACGCACAACTAATTGTCGTCTTAGCATGCGGTTGATTGTATTAAATCATGCATGTAACAGTAAACACAAACACTTAACATTTCGCCTCAATGGGCTCAACAATCGGATAACACATATACTTAATAAGTCACTCATGGTATTCATCATCCCTAGAGTGTTCCTCCTCTAATGGAGCTACTTCCTTAATAGACGACACATACCCTTAAATCGGGTTATCCTAAAAGCCTCTTATCACAAACTGGGAATCATATCCATGATCCACACACTCCACATTTTACAACATAACAATACACTACATAACAACACTTAACAACACTTTGCACGTTTCCACGTGCACCCCATAACACCGCAATAGATATTGCATCACAACAAGATATATATAACATAACGGGAATGGTCCTCTTAGGAACCGACCCAAACATTGTTTAACACTGGTGAGCCTAGAGAATGTTGCCAGTCTCATGATAAGCTCGTTACTAACTCGTTACCGTCTCGTTAAATGAACGGTTAACTTAACACAAGGTGTCTCGGATATAGTGATCCAAGCACACCGAAACAAACAGACAATAGTATGCCCCTGTGGCCCGACGTGAGTCAGTAATAGCTTTGGTTAAGCTAAAGGGAAGGTTGGGAACCAAATGGGAAAAACAACCATAACATACAGAGAGGATCGACCTGCTATGACAACGACCCCCATACTCACACGCGTGGCGGAACAGACCGGACTCCTCATTCCCCCCCGTTAGCACTTATTAGAAGTTCAACTTTGAACTTATTGAACAATCACAAACATTGGGTTAAGTCTTGTTAGACATACACAAGGGAAGAGAGAGTCATACATTCACATACAAACATCACACACAAACATCCCTAACCAACTCACGCATAGTCGTGGTTAGAACGTTCCTTAAGTCGGAAACGTTGTTACCGGATACCGTCTCCTACGTTTACCTAATAGTGGAACTAGCCTTCAAGCGCATTCGAGGTTACCGGTATCGGCACAGTAAACATACAATAACAATAACGACTGTAAACTCGTTTCATGATTTATCTCATAACGTGGCAAACATACAGAAAAACACATTGGCATACAAGCCGGTGTAATCCGGTAGGACACAGGTTGCAAGAAAACCATACCTGTCACCGGGTCCACTTACCACGTCCACTTATGTTCCTCGAGCAATTCTCGAACAACTGTTAACATCACATGTGTTTTTTTAACATTGGGGTAACATTTTGTTTAAAGTCAAACGCTTATAACTTCCCCGTTAATTGGTTAAATAACTTTACGTTTAACTTGTTTTACTTTCACATTTTATTACAACTTTTTACCCTTAATGTCATTAAAACTCACCTAACAAGTCCTTAACAACCTCAAAACCTCATTAACCATCAATCCCCATCATTACATATCATTTCCAACCTTAAACAATTGTTTTGGCCATACAACACCCTGTCCGACTTGTGTCCGGACTTCCCAAGTTCGGACACAAGCCGCGGACCTTATACTGAAAACCTTACACACGTCCGAACTTGTGTCCGGACTTCCCAAGTTCGGACACAGTTCGAGAGTAATCCCAGAAAGAACAGTGTCACGTCCGAACTTGTGTCCGGACTTCCCAAGTTCGGACACAGTTCGAGAATGAGAAAATCCTTTACCCAACAGAGCCCGTCCGAACTTCCATGTCCGGACGGAAGTTCGGACACGGCAAAACATTCAATTTCCAAGTCTTTAAACACTTACCAATTTCACCAAACTTCTCCTAAAGCTTCATAATGTTTCCTAACATCATTTGGCACATCAACACACCTTTAGCCATGTGCTAAACTCTTTAAATCACTCACCAAAACCATCTTATCATTTATAAATTTCTTACAAATTCCTAGCACTTAGGATGTTTTCTCCTTAAGATTCCTAAGTGGTAGTTCACCAATAATGACTACCACACCAAGGTGTTTCCTCTACACCTTAACATCATCTCTCAACTCCTTTTCTTACTAACTAAATCTCCTTTTTACAACTCCTTGAATTCTTTTCTCAAAACCTTAACTTAAACATCATTCTCCTTATTCATCAACATTACCCAAACCTTAAACAAACTTCTTCAAGACTTTAAATACATCCTAATAACACTCATTGGGTTCCTAGAACTTCCAAGATAACACCTAAATCCTTGCATCACTCTAAATCACCTTAACACATGTTTTCTTCTCAAGTAAACATTTATTCACCTTTAACACTTCCTAGATCACCAAGACCATTTAAAACACTTAGAACTTCTCACACATTTTCCCAAATTTGGCCATAGCTTCTCTTGTATATACTCACATCCAAACACTTAGGTTTTTACCTTATTTCATTCAAGAACACCTAAAATCCATCAAACACGTTTTTATTCACAAACTTCACACATTTAGCACTACATCACATATAGTGCATAACTTAAATTGCTTGGCACTTAGGCCCTTAAATAACATGGCTCTTAGGCCCTTAAATTGCATAAGCCATAAACACTGAATTTCCCACATAAGTAATGCCTTTGACCTGCAAATACATACACCAATACATATGTTCTTTTACTAGTCTCCTTGAGAACACTTTACTAGGTCATTCACCATTTGCTCTTTAGGTAGTTTTAACAAGCATTATAAGCTTATTCCTCCTAAGGCATTAAACCACATTGAGATAGCATATTTACCTCTTTTCCTCACAAACTTCTTCCTTGTTTCCTTGTAAAACCGGTGGGATGTTTGGTTGTTTGTCAACTTCTAAACAATGTACACATAATAGAATGAGTATTCAAGCATCATGATTCATCTCATTGTAAACCCTAGTTACATATATTGTTTTAAGGTATTAAAATGATTGTTTCACCTTGGAATGGAAAGAGAAAGCTTGAAGAGTATCAAGAGAGGACTCCACCTAGTCCATGAAAGCTTGGAATGAAAGCTAGAACAAGCCAATATAAGAGCACCATTAATGGTGAATTTTCGGACAACAACAAAACATGGAGGAAATGTCATTTTTCTTTGAGTTTCCTCACCTTGAAGCCAAGGAGAATGACAAGGCATGAAAATATGAGCTCAAGCTCCTTCAATGGTGAATCTTCATGGCACCAAAATGGAGTTCTTGAAGATTTGAAAAGATAGAAGTGTAGAGCTTGGTCTAACTAAGACAAATATAGTCTTAGAATTTGATTTGGAGCATGGAGTTGGATTTGGCAAAGAAATGAAGATGGAGAAGAGGGGTTGCCATAGCAAATCGTAAAAGAGAGAAAGAAGAAAGGTAGAAGACGGTGGGAAGTGAAGGAAATGAGAGAATGAAGTTTGGAGTCTACTTTTAGAAGATATTTATGTACTAAAGTAACTTTCTTCTTTTTACTTTCTTTTCCTTCCTTCCTTTAATTGATTTTTACATGGTGGTGACTCACCTTACTAAAACCGGCCCCCATCATATACTTAGGGGTACTTTAGTCTTTATTTGTCAATTTAATTACTTATAACATTATATGTTACAAACTAGCTTATAAAAGTTACTATTCACAAACTAAGGCACATAGAAGTGAAATTTTTGATTTCCCATTAATATAGCCACCCAAATGTGATACTATATAGTACACATGTTAATTAAAGAGTAATGATGGACATTTAGCCATTCAAAACTCATTTACAAGACAATTTTTCAAAAACGTGCTTTAAGACTCCTTAAAGCACATTTTGTGTTTTAACTTGTTTTCAAGCTTGGTTTTCTTTGGTAATTGATTTAATATGTTCATTAACATATTTGTAAGGTATAGGTATGACCATTAGGTCTTATACAAATTTATTCCAAGCTTAGAGCACATTTTGCTCTTATTGACTTTAAGGTATTTATTTGTGTTTTGTTTGGTTTCATTGTCTAACAAAGTTTCCTAAGGACTTAATTAGCCTTATAAAATCATAATTAAATGTTATTAAGTCTTGGTAGGCTCTTTGGGTCCTAACCAAGTTCACTCATAGCTTAGAGCATGTTTTTGCTCATACTGTGTCTTAGTGCTTTATTGCACTTTACTATATTTTAAATTGTCCACTGATGTTCTAAGGCACTTTTTAGCCTTTATATAACATAGTTTGATATTTAAACCACATATCAAGGTTTGGGGTATTTCACTCTTTCTCTTCTTGTTTTCACAACACACAAGGGGGTCTAGATTGCCATCTACAATCATATCCCCATACACACATTTCAAGCTCATTAATTCAATTTTTCCATAAAAACTAGTATTTCAAAAACTAGTTTTTAGGCTCTAGCTTAGATATTACCTTAGAGTATTCAAAAGGATGGCTTGGCAATCAATTGATGGAGTTCCCAAGCTTCCACAAGAGCAAGGAGCTCACGGCTGAAATGGGGAAATTTTCAACGTGGAGAATTTTTTTCCCAAAATTGGAAGAACAAGCTAGGAATGATGAGCTTTTGCTTATATTCTTACCTTAGCGCATTAAGGAGATGATGGAGAGTCAAAATAAGCTCTTCTAGCTTCAAAAGCTCCAACACCCATGGAAGTGAAGGTGGAGGAAACAAGATTTTGAGGGGTACAAAACGTAGCCCTCGCCGATACGAATCTAACGGTACTATTTTTGTGCGATTCGGTGAAGAAATGAGCAAGTTAGAGGAGGAAGAAGAGGGGCTGTTTGCTTGCCTTCTCGAATCGGTAATTACAGAGGATGAAGAAGAAGCTCACAGAGAGATGGGGCAGTACGTGAGAAATAAGGAAGAAGGAAGGGAGGTGAGAGGTAAGTAACTTACTTTTTACTTTTACTTTATACTATTGCTTTATTTACTTATTTGTCTTGTTATTACTTAATAGCTAGCAAGCTATTAATGGGTGTACACTTATTAATTAAAACCGGCCCACATTAATTAATAGCCCGGGTCGTTTTTCGTCTTTTCGAATTAAACGCGTTTTGTCTCTCGTTTTCGACACTATTCATTTACCGGGCCCGCTTTCCGGAATTTTGCCGTTTAATTAATTTTAATGGTTACTAAGCTTCCATTAATACTTAATTATAGTTTTTAATCAACTATAATTTTTACGGGTCCGCTTGACCACTTAAAGTCACGTTTTCGGGTTTTCCTCGAAAAACGTGCTTAAAACTCCGTTAGCGTTTTAATCCATTATTTGGATCCGTTTTCTTCGGGAATCATCCCCGTATACTAATTAGGCCTAACCAAGCCTTAGGAATCCATCTCGGACCCTTACGAGATCATATATCTCTTATTTAAATTAATGCGCATTTTAGCGTTTTTCGCGTTTAACACATTTCTCTTTTCTTTTGTTTTATTCTTTTTAACAATACTCTCTAGGCACAATTAGGCCCTTAATGAATTTTATTAGAGTAACTAATCACCATTATCAGGTCCGGGGTATTAAAAACGGTCAATTAAACCGCCAAATCCATTAAAAGATGCTTGTGCCGAACATGGATGCCCGAGACGACTTTCGTGCTTGTGCCGGCTAGGGATGCCTGGCACAGTATCCGGCATATCTTCTACGCTACTCCATACTAATGTCGTGAATTGGACATCCGGCATTGTGCCCTGCAAAACTTCATCCTTTGATTTGAGATTTATTCCTAACATGAAAACATACCAAACATAAGTCTGAATTTATATAATGAACTTTGTATGTAAGATCATATTAAAAGCTAGCTATTTTATCCTTATTTTAATTAATATTTCTATAATTTTAACTTCTAAAATATGATAAGTTTGAGGCTTATCAGTCTTCTGCTAGAACTACATTACCGACGATATCTCCTCAAACACCAGGTTTTGGAGTATTTACTTTCCTATTTTGTTTGCCGAGGTAACGCTTTGTTTTGATCCAGGTCGTTTGATAATGATTGATGTCCACTTCGTTATCCCGAAGAAGCCGTTATCTACTTTTATTTTTGATCCGGATAACTAAGCGGAGTCTAGCCAAAGACTATAAGGACGGGTAGCTGACAGGGAGACAACCCTGTGGTTAAATTTATATTTTATTTTTGTTTTTATTTTGGTAGTTTTACTTACAAAACTAATTTATTTTCTTAGTTTAATATTACTTTCTTTCATTCAGAAGTGAGTGTGTGCAGGTGAAATTCTTTTTTTTAGGATGTTTGCTATTCTTCTTCAGGCTGGACACAAGTTTTGAACGATGCTACCCTCTTGTTCGAGATTAAGTGTGAAGAAGGAAACCTCCCTCAATCTATGATATTAGGGGAGTTTCAATTTCTCTTTATTTTTAATGTTTGCATTCAGCCTATGACTTAAATGCTTAATGATTTTTTAAATCCATGAATCTGAATGAATCCTTAATGAGTCTGGCATATTTTGAAGGCTCTTTTCTTGTTTTTTGTTAACAATGAGGGCATTTTCCTCTTAAGTGTAGGAAATAGAAGATCTTTCCAAATATGAAAGTTGCACTTAAATGTCACACTTATTTGTTATTGTCTTCTTGATTTGAGAGAACCACTTCCCTGAATGCTTATAAATATCAAATTCTTGGGTGAAATTGTTTGTGGAAGTTTGAAATTAAGCCATGTGACAACCTCAAGAATTATTTTGCTTAAAGTTGTATGACTGATCTAACTTGTTTTTATTCAAATTAATTTTGTTTTCACTGAAATTTGGTGGATTAGCTGATTGTGTAAAGTGAATTGGTTTAGCTCGGTGATCTTGGGGATGTTGTGAAAGTTTGGACAAGGCAAGGTACTCCTTTGATCTTAATTAAATTTTTTGAACCAAAACATGCCTTTTTTACCTGGTTATTAAGTCTTGGGGTGCCTCATCACCTATCTACCTAAGGCTTAGTGATATGGGATAGAAGGCCCATCGCCGATACAGGGATAAAGAGAAAAGTTTAAGGGAAAACAATTGTGTGAAGAATAAGAAAATAATTGTGCAAATAAAAGAAAAAGTTCTTAATGCTGAATGTTCATTGTAAGTTTCTTATTTTGATCTGAGTGCGTGTTTTTAAAAGGTATTGCGGAATATGGCATTAATTCACATCCCTTGTCATCCACAGGTTAAAATTGGTGGAAGATCCCAAGCTATCCTATATTTATTTATGCAATCAAACTTCTTCATGCTTTTACATAATTGTTCTTTTCCACTATTTGAAAACCTTACAGCTAAGAGCAAGATTATTTTTTTTATTGCCATTTCGCTTGATTTCCTTCTGCACTTATTCGATCTCTAGTTTGACACTACAGCCTTAGAGATAGTTTTATTCATTATTTGCTTGAGGACATGCAAAGCTAAGTGTGAGAAACTTTAATAGTTTGAAATATATAGACTTTTAAGGGTTTAATTTACCTATTATTTGCATTTCATTTGGGCAATTTCTCACTTATCATATGGTTTTCCTTATATTTATGTTTTGATGTGAAATGGTAACTTTTATGTGTCAATTTAGGAAACGATCTTGGGAGTTCATAGATTATTTCACAAGCTTCACCACACAATAAACGGTAAGAAAAACAAAGTCCGAATGAAGAAGCTAGGCCCAAAACAAGTTGGCATATCAACCTGTCCAGATATTAGTCCACACTTACAAGTCCGGACAAAGACCAAACTTCCCTAAAACACGTCCAGACTTGCGTCCGACATGCAAGTCTGGACGCTGCCATCAGAAGTCAAAAATACTCATTTTTAAGAGATAAAAATCTCCATTTTTGATATAAAAAGACCTATAGGGTTGGAAGAACATGAACTACTCATGTCGTATGCCTCTTGGGGTTGCAGCTCTGCTACTCCACTCGCCCGCACCACAAGTCCACCATTGTTAATAGCACACTAGAGCTCTAAGGAGGAATAACACAAAGGCACGTGGCGGTGAAAGGCGGAGTAGAGATCTTCAAACCGGAGTTTCTTCTTCCCTTTTTATCTAATATGTCAATGTGTTCTTCTATTTTTCTGTTTATATTAGATTCATGCTAGCGCAGTTAGTCAAGCTCCCCGGATTGGGGTAGTAAACCTAATCTTTATATTTATTTTGCAATCTTTTCACTGATTCATTAATGCAGTAGTTTAATTCTAGTTCTTCACGCGCTTTAATTCTCTAGCTAATTATTAAAACAATATATATAGTTTTTCTAATCAACACGTGAGAGTAGAGATAGATAACAAGACATATGAAGTTAAACCGGATTAACGACTAGAAGCAAATCCCGCCTATAGGTTAATCTGTCTCCAATTGAAACTATTCTTTATGCAATTGGATTGGGTCAGAATTAGAGCATTGGTTTGCTGCCAATTCTAGCTTCTGGTAGGATTCGTTAGACTTAGCCGTTGATGAATTATTTATAGTTTCTGAGTTTATTGCAGAATTAGGGGAGAGTTTATTAATAAATTTAGATTGTGAAGGTTTGTAGAACAATCCGGAGTGCTTCCTTAGATTTCGAGTTTTGATCTTTATTTATTTGCTTAGCTTATTTTGATTTTATTATTGTATTTGTTTATTGAGTCAGTATTTTAATTGAATTAAGTAAACCTGAAAAAGTGATGTTTCATGTTTTTTTAGTTTAGTTTAATTTCTCAATTAGATTAATAAATTGTTAGTTAACTGAACGAGGTCCCAGAGATCGACACCCCACTTAATTCATTATTCCACAGAACGATAGGTACACTGCTAGGTAGAGATAGTCACATATTTGTGCTACAACCGGTGGCTAAATGGTTTTGTATCACGATTATTCCTGTGGTATGCACCAGATACAACCTTGTTATCGTATATATTAATGCTGAGACCGACAATGGTTTCACATGCCTACCATTCAAAGATAACAATGGATGGAGTTGTGCGTCCACAAGGTCACTAGTACAAAAATGGTCTATTTCAGCGTCCCTATTTATGCGGTTGTTACATAACCACTGAAATAGGGTGTTTTCTGAAAAGGTCAAGAACCTATTTCGGCGGTTCCTAACTACAAACCACCGAAATAGGTCCTCATAATTATAAAAAAATAAAAAGGACCTATTTCGGCGGTTTCTAGTAAGGAACTGCCGAAATAGGTATTTTTATATTTTTTTATTTGATCATCTCTTTCGGCGGTTCTTAGTTAGGAACCGCCGAAATAGGTCTTTCTTATTTTTTTAAAAATAATGAGGACCTATTTCGGTGGTTCCTAGCTAAGAACCGCCAAATAGGTGCTTTAAAACCAACCCTTAACCCAGTTCATCACATTCTTACCGTACTCACTACTCTTCCCCTCCTCTGTTGCGAGTTACGAAACGAACGACGACAACGACCACTAGTTGCGCCACCATCACTATCGCCGCCTGTCGTCGGTTCCGCTGTCACCGTCATCTCTGTCCGTGTCACCCGCCGTCGTCTCCCCTGCACTGGTTCGAGCTTGTCTGACAGTAGCAGCAGTAGTTCGTACAGAAGGAGGTAAGTTCGATTATTAGGGTTTAAATTATGTATTTGTTGTTTGATTTTGATATTAAGATTGTAAATGTGAATGTGGATGTTTAAATTTGTGGTGTGTGTAAAATTTGTGTATATATTCAGTTTTAAATAAGTGAAATTACATGTGCACATAAGATGTTCGATAAAATGTTTGAGTGAAAATTTTGATTTTTTTTTGCTCATTTTGTGTTTACGCCTTTGTAGGGAGTAATCATTAAGCTACTACTCTAGATTGAAGTCGTACGGAGCTGAAAACAGTTCACTTGTGAACACGTAATATACTCAACTTACGTCTTCATATTTTCAGCCCATTATAATGTTACAATCCTATATTTACGAACAAGGAACATACACAGCTACTGAGTTTTCTCTTCTATCTATATGTTGTGCCTCTACAAAGAAGTACTTAAGAAGCTCCTCAACCATTGCACGGTAGATTGAAAGCGAAGCGGAAAATAATTCATTTAGGAACCGGTAATATAAGCTAACTTATCTTTTTCTCTTTCATATTGACTTTGTATTTGATTTCCATAAATGATTGAAATTTGGTTTGATGAATGAATTTGGTATTAGTTTGATTTGTGATGGAAATTTTTGTTGTTGAATGATTGGTGAATGCTTATAATAAGCATGGGATAGGTAAAATTATGCAAAGGTCATGCCGATTTTTTTTTACAAAATCTCTTCATAATTAATTTTTTGATGTATGTGTATATGTACAACAATATCTAAATTTTTTCTTTATTAGATCTCACTACTTTTAAGTCCGTGAACCACCTCTCTTGTTTCCCCATTTTCCATCACAGTTGCAGTTTCCTATTCTATGTACAAACAAGTAACTTAACCTTGCTTTTTGTTTAATAAATGCAATTATTTATTTAAATATAAGGTCTTCTACCCTATTTCGATGGTGCCCATTTTTGGCGGTTTACAACCACCGAAATAGACCTTCTACAACCGCCGAAATAGGTGGTTTTTCTACTAGTGGGTGCTATATATGTTCATGTGGGTAATCATTTCATACGTATTGATATGCCAAACGATGCACCTATACCTCCCCTTTATTTGACAAGGGCGAGAGTTAGAGATACCTCCGTTGAAGGTTGGGATGAGCCCTACTATGAGCGGATCATAGCGTGGAGGTAGAAGTATTAGCTACCTTCACCTAGATTTATCTGTATGAGTTTTTTAGTTAGTTTTATAGAAATGATACATTCTTGGGATGTACGTGAGCCACCATCATAAATTATTCATTCTTGCCCATGAGCCACCTATTGTAAGTGCACTTTCCACTTTTGATTAGTTCATAAACATATCAAGGATTATGACAAAGCAAATATAGTTAACAATTCAAATAGAATTTTACAATAACTAAAAGTTAATAAAATGTAATATCAACAAGAGTTAAATAAAAGTTGAATATTACAAGAGTTATATAAAGTTAACTGTAACAATCATTAAACAAAGTAAAATTATCAACAACAAAACAACAGTTTCAAAGTCTTCAACAGTAACATTCTCAATAGATAAACATTTATATACCACTCTTCTGCAATGGTGGCATAACTACCCCTCCTGATCCGCCACCCCCTCTAGGACCTTCCCTTTACCACCCTCTGGTATGAGACCTGCTGGATGTGTCAGACTCTGAGACTGTTGAGTGATTTTGAAGTGTCGGACTTGTCCTAACATCTGATCATTGAATGTTGAAACTGGGACAAGTTGTCAAGAGACATCTGCATTAGCCCGCCATTGGGGTGTGGGAGCGGCAAGTCGGCTCATTGGCTGTGCAATAGTCGTGAGCATAACCTGTAAATGTAAACATATGAAACAATTATAGATTAATTTCTTACCATTGATTGTTATATTGTACAAAGAAAATGATATAACTACTTATATTTAAATCAAGAGGCGGGGCTGCAGCTCCACCAAAAGAGGAAACTCGGGTGCGTCCGAGTGATGTACCACTCTAGGTAATCTTCCTTCTCATCATCATCAGGGAAGCTCGTCGTGGGTGGGAAAATTCGGTGGCATACATGTGAGACTGGCCACTCCATAGCGCCAAGGATGCAACATGCTCAACCACGTAGCCTCTGTGGTCTTCTTCCACACTGCTTGATATGGCCATAGAAGTGGAGTGGAGGAATAGTCTAGACCATGCCGAATTGTCGTAGAAACTGGTTCGAATGGTAAGGCTCAACAACACCCATCATGAGGAGATGCCCAAACCATCAGGACTGACCCTAATAGACACTCCTCGAATCCACTCTAAATAGGGTATAAACAACCTTATAATTTCAAATTTTTGTCAACTAAATGTAACAAGTTTATAACAAAGGTTAATTCTTAAAGACATGGTATCGTGCGTGGTCGGGTGTGAGGGTGTCCAAACGTCATCAGTACTCCAAGAGTGTTGTGGTCTAAACTATGTTTGCCCTCAATCTTGACAAACCTCGCTGTAGACGGGACATGTAAGGCAGTGCTCACCATCTAACGACGACAAATACCTGGGAAGTACTCACAGATCCAATACTGTAAAATTTTGTAGACTTTAATACTATTCTTGACAATTTTAATTATACAAGTGGTAAGGGAATCATGTTGTTCAAACTTTATACCTGCAATTGGGTAAGACACCCTGCGATGGCCTTCACCTCAGCACGAGAAAAGACACCGAGTTGTCTGTACAGATAGGCTAGTGTAGCAGCCCCCCACAAATACTCTAAGATGAAGTCGACATCCTGTAGGGCCACATCTTGTTATTCCACTTATTGGGGAACAATGTGCACCCAAGCAAATAGAATAGATAGCACGAGCCTCGCAAGCGTATGTGGCATCTACGTGGCCACACCACTTTCTAACCTTACTATAGGGGACGCCGCCCTTGCAGTACCACCTTTGTTCCTTCACCACATTGACAGAGGAAAGACCCAGCACCTCAACAAGTGCAGCCAACACAAGATCTGGCGGTGCTACACCTCAATACATCTCCTTGGAGGCTCTCAAAAGCAACAACATTCCTCCAATCGATAGGCCCATGATGCGGTGGATGTCATGTAGAGTGATCATCATCTCACCGAAAGGTAGGTCGAAGGTGTTGGTGTCTTACTGCTACCTCTCTATGAAGGCCGATATCATTGCGAAAATCAAAATATCTTCGGGAGCAGACGTGAAGATGTGCTAGCTCACTGCCTCTAACAATCTCATTATCTCTCTCGTGGTTAAGGAGATCAGCACGTCACTTTTCCTGTAAAGGGTCTCTAAAGGTGAATGTCAAACAGCCAAGCTCCTACATATATATACCGGTTTTTTTATAAGTATTCATGTGTACAAATTCTATTGTTTAAAAATCTGCCCACTATTTTATCCCCATTACTCGGTTCACGTTTTATAAACATTAGACAATGAAAATGACCAAATATTAATAGCAAATTCCATCTTTATCCTTTGGCGGACATGTTACGCTTGATATGCGGCAAGAAGTGATATGTATTCTCTAACATTTGTTTTTAGCAGGCTAGCATCCGAAGGACCACCGGTAATCGGGATGGACTCTGGGGTGATTAACCAATTAGTGGGTATTCGACCCTTAGCTGGTGCCTCTTCTCCTCTAACAGCTGGTGCTGTTGTAGCACCCCGAATTTTCTAACCTTTTTCAAGCCAAATAATTAATAATTACAATTTATTATTAAGCAATAGAAACAAATCCTAATTCGGAGCATTACTGTCACACTCGCAATGAAACGAGTGCTAAGGCCTAAACATTTAACTGAATAACTAACTAGTACTATAAATCAAAGAAAGTCAAATGTCGATAACAATAATTCCTTAAACTACAAATGTCTCAAAGCCTAAAATAAAATTCGATTACAATAATCAGTCTATGTGAAGTCATCTTCCCAAACCCCAAGGACGTCATCAACACCTGTGGCAGAAATCCAAACAACCACACAAAGAGTCACCATAAAGTCAGAGAAACTGAGTAAGCTACCACTTCACTTAGAAAAAATATTTTCTCTATAGAAAACATTTTAAGAATAATAGCACACACATGCAAATTATCATTTCAAAGCACTCATCAATATTCCATGTTTGGTTCCTTGATAAACTTAAAATATAATAGCTAGTTTAATTTCATTATCTTCTTTGGGTACAACACGTAGCTGCAACCCGGACCCCAACACGCAACCGGGAATCCAAATTAATTTTATATTTTTCTTGTCACAAAACAATTTTTTCTCTCTCTAAGACACAACAGGCAACTGTAACCTGGACCCAACATGCAGTCGGAATTGAAAATCACCACTAGATCCATAAGTGTGCACATTTCCCAATTGTGTAAAAGATTAAGGAGTAGAAATATGGCGAACTTTGTCCGAATGCAACCCACAATATCTCCAAGTAATGCCTCCTAATGCGGCCCACATTTATCATCTTAATTATATCTTCTAATACGACCCACATGCACCATGGTTTTCCCCTCTTTAAAATTACGTAATCATTATTGATTATTAGCATTATTCACCTTTCAATTTGCTGGAACCCACACAAAAATCATAAAAATAAACTGTGCAATAAATCACCAATATTTAATTTCTCATGTAATCATCTCAAAAAATTTCATAATTGTTTTTGTTAACCTCTTTAAAAAGGTAACCAAATAATAACAAATATCTATTATAAAACATTCATTCACGTGTATAAATTCAATCATCATGGCATAATAATTTGATCTCAAGCAATGATCTCACACAAAATTTCACATCCATCTAAAAGTTTATTTTTACAGAGCTAATAAAAGTTAGTGAATGCAGTAACTATCTGATATTCTAGCAATGACTTGCACCAAAACCAACCACGAAATTCAACTACTACTCCTCTTCACAAACTTGGAGCCTAGAAAGCCTTTATTTCTATGCATACCAAGAGTGAGGTAGATGCACAAGATAGAGGTTATCTCTTTTGCTTGTATGATCGATAGAGAGGCGAGAGATATTCGCGAGAGAGATGGAGAAAGAGTGATAGACAAATCAAGTGGAATAGCATGACAGGAATTTAAAGAAGGTGGAGGGAAACTAAAGAGGTAGGGGTAGAAACTGTTTAATAAATTAAGGTAAATAAACTAGTAGATAAATTACTGAAAACCAAACTTAGGAAATGCGGAAGATTAAAAGTAATTTATTAAATAAGTAGAAAATATTAGAAGTTATAACTGCTTCATTACTAATTTTATGAATTACCAAAAGATAAAACCGATTAATTAAAACTGACTTATTTAATGTAATAAAATCAATAGTAGTATTTGAATCATATCATTATTATATTGGAACTCCGCTTTTAATAACTAAATATACCAAGTTAACTCGATAAATATAAGGATCATTAATATGATGAAATAAAGATCACAATCAACTTATATTAAATGGATTTTTTATTGAAATGAATTATCTTTATTAAATGTTGTATTATGTCTGCAAATTATATAATGTACTCATAAACTATAAATATTTTTTGTAATCTATATAATATATTTGTAAACATTATAATATAAGTATTATAAATTGTGGCGTATTTCATCACCCCCTTAAAATAAAGTTTGGCCCCAAAGCTCGAACTTACACTACCGTAGTCAATTCTAGCTACTTTACACTAAGATTTCTAAAATATAACTAACCATAATAAATTTGAGTATTGCAATCTACCCCTCTTAAAAGAATATTACGTCTCCTAATAAACTTTGTGATTAACTCAAACCTGGCTAAAAAGATGAGGGGTAATTTGATAAGGTTTGGATTGTAAGAATCACACCTAAGTTCATAACCATAGGACTATAATTTATTCAGATAAAATTCTATTCCCAAATAAATGTGACTCACCACAGAATTCCAATCATCTAACATTCATTCAAAAAATCCTTCAATGTAAGGAATTTTCTCTAACATTAGAGAATATTTTTAGAAACTATCATTATAACCACATTAGAAAACGTGTGATTGACGAGTGGGAATTGTCTGTTTGTTCGCAACATTGAAACGCAACAAACTTGTGAAATTTAAAGCTATCATGTGATGCCTAAGAATATAGATAATAGCAAGGGATACAATTGTTCCTGATGGTTCCAGACTAGATATAACCATTTAGATCATTAAAAAAAATAAGAAGAAAATAGAGGGCCCAGTTTAATGAATCTAATATTCAAATAAAGATCTAATTAATTAGTACCATAAAAACTGTCATGACTGGTATTACTTATTGCATATGGCAGGTACTACTACTGTATATGTCTGGTACTAACTACATATGGCTGGTACTTCTTTCTAAATATGAATGGTGCTATCTGATGAATGTTAGTACTACTAACTGCATATGGCTGGTACTAGCCATGTGTTACTATGCTTTATTACACACATACTTAGTGCTTCTCTTCATTCTCTTCCCGTGTATCCACCTCTACAGTGATAAATCAATGGACCTACTACACTCTCAGCACACCAAATTGAAGATGTCTTTGTTCCGTTCAATCATGGTAATTTTGCAACCATAACTGGCAAACAATCAACATACATGTTATATGCCTCTCTTCATTCTCTACTTATGTCTGCGCCTCTACAGAGATAAATCATTGGAACTGCTGCATCTCGCACACTATAATAAAGACGGGGCTGAAAACAAGATAGCTGCATCTCCACAAAAGATGGGTGTTGTACTTATTTTTTTCATATTTATACTGATGTATTAGTACTACTTTACTACTAAAGTAGCACCTCGTTCTCATACACGAAATACCATTAGAATCATATGACATTCTTATACCCATCCACAACAAGTACCCAATTAGACACAAATAATGTACTAATAACTTGATGTATTAGTACTGATTTATGTTAATGTAGCACCTAGTTTTATTTATACATGAAATACCACCATAATCATAAGATATTTATATACCCATCCACAACAAGTATCTAATTGAACACAAACAATATACCAATAACTATATGTTTTAGTATCCGTTCATATTGAAGTAGTACCTCGTTTCATACATGAAATACCACCAAAATCATATGATATTTATATACCCGTCCACAACAAGTATCCAATTGGACACAAGCAATGTACCAATATATAGATGTATTGATACTAGTTAATCATTAAAGTAGCACCTCGTTTTCATACACGAAATACCACCATAATCATATGACATTTATATGTACCTATCTACACACAAGTATCCAGTTGGACACAAACAATGTACCAATAACTTGATGTATTGGTACCAGTTTATTATTAAAGTAACACCTAGTTTTCATATAAGAAATGCTACCAGAATCGTATAACATATATATACCCATCCACAACAAGTATCTAATTGGACAGAAACAATACACCAGTGTAAGCATAAATTAATACCAGTTATTACATTAAATAACACCAAGTTTCCATGCATGATATATCACCAGCGTTTATTTTCACAAAAAATTTTATTTAAAAAAAGTATAATCCCTTGAATCTAGTAAATACTAGATATTAGTTAATGAAATTATTCAAGAAAATAAAAAATATAAATCTAAATAAATATATAGATTAAGTGTGTGTACAAATGAATAAAAAAGTATATTTTTCCATAAATTTAGTAACCAATAGAAGGTAATTCAATAAAATATAGAAGATGAAAAAAAAGGATCTACACAGATATCAACAAATATATTACTTGCATAATTATACTTATTAATAGTTCGAAAATGTAAACTGGTATATAAATTATCTTATAACATACTAATATATCATTGTTTAAACATCAATTTTACTTGAAATATGACCATTCTATAGTTAAATAATTACCTATTGTCATAAAATCATACTTGCATAATTATATAATACATATAATTTATTTAGAATATAGTGTAAACCTGTTTTCGTTAAACAAAATATAAAATCTCTTCAATTTAGTAATTAGTGGATGATAGTTTAAATAATTGTAGTGGAAATGTAAAAAAATAGAAGTACACCAAAATAAATATATATTACATAATTATAATAATTAATAACTAAAATATTAAAAAATAAAGTTATATTCCTAAAGTAAATATATAGAACAATTACTATGTAGTTTACTTGACTACATTTTTAAAATAAATCTACGGAGAAATTACTACCAAAATAATGAATAACTACTACCTATTCAATTAATAAAAAATACAAAAATATATAAGAAATGGCCATGTCCATGGAATTGATTTAAAGCCATGAGTGAATCCACTCCCGATGCCTAAGACTAGTTGTGTAGCAAATCAATGTCTGCTATCTGTACTGTGGGGCAGCCTGATAAAAATATACTCCAATTACAAATTTATAATTGTATTGAAACTGCATTCGAAAAAAAAAAAGACAAGTCTATTGAAATATATTATAAAGTAGCTTAAAACTACCACTTTATAAAAGTAGTTGCCACCAAACAGGCCTAAATTCGGTCTTGACATAAATATGACATATTTGATGACATAAATACAACATAAAGGGATGATCATCACGTGGATTCTGCACTCTTCTCCAATAACATACTATCATATATAAAACGATTTACCAAAACAGTTAAAAATAAACATCAAATTGTGTGAAAAACCAGTTTGAAAAAGAGCACACAAAAAAAATTGTAAATCATGATACTATATTAAAAATGTGATGTGATACAACTAAGAGCATCCACAATAAGGGTAGTAAATTTCCCATTTACAAAATATTATTTTATTACTTCTTTTTGCAATATGCTCTCTGTTCCTTAACTAAGAACTTCTCTCACATCTTTTTACTTCTTTTTTTTATCATATAAATAGAATTCACACACTATTGTGGATAACTAATCTCCTACCCCAAGCTGGCAAGTTTATATTCATAAGACTGACCTTTTTACTTGAGCAAAACTCAGCATTTAGTTTAATGCTACTGCCTTAAAACACGGGACCTCCATATTGAACAGTTGGAGGGTGCACCCAATCTGTATAATTCACAAAAATAGTTAGATGTGTCATGCTGCTATAGCTAATCTAAGCCCAATTCGGCCGGTAACCCAACCTGCTCCAAAAACCTGATCCAAAAATAAAAATTCTAGTGGAATGATCAAAAATACGGGTTGACTAAAAACTAGGTTCGGCCTTGGTAACAATTTGGGTTGTGGGTAGACCCCTTCCACCATGCCCGATTTATTATTATACATAGTATATATTTTTCAAATATTTATTTTATTTTATATAATATTTATTTAAATAATATATAATATTTATAATTATTTATATTTAAAATATATGTAATATTTATTATTCTTTATTAAATTATATATAATATATTAAAGTATTTTTTAAAATTTTAAATATTATATATATAATAATTTTTAAAACACTTGACAGGTTGGATGCAGGAGTAGATAAAAAAGTTCAAATTTGGACATAATATATAGATCTAATAAACCTAAAATTTGTGGGAAATCCAACCTGATCTGTACGACCATTGATCTAACTCTACAAACTAGATTCCTTCCCATTAACCACAACATTATCCTCCTATTAAAATATCATATCTTCACATAGACCACAAAACCATTACTACTTATATATTAAATTAACATTATCTTCACATATACCACAAAACCATTTCTACTTAATTATAAATTAAAATGGGGTTTCAAAAAAAATTATAAATTAAAATGGCTTGTCAATTGTCATTATCAAAACTAGATACATGAAAGGCTGCTTTGGATAGAAAAGAAAGCAGGAAGTGAAAGTGGTTCATCACTACGTGCACCGTCCACAAAATCAAATGCACTTGGCGCCAGGATACATGTGCATCAGGTCCCAACACGGTGTGGATGGAAAGTAGAGTAATTTGCGAAATTAAAGCTGATGGTTGACCTTTATCAACAGATTTTTTTTTAAAAAAAGTAAACAAACGAAAATAAAAAAAATAAATATAATAATTAATGTATATAATGTATAAAAAAATTGATGCCGAAGAAACACAATGGAATCACAAGATAATGGAATCTCTAGATCCAATATAAGTCATTTGTGGTGGTCCGTTCTTAAATGGTACCAGAATAAAATAAAAAAGAAATTGGGGTGACACTAATGGATGTTAGATGTTAAAACAGCATTCAAAAGCAACTATTAAAATAAAATAAAAGAATAAATTATAGAATTGATACAAAAATTAATGATAAAAACTGACAAAAACCAACAAAGTCCACAAACAAACCCTTTTATCTGTTCATCTGTTGTGTGGCTTTCAAACTCCCCACCACAATCGTTGTCTAGGTTCTCCCTGCTGTTCATGCATGTTTCGTTCCCATGGAATCTCGCGCATGAAGACAACAATGCTCAACATTATAAATACGTTTTGTCTATAAAATAATTACTCAATCCCTTAAAATATAGGTCATTTTAGAAATTTACACTTAATATATTTATCTCTTAATTTTTATTTTTTTCCTTCATGTTCTGAGTTGATGATTTTATGATTCTTTATTTTATTTTCAAAGTATACAATGTTTTGGTTTTTTTTATTGTTTATTTTCCAACACTTTCTCTTATTTTTCTCCCACCACTCTCTTTTTCAATTTACTTCATATTTCAATGCAAAAAATAAGGGATAAAATGATCTAGTTCAGAGCTAAAATATCATCTATGGAGACCATGAGGTAGTAAGAATTATATATACATTAAATGCTAAGGTCAAATATGAAAAATGGTTTGTCTAAAAACAAGAATGACTTATATTTTTCCAAATTCTTGGCATCCTAATGTAGCTATTGGTGGCTACATACATGAGTTTTTGCTTTGTAAAAATTGTACTGTTAGTATATAAAATATAAAGATATATATTGAATTCCAATATTACTGAAATTATAATAGATATACATATTGATTCTTAAATTGTACGACCAACTACAAAACTTGTACATTTACTAGATATAAACTGTACCACTATAAATATAGCCAAGATAGCTACATATGCTTATAGCTAAAAGAGATAGTATTTTAGAATAAAATTTGAATGTTAAAACAGAGTGATTATGTATTATCGATAAAAGAGGTTTTGGTGTCAAACTAAAAAATGATCGTCCACATTATTTTTTTGATAGTTAGGGGCACAAGGCCCAATGTGCCACAAGGGCAGAGCAACCACAATAACAGTACATAAAAAGGCTCATACCCACCATACCTGACCAACCCACTAATCACCTAACTAAGAGCGCGCCTACTCTACTTAACTTTTTCTTGCCTCTCAAGGTAGCCTTGTTAACTCGGGAAAACTTGCTAAAGCCTAAAGCCCTATTCCCGGAACTCTTTCTCAACTTATCCTTGGAAGTGTTCCTAGAACACCTATCGGAATCTCTCTTGACCCTTCACTTGCAACTTGACACCTCTGTCGATATCCCGCACGCTGCTCACGAATGATCCCTTCAAGATTGCTAAGGGTACGCTCCTCGTTAGGGATGGAGCACCCGAGCTGCTTCGCGAGGATAAGCGTCTACCTCGCTTCCTCTTTGACATAAGCCTCATCAGGATCGACCTCCGGCGAAGGTGTTCCCCCAGCTAGCTCGAATCCAGGAGGAAACTCCGGATCTTCTAAGAGGCTCCTAAGTCCAACATCATTCATGTCATCTTCCACCACTTGAGTCTGGGGAGCACCGGGCTCGGAGTCTAGGAGACTACACGGGACAACTGCAGCGACACCACTAGGATCAGGGCCTACCCCTACATCTTCGACATTACCTAGCTTCTCAGACCACTTGGTTCCTTCCTCCAACCCTCCCCTCTCGTTATTAACCATGTCCTCCACAACTGGATCGACACCCACAACCTTCCCAATCAACGGCTTGCGAATGGACACTGGAACCCGAGCACTACTCCCCACAACACCCTGACAAGGGCTTCCGTTGCCAACCGTGGGCACACTCGGAATAGGGTGATGATGCGTGGACATCCCACTTCCACCATGGTACCAAACCGAACCAGACTCATAAGGCCAAGGGCTCATCCCCTACGTTGGACCCCACCATCCAAATTGATCAACTCCCTGCATCGGAAACATTGGCTAGTAGTACATGAACGGGTATAACCATCCCGAGGTGGGATAATTAGCATTGCTCCAAGCAGCATGTTGCATCCTACTCAACAGAACTCCTCCATCATCATTACTTTCCACATTACAACCTCAGGCCGCGTTTGCCCCCTCGTTCTTGGAACCCGACACTTGCAAATCCGGAATAACTCTCGAAGGCGTCGCCTCTACAGGGCTACGCGAACAGCAACAGTTTTTAACAAAAATTTGAATTTGACGACGACTGTTCAGACTCCCCGCGTCACAGACACGCTCAACACCCACCTTCGAGCAAGTGCCACCGACTACCACTTCATACACATCTGGGGGGACAACTCTCACACCACCACTGACGATTCCCCACCCTCGCCTCCTTTAACCGGCGTCGTGGGCACAGACGTTGGGGAATTACCCGGCAAACCAGACTTACCGCCTCTTTGAGTCAAACGACCTGCGACAAACTCACAGGGGCCCTGCGCATCATACTTAGCACGTCTTACAAACAGCTTGATGCCCATGAAGATGCGGCCATGGACTTTCTCCACCGCCTGGCTGACATGTGCGGGACTGGACATCCTAACAATGGCAAAAGCTAGTCTATTGTTCCGGCGACGTTTTCTCGAAATGAAGATGCGGACAATGTTGGCATCCATCCGCAGGAGCCACCGGAGAGCACGCCCATCAACCGCTTTGTGAATGTTGTCGATGAAGAGTGAACACCCCTGACTAACGCTGTCACTATTTTTCCCTTTCTCCTCATCAGTCGCAGCGCTACTCATTGAATTTGACGGATAGGCTCACGGGTGGTCTTCGCCGGTCTCGTACCCATCCTCAGGGGAGAACGAGGGGTCCCTTTCTTTGAGCGCCATCGCCCCCCCTTGGACTGCCTCTACTCTTGCCAACGAATCGAGATCGCCGCCGATTGCGGGATCTACCGCGGCAACGCGACTCAGACTCTCTCCACCTCCCACTGCGCAAAGGGCTACTCCTCCGCCTTGACAACCGCTTCCGCCCTCTTCAAGATTTACGTGGGTCTCGACTATCCCAAGACTTACGCCTCCTCCGACTTTCACCATACTCTTGATCTCTCTGTTTCTCTCTTTCTCTCTCTCTCATCTGTAGATAGTTGCTGATGACCCACATTATTGGTTTACCTGTTTTATAACATATTCTAGTAGCTGTTTGTGCTCACAACATAATTTGATAGTTGTTTTGTGCTGATATGAAATCCTCTAACCTCATAGGTTTTACAATTGTCACGCCACTAGTGTTGATTAAATGTTAATCAAACTAAAAAAATTATATCGTTCATCAAAACCATGAGAATCATTTAAAAGCTAATACACCGTATCAAATTGTTTGGCTCCGGAGCTTTCCGATTATAGGTCTCAATTAAATTCAGTGGGCACGCAATTATTGCACAACACCAGTTTGTGTCCTCATCAATATGTCCTATATTATATCCTCGTCAATACCTCACATCCACACACTTCCCTTGCAATACGGACATCACACACGTGCTTATTGACCTTTGTTGACCTGGGAAAAACAAAGCTTGTTGCAGCTTTGTCGTGTTTTGGCCCACTTTCCTTTCCAGATCTGTGGCAACACGTCTAATGGAGATTTATATTCCCCAAATTTTTAGTTAGAGTTGTATGTAGCCATGATAGCTATATCCTAGACAAATTTTATAATTTTAAAAAATTGTCGGAAAATATAAGAATAAATTTTATGATTTAGAAAAAGATATGAGAGGGGTAAAAATAGAAAAAAAGAAACGTATATGAAAGGTATGAACGGAGGCGAATGTATACATTCGCTTTTTTTTTTTTTGAATTTTTAAAAAACTTTAAATTATTGTAACTTTTAATATATAAGTTTAAAATGAAAAAAATTATATCATTGTTCACCTAAATTTAAACTCTTCAAAACAAGATCAGTCATGGATATGTTTTGACAATTTTTTAAAAAATTATTTTTATATATATACGATGATATTTTAATGTGAGGATATATGTGCATATTTTAATGTGAGTGTATATGTTTTAATGTGACGATGTACATGTTCAAATATGAGAATGTACATGTTCTTTAATGAACATGTGTACATGTTTGTATGGCCATCTGTACATGTTTGTATGACCGTTTGTACAAGTGTTCTTTTTATATGTACAGGTTTTAATCTAACAATGTATATATTTAATGATTCGTACAGGTTTATGTGATCATCTATATGTTTTTAATGTAATGATGTACATGTTTTTATGTGTGGATGTACATGTTTTAATGAATATTTGTACAAGTTTGTATGACCATCTGTACAAGTTTTCTTTTGTTCTGTACATTATACATGTAAAAATATTTTTAAAAAAGTTGTCAAAACATATTCATAACTAGTCTTATTTTGAAGAGCTTGAATTTAGATGAACAATGATATAATTTTTTTCATTTTGGACTTTTATATTAAAAGTTAAAACAATTTAAATTTTTATGATAATTTTTTTTTAAAAAAAAAAGCTAGAGGCACGAGAAGAGCATGGGAGGGGCAAGAAAAAAAGAAAAAAAAAGATGACGCGGAGGATGTAGCTACATTAACCTTAGCGAAGACGGTCTGAAATTTTGGGTTTAGATACTGTTTGATAATTATGGGACTGAAATAGTAATTCTTACAAGTATTAGCATATTATATTATTCAAATCATCATGAGTAATATGACGAATAACGACATGATATTATGTTGCTTTTCTAAGCAAAAGGCGTGATTAATGTTGATTAATGTATGATAAATAAATAACAAGTACTATTCGGGATGATTGTACAAAACCATATTACTACTTTTTCCTAATGGGCCTGAAGCTGACTATTCATTGTATGAATCACGTGGATATATTTCGCAAAATAAGAACAGTACAGATATCATATGTCTGATTCATCAATCTGAAATATCAGAGGAACAGGTTCATTTCACATGATTGGTACGTGGAAAGTGTTTCTGTGGGGGCTCAGTAACGGGTTACCAATAAAAGAATCTATAAAACAAAGTATCTGAAATAAAATATTTGTAATTCATCTCCAACATTCACTCACATTAATCCAGTGATATTCAGCATCCCTTAGAATTTGGGAAAAGTGATTTGAATGAGAAAAAAATGGAATGAGTTAACTGATCTGAATTTGAAATTTTGATCTAATATCGTCTAAAAGATGATCTGAAATTCAAATAAAAATCATATAAAAATGGATGAAATTAAAAAAACTTAAATTGAAATTATCTGATTAAAGTCACTTGATTTCACCTAACTGATATGAAGTATTAGAAATCTGAACATAGTAAAAAAATTGAGCTCACCCGATTAATACTAAGCCCAAATTCTCCGACTTTGTCCCTCTTATCGACAATATTCAAAGGGCTATCTCCTCTTGGGGTGGTAAGCACCTATCCTTCACGGGGCACCTCACTCTTATTCAAAGCACCCAGTTTGGTATTCTTGGTTTCCGGGCTTCGTCTGTTGTCATCCCCAAAAACGTTATCCAAATCATTGTCAGGAAGATTCGTTCCTTTCTCTGGTCCGGGGACTCAGCCAGCAACCCCACCCCGCCTGTGGCATGGAACTTCATCTGGCTTGACAAAAGGAAAGGAGGGCTTGGCAACACAATTATCAGGGGCGCGCTCTACCGCTGAGCTAATAGCCAGTTGTGTGGGCCCCTAGTGGGAGGCCCTAAAGGATGTTTTTAAATGGAATATGTGCTTTCTCTTAAAGACAATTTCTGCCATAATAAATAACTCCGAGAAACTTTGGATCCAATGGATCCATATTGTCTACCTGGGAAGCTCAAGCATCTGGACCAACACTCCTCATGGGGAGGACCCGTGGATCTGGGAATCCACCCTAAAAGCCAAAGATTGGTGGATCCTACAGCGTGGGTCTCCCCAGGATGTTATCTCTCTTTTCCTCACATATCCTCCCCGTCTTCGTGTCAACATTGTTTACCAAGCCATGACATCCCCTACTAGGCACTTCCGCTGGTTTAAAATCTGTTGGAAGACCTGGGCGCTTCCCAAAGCTAAGTTCATTTTGTGGGTCACTCTTAAAGGTAGACTTAAAACCCGTGATAAATTGCAAACGTTGGGCATTAGCCTAGCTAACAGATGTTGGCTTTGTCAGCAAGCTCTAGAGACAAGTGCGCACCTCTACTTTTTTTTGCAGGACTACATGCAAGATCTGGTGGACTATCTGTGACTGGCTGGGGATCCCCATCAACAGGTCGAGGCTTCGAAGCTGCGCAGCCTAGCTATCCCACTACTGCAAGAGGAAAAGACCAAAGGACTCCGTCAGACGTGCTGCCATCGTAAATATCATCTACTTCATCTGGATCGAAAGATGTAGGAGAGCCATGACGGGTCTTGCTAGAGCCCCCGCCCTCATCATTGTCGGTGTGAAGGGTGCGACTAAAGCCTCCATTTGGACTAAATCCTTCCCCAATCGAGATGATGCATGGCTCAACCAGATCCTAGAGTCCTAAGAGTGGTTGTCTATTCTATGTAGCCCCCCCCCCCCCCCCCACCATTTTGTTTATGATGTATCTGGTTGGCCCATCGCCACCTTTTTGGAACTTAGTGCTCATCTAGCTGATTTGTATATCCTTGGTATCTGATACATCCCCTATGTATCTTCTTTTGTAAAAGCACTATCATTTTTTCATTATATAGTTCACCATTATTTCAAAAAAAAAATTAACCCAATTATTTTTGTTGAAATATTATATTATACTACTTTAAGCAGTTACGTAGAACGAGAGTAATGTAACCCTTACAATAAATCAGCTCAGATAAAGCAGAATCTTCTAAGGAAGACTTGAATAGTATCTATCTTGGATACAATTTTGATTCACGCCCTGCTAAACTTAAGACTACAGTGGGGAATTCGTGAGAATGACACTTGTTTTGAAGAGTATGAAAAATTCTTATCTTTTTTAGAACTACATTGTTAGAATTAGATGTTATTTAGGTAAGGACTATATTGGGTTCACCAATGTCACCCATATATGACTGTGTCTTGGGTTGTTTTAGGCTGATCGTTGTACCCTTCACCTTATTAACTGGAAGTAGATTCATCTTTTTGAAAAAAACACTCTAGGTTCTCCATAAGATATGTGATATAATAAATGGATGTTTAACTGTGGATTACACATATATATATATGATGGATTAGCTTTAAGTGTATACGGCTTGGTAAGTGATATGATTATGAGAGAGAGCGAAAGCGAAGGAGTCGAGAAGTCGTAGAAGTTATGGAAAAAGTGAGTTCTAAGTGCAAGGTTATGGCGAAGTCGGAGAAGTTGAAGGAGCCGCGGGAGAAGCGGGAGACGAAGCGTGAGGCCGACGAACCATGGCTGTCGGAAGTCGAGGAGCGGTCGAGATAGCCAGAGTAGGAGGCGAGTCAATCGGAAGAGACGGTGGAATCACAAGCCATTGCGGGGTAGAAGTAGACGAAGTTCACACGAGTCGTCGCGGAGTTCTGTTTGGTCAATGAGGCGACGGTGTTCCCAAGGGTTCATTCCCGAGCAGTTCCTATCGACAGAATTCCAGAGGAGATTCACAGAGGCTTAGAAGACAGGGGAAGCTGGAGCGACGTCGGGGGTTTTTGCGTGAGCCCTGGCAGTGTGATAGGAAGATGGTGCGCTCCGCTGTGGTGGAGAAAGCAGAAGTTGCAGAGGACCCTGAGAGTGACGGTCAGGGGAAGGCAATCTTCATCAACAACCTTAATCGTTCAATTGATGCCAAAGCCTTGAGATGGCTCCTCAGGTAGGATGGTCTTATTGAGCGCATTTTCATTTCGAGAAAGAGGCGGCCTAATAATCCTCTAGCAGTCGTGTTTGCCTCGTTTTCATCGGCGGCACAACTGAAACAGGCGGTGGAGAGGAATAATGGGCAAATCTTTATGGGGCAGAAAATCTTTGTTCACCAGGCAAAGTATGAGGCTCAGGGTGGTGCTTGTTCTGTTGCGCAAACGTCTCCACAGCAAGGAGCCCAGTCTGGCCATGGTGTTTCGAGCGCTGGTGCGGTGGTTGGCCTCAAGTTGGATGCCGGTAAGGAGAACGGTGGTTCTGTGGTAGATGCCGGTAATGCGGGAGTGGCTCCATTGGGCAGTGCGACCAATGTGGTCGGTGGCGTGCAACCGCAAGCGGACTGTGGGCGAGTCGAGCCACATGGAAACTTGAACGGTCAGGCACAGGTGCAGGTTTTGGTTAATTGTTGCAGTCGGGAGCGTGTCCCCATTCATGAGATTAATTCAGTGTTTAAAGGAGGACGCGTGCCGCTTGCTAATCCCAATGATGGGGGAGGCTTTACGAGCGGTGTATTTAGTGCAGGGGGTGTTAATATAGGAGGTGTTAATGCAGGGAATGTGTGCTCAATGGGGCTTAGAATGGGGTTTGGTCCACTGCGCCCACTAATGTACCGGGGTGGCTTTACTGTCGGCTCCAATGCAATGATTGGACCAGTTTGGTTGGTGGGGCTATATGCCGGGATGGGGAGGTGGGTATGGCTGGCCGCATGATTATGGATGGACTTGGTATCCTGCTGGGTTTGTCCAGTCACCACAACCCACCTCATGTATGGGTTTGATTGGTGCCGTGCATGGTGCTATTAATCAAGTGAATATGGGTTCTAGTGCTCGGGCGCCCATCTCTATTCGAAACCTGTCAAATGGGAGGGGTACGGATCGTGATCCGGTTGTTGAAGATATTGTGTGTAATGAGCGGCAAGGGGCAGAGGATGAATTGCAAGACTAGATAAACTGGGTCATGTTGATTTGTTGGAGACTAGATGTGGCTCGAGTGGGCCGGGAGATTTCCTGGTGAATCCCGAGATGCGAATGGTGGAGGAAGAGGATGATGATGTTGTTCTCAGGCGTCTCTTCGAGGACCCTGAGTCCCCCCCCAGTTTCCGAGCCAGTCATAGGATCTTCTAGACCTGTGACAGACCCGGACGAGGCATATGTACAAGAGGAAGCGAAACAGGCGCTCATCCTTGCGAAAGAGCTTGGGTGTTCTATCCCAGACGAGGAGCGCAATCTGGACAATCTAGCAGGGATCATTCGGGAGCAGAGGGCGGCATACCGGAGAATAAAGCAGGATGCAAGCGCAGGTGCAAGTGCAAGTGAAGGTCCAAAGGACGATTCTGATAGATGCTCAAGAAATTCTTCCAATGGCGGGTCTAAAAGAATGGTCAGGTCTAGAGCGATAGGGTTTAGCAAGTTCTCCCGCGTAAGTAAGGTTACTAGGAGGGGTAAAAGTAAGTTACCTAGAAAGTGAGTTGGTTTAAGGTTTTTTCTTATAAGTGAGGCACTAGGCCATATTATTAAAAAACATAAAAAGTGGTAACAAAATTGGGCGTCATTAAAACCCCCTTAGGCAAAACCCAGTGGGAAAAAACCAAAGGGGGAAAAGAGTACCCACCACTAAAAACAGTACAACATAACGTCCCAGCAATTCAACTTGAACAGAAAAGAACAGCAACAGAAGGACTAAAAAACATCATCGTCAACGACACAGAAACACTTAAAAGAAAACGAAAGCTAGTAGGACTATAAAAAACCACATGTCGTCCTTGAGATTAGCCGAATTGACGAACACCTCGAATGGGATGGGAAAATCTCGCCACCAACTCCTCGTTCATCTCCATACCCCACTCCAAGTAGGAAAAGGACCTACCGCAGCGGTTGTTTGGTACCTATGGCAGCGGTTGAAAACCGCTGCGATGGGTGCCGCTGCGCTAGGTGAAAACTCTACCGCAGCGGTTGTAGAACCGCTGCGGTAGGTACTCTATCGCAGCGGTTGTTAGTAAGAACCGCTGCGTTAGACCTTTTTTTTTTAAAAAAAAACCACCTATCGCAGCGGTTCTTATTAACAACCGCTGCGATAGACCTTTTTTTTAAAAAAAAAACACCTATCGCAGCGGTTCTTATTAAGAACCGCTGCAATAGGTTATTTTTTTTTTTTTGCTTTTTCCATTCCACCCTACAATTCTACCACACACACCCAAAATCAATCAAACCTGTGAAGATATAGCAATAAACAATGCCACCACAGTGGGGCATTAGATCAACCATTTCACCATATAAATTGCCACCAAAACCTATCTACGGGCAATAATCCACTAACATTTACAAATTTGACCAAATTAATCAAATATCAACAAAATCTTTACAGAAACGACAATTGTTTCATGAGAATTTCAAAATCATCCTACTCAATCCTACCAAACCCTAGAAGCAACCTACATTAACGCTCATGAATTCTGCCCATTCTTCGAGCACCTCGGTTATATGTCCTTCGTTGTAACCGTCTACCAACTCTTCAAAAGCCTTGGAATTAACACAAAAAAAATATGATTAGTTGCTAATAATACTTTCAGTTTAAGAATCAATGTTAAAAATTATCTACAAAACCAAAATATTTCGAGAATGCTACTTACCAGGTCTAGAGACTTCTCTGGCAAGAGTCTCGGTCCCGCTATCAAGTCACTCATAAACCGAATGACATAGTAGCCACATTCCGAACCTCCCGGCTGCTGTGGACACTGCACATGTATATACGTACATATTCAAAATCGATTTAACACATAAATTATAATACTGTTCCTATTTTAAAACTAATGAACATATTACAAATTTGAATAAGGACTACAAAAATACCTTGACTACATTCCACGGAATCTTCTTAAGTCTCTCTCCTCGGACTTGCGTCATTACAGATACAAAGGCACTAGAATTCATACGCACAGAAAAAGTAAAAGTTATCAAGAATGATATAGAAATAACTAAAAATTGATAATTAATCAAGTTAAGTAAATTCATCACCTCATCAACATGTTATATATAAGTGGCTTCTTGGGACGCAGAGATGCTGAGTCAAGCTGCAGGACTCTTGGGCTTTTTATACATAGAACGAGCAAAGACCAGTGTCGGCTGTTCATAGATTACAATACAGGCAGAACTTAATTCAATCAATTACATAATACAAATATCATAATTTTTAAACTAACTTAACATTAGATAAAATTCTTACCCTTGATGAAGAGGCAGCATGATGTAAGATTTATCTGTAACTGCACACGCATGTATCACATTCGACAAGTACTGGACCAACGCTTGGGGGTCAGATCCCATATTAGCTTCGGAACAGTAGTCAGGGCATAGGAACCCGAAACTACTATTCTCATGTACTTGGACCGCCTTGTCATCAATAAACCTGCACAATATAAAGAAACAATATTATGAATTTAATTTTCAAATATACAGAGTAAAATGTGTACAACATTTGCTAATTACTCACATGCAAACCGATTTGAGAATCGACGCACTCAACCAATCCTTCGTGAACAACTCCACAAATCAGTAAGATAGATTTCAAAACTCTGAGCACCTCTATAGTGAAAAAAGATCCGGTCTTGGTTCCATTGTAACCGAATCTCTTCCAGGCGACGTCATCAGTAGTGTGGAGTGTAACAGTTTCAGCATGGGGGGTAAGGCATTCAGAACCGCCGGTTGTAGCAAATTCGATCTCATCACAACTCTAGTCGCGGATGCCATCGAAGGATTAGCTGGTGGAACAACAACTCTCTTTCCTTTTGCCTTATCAGAATTGATTGAATGTGTTCCTAATATATTAATTAATAAGTAATGTTTCTACTCTAGGATATGTTAAAGAATAAGTTTTTTCATGGGGTTACCTGCTGCTCCCAAGCCTAATCAACCTACAGGGCCACTGTACTGCATTGGATTCAGCTTGACGAAGGGTGGATATGTCTGCACTGGGCCGGTATCTGACAATCCGCGTAAGCAGGCGCGTAACCTTCAACAAGCACCCGGCCATGGTACTCTCGGAGCGCTGTATTCCTCACGTTGTCTCCAGCACAAGACTTGAAAAGTTTTCCCCACCCTACTTCAACTTCGTCAACGCCAATCACTTGGAACAATGTGCAGTCAATTGGTTGCTATATTTCAAAATTAAAGATTTTAGATGCACATAAACAAGTGTATAATTTGTTTTTTTTGTATTTGTAGTAACATGTTGTTCTAACCTTGAGAGATGAATATGGAAATGGGTTGACGGAGTGAACACTACTAGAGGCACTGCTGCGGGCTCTGATGCTTGTGGCTGATCTGGCGGTCTAGAAAACCTCCTGACTCCTCTCAGAACGAAGATCTCCATAGCTTGAGCGATTGACTGCTGAAATTCATTTCGTAGTCGCTGCTCGAGCTCCGCATTCTGGGTAAGTGGCTCCTCATATGTAATGTCCCTCCAGCACCGTGTCTCGACCCAGGATTACCGAAGGCTTGGCGTATACCGACATGACCACAAAGCCGACTGCACGACCCGGATGATCCTTCTTCCCGAGAGCGCGGGAAAGTGGATCATCCTGCCTAACGGGCTGCCAAGAGCCCTGGGTGATCTGGGAGCTTAACTCTTCCTGTTATGGAGTTTAATAAGTCAATAAGGATTCTTCGGTTTATTTAACTGCTATTGTTACTCTATAAATATAATAAACATTTTTTTAAACTAAAAATCACTTACCATTTGGTTGATGACCTCTCTCGTGGCGTCATCATACTCAGCAGGTGCCGCCGGATTTGAAGGTTTCTTCCGTCTACTTAAGTCCCAAACCTTCATCCTTCGTTCGCTGACATTCGAGCCAGCTGGCAGCAACCCCTCTTTCTCACACTGCGGCACACGCTGAGCAATACTTGTACTCCCCATGTGATGGGGGGTAAACGATTTTTTGCATTTTGTTGTTGTTCCAGTAGTGGGGTGGTGGTGGGGGGGTGGGTGGTGGGGTGGGGTGGTAACGATTTTTTTTTGCATTTTGTTGTTGTTTCTCACGTATAGCCTACATATATGTATGAAAAGACAAATTATGCAAATAATATATGAAAAAGACGAATTAACCAAATGAACTCTAAGGACACTTTAAACATTTATCATACAAAAGAACAACTACTAGTGTAAACTCACCTTGAACTCAGGGGTCAAACGCTTCGCAACAAACTCATTCCACTGCTCTTCAGTAATACCATCATATTTTTGCCACGGTGGTCTCCGATCATCCACATCTTCACCTTCTGCCTCCTCTATCTCTGCGGGCTCCTCACAGTAAATGTACTGCCTCGTGAGCAGAGATCTGAAGTCTTTGAATTGTGTGGCAATCCCCTTCATCACATCATCCTTCAGAGAGGATCTATACAGAATCGGTCCTATATGCACAAAAAAAATGGGATTAGTGTAAAAAAGTAACTATATAAATCTTAAAACAAACTATTAAGTGTAACAAATACCTTGAGACGTTCAAATATCTGCTCCTTCAACGCCTGAGGCACTTGCTTCCAATTGTGGTTTATATTGAAATATGTACTCACCAAATGCCTGGCTAGAGCAGTGAAATCATTTTTCCAGTACCCGTGGGCTGATTAAATTCATTGAACTCCAAAGGCTTTGTCGGGGGGCCTCTATTTGCTTTCAGCCCACGGGTTGCCCCTCGTTTTTTGGGTTTCTTGAGAGGGGAGGAGCAACTTGTATCTCTTGTCCTTCCTGTGAAGGCCCTGCTGTCTCGGTCTGCTGTGGGGTGGTCTCTACGTCTGCTTTCTTTGATTTCTTTTTACCACCTCGTGTGGTGCGTTTTGCCGGTCTACTATCCCCAGTCAGGAGCAGCTGTCCTATAGGATCATCAATAGGATCATCAGCCACTGAGGAAAAAAACACACACATTAGATCAATATTCATGGAACGATGTATAATTGCAAAAATAAACATAAAACAATTCATGGAACGATGTATAATTGCAAAAATAAACAACAATAATACGAATTATATAATGTACTTTCAACCAATGGTGTTACCTAGACATAGTAACATATATCATGATCTGTTTTCTACCCAAACCCCCTCATTATGGTCTGATCGAGCGTAGATGGTCTGAACATCATCATTTTGTAAATCATCAGTTGAATCATGCAGCCCTGTATGCAACGATACAGGTTCATCTATCATCATTATCATCATCGTCGTTGTTTTCATCCTCAAACAAAACCGGTCTTCTCCCTGGAAGAACAACATGCCATCTACTAGCTTTTGGGTCTTCAACATAAAACACCTGGTCACAGTCTTTACCCAACACAAACTGATCTTCCTTATTAGTTGTAACACGTGAAAGATCAACCAAAATAAGTCCTTTATCATTTTGGAGTCCATGTCGGTTGTCCACCCAATTGCAGCGGAACAATAGAAACGAATCAATGTGATAGTTTAGTTCCCATATGTCCTCTATCACACCATAATACCAACTACTACTGCTCGTTGGTTGAACCTGGTTACCTAGACCATATTCAGTCACCGATGCTTCAATTTTTACCCCACTGTTCTGATGTATTGATTTAGCATCTTGGCGTGCAGTGTAGTATGTGCATCCATTAATGTCATACCCTTCAAACGATACGACATCTGTTCCAGAACCAACAGCTAGACATCTGATTTCTTCACTGACATCTTCGGGGTTCAATGAAGCTTGCTTAAACACATATTCCTTAAACCATTGGACGAATACTCGATTTTGTTCTTTTTTAAGCCAGATACGGTTTTTGGTAGGGTTTTGTCGACTCAACTCAGCAATGTGAATATCGAAGTAGGGTTCAACAACCTCAAGGTGTTGTAGTACAAACAAATGTGCCTGATTAATAAGATCACGAGAGATACGAACAACCTTTTTGCCAATAACTCCTTTACCCGCAAATCTACCATGGTGACGTGGTTTGGGAATACCAATTGACTCTGCATCGTTCAAATAACTTGTTACGAATTCTGTGACTTCCTCAGTCACTGTTGCTTCGATGATACTGCCTTCCGGTCTATATCTGTTTTTCATTCTACCCTTCAGAATCCCCATATATCGTTCGAAAGGATACATGTAACGTAAGTAAACCGGACCACAATATTTGATCTCTCGGACAATATGCACTACTAAATGCACCATTATGTCGAAGAAAGATGGTGGGAAATAAATCTCAAGCTGGCATATTGTCACAACAATTTCATGTTGCAGATCATCGAGGGTGTCTGAGTCAATTGCCTTGCAGCAGACAGCGTTGAAGAAGAAACATAATCGAGTTATAGCATTTCTGACATTTTCTGGTAATATCCCTCGTATTGCAACTGGAAGAAGATGCAACATTAACACATGATAATCATGAGATTTCATGCCTAACAGTTTCAAATCCTTCATAGAAACTAGGTTCTTCCAGTTTGAAGAGTACCCAGATGGTACCTTCAATGTGTGCAAACACTTGCAAAAACTTAATTTTTCACTCTTAGAGAGGGTATAACACGCAGGAGGTAGATATGTTCGCTTCTCATCCTCTATTGGGTGTAGTTCTTTCCGTATGCGCAACTCTTGCATATCTCTCCTCACCTTCAATCCGTCTTTCGTCTTGCCGGGTATGTTGAGCAAAGTACCACACAATGCCTCACCGACGTTCTTCACAATGTGCATGATATCCAAACAATGTCGAACAGGCAGATGCCGCCAATACGGTAGATCCCAAAAAATGGAACGTTTTTTCCAAATGTTCTTCGGCGGCTTGGATGTGTTTCCAAATACATTTTCAATGTCTTTTACCTTTGCATACACTTCCTCTGAATTCAAAGGCAGACGAGCCACACGAGTCTCGGGCTCATTGTTGAACAGCTTTCGCTTTCTCGAACGGTAAGGATGGTCTACTGGAAGAAACCGTCGATGACACATATAAACATTTTTGCCGCAGTGCTTCAGACGATCTGAACATGTGTCATCCTCACATACCGGACACGCTTTGAATCCTTTCACCGAGTATCCTGACAAGTTCCCATAGGCAGGAAAGTCGTTAACAGTACAGAACAACATCGCCTTCAGTGTGAAATTTTCTTTCGCATGAGCATCATATACCACTGTCCCTTCATTCCACAACAAGTTCAGATCGTCGATCAGTGGTGCAAGATATACGTCAATGTTATGACCAGGTTGCTTTGGACCAGAAATTAGGAGTGATAACATAATGTATTTTCGTTTCATGCACAACCATGACGGTAAATTATAGATCACTAGTAGCACCGGCCAAGTGCTGTGCTGACTGCTCAACGTGCCATACGGGTTCATCCCATCGGTACATAATCCAAGTCTCAGATTCCTATCCTCATCCCCAAAATGATGTTTAAATTTTCTGTTGATATTTCTCCACTGAGGTCCGTCTGCAGGATGTCTTAATTTTTCATCAATTTTTCTACCATCCGCGTGCCATCGTAAGTTCTTCGCATCTTTCGGGTTGGCAAACAACCGTTTGAATCTAGGAATTATCGGCAAGTACCACAATAATTTCACTGGACGATTTTTTTTCTGAAAGGAGGAATCCTCATCCTTGTCCTTGTACCGGGACAACAAACATTTAGGACACTTGTCTAGATGTTCGTATTCACCCCTATAAAGCACACAATTATTTGGGCAAGCATGAATCTTTTTATATTCAACCCCCATTGGACACATCCATTTCTTTGCCTCGTAGGTGGATGTAGGAAGACCATTCTCATCAGGAAGCATATCATGTATCAGCTCTAGAAATGACGTGAAACACTTGTCACCAACTCCATATTTCCCCTTTAAGTTGAACAAATTAAGTACAGCAGTCAATTTTGTGTATTTAACGCACGAAGGGTACAAAGGTGTTTGATGCGTCCAACAATCTTTGATACTCTTCCGGCTTATCGACAAAAGTATCGGCAACATTTTCTAACATTTCATCCATTTGTTCATCATGGTGAGTGGTCACGCTGTCATCGAATCCTGAATCACTTAACGGTACCGACTCATTGATGGTATTGAAGGTGTGGGCGGTACTTGCGTAACGTGGATCATGAGCACTTGATGATGTTGAAGCACTAGCTGCAACAGTTTCTCCATGAAAATTCCATCTTCTGTAATGTGGCATGAATCCACGGGACTTAAGATGAAATCTAATTTCCTCAATGTCTTCATATTTCCTTACGACCCCACAGTCAACACAAGGACATGAAATCTTGTCCGCCTTTGTTATGTCCTTGTGTTGCACTGCCGCTTTGAGAAACTCTTTCAGCTTCTCATCAAAATAGTTATCCCCTCGATAACCGTACATCCAGTCACGCTCCATTCTATATATGAAAACAAAACAATGTTTAGATTGATTTGTCTTTCAGTTTCGTCTGCATTTATATATGGAGCATGTTTCTACTGGATGTACGGTTGCAACCAAACTCAGCACTACTCTATGGTTACAACCTAACTAACGTAGCCTAAGTACTCTAACTTTCCAACGTAACTAATCTAGCCTTATTCTAACAATTCTAACACATTTAATTTAACTTCAACAAATCATTGCATTATTAAAACAAAAAATAAAGTTTAATTACTTACTTGTTTTAAGGTTGTACAGAGGGGGAAGCTAGGACACTGCTTTGGTGATGGGCTGGGAAAGTACTGGTACAAATCCAATAGCAGATTCAGAAGACCTGACAAAGAAAAGTAAAGATTGTTATACACAAATAACAAATAAAATTAATTAATAAGACTATTACGATTCTAGAAAAAATTCGGCATGACCTTTACGTAATCGTGTTAATCCCATGCTTATCATTAAGCATTCACCAACATCTTATTTACCACGACAAATAAATTCCACAATTGGCAGCAACCATTCGCAATCACTCAATATTAACCACAACCACTTTTTCGCAATAATTAATTAAACAAACAAAGAGAAAACATAGATGAAGATGTTACCTTTTCACTCTTACTTCACAGTAGAATAAATGAGGAAGAAGAAGTAGAGACCACCCCAATTACTGCAGACAGCGGGGAAACAAGGAAATAATATTAGGGGGGCAGAAAATCCATTATTATAAGCATTATCATATTAAGAAAATAAAAAAGATAACATCCAATAGATGATATTATTACCTTTCAGCTCATGCTGCACAACAGAAGCAATGAGGAAGAAAGAGACCTAGAGACCACCCCAATTACTGCAGACAGCGGTGAAGCAAGGTAATAAAATTAGGGGGGGCAAGAAATCCATTACTATAAGCATTATCATATTAAGCACGTATATACTGCAATGTAATGGGAGAACATAGATGTTATAAAGTTATAGATCTTACCACTTTATTAATGTGAAACTTGAAGTTAATTTTTTAATAGTTTGAGAATTAAGAACAAAATGATTTGTAGTTATTCATTTTCTTTTCGTAGTAGTTTTATTTACAATTTCAATCAATATGAATTTAAATTATAAATTTGTTATATATGAATTGTTATATATGAATTGATATATGAATTGTTGTCTAAAACAACATATTAAGCTAGTTTTTTACAGGATTTTTTAATTAATAGTCTATTTTTTTGCAGGAATTATGTAAAATAATAATAGTCAACAACATATATACATATGAATTCTCAAACTTTTTCATGTAAACAAACGACTTATATATGGTTTATGACATTGGTATCATGTAGTCATTATGTAATGAATTCAACATATAACGTTTAGATCTAATTAGTTTAGTAACAAAATTCATATACAATAAATCTATTAAAACTTGTTTTGAATTACAAAATTGTTTATTACATCTATATAATGAAAAGTTAAAACTTATAGTGTGGAAAAAAATTATAAATTATAAAATGGTATATAATACTTGCACTAAGTTATTTTATATAGTAGATGTTTATATGCATTATTTGTATATTGATTTGCAATTTTTAGTTTTAAATATCTTTCATAGTTTCATAGTCATGTTTATAATATTAGTTCTATATTTATATAATTAAATTTATCATCCGTATCATTAACCCCGTTTTATCCGTATCCGTACTTCCGTATCGCATATTTATATAACTAAACTCCCGTACCGTTTTTTACAACTTTGGGTTGTATGCAGAGGGCACAAACAGCAACAATATCAACTCAGACATTTTATCGAACACCTTATATGCACAACTATTTATACTTGTTCAATAACCTATCTATATTCAAATTATGCACACACAACTAAACTAACAATCAATAACTATATTACAACTAATTATTCAATCAACAAGACAATAATTAACATATTTCGAAATTACAAATCGAATTCGAACCTAGGGTTCCGCTAGAACCGACGATCGACGCCTGCGACCAGTTCTCTCTGTTGCGACTGCGACGGCAACTGCGGCGGTGGACGATGGCGGCGCGCACTGAAGTAGAAGGTGGCGGTGGTGGTGGCGGAGTCGCAGACGTCGAGAGGAATCGCCGTCGCCTTTCTTCGTTCTCGAAATATTACAGAAGAGAATGAAGAGGAGAAGACGATGCGGAGTCGATTTGGGGGAAATAAAAGAACTCTATCGCAGCGGTTCCTACTAAGAACCGCTGAGATAGGTCTGTAAAAAAGACCTATCGCAGCGGTTCTTAGTAGGAACCGCTGCGATAGAGTTCTTTTTTTTTTAACGACCCTAGCGCAGCGGTTGTTACTTACAACCGCTGCGATAGACCATTTCTGTACTAGTGTTACTTACTTATACTCAAGTTAAGTCGTCGGGACCTCCGGCCCTGGGGACTACGCCGTCCCACCTCCAGGATTTACTTGACTCACTAATCCGGGATGCTACCCACTTAAGGGATTTGGGCCGCAGACCAGTTTAAGAGTCAGGAATTGGAGCCAACCTCTCGTGACTCCGCATCCTCGCGCGTGGCCGAAACTATATCGGACTTCTACTCATTCCAATTTAATTACCAATTTAAGTTAGATTGGTTAGCTTGTTAGGAATAAGTTAGAAGCCCAAACACATTCACAATCGGTCACAGTACGTTGCAACATTCATATAAGCATTCTTATTCATCCATACATTTCATGAATTATACAAACTAAGATTTAAGAAAAATATTCACAACATACAACACTACATGTTCACAAGTATGCATATTAACTCCGATTCGTGCATTTATCTTATTTGGTGATCAATTAGCACACAACACATAAATCAGAGTAACCAAGATAGCATACGGGGCATGAGGAATCCATACCGTTCACCGTCGTACGTGTTTCCAAACGTCCTTCGGTGTCACAAATCAAATCCTATTATATATATACAATTGAATGATTAATATAACTATCATCAACTTAACTCCTACTTATTATGTCCTTATACTTCTTACACTTACACTTTACTTACTTACTTTTCATTACTTAAGTTTTACTTCCTTACTTAATGTTGGCATACTTACATACATGTACATATATCTATATATGTAGGTATTCATATATATATATATTATTTAATTTAAATTTTTTTTTTACTGGACCGGACTTGCGACCGACCTTGCAAGTCCGGTCCATTCCAGTAGCTCACATTACCGAATTTTCCTGGCCCGACCGAACTTGCAAGTCCGGTCGCAAGTTCGGTCCATTCCAGTAGCTTGCAATACGGGAATTTTCTGGCCGACCGAACTTGCATGTCCGGTCGCAAGTTCAGTCCATTCCAGAAGGTTTCATCGGTGAATTTTTCTGGCTCGACCGAACTTGCAAGTCCGGTCGCAAGTCCGGTCGATTCCAGTAGGTTATAGACGGGAGAATTTCTGGTCCGACCGAACTTGCAAGTCCGGTCGCAAGTCCGGTCGATTCCAGAAGCTTTCCCGTCTTTGTAAATCTGGGCTCGACCGAACTTGCAAGTCCGGTCGCAAGTTCGGTCCGGCCCAGTATTTGCATTTTTATTTCTGTTTTCAGTCCTCTCTTTTACCCATTACTTCCCCATTGTTCCTACACTTATTCTCCCATGTTATAACACTAATTAAACCTCCTAATACACCTTAATTCATTCATTAACTCTTTACACATTTCTATACTCATTCACTCACATAATTTTCCAAGTTTCTTTTCAACACTCACCTAGCTTCTTCTCTAGTTGTATTATGCTACAGATTTTAGCACTTACACTCCTCTTCTACATCTCCCTCTTCTATTGACAATTCCAACACTCCTAATGCATTTAGAATACATTATCTATCTCTCTCAACTACCCTCTATCTATCTCAAACAAAATCTGTTACACACTCACATTAGTCACCTAGTTTCTAGTTCACTAAGTGTTCTATTCCTAGGTAAATTTTGCCATGGTCTCCCCTATATTTTTACACTCTCACCCCATATTCTAATTCACAATTCAACACTTATTTCACCTGTTTCAATAGACATCAATATACAAGCCTTTGTACACAATTTCCAAATGTCATACACTACTAAAATTCCTGCACACTACTTCTCATTCCCAATCTGTTTTGACAAGTTTTAAAATGTCTTTTAAGGTTTCAAAATACTTGTATTCTCCCACACATTACACTACTAATACATTACCATTTTACAATACACATTTTCATTTCTAAAAATCTGTTACATACTCATTTACAAAGCTATACAAAGATGAGCTTAATTACCTTGTTTCCTTCTTCTAGACTTTCTTTTCTTCTTTGCTTCTCTTCCTTCTCTCTCTACCGGTTTGTAAATCTCAATTCCTCTAACACTACAACCATTTATATATACATTTCAATACACCATTCTAATACACAATTTAACCCTAACCATTATGTAAGTTCTAGTATAGGTTTTAGGGTTTAGAAATTATATTACCTTCCAAGAGTGCAAATGGAGCTTGGAGTGGTTCAAGAACAAGATTTCAAACTCCTTCAACAAGCCAAAATCGGCTAGAACACAAGAGACCAAACAAGGGTTTAGTCTAAAATTCGTTTTGCCCTTAAGGCTAGGAAAACAATGGAGTTTTGAGAATATTTTTACCTCAAAAGAACAAGGAGAATGAGGGCCTTCTAATGGTGGTCTTGAAGCTCCAAATGGAACATACCCATAAAAACGAAAATGCTCCTTTTTGATTTTTGGAAAGATGGAAGTGTAGCTCTTGATGAGAGGATTCCAATGGTGGTATTTTTATAATTTTTGGAAGAGATTTGAGGGAGTTTCAAGAAGAAAGAAGATGGAGTTTGTGGGGGTCTTCTTAGTTCTCCATGGAAATCGCATGGAAGAAGAAAGGAAGAAAAAGAGAGTGTGAGGGTGAGTGGTATTACGTGAGAGAAGAGAATAGAATAGGAGAGAGAGTGTGAGGGTGAGGTGAGTGTTTACTTTTTAATTTTTAATTGCTTTTGTCCTTAGTGAGTAAAAGAGAATAGGGTGTGTGTGTGTGTGAGTAGGGAAATCGGACAGCACACAGCCCATGAGGGTTTGTAAAATTTTATTTACAAAGTTGGACACATAAGTTTGTGTTATTTATATTTCTACCCCACAACTTCCCGTTTTTGACAGTTTTTACTAATCTCTCGTTTTCTTGATTTTTATTGGTTCTAAAGCTTCACTAATATTTATTAATGATTATTTAGTTGACCAAAATTGTTACGAGTCTATTTGACCCGCTTAAAGACATGTTTTCCCGGTTACCTCGAAAAACGCGCTTTAAGGTTCGTTAGTGGTTTTAATCCATTTTAAGGATCTTTTTTCTTCGGGATTTGTTCCCTTACAATTATTTATACTTAATTAAGCCTCTAAATTATTCATTAGCCTAATTAATCACTATTTTTAATTACGGGGTATTTCAATCTACCCCCCTTAAGAAACTTTGCCCTCAAAGTTGCTCAAGGTTAATGGTTTAGGTAATTCTACTCATTAGGCAAACCAGTTGCACTACTGTGTCTTACTACCACATATGAGGTGTTCACTTCATTCCACATTGCAAACATACACACTTCAAGCATCATACACAATCCAACATTTTCCATACATACCATTCCACAATACACCATTATAATCCACAATATCCATCATACATCGTACAAATACATTCATACACTACACATTACACATACATACACATACCAAATTCACTTACACTACATGTGCCATACAAAAATCTATTACAATACCTACACACTAAGCAATGCTTACCCCGAAGCAATGCAAAAGCAAAAGGGCTCTACCCCCCTTAAAAGGGGTACGACCCGTACCCGTATTACTAAGTGCTAGACTCTCTAGTCTATGAACAGCTGTGGGTACTTAGCTTTCATGGCATCTTCCAACTCCCATGTCGCTTCCTCGACATCATGGTTTGACCATAGGACCTTCACCATTCGTATAGACTTATGGTGAGTGTCTCTGGTCTTCCTATCCAGGATTCTCACTGGGGTTTCAACATATCTCATTGTCGGTTCAATGGAGAGTCTCTCGGGCTCTAGCACATGGGAAGGATCAGCAATGTACTTCTTGAGTTGTGACACATGAAATACATCATGGACACGCCCCAAGTCCTCAGGTAGTGATAACCTGTAGGCTACGGATCCAACTCTTTCGGTGATAGTGTACGGCCCTACAAATTTTGGGCTAAGCTTGCCCTTCTGACCAAATCTGAAGACACCCTTCATAGGTGAAACGCGCAAGAACACTTGGTCGCCCACGGCGAACTCAAGGTCGCGTCGTCTCACATCCGCGTAGGATTTCTGTCTATCTTGGGCTGCCTTCATATTAGCTCGAATCTGCTGCACTTCAGCTTGCACTTGTTCAAGATACTCCGGTCCTATTATGACCGCTTCACTTGACTCATCCCAACACAAGGGTGTACGGCAAGGTCTACCGTATAGAGCTTGGAAAGGCGACATCTTAATCGAGGCGTGATAACTATTATTATACGAGAACTCGATAAGATGAAGCTTATCTAACCAACTCCCCTGAAAGTCTAAGGCACATGCTGTTGGGAAAATTACATACATAGTAATTAAACCTAGCTAAAATGGGCAAGTGCACCCAATTCGTTGCAGTAAAACAAGTGTCGTATCCACAAGGAAATTGGTTTCTAAATCCCAAGCTTCGGTATAATAGTTAAGTGCAAAATAACAGTAAATTGGGGGTTTAGCCAGAGGCAAGCTTGGTTGTTTGTTTTGTTAACTAAAATGCAATAAAAAACAGTAAAATGTTTGTGAATGGAATGGGTGGAGAGAGTACCCTAGGATAGTGGGAATCACCCAATTCACTCAAAGAACTTCAAAACCATAACTCATCATCTCAGTGCCTATTAGAGTTTAGCTCATGAATCCCCAAATCATGGGAAATCCAATTCTTACCCAAATAATCAAACCCCTTAATTAAAGGAGGTTCAAGTCATCAAATAGCATTAAGCAAGCACTCTTAAATAATAGCCCCAAGCATTTACTTCCAAAATCAAGAAAGTAAAGGTTAGGGTTTACTCCTTCTTGGTCTAGTTCCAAACTCAGCTCAAATATGAATGGAAACCCACCATAAATGCATAAGAGACAGTTTAGTGCATTAATTGATATTGAAGAGAATAAAACAAGAGTAATTGATGAGTTAGGTTTCTAGCATTCGATGAGCAAAATGGGTTCAAACCCTCATTCTAGGATACAAATGGAACTACTCAAACATAGCTAGAGGAAAGAGCAAAGAAAAGGAAGAATTAGCCATTGGAGGAGCTTCCAAGCTTCAATGGAGGTAGAGATCTTCACTTCCTCTTCCTCATTTCTTCTCTTCTCTTCTCCTCTTCTTTTCTCTTCTATTTTCGCCTCTTTCTCGTCTGTTTAGGGTTGGAGTCGGGTGAATTGATAATGAGAAAAGAGTCCCCAAAATCAGCTTTTAAAAACGCAGATCTGGGCAGATTTTCAGTCCGTCCGACCCAGACTGGGTCGGACCCATGGGTCGGACGGCCTCCGAAGAAGACAGCACGTGAGAAAAATTAAGTATGTCCGACCCATATCCGACCCAGGCTTATGGGTCGGACGATTCCAGTAACTTGGGTGTCTGGGAGACCAGGCTGTCCGACCCAGAGTGCGTCGGACCTGTGGGTCGGACATGCTCCTGAAATTGGCTCTAACTTCCTCTGGGCCTAGAATCTTCATTTATGGCTCGGAATTGCTCCCCTTTGCGGCATTGGAAAGCTTGAAGGATGAGGGATCCGTTGATGCATGCTACTAACTCAAAGGAAGCTCAAAAGTATGCTCAAAATGAGCTTTACCTATCAAGAGATAAACTCTATTAGTTAACTATTTATCACTAAAACACTCTATTAAGTGGTGAAACAAGTTATGCATCCAATAGAATAAAAGTAAATGAAGCTCTTAAAATAGCATTATTTCACCACTTATCAACTCCCCCACAGTTATCTATTTGCTTGTCCTCAAGCAAAATTTGCTAGGAGCCCATAGCAAGAAGGAACATTTACAGCAAGCGAGTATTTAGATGAATTCTTGAACTTTGGTGAGCAAAATTATGGAAAAATCTCAAGAGGAGTGCAACCAACCTTCTCATGGTGACATGGGTGTGCTTAGGGTAAATAAAAATATAGAGCTTCGGGGTATGATCTAGAGTGTTTCCAAGTGCTTAAAGATCTTTGGACTTGGAGAACTTTTACCATGGCCAACTTCTCTCAAGAATGGGCATTGAGGAAAACAAAAGGAAAAATAGAGATTTGCATTTGATTTTCTTTTGCAACAAGAGATGAGACGAAATAATTTTGGCCTTGTGCCTTTGGCATTTTGCCTTTCTTCACAGAACACTCAACTCTCATTTGTTGGTTACCGATGGTGCCTCTCAAGTCCTTGTAAAAATTTCCACGAGGAAACACCCTTTAGCAATCCCTAGATGAGAAGATCAGAAAGGACCCCTAAGCAATAAAAATTCACCAAGAAAGGGATTTATGGAAGCACCACAATTAATTGCTCCTAAAGAGAATTTTTTTTTTGAAAAATTAGGTGGAAAGTTCAAAGCATTCATGGAAAGACTTGCTTACTACAAATGAAACTACTTTATGGCAGTTATAGATATGCATAGGGAGATTGAAAAGTGCATCAAAGAGTAAAGGTCATTTCCCCCACACTTGAGCAGGACAATGTCCTCATTGTGCAAAGCAAAACCCAAAGGGAAACAAACAGAAGACCTTGTGTTTGAAGCACGAAACATAGAGGACTAAAAGTGATAAGACATTGTGTAAGTATTAAGCGAACTAGTACTCCCCTGTTAAGACGTGAAGTGGGCAAAGGATTCCCCCACACTTGAGAGTGTCCGGGGCCGTTTAAGCGCTACCTCCAACGAGACAAGTCGGAGACCCAGGAAAATTTCACAAGAGTTCCTCTTGCATGTGTCGTTCTCAGCCTTGCAGGGTGCTTGCTCGCAGCATGTAAGGTTCTACAATACAGAGACAAAAATAAACAATGCGCAACAGGATTCTGAGGAATACACTAATAGCCCATGGTTAGATAGAAAGAGGAGACTCATCGATGAGTCTACTAGCATAAAATCCGGAAAGTGCATACAACATAATAGTTTAATGAAAATGAAAGTACGAGAGATGTAAAGTGGAAAAGAAGTGTCAACCACATAAACAGAACAATACTCCACATGCAACACCATAGTATTTTAAAATACAAGTCTCGGGGAGGGGGGGAACACCAACAACCGGCTACTGAGGAGGGGGGGCACCCGAGCGGAACTCGTCTCTCATGCGCTGCATCCGGGTCTCCATCCCGGCCTGCATCTGGCGCTGATAAGCGGCCATGCGCTCCTCGAACTCCTGCCGAGAGATGGTGGCTGGTGGTGGTGGTGGCAGGGCAAGGAGGGGTGGGTCGGACGTATGGGTCGGACATTTCAAAAAATTCTCCAAATCCTTTTGTTTTGCTCCACAAAACATTAGCAGCAATCACAAGCCCATATAAACCAGAAAAACAATCCAAAAACAGCTAAAATAAACAGCCACACACACCAAAAAGAACTACAAACATTAAAACAATAGAATTGCTTAAAGAGATGGAAAGGAGTCCGGGTTGCCTCCCGAAAAGCTGCCCGTCTTTTTAAGGTCTTTGGCTAGACCGTAGTAAGGTTAGATGGAACCTGGAGGGTCTCTTAAGTAAAGAGCCCGAGCTTCAACCTTTTGAATGTCTCCTCCTTGATAATGCTTTAGCCGAGAACCGTTGACCATGAAAGTCTCCCCCTTGACGTTCTTCAGCTCATAAGCTCCATAGGGGGTGGCCTTCGTGACAGTAAAAGGGCCAGCCCAATGAGATTTTAACTTCCCGGGGAATAACTTCAACCTTGAGTTGTATAGGAGAACCCGGTCACCTTCGTGAAACTCCCGCTTCATAATCATCTTATCATGCCATTTCTTGGCCTGTTCTTTATAGATGCGGTTATTTTCGTAGGCTTCCTCCCGAATCTCTTCTAACTCGGTCAATTGGAACCGTCTCTTGTCACCGGCGCTCTTGAGATCATAGTTGAGGGCCTTCACCGCCCAATATGACTTATGCGCTAATTCAACCGGCAAATGACAAGCCTTCCCATAGACAAGCCGGAACGGGGACATACCGATTGGAGTTTTGTAGGCGGTCCTATACGCCCACAATGCATCATCAAGCTTAATGGACCAATCTTTCCTTGAGGAGTTGACAGTCTTTTGGAGGATCCATTTAAGCTCTCTGTTGGTGACCTCAGCTTGGCCATTACATTGAGGGTGATAAGGAAGGGCAACCTTGTGTCTCACTCCATATTTACTCATCAGCGCTTCAAATTGTTTGTTGCAAAAATGAGACCCGCCATCACTCAATATGGCTCTCGGTACCCCGAACCGGGTGAAAATATTTTTCTTCAGAAATTTGATCACAACTTTGGCGTCATTAGTTGGGGTTGCAATTGCTTCAACCCATTTGGTCACATAGTCGACCGCCACTAGAATAAACAAGTTGGAGCAAGACGATGGGAAGGGGCCCATGAAATCGATACCCCACAAATCAAACGGCTCAACCTCTATCATTATGTTGAGCGGCATCTCATGCTTTCGAGAAGTGTTCCCAAGCCTCTGACATTGGTCACAGGAGGCAACGAACGAGTGGCAGTCTTTATGAAGGGTTTTCCAGAAAAACCCGGCTTGAAGAATCTTGGCTGCTGTTCGTGCCGGACCATGGTGTCCTCCGGCTTCACCCGAGTGACAGTGAATCAGAATTTCCTGCACTTCACTCATGGGCACACATCTCCGGATCACCCCATCAGCGCAAATTTTGAAAAGGAAAGGGTCTTCCCAGAAATACCTCTTGACGTCGGAGAAGAATTTCTTCCTTTGTTGATAGGTCATCTCCGGCGGGACCACCCCCCTTGCCAAATAATTTGCGAAGTCCGCATACCAAGGGTCATCAGCCTCCTTGATCACAAAAATAGTCTCATCCGGAAAGAAGTCGTTTATAGGTACACCTTCATCGGGCACTTCCATGCGAGAGAGGTGGTCGGCCACCACATTCTGCACACCCGGTTTATCTCGGATTTCGATCTCAAACTCTTGCAGCAACAAAATCCATCTCAACAACCTCGGCTTGGCGTCCTCCTTAGCAAACAAATATTTTAAGGGCGGAGTGGTCCGTATGCACAATCACCGTACTACTGCCCAGAGGTAAGAACGGAACTTATCTAATGCAAAGACAACGCTAGGAGCTCCTTCTCGGTTTGTGGTAGTTTTTCTGAGCATCGTTGATTGTCTTGCTCGCATAGTAGATAGTTCTTAGAATCTTCTCCCTTTTGACATAGGGCTGCCCCCCACTGCTAGTCGCTTGCATCACACATTATTTCAAATGGAAGGCTCCAATCTAGTGACACAACTATCGGGGGTGAGATGAGGCACTCCTTGAGAGTGTTGAAAGATTTCAGACAGTCTTCATTGAAGTCAAATTTTGCCTCTTTGGCTAAAAGGTCAACACAGAGGTTTGGAGATTTTAGAAAAGTCCTTGATGAACCTTCTGTAGAACCCGGCAAGGCCAAGAAAGCTTCTAATGTCTCTAACTGAAGTGGGTGGTGGTAGCTTCTCGATGACTTCGACCTTGGCCCGGTCAACTTCAATCCCTTTGGAGGAGATCTGGTGCCCGAGGACGATCCCTTCTCTCACCATGAAATGGCATTTCTCCCAATTGAGTACTAGATTGGTTTTTCTCACATCGGAGAGAAATGGCATCTAAATTCTCTAGGCAAGAGTCGAAGTTGAGCCCAAAGACCGAGAAATCATCCATGAAAACTTCCATGCTTTTTTCGATAAAGTTGGAGAAGATTGCCATCATACACCTTTGGAACGTTGCGGGAGCATTGCATAAAAGGGCATTCTTCTATATGCGAACGTTCCATAAGGGCATATGAAGGTGGTCTTCTCTTGATCTTCAGGGGCTATGGGGATTTGGAAGTACCCCGAATAGCCATCAAGAAAGCAATAAAAGTCTTGCCCGGCTAACCTCTCTAGCATTTGGTCGATGAAGGGCAAGGGGAAGTGATCTTTTCTTGTAGCCGTATTCAACTTTCGGTAATCGATGCACACTCTCCAACCGTTGTTGTTCTTTGGGGGATCTGCTCACCCTTTTTATTTGGCACCACCGTGATTCCACCTTTCTTTGGTACCACTTGGGTTGGACTCACCCATTGACTGTCGGATATGGGGTAGATGATCCCGGAGTCGAGTAGCTTCAGGACCTCTTTTTAACTACCCTCTTTCATATTCGGGTTGAGCCGCCTTTGAGGTTGAACGAGTGGCTTGTAGTTGTCCTCCATGAAGATTCGATGAGTACAGAAATGGGGATTTGATACCCTTTATATCGGAGATTGACCAACCAATTGCCCCCTTGTGGTTCGAAGCACCTTTAACAAACTGTCCTCTTGTTCACCTGTGAGGGAGGAGGAGATAATGACAGGTAGATCACAAGGTTCAGTCAGATAAACATATTTTAAATGAGAAGGTAGAAGTTTCATCTCCACAGTGGGAGGCTTTTCAACCGACGGCAACGGCTTCTGAGCAGCTCGTTCCAATGGTTCAGGTGGTGGATAGCGTGGTCTATAGCCAGAAAATCTGCTGTTCAACTCAGCCACCATTTCAATCATATCTGGGTGGAATTCCTGTTCAACACAAGCCTCAAACAATGCTAATTCAAGAGCATCAGTTTTAACAAGAGAGAGAGTGATCCTGCACAATTGAATCTACGACATCTATAGCAAAAATAGCCTCAGCCTGTGAGGGTCTCTTCACTACTTTAGACATGTCAAATTCTAATTTATCATCATGAAGTCGCAGAATTATTTTGCCTTTCTCCACATCTATGAGGGCCCTAGCAGTTCTCATGAAAGGTGGCCAAAATTAGTGGCACTCTCTGGTCCTCTTCCATGTCTATTACAATGAAATCAGCTGGGAAGACAAATGAACCAACAGTCACTACCAAGTCTTCTACCTTCCCTTTAGGGACAACCAAAGATCTATCCCCTAGTTGCAATTGAATGGGAGTGGGAGTGCATTTACCAATTCCAAGCTTATTAAAAGTTGAGAGAGGCATAAGATTGATACTAGCACCTAAATCACATAACCCACTACCACAGTCAATTTCACCAATAAAGCAAGGGACAATAGGTAAACCGGGGTCTCCAATCTTTGGAGGTAGGCTTCTTTGTAGAACCGCCGACACTTCTCTTGGTGAGGTGGACGGTTTCTGCTTCCTCTAGCGATCTCTTGTTCGCTATGATGTCCTTCATGAACTTAGCGTAGATCGCATCTGTTTCAAAGCATCAGAAAAAGGAATATTAATTGTTAATTTCTTGAAAATGCTCAGAAACTTCCCAAATTGTTCATCTAAATTTTTCTTTTTGAGTCTATTGGGAAAATGAAGAGGGGGAAGATGTTTTGCACGAGTAGTAGAAGTAGAAGGTTCAGGAGACTCCTTCTCCTTGGAAACTTCCTTAGGTGGA